>OX383975.1:2629802-3287252 GCA_947532105.1 Athrips mouffetella | reverse complement strand
TCGCGCAAGGTAACATACTTAACAAACTAGCCACGCCCAAGCAGTCGTAAACAAGCACTAAGACAGTCACGGGAATTCATTGATGAGCAGGTGGAAAACCTCTATAATCCGTTTCACGAGTCAATGCCAACGCTTACCAACACATTTTGCAGCCATAGAACCACCACGAACCGGAGTATATTTGACGGAAAAAAACCGGCCAAGTGCGAGTCGAACTCACGCCCTAAGGGTTCTGTACCTATCCACCATATGATATACTAAAAGCTTTTGCTCTTTGATTTTAAAAACTCCGCGACCATCCAACTTGACCCCTCTTTTTAAGAAAAGTTCTTGAAACGGGAGCTCACGTTAATTGGTTACTATTAGTTGTGAGAAAAATTGAAATATTTAATGATTTTAGACTTTTCCCTTTATTTGTACTGTGAGACCTAGCTTCTTGCCAAATTTCATAATTTTAGGTCAACGGGAAGTACCCTGTAGGTTTTGCATTTTTGCATAAACGTATGGAGATGAGGACATAAAAAGCCATATCTTTTGATTGCGTCGTTGTAAAAAATTTTAATTTTCAGATCTTGTGTGGTCTATGGACCTTAATATTCGTTATCAATTTCAACCTGATACCTCTTCTCGTTCGTGAGAAAAAGAATCTTGACAGACAGACAGACGGACAACAAAGTGATCCTATAAGGGTTCCGTTAACCGGTTTTTTTTTTAATGACAAATATATAAAAGTGTAGTCCATTTCACGAGTCAATGCCAAAGCTTACCAACACATTTTGCAGCTATATCAAGACTATTGTGCTCCATGATCAATAGTAATCAGCTAAAGCTGTCAGAAAAAACAAGTTTGTAAAACTATCTTACTTTTTCCGTCAAATATACTCTGTTTCATCTGGTTCGTCGTACTTTGTCTGGAAAATGTGCAAAATGTGTTGGTAAGCTTTTGCATTGACTCATGGAACGGATTATAAGTGCAATATTTTTTGAGGCTTTAGATTATATTTACATGCTTTTTCCTACCAATTTTTTTTCCAGTATTATTCAACCTGCTCAACAGTTAAATACCGCGACTGTACAAACAAAATAATCGCAAAAGTTAACTCGGGAAGTATACTGATACCACGAAACAAAAAGTGGAATTCCCTCCCTGCCAATTTGCTCATCCCATAAAATGTCCACTGCAGGACAATGCTCCCTTAAGAATTGCAGCAAAAACGCGTTTGGAGGGGAAGTATAGCTTGTACAGGATAAGTTTGGCTCTGACGGTTATTTTCTGCGCATGGGTGACAGGCGGAAAGCCAATGAACGATTCACTCCCGTGACTCATTTTTTGAGTTCTGCGCATTAATGTGATCTGTGGCGGCCAGCTTAGCCCCGAACCCAACTAGATGGAGCCACTGCTGCAAATATAAGGTTTTATTTTTTTATGCAATAAGTACCAACCATATATGTGCAAAAAGTTGATTCGCGTAAATTTAATCGTGCAACTTCAACGCCAAACAACAATTTCGATAAGAAAAATATCTCCATATGTCCACTAAAGTCATTACTCTCGTCAGTCTGTGTTTACATGAGTACTATCACTCACACATGCACACAAAGCACAACCGTACAGTTTTGACCGCACGCCCACAATCGTAATATTGAACCAAAAATTGTTAACAAAAATAGTACTTTCAGTACATTAACTGTATTTTTGTATTTTTTTTTTTTAGCGAAAAATTTAACTAAAAATAGCAGTATTCGTTCGTTTTTCAACAGAATTAGAAAGAGTAAGAATGCAAGTCATTTGAATTTTTGTATGGAAAACGGATACCCTTAACGGTCATAGCTAGACTTATTTTGTACGACGTTTACCATAGTCACCACGCTTGTTAACGTTGCGGCTAGCACCATGGACCGCGGTTGTTGGTGAACGCAGTATGTTAAAAAGATGGTAGAATATTCAAGACGCTGCTGCCCATCCTCTGGATATAATCCCTTAGTCGCCTCTTAAGACACCCACGGGTAAAGATGGGTTGGTACTATTCTTTGCCGGCACCGCTTCTGTGCTTATATTAATTTCCGTCCGGATTCCTTTGGGTTAACTTTTGCGATTTTATGTCTAGTGATTTTTTTTTTTATTCTAGAAAAAGAAATTGCTATAAGTATAGCGCGTTCAAGATAAGTTTGGCTTTGACGGTTATTTTCTGTCATGGGTGACAGGCGGAGAGCCAATGAACGACTCGCTCGCCTCCTCCCACCTGCCGCACTTACCCCGCGTTCATTTTTGACTTCTGTGCATTAACAGTTACAGCCAGAGTTATTTTGTACGCCTTGTACTACTTGAATTGTGTTGTGTAAAAAACAAAGGTCCAAAATATTATTAACATTCCTTAATTCGCATTTTATTTGACCCGCAAGTACTTATTAGTATTTTACTTTTTATTATCTAGTACTTAATTTTAAGTATTAAATCTCAAAACTTATGTGTTGTATCTAGTTTTATGTTAATTCTATATAGGGTCCTACAAACAGTGTTTATGTTACAGCTAATGTGCCGCATTCAGGTTATCTGTAGATCACCTGGCTGAGTCCGTTAAAGTGCCTAAAATTGTTTTAGTTTGCTCTTTAACTGGATAATCTGCAGATTATTTAGTTTATCTACTCTCATATCGTTAATCCTCAATAATGCGTTCAAAAATTGTAGGTTAACATCTTCATAATGTCAATCTGTGCTTAGAAACACTCTTAGCAGCAATTTTTATCTGTGGGAGTGTATTATGAAGTATTGAATTTACTAACAGTCATCGCGGGAGACCTATTAAACAATTTTTTAATTTTATAGCCGCGCCATTGACAGCTTGATGCGTTTGTAGTTTGCAAGGAGGTTTCAATGCAATAATGGAAAACTCAGCAAACAAAAGTTGTAGTAACATCATTTTATTAGTTTTGTAATGAAATAAGTGATAAAATCATTTACGATTTGCTTTCGAGTGTTTTTAAATCAGCTATAGGAACTTCACTTAGCAGTTATCACCGGAAAAAGATACAAACATTAAGGTTAGTTTTTGAACTCATTATTTTAGGATTCACGATATGAGAGTAGATAAAGTTGTGTATGCAACTCCACATAATTAGGTATAAAACACTCGTGTCTTCTATTATGGAACTTGGCTCGCTACGCTCGGCTGCGTCCCATAAACCGACACTCGAGTTTTATACCCCTCATTATGTACCGTTGCATAAACTACTATTATCTGTTGATTAACGACCTAGCGTTTGTGTCTTGTGGAATCTACTGTGTTCCTTGGTGTTACTCTAGATAACAAGCTACAATTGGAACCGCATATTAAAAAACCGGCCAAGTGCGAGTCGGACTCGCGCACTGAGGGTTCCGTACCACCACATAAACATAATTGTATTAGTTGAAATTTCAGTAAGTTAATGTGTTAGATTTTTTGAGTCCGACACGCGCTTGACCAAATTTTATTATTTGTTGTTATTTTATAGCCTATGCCCTATAAACATACCAATTTTCAAGTTTGTAAGTGTTCCCGTTTTTAAATAGAACTAAAACAAAAATCGCCTCAGCAACCATCCAACTTGACCCCTCTCTTATATGAATGTTCTTGAAACGGGAGCTCACCACAATTGGTTACCATTAGTTGTGAGAAAAGTTGTAATATTTAATGATTTCAGACTTTTCCCATTATTTGTACTGTGAGACCTAGCTTCTTGCCAAATTTCATAATTTTAGGTCAACGGGAAGTACCCTGTAGGTTTTTCATTTTTGAATAAATGTATGGAGATGAGGACATAAAATGCCATATCTTTTGATTGCGTCGTTGTAAAAAATTTAAATTTTCAGATCTTGTGTGGTTCATGGATCCTAATATATGGTATTAATTTCAACCTGATACCTTTACCCGTTCGTGAGATAAAGGGTCTTGACAGACAGACAGACAGACAGACAGACAGACAGACAGACGGACAACAAAGTGATCCTATAAGGGTTCCGTTTTTTTCTTTTGAGGTACGGAACCCTAAAAATTGTCGAACAGTCTCAGTTCTGCAGCATACGCAGTGAAAAAAATAAGAGCTCTGACGGATGTAGACACCGCGGGGTTAGTCTACTTAAATTATTTCCATAGTCTCATGTCATATGGCCTTTTGTTATGGGGTCATGCTGCGGATGCAAACAGCATTTTTATACTACAAAAGCGAGCTGTTCGTGCAATTTACAAAATGAAGCCTAGTCTCTAAGAAATAAATTTAAAGAGATCAACTTTTTGACTTTTGTGTCGCAATACCTTTATGAAAATTTATGTTTTTTGTCTTATGTTTCTTTGAAAATATTGTTCAGTTTCATAAGCAAGTTCATCCTTTAAAATATTTTACACTGTTTTGTAGGACCCTATATTGTAGCTGTTATACACAGGGTGCTTTTTTTTAAATTATGTTATTAATATTTTTTATAGAAATTGAGTTGTGCTATAAAAACAATAAAATTATCCGTCCTTTACACGGTTAATGTAAAACATATCTGTCATTCGCAAGTAAATTTTCGAGATTTTAGGGTTGCTTCCTACACTTTGATTTTAGGGTTGATTCAGCATGTTCGGTTCGGCTGAACTTGAGTTGTCTCAAAAAACCGGCCAAGTGCGAGTCGGACTCGCGCCTTAACGGTTCCGTGCCTATCTACCATATGCTACACTAAAAGCTTTTGCTCTTTGATTTTAAAAACTCCAGCGACCATCCAACTTGACCCCTCTTTTTAAGAAAAGTTCTTGAAACGGGAGCTCACCTTAATTGGTTACCATTAGTTGTGAGAAAAGTTGTAATATTTAATGATTTCAGACTTTTTCACTTATTTGTACTGTGAGACCTAGCTTCTTGCAAAATTTCATAATTTTAGGTCAACGGGAAGTACCCTCTAGGTTTTGCTTTGGTGCATAAATGTATTTAGATGAGGACATAAAAAGCCATATCTTTTGATTGCGTCGTTGTAAAAAATTTAAATTTTCAGATCTTGTGTGGTCCACGGACTTTAATATTCGTTATTAATTTCAACCTGATACCTCTACCCGTTCGTGAGAAAAAGGGTCTTGACAGACAGACGGACAACAAAGTGATCCTATAAGGGTTCCGTTTTTTTTATTTTGAGGTACGGAACCCTAAAAAATCCGAACCGAACATGCCGACTCGAACATGTGTGTAGCAACCCTTAGAATTGTACATATCAATACAGGGTGTTAACAGACATGTGCCGAAAACTAAATCTTTGGATTCGGACTTAAAGCGGCTCCCAAGGACCGTAGCTCGAAATACGTAAATATATTTTGTATGGGAAGTGAATTTTTTACGTATTTCGTTCTATGTTCCTTGGGGAAAGTTGTTCAGTTTCATTGGCTGAATCACATCCTTCAGGGTTGATATAAGAGTATAAGAGTATTTTTTAAGCTATAAAACTGAACTTATACCTATAAGAGCAGAAATAGAATTGCATCCTAAATTAGTATTATAATGTAAGTTTACATACATAACTACGTGATAATTCTAAGTGCCTTAACTTAAACCAAATTAGGACCAATGTATTGTTTTTAGTTCATAAGGAACATGTTTAGTTTTTGTTGTGTATTTTTTGCACTAGTTATTTTTGCTTTAGTGTAGACTATGTACTTACCGTGCTAAGCTATGATTTTTCTTCTACAGGGTGAATTTGAAAACATTCGACAAATTAGTTCAGACCACGAAACTGAACAACTTTCCCCAAGAAACATAGAGACGTACAAAAAATTCGATCTCCCATAACAAAATGTATGGTCAGCTGACTGACTTTACTATGAAAGGGTATATTTTTTTTCGTTCGATGACCTATGTTTCTAGGCGAAAACTGTTCAGTTTCGCGGACTGAACTCAATCTCAAAATTTGTCGAATGTTTTTAATTTCACCCTGTAGTTTCCTTTTTTTTGTATTACGCCAATATTATTTTCGTTTCTTTTGTACAGTCAACTGCAGGTTAATGACACTCGCAGCGCGACTTCTAATAAAATAGAAATGATACAAAAGCCACTGTGTCAAGCTTGATGTGCAGTTGACTGTACGTCAACTACATGTTGATTTAAATCTTAGTTTACCGTCCTTGAGAGACCGAAGAATTTTGACAGTTGAATGAACTCTAAAAAGTATACCGGAAAGGTGTGATAATACTGCAGGGTGTGAATCTGCCCATGAAAATGAACAACTTTTCCCAAGGAACATAGGTCATAGAACAAAATCATATTTTTTTTCCTCCCATAGAAACTGCATCAGCTGATAGCGCATTTTGTATGGGAGGTCAAATTTGTTTTTTCGTATTTCGACCTATGTTCCTTGGGAAAAGTTGTTCAGTTTCATGGGCAGATTCACACCCTGCAGTATTATCACACCTTTCCGTTACACGCTGTATAGCAATTTTCCATATAGTTTCTGGGAAACGGAAAGTTGATGGAACATGTTGAAAATTTTGCCATATTGCATAACGGTTTTTTTACTTTTTCTTTAATTTTGCCCGGTGCTTCAGATATTAGCTTCCAGTTGCAGAAAGCCATGTTAAAGTTAAAGCTTCTTTAAGTCTAACTTTGCATCAAACTTGGCACATTGGCGAAGTGACAGCAATTAATTTAACAGAACTTTTATGCAATTGCCTGTAAATGATAGTACTAGCCGACCGTTACAATTAGGTGCACGACAGGTGTACCCCTTACTCCGCCTTCATCCCCGCGCTACCCTAGGCATCAACAAGCTCATTCCACCATCCCCCTTTTACCATCGGGAGTCCAGACGCACCGCAGGAATCACCCACACTTGGTTGATATTCCACAAATTCGCACAAAGCGCTTTGAAACATCTTTTATTTAATTCTCTGCCTGCGTCTGTGTTCGAGGTAAGTTAAATTAAGCGAGTAAATAAGCTCGTCCCATCGTCGACCTCATCTCTGTAATCAAGACTAGATCGAGGTCAAAAGTAAGCCCATTGTCAAAAAATAGTTGTCGTCGATCAACCGTCGATGCTGTTAACTGTTTATACTATCTGTAATTGAAGCGGTCGGCTAGTAATGTTTTGTTTTTTAGTTTGTAAAACCTTAGTTACCCCTAAGTAGTGAGATATACAGGGTCTTAGGAACGGGCCACCGAAAACTGTAAATCATGCTCATTTAACTAGCGGCGATTGCACTTTCTTTACGATCACGAAAGTTAAGCAACCGTGGTCTAAAGTTAAAGTAGGAAGACAGATGAGACACTAGGATGACACAAATACTATAATAGGTTCCTATAAAACTTTTCCAAAGAAACATGGGTCGAAAAACGACAAATAAAATTGGTTTAATATTTTTTTTTTGTTGTTTTTGTCTTCTCTTTCTTTGGAAAAATTGTTCAGTTTCATAAGCTAGTTCATCCTTTAAAATATTTTATATATTTTGTGCTTTTTTAAATTCAGATCAAATCAAACAACGACGAAACTTTAAAATAACAATATCTAGAAAAAAAAATATTTTATTAAGATTTTTTTACGGGAATGGCTTTATTTTAATAAAAATCAGTTGGGGTGTTAATATTAATATAAATCTCTACAGTTTGGTTTGAATTTGGGTTAGGAGATTGCAGGATAAATCACCTGATGACCCGAAAAGTAAGATGACTCCGTGCTTCAGAAGGTTCGTGAAGCCTTTGGTCCCGGCTATTATCAGTGGGTCAGGGTCAAGTTAAGGCCTTAGACGGCTCAATAACTCTGACACCAGGGTATGTGAGATCGGTCATCGACCTTACTATACCTACACGATATGATGATGAGTGTAACTTATAAAGGTTAAGTTAAAAAAAATTGGGCTGGTTTCAGAGCATGGCGTGTGACACGTGCCGGCGATTCAAGCGCGTTTGAAAGTTTAGTAG
Source organism: Athrips mouffetella (assembly GCA_947532105.1). Lineage (NCBI taxonomy): Eukaryota > Metazoa > Arthropoda > Insecta > Lepidoptera > Gelechiidae > Athrips > Athrips mouffetella. Next base: position 3,279,338 of record OX383975.1, on the reverse strand, counting down.
TAGTTACTAGATAGTAGGTAGCGGCGGCCGACGCGACTCTATAACGCTACCTTCAAACGCGCTCGTGAAACCGGCGCGTGTCACACGCTACACTCTGAAACCAGCCTTATAAGTCTATGGGTTCTCTGCAATTTTTATCTTTTGTATGACCAGAAATAAAAATCAATTATTATAAAATTGTTCAGTTCCTTCTGGAAGATCAAATAATCAGCCACTTCATAATGGGTGTAAGGAACGAGTTTTCGAAAACTGAAAGGGTCAGTCAAACGATCAGTCAACGTAACTGAACAACTTTCAGTAAATAAAAGTTTCAGGAAATGAAAAAAAATCTGTTTCTCTATACAAAGTTGCAGACTTGATTGGACAGTTTGTATGGAGAGCCTGATTGTTTTTTTATTTCCTGAAAATTTTATTCACTGGAAGTTGTTCAGTTACGTTGACTGATCACTAAAACAACTTTCACTTAATAGAAGAAAAAAATCGATTTCTCTATACAAAATTGAAAACTTGATTAGACAGTTTGTATGGAGAGGCTGATCTTTTTTATTTCCTGAAAATTGTATTCACTGGAAGTTGTTCAGTTACGTAGACTGATCATTCCCTTTCAATTTTCGGAAACGTGTCCCACATCCTGTAAAGTCACATTTAGCATTCAAAGTAGTAATTTTGTCACTACATTTAATACGCATTTTTTTTTGTATGTTGTTCAGATTTGGTGGACCGTTCCATAAACCTATACATAGATATTAGATATAGACAACGATGTAATATGTAACCATGGCCATTGGACTTATACACTGAATATACTTTATTTTTTCAGTAATTTTGTTGTTTTATTTTTTTTTCCTTCAGTTGTATTTTTTTTTGTATATTTTGTGTTTGAGCAATGGCTCTGTGTTGCTTTTTGGCTTTTGTGTTTATAACGCTTGTGTTTGTAGCTTTTTAAAATATAGGGTGTTCTTTTAAGAAATTGAAAAGGCATGATTAGTGGATGAAACTGAACAACTTTCTCCAATAAACATATCCCCGTAAATGAAAAATAAAATCGGTCGTTTCCGGTGATATGTTTATCGGTATAAATTTTCAGTTGATCATGTTCTTTCAGTTTTTACTAACTGGTTCTTACACTCTGTATATTTTCATATTTTATACAGGGTATTTCTTTTATAACCACTAATAATGTATATTACTGTTACTCAGACCATATAAAACTAAACAACTTTCTTTTAGATACAAAGAATGAAAAACGCGAAAAATTGTGGCTTTCTTATAAAAACAACCTTTTTATAAGATTTGTTTTTCTTGCTTTGTGTTTTTTTTTACCCATGTTTTATAGAAAAGTTATTCAGTTTCATAGACTGAGTAAAATGTAAAAAAATTGTAGTGGTAAAAAAATAAGACAGTATGGAATCAGCCCTAAAATCTAAAACAAGCTTATTCCACCATCTCCCTTTTACCATCGGGAGTCCAGACGTACAGCAGGATATCACCCATACTTGTTTGATATTCCGCACATTCGCACAAAGCGCTTTGAAACGTCTTTTATAATGCGCACGGCTAAAAAGTGGAATTCTCTGCCTCTGTCTGTGTTCCCGAATTCATATAACCCGAATCTCTTCAAGTCGCGAGTGAATAGGCTTCTTCAGAGCAAGCTTGTTCCATCGTCGACCTCATCTCTGTCTTCAAGACTAGATCGAGGTCAAGAGTAAGCCCATTTTCAATAAAAAAAAACAATCGATTCTTTCGTTTCTGGATTATGAATGTAAATTTTGTATCGCACAATAAAAAAGAAATGCAAGACATTTCTTTTAAATGTAAAACGTGGAAAGTTTTTATTGGCTTACAAAATATGTATCCCGTAATTTTTTAGAAATTAAGCATAAGCTGTTATTGTCCCAAATAAAATAAATAAATAAATTCAAAATAATAATAGTTTATCAACCAGTTGCCCAAAGCGTCTCTAAACTTGAAGCTCCTTTGAATCTATTGCGTTCTCGTTCTTTGTCAGCAAAATAGGAAGAGCAATATACTTAAAGCTCAAGTCACACAGAGGCGGTATGATTGCGAAAGCGGTCCGGGGCGGTTTGGCGGGAACAAAATACCGCGCCGCGACCGCTTTCCAATGTGACAATGTGACAATTTACAAAAAATACCGGCCCCGGAACGCTTTCGCTACCGCCTCTGTGTGACGCGAGCTTAAAGGAGCTGCTTGGTGCAAATGGCGCTAAATGTTTAGATTAGACATACTATTATCTTTATTGCACAATTACCATACAGATAATTACATACAAGAGGACATTTACAAAGGTGGGCTTATCTCTACAAGAGATTTCTTCCAGCCAACCTAAGTTCGTGAGAGAAAATGTTCGTTTAAATAAATAAAATATTTTAGTACGAAAGTATCAAATATTTAAAATAAATTTTAATTTTCAATTTTATTAAAAATATATATATATTTTTTTATTTTGATCTTAATAATTCCTACAAGCTAAATTTTTCCGTGCTTTTTTCTGTCTGTAACTGTAACTAAGAGCATAAAACTAAACAAGTTTTCTTGTGTCTAACGCTTAACGCAACTAACAAAATTATTTACAGAAGAACTGCCAAACTTGATGACGAAATCTTTGACGACATCGCTCCAACAAGCGGTGAATACGGTTCGAGACTTGACCCATCTCGACCAAACAGTCCCATATATCACCAGCGTGTTGGAACAACCCATATCTATGTTCACCAAGAATGAAACTTTGGAAAATAACGTCGCCAGTGCAGGTGGGTTTTTGTTTTGGCTATTTATTTGTGCCTCTTAAGTTTACTAGACTCATGTGTAGATTTAGATGCCACTTCTGCAGGGCATGATGCTACGTCTGTAGGTTTTAACGCTACGTCTGTGGGTTTTTATGCCACGTATGTGAGTTTTGTTGACTAATCTGTGGGTTTTGTATCACATCTGTGAAGTTTGATGTCACCTGTAAAGTTTGTTGCCGCGTCTGTAGGTTTTTAATTGTTGAGAATAATCTCGCTAGTGCAGGAGGGCTTTTGTTGCTATTTATTTGTGCCTCTTAAGTAAACAAGACTTATCTTTAGATTTGGATGCCAGGTCTGCGGGTTGTGATGCCACGTCTGTAGGTTTAAATGCCACATCTGGGTTTAGATGCTACGTATGGGTTTGATGTCAAATCTGTGGGTTTCGATACCACGTCTGTGAAGTTTAGTGCCACGGCTTTGAAGTTTGATGCTACGTCTGTGAAGTTTGATGCCACGTCTTTGAAGTTTGATGTGTCTGTAGGTTTTAATTATTACTTTGACAACATCGCTCCAACACGCGGTGAATACAGTTCGAGGCTTGACCCATCTCGACCAAACAGTCCCATATATCACCAGTGTGTTGGAACAACCCATATCTATGTTCACCAAGGAAACTGTAGAGAATACCGTCGCCAGTACAGGTGGGATATTGTCAGTGGTGCTAATTAGACATGTCTGTAGATTTTGATGCTACGTTTGCGGGTTTTAATACCACGTCTGTGGGTTGTGTCGCCATATCTCCGGGTTTTGATGCCACGTCTGAATTTTTTATATGTTGCTTTAAGAATTTTCTAAAAGTTATAGTACTTCTGTAATATGTTTTACCGTCGCCAGTGCAGGTGGGATATTGTCGGTGCTTCTTATTAAATTAGACATGTCTATAGAAGCCACGTCTGTTGATTTTATTGCCGCACCTGTGAGTGTAGATGCCACTTCTGTAGGTTTTTACTTGTTGCTTTGGAAACTCCGAAGGAAATTGATGAAACCTTTTACAACGTCTCTCCAACAAGCAGTAAACACAGTTTCAGACCAAACAGTTACATATAAAACAACCAATAATGGAACTGTGAAGAATAAAGTCGCTAACGTAGGTGGGACATTGTCTGTGTATTTTAATTGATTAAACTCGTCTGTGGCTTTTGATGCCACGTCTGCGGGTATAGATTCCACGTCTGTGGGTTATTTATGACAAGCCTGCAGGTTATTTATTGTTGCTAGCTACGAACGAAATCGAAGAAATCTTTGTCGGCGCTCCAACAAGCGGTGAACACAGTTCGAGTCTTGACTCACCTCTACCAAACAGTTCCGTACAACACCGGCTTGAACAGGTCTACGCGTCACTTAATCGGTATTTAATAAAAAGAAGGAGGTCTTTTCCCAGCAGTAGGACATTTCAGGCATAAGTTTTTTTTCTAGGAATCGCCGTTTTCTTAAGCAACTTAGCTGTTCATCAACTCTTGGCTGTTCATAGGGGTGTTTTGGTATCAACACTGATGTATGGCAGTGAAAGCTGGGTATGGCAGAAGAAGCATGAAAGTAGAATTAATGCAGTGTAAATGAGAGCGCTAAGGAGTATGATTGGTGTTAAATTGAGTGACAGGATTAGAAATAGTGTGATAAGAGAACGGTGTGGCGTAAAAGAAGACGTAGTGACCAAAATCGAGAAAGGGATGCTGAGATGGTTTGGTCATGTAGAGAGGATGAATGAACGAAGATTGACGAAAGAGATCTACCAGGCGAGAGTGAATGGAAACGTTGGAAGGGGAAGGCCTAGGCGAACGTACCAGGACCAAATTCAGGACGTTCTGAATAAAGGCCAGGTTAAAAGTACCCTAAACCGACGAGCATGTATGAAAGGATTGATGAAAGTACAGGAAGCAAGGGAAGTATGTCAAGATCGTAGCAGGTGGAGGACTGTGGTCTCTGCCTACCCCAACGGGAAAGAGGCGTGATGTTATGTATGTATGAATGTAACTTCACTGCCAACGAAGTTAAGAACTCATCGCTAAAAAAATTATTACAATTAATCAAAAATCTCATTCATTTTGCAGAAGAATGCTTCGAACTTCCACCAATAAAAGACTTGCCTTGCGACATTGCGGAAAACGTACTAGAATCAATTATAAACGAGTTTAAAGACGTGTCGGGCGACGCTGAGGAGATTCGCCGGATAAAATCTGAAGAAATTGAGAAGAAGCTCAAGATGTACAGTAGTATTATGGAGAAGAAGCAGGATGAGGAGCTGATACACAGGTATATCCAAATCTAAACTAATAATATAAATACGAAAGTATCTATGTCTGTCTATTACGCTTTTACAGCCGAACCGATTTAATGAGATTTGGTACAAAAAAAACTATTCGCAATGGGAAAGAACATAGGCAACTTTTTAGGGTTCCGTACCCAAAGGGTGAAAACCGGGACCCTATTAATATGCCTCCGATGCCTATCTGTCTGTCAGTGGGCTGTATCTAATGAACCGTAACAGGTAGACAGTTGAAATTTTCACAGATTATATAATTTTTTTTTGCCGCTAACAAATAATAAAAAATAAATGATAAATTAAGGGGGCTTCCCTATTAAAAACGTGTTTTATTAGGCGATTTTTGCTCGATTTTTGTTTGTCCTCTATTGTAAAAACGGGAACACTTACGAGCGTTAAAGTGCATAAGCTATAGAATAACAACAAATAATAAAAACTGGTCAGGTGCGTGTCGGACTCGCGCACATTTAGCGACCTGCTTTCGCAGACCTCCACAGGCCACAAAACGTTTTCTTTTTTGAAAGCTTGTCTTTCTCTGATATAGATTTTTTTTATTCGGTAAACTTTTGTTTTCAATAATATTTTATTTTTCTGTTGTCGCGCACATACCGGCGCACACTTCTGCGTGACTGCGAACTGAAACGGTATTTTTGCCTTAGTCGTATGGAACCCTCGGTGCGCGAGTCTGTCGCACTTGGCCGATTTTGTTCTGAATTCCACGCATACGAAGTTGCGGGCAACAGCTAGTAAAGTATTTGTATTGTACGCAGTAGCAGAAGGAGTAAAGGCAGGTCTTCCGGAGGATCCACTCCGAGGATGTCCACGCCGGTGAGGAAGGCTCAGGACGTCAGCTACACCACTCCTTGTGTGATGAGTGTCAGTGTTTATAAGTAAGTTTATTTTTGTTCATCATCATCATAACATCCCATGAAACGTCCACTGCAGGACAGGGAGCTCCCTCCATAACTAGGGCACATACATACATACATAATGTCACGCCTTGTTCCCGTTCTCCACCTGCTACGACCTTGACATACTTCCCTTGCTTCCTGAACTTTGTAGGGCACAAACGCGTGTTACTTAGGCTATTATCTGAAATATTTATTAAATACTATAGTTTGTACCCATACATACCCGTAGGTGTAGTAAGAGGCGACTAAAGGTTATACACTGGAGTATGGGCAGCAGCATCCTCCTTTGTATCTGCGGTCACCTACAACCGCGGTCCATGGTACTTTCTCTCTACATTTTTCCAGCAAAAGCTAGAATTCTGTAGGGAGCTCCCTGTCCTGTAGTGGACGTTTCATGGGATGTTATGATGATAGTTTGTACATAACAATTTCAGATGACAATATTTTCTTGTTACATACTTTTTAGAGAAAGTTTTGCCAGTAGTCGGGTTCTACAGGGTGAAATTGAAAACATTCGACAAATTTTGAGATCGAGTTCAGACCGCAAAACTGAACGATTTTTGCCTAGGAACGTAGGTCATCGGACGAATGGAGATTGATCTCCAAATTTGTTGAATGTTTTCAAATTCACCCTGTAGTTTTAGAACTATTTTTTTTTTTACTCACAAACATATTTTGTTTCTAGCGACACGAACAAGCCGAACGACGAACTTCTTGAAAAGCAGATAGAAGAAAAAGAAAAAATTCTCGCTAAAATGCTAAACTTAGACTCCTTGAGCATTACACAAAAAATCGACATCGTCAAAGACCAAGAAGACTTCATCCAGACATACAACAAAAATAACTTAACCAATCATATTATAGAAAAACCGATATTTGAAGATAGAAAACCCGTAACCGATTTTAAAAAACCGGTAAGTGATGTAGTTAAACCGGTAAAATCGTATATTGATAAAGTTTCTAAACTTGACATAGACTTGATACCCAAAGTAGTGGAATTACCTAATACATGGAATTTAGAAACTATAGAAGTTACTTTAGACTCAAATAGGGTGAAAAATGGCCACAATCTTGTTTCGCCAGATGATACGCTTGACGAATGGGAAATTATCTGATAGTTATGTAATAATTAGTGCAATTTGGTCTCTCATAGTTATTATTAAAGCTGTTGAGGGCTTTCCCCAGCCAACTAGCGCCACCATCAGTTTAAAAAATATTACTGGCTACATACAAAACCTATCGAAAATCTATCTTACCAGATTGACGTAATCTACAATATGATATACTAAAAGCTTTTGCTCTGTGATTTTAAAATCTCCGCGATCATCCAACTTGACCCCTCTTTTATAGAAAAGTTCTTGAAACGGGAGCTCACCTTAATTAGTTACTATTAGTTGTGAGAAAAATTTAAATATTTAATGATTTTAGACTTTTCCCTTTATTTGTATTATGAGACCTAGCTTCTTGCCAAATTTCATAACTTTAGGTCAACGGGAAGTACCCTGGAGGTTTTGCTTTTTTGCATAAATGTATGGAGATGAGGACATAAAAAGCCATATCTTATGATTGCGTCGTTGTAAAAAAATTGAAATTTTCAGATCTTGTGTGGTTTATGGACCTTAATATTCTTTATCAATTTCAACCTGATACCTCTTCTCGTTCGTGAGAAAAAGGGTCTTGACAGACAGACAGACAGACGGACAACAAAGTGATCCTATAAGGGTTCCGTTTTTTTTTTATTTTGAGGTACGGAACCCTAAAAACTACCACTTTTAGCAGTTATTGTATCTGTAACTACAGGAACCATATTTTTCAGGATTTATAGGTTCTATATTAACTAGGGTACCTTTACTTCAATATGGAAAGACAGATTACTGATAATTTTTGTATGTAGCGAGTAATATTCATTTAACTGATGGGGGCGCTAGTTGGCTGCAAGAAAGCCCTTAAGGTTGCAGAGGTCCGTGGATCGTAACCACGCTCTGCTACCATATTTAAGCTGTTAAGCTTGCAGACGTCGTAGAAATGAACCAAAATAATACAAAGTAGATTGCGTACTATGCAATCTACTTCACAGTTATACGACGTAGAACGGAAATGTGTGAAAATACATGATACTGAACAACTTTCCCCTAGGAACATAGGTCTAAATACGAAAATCAATTTTTGACCTCCCATAGAAACTGCATCAGCTGATAGCGCATTTTGTATGGGAAGTCAAATTTGGTTTTTCATATTTCGACCTATGTTCCTTTGGGGAAGTTGTTCAGTTTCATGGACAGATACACATCCTTCAGTATTATCACAACTTTCCATTACACGTTGTACAGGGTTATTAAGCACTCCATGCCAAATTTTAGTATGTTGCTCAGAACATGAAACTGAACAACTTTCCCAAAGTAATATGAGTCGAAAACAAGTTTTTTTTTGTATATATGTTTGTATGGAAAACCCAAAAAAAGATGTTATTTTTCCATCCATGTTTCTTTAGGAAAATTGTTCAGAATTGCGTTCTGAGTAAAATACAAAAATTTTGCTTCGGGGTCCAAAAATAATCTGTTATTATTATTTATTTTTTGGCACAACAACTCAAATACCTAGCATGTGAGGTCGCTGTAGTTGATATTACATCATATACAGGCTGTTTGGTATGTTTCTTCAAACCTCTCGAGTTCTTCCTCTACCCATGAATTTGAACGACCTGTTCTAAAATAAAAATGTTTCTCTATGTACCAAATGACCAGTGACATTAATAAAAAAAATTTTTTTCGTTTCCTTTGAAAAAAACATTTATCGTGTTAATGTTGGATAGAGAAGTTTGCAGAGGTATGTCAAACACTATGTATAAGTATACAAGGTGTAACAAAAAGGGTAAACCAACCCTACTTTGGTAATTTTAAAAAACCCCATTTTGGTATCGGAACCCTAAGGGTATGAAGGTTGTGATTCTGTCCATAATACTGAACAACTTTCCTTATGGAACATAGGTCGAACAACGAAAAAAAAAAACCGGTCAAGTGAAAGTTGGACTCGCGCGCTGAGGGTTCCGATATACCTATAGTATTTTTGGAAGCGATAAAGTCCATTTTTAGGACCGCAAAACTAAATTTATTTGTAAAGGTTTTTTGCAGATTACTAAAACACTGTGCAACTTAGAAAGATTTTTTTTATTTTTGTTGTAATATTTGCATGAACTTCTATCGAATGTAATTAATTCAGATTTTTTCTTTCACAAACTTCGGAGATAAGGGGGGGGAACGGTATTTTTTTTTGGCATTTTTTATTATAACTTCAAAACAAAGAGTCGTAAAAAAATATATTTTTGAATGTACAAGTAAAGCCCTTTCATATGATACCCCACTCAACCTAGTAACCACAATTTGAAAATTGCCCCCCCCCTATTTGGGCACCCTTTACATTAATAATCCTAATTCTTTTATATGCATTTAAGTTGGACAACCATCTTCTAAAACTATTCCAAATTTCAAGTCGATAGCATGAGCGGTTGCTGAGATATACAGGTGTGACAGACAGACAGACAAAGCGGCACCATAAGGGTTCCTTTTTTTACCATTTTGGTATCGGAACCCTAAAGGTATGAAGGTTGTGATTCTGTCCATAATAATGAACAACTTTCCTAAGAAACATAGGTTAGCAGCGAAAAAAAATGTTTGGTCTCCCATACAAAATGCGCTATCAGCTGATTAGTTTTCTTTTTATATATCGACGTCATGTTCATTAAGGAAAGTTGTTCAGTTTCAGACTCATATCCTTCAAGGTTGGTATAACCCTTTCTGTTACATCTTGTATACTCGTATTGGCTCTTTCTTTCCGATCATCAAGGTTGAGTAACGTTGGTTATGTCCGAGGTCCGGATAGGTGGCTACTAGAGCGTTTGCCGTGCTTCGGAAGGCACGTTTAGTCTTTGTTTGAATAAGGCGTCTCGAGTAAGCAGCCTTTTACCGTCTTACTACAAAAAAGTTAGACATCTGTTGAACACTTGATTAAAAAAATCGTACATAATAACTCCGGCTATGTCATTGATGCAGCAGAAGTAAAAAAAAACCGGTCAAGTGCGAGTTGGACTCGCGCGCCGAGGGTTCCGATATACCTTTAGTATTTTTGGAAGCAATAAAGTCCATTCTTAGGACCGCAAAACTAAATTTGTTTGTAAAGGTTTTTTGCAGATTTATAAAAAACTGTGCAACTTAGAAAGATCGTTTTAGTTGGACAACCATATCCTAAAACTATTCCAAATTTCAAGTCGATAGCATTAGTGGTTGCCGAGATATACTCGTACAGGTGTGACAGACAGACAGACAAAGCGGCACCACAAGGGTTCCTTTTTTTTACCATTTTGGTATCGGAACCCTAAAAATGACTTATTTTCTTATGAATTGACTTCTGCGCATCAACTGACATAGCCTAGTTATTTTGTGCGATTTTTTTGATCAAGTGTTCAACAGATGTCTAACTTTTTTGTAGTAAGACCCGCCGATATGTACATACTTTGACAATTTTTAGAGATGTGCAGAAATAAACAGTTAAATGCATTTGTGAACCAAATTAGCACTAGTTATTACAAATTTAACTAGTAGGGTATCTTAGTGAGTAGTTAGATTTAATTATACTTCATATGCAGCGAGATTTTTTATTGGCTTGTGCTCCTGAAGCCCATAGATTGTACTCATGAAAACCAGCAACATGCACGAACAAATTATTTTTTAGCCAAAAAAAAATTTTCGCCTTCCCATACGAAATGAGTCGATCACGTGACCACTTTACCATGGCGATACGAAAAAAAATTTTCGAGTTAGAATTGTTTTTCTTCTGGATAGTGGCTTGTCCGTAACTAGACACCAGTAAAGACACACACTGCGGACGGGCTATATTTCAATGGGAGTGGTAGCGCGACCAGCATCCGAGCTGGTTGCGCCGCCAAATTGGTTGCGCAACCAAACGGACACCAGGTGAGTAACTCTCTATAGAGCTGTATACATTTTGTTGGTAGCGGCGACTGGTTGCGCTGCCATGGTGTCCCAGTGAAATACCGGCCTTAAGATCCGTAATCGATATAGATAAATTTCGTATAGGTCTTTTGTATAGGGACACTTGGAGTTGTCAATTTTTTACTTTCGAGCGGAGCGAGAAATGTATTGTATTCGTGAAAAAAAAGGTTTTCTAATTTTCTCAAAAATGTGTTCTATATCACTTAAACATCATAAAAAACAAGTCTCCCCAAAAATGTCCGTCCGTCGGTCGGTCGGTCCGTCGGTCGGTCTGTCCGTCACGCTTTGGCCTAGCGGCTAAACGAATGGTCCGATTGACACCATATTTTGAATTTAGGAGTTTTATGCAAATCCATCGAAGGGTTCTAAGTGGTTTCTGGCTGGCTCTCATTTTGAGGGTAGCTGTCATACAACGAAAATGATAAATTGTAATTTTCTCAAAAACGGCTCATAGAATCTTGATGAAACTTTGCATGACCAAGCATCTCCATGTAAGATATCTTGCGCCAGTATCAAATGATCTGTGTAATTTCATATAAGGGGTGTTCCTGTACCACCAAATCGTAAATATGTGATTTACCCAAAATTGGTTCCATTGAGTTTATTAAAATTTTCTATAATATTACTCCTGGATTGGTTGTCTACCTGACTGGATATTCTTTATGATTTTTTGAATAAAATTTTGTACACAGGGTGTACCAAAACTTGAAAGGGCTTGCTCAGTAGACTAAACTGAACAATAATCCACAAGGAACATGTATTGGGAAATTAAAAAAATCTCTATGCAAGTATCCTACGGTAGTATCTATTGATCTTTGAAAATTCATATAAAGGGTGTTCCAGTACTACCAAAAGTTAAACATGTGATTTACTAGAAATCGTTTGATGTTTGTTTGTTTGTTTTAATGTTTGACAATTTGAATTCTGAATTGATCTGTATATTTCATTCGAACATTTTTTTGGAAAAACGTAAATAAAAGTTTGTATTTCCATACTATGTGTATGGTAAGTTTGCGGTTGATAGTTTTTCCTTGAGTATTGCGAGAAAGTAAGTGCAGTGCTGCTGTACCATTTATTTTTTGTAGTTATTGAGTTAAAACTGATACACAAAGGTACTTACCTAAAAAAATAAATAAGCATAAATAATGCATTTTAAGTTTATTAGCATAAATTATGCTTATTTTATTATTATTTTTATGCAAGTACCCTGTAGACTTCGGGAGCGAAACCAATCAAAATTCACTAATGATAAATATACTTTCCAGTGTTGAACAAAATACGAGTAATCACAGAAATCACATGTACCTAGTAAGTAATAATAATGAGCTATGCATTTATATTTAATCAAACCAAATTGTATGCTTAGGTCCCTGAAAAGGACGGTCTACTGAATCCGCGAGTTTCCTGTCTCAAAAATAAAATGAAATCCTGTTTGCGTCTAAGAAAGAATCATTTAAAATTTATGAAAACCAAGTAATTTTAAATTTCATACGTAGTTTTAAATATTTAATAATTAATTTCCTGTTTAAAAGTAACTAAACGATGGCAAGAATTATGACGTCATTGTTCAAAAACTTCATACAAAATCTATGGAAGATCTCTGTTTTGACGTTCAATGAAGAGTAGGTCTTTTGACTAGGTTGGAAACTTGCGGATTATTTATCGTGTAATTCTAAATACGCAGAACCTCTCGGGTGGTACTCATGTAACTGAACAACTTTTGGAAATAAAAAAAGATATTCTCCATACAAATTGACCGGATCAGATTTTCATTTTGTATAGAGAATCAATGTTTTTTATTTTAGTTTTCAAAAGTTGTTCAGTTACATGGGTGGAACTACCACCCGAGAGGTTTTTCGTATTTAGAATTACATGTTGTTTAAGGTGCTTCCTAATCCACTGCGTTCCTTTGAATATGTCACTCGGATTACAAAACTGAACAACTTTCCCTAAGGAAATTACCTCGAAATACGAGAAAAAAAAATTCCATACAAAATTCGCTATCAGCTGATGCAGTATCTATGGATCGTTGATTTTTTTTTTGTATTTCGGCCTCAAGAGTATAGAAAAGTTGTTCAGATTTATGGTCCAAATAACAATAAAAGGGACACAGTTGATTATGACGCATCTATAACGGGCTTTAAAAATTGGTGTAAAACCTTTTAAGGGCTTATTCTGGGGGTTGAATGCAACAACTTTTGTTCTACATCTTTTTGATATTCTAAAAAAAAACGACTCCATACAAAATTTCAATTAGTATGAACTGTCGATTTTTTTGAATATTTTGTAGTCATAGAACAAAAGTTTGTTTCATTTACAGTCAATTGCAAAAAGCGTCTTTAAAGTTAAAGCTCTTATAACTCTTGTTTAAAACTTTCGCACTTTTCAAACACGTTTATTTTATTTCGGGTCTTAGCGCGATAATAATTATTAGGCAAAATAAATTACCTTACTATTACCAACGTTTCGGCTGCGTTGCAACAGCCGTGGTCACGGGTAGACTGAATACAGGTGAACTACGCAGATAGAACTTCGTGTTTGTTTTATTTCGTTATTTATTTTGTCTAATAATTATTATCGCGCTAAGACCCGAAATAAAATAAACATCTTATAAGTCTATTGCTGTCCGTTTCTTTGTCAAAGAAATTGACAGCAACTGGCGGTTAGCCCCCACAATAAGCCCTTAAAAGGTTTTGCACCTAATTTTTAAAGCCCTGTATATGTTTGGTGTAAAAAACGTAGTAGCTTCAATATAAGGTTTTATAAAAGGTAGGTTATAGCGGGCGCAAGATTAGTTTGGCTCTGACGGTTATTTTCTGCGCATGGGTGACAGGCGGAGACCTAATGAACGATTCGCCTCCCACCTGCCGCGCTCACCCCCGCGATTAATTTTTTGACTGTCTTAGCCAGAGTTATTTTGTACGACGTATACTGTGACTGAGTATTCGCAGTGCGTATAAGATAAGACCTTGTAGTATCAATATTATGAAAAATCTTATGTGTATTTTTACTTTCGAATTTCTTTAAAATTTAAGCTCTCTTGGGTTGGCCTAGTAGCGATACAAACTCGCGTTTGACAGCCGGGCTGATAAGAGATAAATTACCTCCCTTTCTAACAAAGGACAGAATGCGCGTGTTAGAACAGAGCGGATTCGCGCTGTTTTACGTTTATCGCTCATTTTTGCAATTTTCTCAAAATCTGTACCTACCCATAATATCTATACATATAATAAAAGAGTAGAAATCGCGTGTCTGTACTTTTGATAAATTTATAAAAAAATAAGTGTGGGCGATAAGAAACGACTAATACAACTTAAAAATATGTTTTCTGAACTTTTTGTCTGTCTGTCTGTATGTTTTCGATAAACTCCGAAACTACTGAACGGATTTTCTCGCGGTTTTCGCAGATAGATTAAGCTTAGCTCTGAGCAACATATAGGCTATGTTTCATTCAAATCAGTTCACTCAATTAGAAGCTACACTAATGTAAAGTATCAAATTGCCTGAAAGGTAATAACTCACAAACCGATTCAAACTGAGTTTTCAATTACGAGTTTGGTTTACTTTTGTGCAACATAAAAGTTTAGTTTCATTGCAAACGGTTCACCCAGACAGAAGGTACGCTAAGTTTCATGCGGCGGCGCAAATAACTCACAAACTATTGAACGGATTCAAACGGGGTTTTCAATAAACTGTCAAGCTTACTTCTTAGCAACATATTAGCTTACTTTCATTGAAAACGGCTCACTCAGACAGGTGCGCGAAATTTCCAGAGGAGGCGCCAAGATCTCAAAAACAACTGAACCGATTAAAACGAGGTTTTCAGTAACGTATTTGGCTTACTCCATGCAACATGTATGCTTAGTTTCATTACAAACGGTTCACCCAGACATAAAATACACTAAGTTTCAAGCGGCGGCACCAATAACTCGCAAACTACTAAACGGATTTAAACGGGGTTTTCAATAACGTGTTTAGCTTAATTCTTTGCAATGTATTAGCTTACTTTCATTGAAAACGGTTCACTCAGACAGAAAATGCCCGAAGTTTCAATAGGAGGCGCCAATAGCGAACAAACTGCTGTACCGACTCAAACTGGCATTTCCATGACGAGCTTGGATTAGGTACTTCCGTGCAACATATAAGCTTAGGTTAGTTGAAAACGGCTCACTCAGATAGAAGTTACGCAAAGTTTCAAGCGAAGGCGCGAACAATTCAAAAACTTTTGAGCAGATTCAAACGTGGCTTTCAATAACGCGTTTGGCTTACTCCTGTGCAATAAATAAGCTTAGTTTCATTGCGATAGTTAGGTTCACTCTGACAGAAGATACGCAAAGTTTCAAGCTGCAGAACCAAGAACTCACCTGCTGAACTGGTTCAAAGTCAAACGAGGTTTTCAATGACGCGTTGGGCTTTTTTCTGTGCAACATATATAAGCTTTATTTCATTGCAAACGGTTCACTCAGACAGTAGGTTCGCGAAATTATAAGCGGCCGCACCAATACCTCACAAACTACTTGAACGACTTAAACATGGTTTTCAATAACGTATTTGGGTTGCTTTCGTGCAATATTTGAACTTTTTTTTATTGCCATCGGTTCCTTCAAACCGATGATAGGAGAGTTAAAAGTTTCAAGCTGTGAAACCGAGCTGAAATCAAACAAAGCTTATAATTTTGTACGGAAGAAAGCCAAGTACGTTGTTGAAAATTCCGTTTGATCCGGTCGAGTTGTTTGTGTAAAAGTCGTGGGTACAGCTAAAGATTGGTAAAATCTGGATTGGGTTTAATTGTAAAAATAATAATTAAAAAAATCCTGTTTCGGCATGGCGGTGCAACAAATGTAAAAAAATTATGAAAGTTCCAAAGTTTTGAAAACTTAGGAAGTAGGTAGGTACTTATAAACGAAATACTTCAAAAAATAAAGAGAGAAGTGAATTATTTTTTCTTAGGAATTGTCTTTTAAGGGGAGAGATAAGTTGCAAAGATCGTACGGAAGTGAAGTCCAACAGTTTTGTATGTAGGTACATGTAGAGTTAAAAGCATGTGAAGCTAAACACGTTGGACTTTGTACCGCTCTTTTTTCAGTAGCCACAGAAGCTAAAGTGACTGAGCCTCAGATTTAGTTAGGCTTTGTTTTGTATAAGAAATAACGAAACCCGTATCATAGTTACTCCGCGTGGAATTCGACTATGATTTTACACTTACGAGGATAGTGGGCGACCTAACAGTCCACACGTAAACAAGAGGTGTTTAATTTACAAAAATCCGTATTATCGGTACGCTGTATACCTAATAATATAAAGGCGAGAACTGCAGTCTGTCTGTGTGTTACGCTTTTATGACTAATCCGATAAACTGATTGTGATAAAAACTTGGTACGAAGATAGTTTGAATCATGGGAAAAGTCATTAGCTACTTTTTCTGAACCCCACGCGGACGGAGTCGCGGGCAACAGCTAGTTAATTATAAAACAGCTATATGATATGACAATGCATAATATATTGAATAATGTGTAAAAGTTTTAGCATAATAGATTAATGGGTACTTAAGAAAATAGGTTTAAAAGCAAAAAGCAGTGGTAACTTTGGATTTTTTTTAGGGCGTTTAAAATATATTTAATCGTGTTTCAGAGTCAGCCATCTTCTTGGAAAGATGCTTAATTAACACATAATTATTTTCACGGCGATATATTTATTACTTTTCATTAAAAAACTGCTCAAGTGTAGCGTGTTTAGCTCTTATCAGCCCCAAGAGCAATAACGGGACTTTGTGGCACTACGAGTGTCAAGCATGACCTGTCGTTGACTGTACCGCTTCGATTTTGTAGAGTAACGTTAAGTTTAATGGTCTTAAATGACTGAATTCAAAAGTGTGCTCAAGAGCTCTACGAGCTTATTCCTCCATCTCCCTGCTACCATCGGGAGTTTAGACGCACTGCAGGACATCACCCATACTTGGTTAATATTCCGCACATTCGCATAAAGTGCTTTGAAACATCTTTGCTAAAGTGTAGAATTCTCTGCCTGCGTCTTTGTTCCCCAGTTCATATTAACCCGAACGAATCTATTCAAGTCGCGAGTGAATAGACTTCTTCTGGGCAAGCTTGTTCTATCGTCTACCTCATGCCTGTCCTCAAGACTAGATCGAGGTCAAGAGTAAGCCCATTGACAATAAAATAAAAAAAAACCTCGGGTTCGAGACTCCGGGTCTTTTAAGGTGATCCGTTTTCCATACAAAAATTCAAATGACTTGCATTCTTACGCGGGACATAAAATTCTGTTGAAAAACGAACAAATACTGCTATTTTTAGTTAAATTTTTCGCTAATTAATACAAAAATACAGTTAATGTACTGAAAGTACTATTTTTGTTAGCAATTTTTGGTTCAATATTACGATTGTGGGCGTGCGGTCAAAACTGTACGGTTGTGCTTTGTGTGCATGTGTAAGTGATCGTACTCATGTAAACACGGACTGACGAGAGTAATTGACTTAAGTGGACATATGGAGATATTTTTCTTATCGAAATTGTTGTTAGGCGTTGAAGTTGCACGATGAAATTTACGCGAATCAACTTTTTGCACATATATAGTTGGTACTTATTGCATTAAAAAATAAAACCTTATATTTGCAGCAGTGGCTCCATCTAGTTGCGTTCGGGGCTAAGCTGGCCGCCACAGATCACCTTAACGTCTTGTGTCGGTAGGTGATATAAACTTTGTTATTATTTTACATTTTTACATTTTATTTTATGGATATAAGGAGGATATGAATTTGTTGAATATTTTTTTCTTTTTTTTATTAATATTTTAGTTAGTATATTTTATATTCAATTCGTTATGTTTATTAAAAAAAAGATGCATTATAAAATTAAGGATCTCACTTAACGCACATTATAAATTAAATTATTTATACAATTTAACTAAAATTAAATTTTGTTACTTACAAGGAAAGGTACGGTCGACCGCACGTCAGTGGAATTATTTGCAACTATTACCGTGCCATAAAGTCCAAAGTGTTTGTACTGATGTGCGGTTGACCTTACATTCTTGAAACAAGAATAAAAATACTTTTTTGTATAGTTATTCTAGCTCACTTACAGCCTGTCGCAGAAACTTACAGCCTGTTGCAGAAAAAAATATGTTTCTGACATAGTGTCATAATTGTTAACAAAACCACAGAATATAAATGTAAGTATAAAGACGTTTTCTGAGACTGGTTTAAATCACGGAATTTTGGTCAAAAAATCACGCAATATCTGTTGATGAGATGGAAAAAAAGGAACAAACGTTTTTGCCACAGAATGTGTAATAAATACAGTGCCACAATAATAACGCAACGAACATAATTCAAGCTAGCATGCTGACACAGTTTAAAAGTTAGAAACGATTGAACATGTTTCAGATTTTCAGATTTCAGATTATTTATTCAATGTAGATTCTTTACAGAGTACTTATTGAATGTCATGCAGAATACAATTCAAATAGAGCGAGTCTACGCCGTTTCGGATCGTGCTGTGGCAGCGTAAAAGAAACGGCAAGAAACCACTGCAGCACGGCCTACTTTAAGAGTCGGCTTTTTACAATGTGTTTCTTGTGTTTCGCTGGAATATCAGAGCATGCTTTTTCACTTCCAATATAGGGTGACTTTTAATTAATAATTAAAATAATTATTATTAGTATTATATTACTCTATGGTTCTTTATAGAAAAAGTTATGAATGTACTCATGATGCTGAACAACTTTCCCCAAGGACCATATAGGTCGAAATACGAAAATCAAGTTTTGACCTCCCATAGAAACTGCATCAGCTGATAGCGCATTTTGTATGGGAGGTCAAATTTGGTTTGTCGTATTTCGACCTATGTTCCTTGGGAAAAGTTGTTCAGTATCATGAGTACATGCATATATTTTGCTATCAAGAACTAATTAAAAGTCACCCTATATGTATATGGATAGGTAATTTGAGCTATTGTACCTCAGCTTATAAAACAACCTTATTTTTGCTGTATGTCAATGTGCGGGGATATTTTAAGAGATGATTCTGACCATGAAACTGAACAACTTTTCCCAAGGAACATAGGTCGAAACATCTAAGAAGGGCACACTTTGTATGAGAAGTCATTTTTTTTTTCGTAAGTATATCGACCTATGTTCCTTGGGAAAAGTTGTTCAGTTTCATGGGCAGAACCTCTTATCCGGGGTGATAAAATAATAACACTGTATACAGCGTGATTATGTAATGAAAGGACACGAAACTGAACAACTTTTCCCAAGAAACAGGTTGAAATTTTTGGCTTCCCCATACAAACCTTGCATCGACAACACTGAAATTTGTATGGGACGACAAAAAAAAACACATTTTTGAACCTATGTTTCATGGGGAAAGTTGTTCAGTTTCATGACCATACTCAAGTATAGTCCGACATTACCTTAGGACATTACATAATCACGCTGTATAATGAAAATCGATTTTTCAAAAAAAAAAAAATTAAAATCAGAATCTGTAAGATGCAAAATCAATGATGCAAATATAATAAATGTATTGTGATATTTTTGTGTGAGGTGTATATTTTTTGGTTGCTAAATATAATATTTGCGAACAAAATAACCTACTTTTTTTTACTTTAGTTACATGTTTTTAGGGTTCCGTACCTCAAAAGAAAAAAACGGAACCCTTATAGGATCACTTTGTTGTCCGTCTGTCTGTCTGTCTGTCTGTCAAGACCCTTTATCTCACGAACGGGTAAAGGTATCAGGTTGAAATTAATACCATATATTAGGATCCATGAACCACACAAGATCTGAAAATTTCAATTTTTTACAACGACGCAATCAAAAGATATGGCATTTTATGTCCTCATCTCCATACATTTATTCAAAAGTGAAAAACCTACAGGGTACTTCCCGTTGACCTAAAATTATGAAATTTGGCAAGAAGCTAGGTCTCACAGTACAAATAATGGGAAAAGTCTGAAATCATTAAATATTACAACTTTTCTCACAACTAATGGTAACCAATTGTGGTGAGCTCCCGTTTCAAGAACATTCATATAAGAGAGGGGTCAAGTTGGACGGTTGCTGAGGCGATTTTTGTTTTAGTTCTATTTAAAAACGGGAACACTTACAAACTTGAAAATTGGTATGTTTATAGGGCATAGGCTATAAAATAACAACAAATAATAAAATTTGGTCAAGCGCGTGTCGGACTCAAAAAATCTAGCACATTAACTTACTGTAATTTCAACTAATACAATTATGTTTATGTGGTGGTACGGAACCCTCAGTGCGCGAGTCCGACTCGCACGTGGCCGGTTTTTTTTTTATATTAAAAAAATTATGGTCAGACCAGGAAGAAAATTTTTGAATATCACCGGGTGATAAAGTATTTATCACTCAAAAAATTTAAAATCACAGGTGTAAGGGACATCCTTCCAAATACTGAAAGGGCATGATCAGTCAACGTAACTGAACATATTCTATAACTTGAGGGCAGTTACAGACCAAAAAACGCTGACTGTTGTATATTACGCTTTGGCTGATTCCCTCATAAATTATGGCTTATCTGTTTATGGCCGCACTTTTTGTTCCTACATAAAAGAAGTCAAAAATTTGCAAACAAGGTTAATCAAGTACTTAGTAGACAGGAGGGTAAAGAAACACTGTACTGACTACACAGAACTGTACCCAATTGTTAAAGTTCTACCCGTAAATCTGAAGACTAAGTACTTGATTGCGTTGGAGCACTACTATAGTGATGAGCATAAGGAACGGGTGACTAACAGATATAACACGAGAAGGGTCAGGGAGAGGAAGATTTTGCTACCACTAGTTAAAAATTATTATGGGAGAAGGCTAAATAAGTTTGTGATACCTACAATTTTTAATAGTATACCATGGCTTCGAGACGAAACTAACTAAAATAGTCCTGAAAAATAAATTAAAATTAACCCTCTTAGAAAGTGATAGTACAGATAGGCAGACATGAACTTATATATATTAGTATATAGTATAAGAGCAGATAATATATAGATATTTGTACAATAAATAATTAAGTTAGTACTATTACTACCTTAATTGTTTATTGTATGTATTTTGTTAGAGTTAATTTATAAATTATACTTAATTGTTATCTTTTTAATTCAAATAGGTGCATGATTTGTAAATTAGAGCGTTCCACTCGCCATCAAACTACTGTAGTTTGGCGAGACTTTAATCTTTAAGCACTTAATGTAATTATGATGAATAAATAATTTAATAATAACTTTCAGCGAATAAATCTTTCAGTAAATGAAATATAAATCGGCCTCCAAACAAACTGTCCAATCAAGAATTCTGTATGGAGGTCGTTTTTTTTTATTTCCTGAAAGTTTTATTCCTTTATTCCCACTAGTTCTGTTGATAACTGAAATATGTTCAGGTACGTTGACTGAACTCGCCCTTTCAGTTTTCGGTACCCCGTCCCTAACAGCCTGTATATGTCTTCTATAGGAATAAATTAAAGAATAACAACAAATTAGTACACATACAAACTTTATTGATAGATAACACTACAAGAATTGTTCCTGCATCATCCTACTTAAGTTATACAAATAATGCACTAATGAACAGTGCGAGGACGGACTACAAAAAACCTCACGTCATTGAGTACCACAATGGGAACTTTGAAAACTATAGGAAACTGAAACTGTAATTCAGACCGTGAAAGTGAAAAACAGGTCGAAACGTGAAAAAATATTTCGCCTTTCTATAGAAACTACATAACGCGATCGTGCATTTTGTACATTCAAGAGCACATTAAGCTTGATACATAGGACTTTGTATCGCTCTAATTCATATTGACGTACGGGCTAGAGTAGCATTGCGAGTGTCAAGCTTGACCTGTACGCGAGGTCAAAAATATTATTTTCGTCTTCCGATTTATGCTACTTTGCTAAATCTGTATCTATGTGTGTTTAGTTATACCATAGTTGTACATTAAGTTTCAAATTTTTATTTCAGTTATTTTTGTTGTACCTACCTACACTAATTATACCCACTGTACTTTTAGCTCTCTCTGTCAACCTTGAGGTTAGCTGGAAGAGAACTCAGATAGTGAGTTAAGCTCGCCATTGTGATGACTTTGACTAATACTAAAATGTAAAATTTTTCGTGTAAAATAAAGAATAAAGATTAAATTTGTTCAGTTACATGATCTGAATGCACGGTTTAAATTTTTCAGGAGATGCCTTTTTACAACTGGTATAGTTGCGTGAGTAAGTCTTGGAATCCCAAAGTGGTACTCGATGACGTCAGGTTTTTGAAGTTCGCTCTCATACTAGAATCACAAAATAAGAAAGTTATCTCTGATTACACAGCAAAAAGTGATTTTAGATTGTCGTCTGACAACATCGTATGTTCTCTGTGTGTTTACTCTCAATTTTCGATATATCTATTCGCAACATGCAAATTGAAAACTTCTTCTCTTTACGATAGAGTAGGATATTGGTTGGAGGGAAATCACGGTTAATTTTACAATTAATCCAACCAATATTCTACTTTATTGTTAGTGAACGAAGATATAAATTCGATTGTATAGAATAGCCCTGGACTGCAGCTAATCGCTTCTAATTAAATAAATAGAACACGACCTTCAGTGCCTTCACTCTTTAATGCTTTATTTAATGTACAAAAAAAAAATTGATGCAGACGTTCCGATAAGAACTACAGTAGTATAAATAACTAAACAAATCAAAGAAACTAAAAAAATAACGATTTGGTCCTTCCATCATACAAAAACACTAATTACCGTCTGGAAAACGAATCATCAAATCAATAGAAAAATACCATATCATTCATCAACATGGAATAATGATAAGGACGGACCATCCCCTTATACAGTAGTCGGAAAGGTGTGATAACACTAAGTGTTCCCGCACACGGGCCACCGGCCACAACCACAAACGTCGCCACAAGAAGCTAGAAGTGGCCACAAAGGTGGCTGAAGCGCGCGGTCGGTGGCTGCTACTTTTTTTAACCCATGCACTATGAAGATTATCGCCCGTGTTGCATAGGTTGAATGAGGTTAAAGGAGGGAGGGGTGGGGAATCGCGCGAGTGGCGTGTGGTGGCGTTTTGTGTGGCCGGTGTGGGCCACAAGAAGAGAGCAACGACGATTTGTAGAGTGTGGCGGCCACCGGCGTCAATCGTGTGCGGCGAGTCCATATAAAATGTATGAAAACTGTAGGAAATATGCCAGTGGCGGCGTTTTGTGGTTGTGGCCCGTGTGCGGGAACCCTAAAGGGTGTGAATCTGCCCATGAAACTGAACAACTTTTCCGAAGGAACGTAGGTCATAGAACCAAATCAGTTTTTGACCTCCCATAGAATCAGCTGATAGCGCATTTTGTATGGGAGGTCAAATTTAGTTTTCGTATTTCGACCTATGTTTCTTGGTACTTGCTTTTCCGGGTTAAGATTTATATTATGGCGATTGCCTGTCCTTATTTATTCATCCATGTCATCAAGTAAGTATAATCATTTTTTTTAGTTTATTCCAAAGCTTACCAACATATTTTGCAGCTATGTCAAAAGCAATCGGCTAAAGCTGTCAGAAAAAACAAGTTTGTAAAACAATGTTATTCTTTCCGTCAGATATACTCTGGTTTTAGTGTCATGGCTGCAAATAAATCGGCAAGCGCTGGAATAAATGGAAAAAAAAATGGATTGTGGCCATAATATTATCAAACATGAAACAACAGTACGGTCGACAAATTAATGGATATATTATTTTCGTAGGTATATAATTTTATTAAGAAAATATATAATAGTACAAGATATTTGTTTTTTTTTGTAAATAAATTCTTTGATGTCAACCGTATGCAGTTCATTATGAAACATTAAAGTATTGAATAAACAAGTAAATAAGGTATTTTTTAAAATTCTTATAACTGAAAGGGCATGCATGCTCAGTCAACGAAACTGAACAACTTTCCCAAAGCAAGGCAAGTTGAAAAATAAATCGTCTTCGCTTAATACAGCAACATCTAAGTTTTTAGTGTGAAGGGGATAGTTATGTTACGTATTTTTTTAAATAAATATTAATTTATTTTCTTAAAGCCAGTTGCAGAAAGCGTATTTAAAGTTAAAACTCCTTTAAGTCAGACTCGATTTTGTTGACAGAGAAAGAGACAGCAATATATTTAAAAGAGTATCAGCTATAAAGACGCTCTGTGCAACTGGCTATCAGCTGCTAGATATTAGTAGTGCCTTTTATTTTTAGTACTTTCTTATACTATTTTCAGATCGCAAATTATGTTCACTTTGTTGCCGCGTTAAATACATGCCCAAAGTATCTTTGGTAAAGTTTAGAAAGAAAAATATACTCTCTTGAGTTACAAGAATTAAATAAACCTTTTACAAAATACTGATTGATTATAAAAGAACTATTTCGTTAATAAGTTCTTTAAACTAAAAAAAAACACATTATTCGATAGTTTGGGAATGCGGGCAAGACGTACGGTCAACAGCACGTCGGTAGAAACTTTTTCAACTCTATTACTACGCCATTAGGTCCAAAAGTATTTCTACTGACGTGATGTTGACTGTACCTGCGGGCACTCCTGACCCGTGACGTACAGTAGAATCCGGTTATAACGACACTCAAGGTACCGGTGATATTACGTCGTACCATCCAGACGTCGTACACACGGCCGCACATCAGTAGAAACACTTTTGGACCTTAAGGCGTGGTAATAGAGTTGAAAAAGTTTCTACCGACAAGCGGTTGTAGTACTAAAGAAGTCATTTTATTACGTTATTTCTTAACAAATCAACGAAACATATGCGTCGCTAAAAGCTGTCGGTCGTTATAAGCGACGTCGTACCAAACGGATTCCACTGTACTTTAGGTAATCAACGTAATCAAGTTTACATTTTGGTCATAATGTATTTAGATGCTTCAATGACAAACTTTTTTATTTATGGTTCATAATAATATTACAATTAAATCGTATTCTAACCGTGAACACTTTTCATATAAAATCTACGCGAATTTTAAGCTACTTATTTAAAAATCGGCTAAATACTCGCTGCCTGAACACATATTAAAAGTAGGACCAACGCAAGAAGTCCGTTTTAAAGTATCCTTAATACAAGTGCGTAAGGTTCATTGTTCTTTGCAGGTCATAATTTTTTTAAATAATAATAATTTGTGGTAACGGTGCTGGTTACACAATTACCTGTTTATTTAGTAAGACGTATTATAATAAAACTCTGTGTTAACTGTTTGTTGACCTAAATAAATTAAAAATAAAATTGTCATACATCTGATAGCTGTCAAAACGGACCTATTACGATGGCCTTAGGGTGTTTACGCACTACGAACCCGTGAAAATAAGAATCAATAGTGAAATCGGACGACGGAAACCGGATCTAGTGCGTAAACTACCATAGAAATAGTTCTACGACTACTTCGGACCGAGTTCGGATACAGATCGTACGTAGTGCTTAAACACCCTTACCCTATTGGCGAAATTATATTGGTCCAACACTTGGACACAAAACATGTATAGAAGTCCACAAAACCAACAAAAGCTTAGAAGCTTAGTTAAGCTAATAACGCCTTTAGTACACCGACGCGTTCGAATGCGGTAGATCGATCGAATAGAAGTTGAAATGCAAATCGTCCAAGTCTACAGATTGTATTTCGCAGAGTGTGCTCTAGAGCTCCACGAGCTTATTCCACCATCTCCCTTCTACCATCGGGAGTCCAGACGCACCGCAGGATATCACCCATACTTGGTTGATATCTTTGCGCACGGCTAAAGAGTGGAATTCTCTGCCTGCGTCTGTCTTCCCGAGTTCATATAACCCGAATCTATTCAAGTCGCGAATGAATAGGCTTCTTCTGTGTCAGCTCGTTCCATCGTCGACCTCATCCCTGTCTTCAAGACTAGATCGAGGTCAAGAGTAAGCCAATTTATAATTTAAAAAAAAAAGAAAAAACATCGCAATAAGTTCAATATTATTGTGCAGAGTGTACAGGGTATACAGGATGTAACAAAAAGGGTATATCAACCTTGAAGATGGTGAATCTGCCCATGAAAATTAACAACTTTCTTAAAGGAACATAGGTATAATTACGAAAAAAAATTTTTGACCTCCCAAATTTTGTATGGGAAGTCATAATTTTTTTCGACCGGTCGACCATGTTCCTTAGGGAAAGTTGTTCAGTATCAATGGCAGAATCACATCCTTCAGTTTTGGCATACCCTTTCTGTTACACCTTGTATACGATATAGTTACCAATAGCGCAACACTGCGAAATCATTGCGGTAGCCATCTTCTTTTTTTAAATTGTCAATGGGCTTACTCTTGACCTCGATCCAGTCCTGAGGACAGAGATGAGATCGACGATGGAACGAGCTTGCCCAGAAGAAGCCTATTTACTCGCGACTTGAATACATTCAGGTTATATGAACTCGGGAACACAGACGAACTAGCGAATGTGTGTCGGTGTAATAATAACAATTTCGCTGCTGCACAACAGCACCGACAAAGTCGCAACTGGTTTAAGGGACTGCCTTCCGAATACTAAAAGGTCATGATCAGTCAACGTAACTGAAAAAAATTCAGCGAAAAAAAATTGGCCCCTCCATACAAAATTGCAAACTTAATTGGACAGTTTGTATGGAGGCCGATTTTTATTTCATTTCCTGAAAGTTGTTCAGGTACGTTGACTGATCATGCCCATTCAGTATTCGGAAGGATGTCCCCTAAACCCCTTATAGTAGAGTGAGACAGAGCATATGCGAAACGCTGCGACACAATTGAGTTTCTCCGTAGGTTTTCTTGCGATTCACCGCATGCGTACGCGTGTCGATGACTAAAGGCGTAAGATAAACAATATCAAATAAGATATAGTGCGTACAAGGTACGTGATATCTGATTAACATGGAGCTTTACGGCTCGAAAACGATATTGCCACGGCCTTTTATTAATTATCGGTTCAATTTGGTGTCGTGTGCAAGTTTAACTTCTTTTAAAAAAATTAAGCAATGTTTTCTTTGAGTAAAATTTTCTACCTTTAGTTAGAATACTTTCCCTATAAACTATAACATCTTGACCGAGTAAATTTACTTCAGCTATTGACGTAAATTGAGTACTCCATATCTTATTTGCTTTGCTGACCGTACACCTAAAATAACAATTATTAATTTACATATCACAACATTTTAGCGCAAATTAAACCGTATACTTCGTTGATAAAGCTGCCTTTTGAAAAACAGTTATAGCACAATAATTACTAATGCTACGACTCGACCAAGACTATAACTGGCAAACGCATTTTATTAATACAAAGTGTCAGCAATACAGGGTGTTAA
This sequence comes from Athrips mouffetella, assembly GCA_947532105.1. NCBI lineage: Eukaryota > Metazoa > Arthropoda > Insecta > Lepidoptera > Gelechiidae > Athrips > Athrips mouffetella. Next base: position 3,251,987 of record OX383975.1, on the reverse strand, counting down.
TTTGATTGCGTGTCATAGCTTAAGGGGTGGTTCAGTAACAATAAAGTCCGCGTCACATAGAGGCGGTAGCGGAAGCGTTCCGGGACCGGTATTTTTTATATAGTATGAGTTCTTATGCACCCTGTCACATTGAAAAGCGGTCGCGGCGCGGTATTTTGTTCCCGCCAAACCGCCCCGTACCGCTTTCGCAATCATACCGCCTCTGTGTGACTTGAGCTTAAAGGAACTCAAAAAAATTATTTAAAAAAGTCCTACTTAAAAAAATAAAACTCCATTGAAACTAAACTAACGCGGAGAGCAATGACCCGGAGCACCGCGCTATCAAAAGCGCGCGAGAGTTTCAGTTATGCATGTGCCTACCTTATCCACTGATACTCGCGCGCTGGCTCGGTATCAGCGTGGTGCTCCGTGTTAGTTAAGTTTTAATGAAAATATATTTCTTTTCAGCAAGATTACACATTACCCGGACCAAATTCAGGACGTACTGAATAAAGGCCAGGTTAAAAGTACCCTAAGCCGACGAGCATGTATGAAAGGATTGATGAAAGTACAGGAAGCAAGGGAAGTATGTCAAGATCGTAGCAGGTGGAGGACTGTGGTCTCTGCCTACCCCAACGGGAAAGAGGCGTGATGTTATGTATGTATGTATGTATTACACATTTGTCTTTACCTCTGTCTGTGACGTCTTTTTCATGTTACTATTTCCTACCTTCGAGTTTAAATCTCTTATTTGTTTGAGATTATGTTTACATTTTGATTCACACATGATCAGCCAATTTCTAAAAACTAAATTTTAATACTGTCTTACAAAAGTAGTGAAAAATATTCGAGTCTTTTCCATCAGTCTTAATTTACCAATTGATATTTTTCCCTCTTACTTAATCCAATTTTTGGTAGTGATTTAAGCATTCCAAAACATACATATACTTTCGTAGTATTATCTAAAGCAAACATAAATTGCGTTAAAAAACAAGGTTTCTTTCTAACAATCGTATCATTTTTGCAACGCATCTTACATTTAGGAAATTTTGCGGCCGCTCTGGCTCTGGCGCTTACTGACATTATTGACAGTAATTGCTGTAACTTTGGACAGCCAATAGTAAATTTTTAAAGTTAGTAGCCTACTAGTCCAGTCAATCTACGAAGTTTGTAAGAGGGTTGTTTAATTAAACTTATAATTTCACATGGTTATAGAATTAATGCAAAGAAAAAACTATCAAAAAATACAAATTTTGTTTAAATTCTAATGAGAATTGGTGATCGGATGATAAATCTATCAGTTGCAGTCATCATTAATTAATGTTAATGGGACATTAAGTCTCATGTTGCCTTGTCGTTTTGTTGACAAAATGTCATGAATACATTTAAGGCGGGATTAAGTTTGATGAAGCTTTCTGCGACTCACCAATCGTTATGGTAATTGTGACGTATGTAGTATCACTTCACTATCGATAGAGGGCAGTGACTTGTATGGACCATTAGAGGCAGCGCAGACGGAAGACAGTCCGCCAGTGTGCCCGGTTTTGCGAAAATTTTCCTTTTTATCAGAACAAAAACCAAACATATTTTTTTTAAATTGCTCTACGTTTTTAACTAAATAACAATCAGTCTTTTGGGACTAAATAACTCTTTGATACGATAAGTTTCCAAAATCTTTGATTTGGAAGGAAAACAGCTTGAATAGTTGTTCAGTTTGTTTTTTATCTACAGGGTGAAATCGAAATCATTCGACAAATTTTTAGGGTGAGTTCAGACCATGAAAATGAACAACTTTGGAACATGGTCCAGAAACGACAAAAAATTTTTGACCTCTCATACAAAGTGAGCCTATCCGAGCGCGCATTTAGTATGGGAGGTCGAAATTTTTTTTTTTCGTTTCCGGAACCTTGTTCCTTGTGGAAAGTTGTTTATTTTCATGGTCTGAACTCACCCTAAAACTTAGTCGAATGATTTCGATTTCACCCTGTAGTTTAAAACGTAGAGCAATTTTGAAAAATGGTAAGGATGCATTTTATTCTGATAATAACTATAATTTTCGCAATACCTTCCACACTAGCGGACTGTCACGGACATAAAGTCTGCCGTCTGCTGTGTCTCTTATAGGCTTAATAATACTATAGTACTGCCCTTTATCGAAAGAAACGTCAATGCTTTATATGTAAATCCTTCAACGTATCGTTCTTATAGACCTATTAAAAATAACAGATCTAAATCCAAACATCGATACAAAAAATATCACATACCTTGTCAAATTGGTAACCAAATCTATCGACTAGTTTTTTCTTAGGCGATATTCGTTTTAGGGGACATCACTATGTAGTGATGTTCTATGGGAGCTGGCGGTATAATAGGAGACATGGGCATGTAGTCACATTCTTGGTTCTCCTTTAACCGAATTTTGTTCAACTGTTCGCGACTTCTCAAAATCAAATCGACAATCTCTTGAGGCAAAGCTAGGGCTGCGACAGCGTCATCATTGAATTCTATCGATAGATCTCCTTCGAATTCGTCCAAAAACTCCTTGTCTTCCAAACATTCGACAGATTTGGAACAACGGTTAGCAGTAACATGTTCAGTTTCGTCCAGAAATTCGCAGCTCTTAGTTTCGCCTTTAGTCAGTGTTCCTGTGGGTACTTTTAAATTTTTTGTTTTTCTGCTGACTTTGAAGTTTTTGAATATATCCCGCGTCGGCGTGAAGTCGAATTTCTTCTTCTTCGTGTCTATATCTTTGTTTTCTTTGGACGTGTCTGATTTTGGTGAAGTGGCGATGCGCGAGTCGCTTTTCAGTCTTTTTCTGGAAACAACAATATCGTCATGTCATTAATATAACGAAAGGAAAATCAAGTCATTCATTCACTCTTACACACGCTCATTCTAACGCATCTTAACTGCACTCAACCTTAACTCACTCACTTAAACCCTTACTCAAACCTAGCTTAACGCACTCAATCTTACTTCACTCTCACTTAGACCCAAACTCAACTCACTTGTACCTACTTCAATTTACTCAAACGCACCTTCAACTCACTCCGACCAACCTTCAACTCACTCAAACACACCTTAAACTCATTCAGACCCACCTTCATCATTTTTATGATAAATGGGCTTTACTTTTGACCTTGGTCTAGCCCTGAGGAAAAAATGAGATTGACGATGCGACGAGCTTGCCCAGAAGAAGCCTATTTACTCAGACCCATCTTCAATTCACTCAAACCGACCTTAAACTCACTCATACCCCCCTTCAACTCACTTAGACTCATCTTAAACTCACTCAGACCCACACTCAACTCACTCAGACCGATCTCAAACTCACTCACACCCACCGTCAACACAGTCATACCTACCTTTAACTCACTAAGACCTACTTGCAACTCGGTTAGACCCACCTGAACACGCTGAAGCTGCGTGGCTTGTGTTGCGGCGGGAGGCTGGCTTGAGCCGAGTAGCACCGCGGGAGGGAGCCTAGCGAGCCGTGTCTAGTCACAGCACTGTCGGCGACATTCATACGGGAATTCCATGATGAGCCTAGTTTTGATTTTCTGTGAAATAAAAAACTGTTTGTTTAATGCAATCTAAACAATGTAGCTTAACAAGAATGACAGCAGGACATAATTATGCGTGTGGGCAGGACGGAGCGATACGTGTCCCTGTCGCTCCAAAATCTTATGGCTCAGTCATATTAAGGAATTCACCTCGAAATTTGAGCTAACAAGCTGTAAACTGAAAATCTGTAAATTTATTGTAATTTTATTTCAAAAACGGTTGGGCGTCTAAAAATTTTTTTTTAAATGTCGCAAATTTTATGTTCTACAAGTCATACTGGAGCTATGGAAACAGAGATACGCTAAAAACAGATTATTGTGACATTTGACCTTGAATCACTTACGACGAGGACACGAGATGTTATGAGACTTTTGAGACAACTTTAAGAACACCACACTGAAGGTGTACACGAGTTTATAGCCTGTTGGCTCAAATTCTGAGGTTGACCCCTTTTTAGGGTTCCGTACCTCAAAAGAAAAAAACGGAACCCTTATAGGATCACTTTGTTGTCCGTCTGTCTGTCTGTCTGTCTGTCAAGACCCTTTATCTCACGAACGGGTAAAGGTATCAGGTTGAAATTAATACCATATATTAGGATCCATGAACCACACAAGATCAGAAAATTTCAATTTTTTACAACGACGCAATCAAAAGATATGGCATTTTATGTCCTCATCTCCATACATTTATTCAAAAATGAAAAACCTACAGGGTACTTCCCGTTGACCTAAAATTATGAAATTTGGCAAGAAGCTAGGTCTCACAGTACAAATAATGGGAAAAGTCTGAAATCATTAAATATTACAACTTTTCTCACAACTAATGGTAACCAATTGTGGTGAGCTCCCGTTTCAAGAACATTCATATAAGAGAGGGGTCAACTTGGATGGTTGCTGAGGCGATTTTTGTTTGTTCTATTTAAAAACGGGAACACTTAGAAACTTGAAAATTGGTATGTTTATAGTGCATAGGCTATAAAATAACAACAAATACCAAAATTTGGTCAAGCGCGTGTCGGACTCAAAAAATCTAGCACATTAACTTACTGAAATTTCAACTAATACAATTATGTTTATGTGGTGGTACGGAACCCTCAGTGCGCGAGTCCGACTCGCACTTGGCCGGTTTTTTTTTCCTTACGTGACTGGATAATTATGCTTCGGCCCTTCCTGCTCCTATACTATTTCGATTGAAGACTTTGCTGTGGTTTCGAGTGCGTAAATTTTTCCTTTTGAAGCTTGACAAGGCAAGGCAAGACCGGAAGGCAACATGGTCACAAAATGTACCGACGGCCTGGTTAAAGACAGGACCAACGCAGGAGCAATCGCCGAGGAAATAATTGTTTCATATTTTGTAACCGTTTGTTTGCGCTCTGTTGCGTTTTAGTGAGTTTTATACTTTACCAGGTTACGATCTCTAGTAGCTTTTAAGTTTTTTCGTATAATTCGTTCGTATATGTGTACGTCCACAGTGCAAGCTTAGCACGGTTGCGATGACGGGTGCGAATTATCAATAATATGAAACGTGCCTTTGCGTCCATAGTGTAGTGACTAGGCGGGAACCTAGCAGCCCCTAAACACCCCGCATTCACATTGGACGCACACTAGCGGAAACGCCGCTTTTGCGTTCTCTCGACTGATTTTCCTGAATTAAGCTGCGAAATAACAAACAGTACAGCTATAGTTACCCAAAAGGCAGCCTGGGAGGCAGCGGCGGCGGCGGGAACCTCTTCCCAGTTCGTCTCATGGTCGCGTACACACACTCCGACACCGACTCGTATGTAGGCTCCTCACGCACACACGCGTCTGCTTCTAAACTCTGTTCAAACGATGCACATGCTAAACTTTCGACGAAACAATATTATAGTCTCACCGCAACCGTTGTACCTTAGTTTAGGTAGTGGCGGGGAGGTGAGGGAGTGGGAAGAAAAGAGCAAGAACTAGTTGCCGCCGGGAGCCGGGAGCATACAGCGGTACATCGGTGGCGGTAAGACTATAGCAATACATACGTTACAGACTAAGGCTGCTTTGCCTGTGAGCTAAGAAAATTCCAACCAATAATATTGCGCCATTTTCCTTATGGAATGCGTTATCAGATTCAAATTAATTTTATTCAATGTAGATTCTTTACAGAATACACCGTGAAAGTTACTTATTTTCACGAGTAGAATCACTGGGCTTCGAGAGGAAAACCATTAAAATTTCACATTGTATGTCGCAGCCAACTGGTTTAAAGGGCTGATAAGAGCTGAATTACCTCCCTTTCTAACAAAGGGCACAATGCGCGTGCTAGAACGGGGCGGATTCGCGCTGTTTTACGTTTTTCGCTCATTTTTGCATTTTTCTCAAAATCAATATTAATTATTATACATAATGTATTGAATAATGTGTAAAAGTTTTGGCATCATAGATTGGGTACTGTTTAAAAGCAAAAAGCAGAGGTAAATTTGGAATTTTTTTATGGCGTAGAAAATAAATTTAATCGTCTTTAGGAGTCGGCCATGTTCTTGGAAAGATGCTTAATTATCACATAAATTTTTTTCACGGCCATATATTCATCACTTTTCGTTAAAAACCTGCTCAAGTGAAGCGTATTTATCTCTTAACAGCCCCTTAACAGGCTGTTAATTGAATGCCTGAAAAATAAAAGCGACATGCTGAAAAAAAGAGAAAATGTCGTGCTTTGTCTCTTTCTTTCACAAGCAAATCAGCAATTTTGTCTCTTTCTGGTGTGAGTGAAACGGAAGGCTCTGTTTCATTTTCTCTCTTCGTGTTAAACTTTCACCACTCTCAAATATGTCCAAACGGTCCTATTGCTTACTTTTTATACTGCTTTTAGCGATTAATTTAAAATAAAATTAAATGTAAACTACCTTCAAAACTCCATCAGGCATATCTAGTCCCATTTTGCAGTAGGTCTGGTCTTTGGTGGGTTCGGGCAGATCGGGGATTTCTTCATAGATGCCCGATGCGACTGACAGTAGGGACCGGCGATCCGATATGCTGGACACATTAAAGAATCATAATTTCAAGTCGAACAAGTGAAAGAGTTTGTGTATCTGGGTTCAAAGTTTACGAGAGATGGAAAGTGTGAAAGTGATATTGAAAGAAGAGTGAATGCTGGAAACATGGTGAATGGCGCCGTGCACGCCTTTATGAGGAGTCAGAAGGTGTCTCACAAGGCTCGTTTGGCTGTTCATAGGGGTGTTTTAGCACCAACATTGATGTATGGCAGTGAAAGCTGGGTATGGCAGAAGGAGCATTCTGGAGCATGAAAGTAGAATTAATGCAGTAGAAATGAGAGCGCTAAGGAGTATGATTAGTGTCAAATTGTGTAACAGGATTAGAAATAGTGTGATAAGAGAACGTTGTGGCGTAAAAGAAGATGTACGTAGTGACCAAAATCGAGAAAGGGATACTGAGATGGTTTGGTCATGTAGAGAGGATGAATGAACGAAGATTGACGAAAGAGATCTACCAGGCGAGAGTGAATGGAAACGTTGGAAGGGGAAGGCCTAGGCGAACGTACCAGGACCAAATTCAGGACCTTGTAAATGAAGGCCAGATTAAAAGTACCGTAAAACGACGAGCATGTATGAAAGGATTGATGAAAGTACAGGAAGCAAGGGAAGTATGTCAAGATCGTAGCAGGTGGAGGACTGTGGTCTCTGCCTACCCCGACGGGAAAGAGGGGTGATGTTATGTATGTATGTACTTCCAAGTCGAGCAAACCAGCACGGCCGAATACCCTTTTCTCACAACTTTATACTGCACTACAAAGTAATATCATCATAGCATCCACTACAGGACAGGAAGCTAACCTAACCCATCTCTACCCGTGGGTGTCGTAAGAGGCGACTAGGGTCTATCAACCGAATGCTGGGCAGCAGTGTCGCCAGCCCCAACGCTTACATGCATGGTGATTATGGTATCCTATGACGTTACGCTATGATGAACTAATATTTAGTTACCTGTCATCACATGAGACAGTGGAAGGCGCGTGGCTACTATGCAGTTTGCGACTCGTGGCTTCAGTAGGTAGTTGGCCGCCGCTACACCGAGACAGCTGACCGACGGGTATTAGGGTCGATTCCTGGTGGGCGAAAAAATACCTTGTTTGTACTTCATTATCTTCTGTTTGAGTGAACCGATTGCGATGAAATAAAGCTTATATGTTGCACGGAAATAAGTCAAATATAACGTGCATAGAATAAGTTTTGCTCCGACGGTTATTTTCTGGGCATGGGTGACAGCGGAGCATAGAAATATAAGGAAGCTTAATGAGAATATGTGACACAAGGAATTCTGACATTAATTCAGTCATTGCAAATACGGCATAGGCATCATTCTGTAAATTTTGTATGAGGATGTCAAATCACGTTTAATAATTTGACATTTCATCTTTGGACACAATAGTAGATGTCATCCCATAGTAAAATATATTATGCCATTAAATAAATATACATACATACAGTATTACTTATATTCCGAGCGGAGCAAGGAGTCCGAATTATTTACAGAGGAGAGCCAATGAACAATTCGCTCGGCTTCTCCCACCTGCCGCGCTCACTCCCGCGACTCATTTTTTAAGTTCCGCGCATCAACGGTCATAGAGTTATTTTGTGAGACGTATACATTATCGAAAACCCCGTTATTTTTTATTAGGATTGGGATTTTATTCGATTTGCTGGTTCGGATTTTTTTTATTTGCAGTTAAATACTACCCTTACGTATAGTACAGGCGGCAGCAAGGTCGTAGAAACAAAACCAATATAACCTGAACCACCGCTTCGCTACAAACACCCAAAACCAGAGACCTGCTCAAGGTCAAAGTGCTTCCACCGACGACGTGCGGCCGTGTGTACTATTACTTTTTTCTGATGGTGTCTGCAAAACAAACACTCAAAGGCACGTCTGTAGAAGACTTTGGACCTTATGACATGGTAATAGAGTTGAAAAAGTTTCTCCCGACGTGCGGTTGACCGTACATACCTTGGACATGACGAGATCGATGTCATCCAGTGATACTTCAGACGGCCCGCTGTACCAACTACTGCGACGCACGTCTGCAAACATCCAGAAAAATTCATTTAGCAAAGTCTACCTTGCTTTAAAAGAAATCTAAAACGCTTATTAGTAAAGAAATATTATTACTCATTTAATGAATTTATTTGACAAACAAAAAGACAATTTTATTAAATAATTATTTATCTTGATAAAAATATGATATAAGTTATATTAGGATAGTATAAGTACTTGACTTTATATTTTTTTTAATGTATGTTACATGAGGCCTTTGCCCTGCAGTGGGACACAACAGGCTCCTAATAATAATAATGTTACATGCATACATACATAATATCACGCCTTGTTCCCGTCGGGGTAGGCAGAGGCGACAGTTCTCCACCTGCTACGATCTTGACATACTTCCCTTGCTTCCTGTACTTTCATCAATCATTTCATACATGCTCGTCGGTTTAGGGTACTTTTAACCTGGCCTTTATTCAGAACGTCCTGAATTTGGTATAATGTATGTTTATGACCAAATTTGTTTGTTACCTATTATGTTATTGATTATTTTACGATATAAGTGATTAATTTAATAAGGAATATTTCAGACACAAATTATTTTGTAAAATGGAATAAATAAATGAAATGAAATATTACCTAAATGAAGATTCTTTTTACAATTCTTATTAAAAGTCATAACATAAAAGGTGTAAGGGACGGTGTACCGAAAACTGAAAGGCGTGCTCAGTCAACGAAACTGAACAACTTTCCCAGAGAAACATTTTTGGGATGTGAAAAAAAAATTGACTTCTCCATACAAACTGTTCTACCGGAGTGAGCAATTTGTATGGAGAGGTCGAAATTTTTTTTCATTTCCCAGAAATGTTTCTTTGGGAATGTTGTTCAGTTTCGTTGACTGAGCACGCCCTTTCAGTTTTCGGTACACCGTTCCTTACACCCTGTATAAAGCCAAGAAGCTCGTTGGTGATGAGATGCTGGTGAAAACCAAGTTTCACAGTCTGGCCCACTGTCGCAAGGTTGCATGTCTGTCAAGAGCTCCATGAGTCAAGGATGGCTCTGCGATCTACATACATACATTTACATACTTCTAAATTCAAAAATTGTTACCTAAATCACTACAGCTGCGTAGATCTCCGTCACTCTTGCTAAGTTTCTTGCCGGTGAGATGGTGTCGGGAACGCACCGCGGTATATAGCTCATTCGCCGTCGGAGTCGATATCTTTATCTCGCCGGCTCCAAAACTATAACTGCTGCGGAAAATAAATCAGTTCAAACTACAGTTCTTTAGGCTAAAAAGTGGAATTCTCTGCCTGTGTCTGTGTTCCCAAGTTCATTTAACCCGAATCTATTCAAGTCGCGAGTGAATAGGCTTCTTCTGGGCAAGCTCGTTCCATCGTCGACCTCATGTCTGTCCTCAAGACTAGATCGAGGTCAAGAGTAAGCCCATTGACAATAAAAAAAACTTGATACAAGACTTCTTCTTCTCGTATCAATGGCATTTTTTTTTATAGTAAATTAGTCCAAAATGTGGCTACAGCAATAGCTCTTTGATTGCCTTCAAAAAGGTCCTCGCGTGTGCAAGAAACTGAGGAGGTAGGGCACGAAAAGAAGTGTGTCATAGATTGCAAAATGCCGCATTCATACTTGTCGTTATCAGAGAAGCCCCACCTCTTCTTGAGTTCTCCGCACCTGCCAGCGCCCGATCGCATATGGGCCAGGGAAGATCATGTCCTGGTGGAAGATTTCCGGCAATGGGGATATACGGGCTTTCAGAGGGGTACCTTTTTGACCACAGTTCCATCCTAGCCTTTAATGGATCTGATTCGAGGGGCACGGTATTTCTAATAAAACTGTGACGGCTTTTGAGGCGTATGGGAGGTGGAGTATGCCCGTGTAATGGGCGCCTGCTATCTAGTTCCTGTTACAAGACTAAATTAGTAGGTAGTTTGCTGATGGTGGTCGTAATTAAAGTTGAAGCGTCTTTACATCTATGGCTAACACTTTCTTTCACAAATTTCTTTAGCATTTCTTTTAGCCTCTGTGGTCAAGTGGTCAGAGCGTTTGGCTCTCGAACCGAAGGTTCTAACTCCCAGTGAGAACACTTTCAAACAAAATTCACTTTGTGCGACTTCCCCACAGTCTAGTCAGGACATTGCAGGCTGAACCACTTGATTGTTTCAAATGTGACATGATTCCGTGTTTCGGAAGACACGTTAGTTGGTTCCGGCTGCTCCTATCTAAGGAAGTAGTCGATAATGAGCCATGTCAGAGGCTTTGGGCGGCTCAACAACTCTGACACCAGGGTTTGTGAGGTCGGCCATTGATCTTAGAACCCACACGATATGATAATGATGAAGACTTTCTGTTTCGTTGTTAAAGAGAGTGTCAGCTATAGATTTAATATATTACATTTAAAAGAAGTTTTCGACGCGAGCCATGCAGGCTTGAACATGCGACTTTCGGCTTAGAATAGCAATCACTCATCATCATCATGACATCCCTTGAAACGTCCACTACAGGACAGGGAACTCCCTCCAAAATTCCAGCTGTTGCTGAAACAATGTAGAGGGGAAGTACCATAGTCACCACGCTTGTTAGCGTTATGGCTGGCACCAGCGACCGCGGTTGGTGAACGCAGAATGTAAGATGATACGATACACATACACTACGGATTGTTTCTTGAATTCAACGCACACATCACATTCACTGAATATAGTCGGTTTATTTCTATATGCGTGCATTCGTCGAATACGATCGAATACAGTTTTAAACCAGATTAGAGCGCGCTTATGTCAATGTCAGTGAGAAAAATTAAAATTTTGATTTTGTTTTGCGTTTTAAGAAATTATTGAGAGATAATGATTATTCGATAAGATAATTAAATCTAAAAACCCAAATGAAAGTTGAAAAAAATCTCTCGAAAACGAGATTGATGACAAATGTCTTATGAATTTGACGTTTCGCACACGCTGCACTACCTCATTTTCGTATGCAATGATAGCGCGCTAAAGTGACGTCACTGATGACGTCACGTCGCTTAAACGAGTGAATACGAGCAAGTTTTGAACCGACTATTAGCGCGCTTAAACCGCACACAAAGCTCATGAGCAGGTTTTAAACCGTAGTGAGAAAGATGCTGCTACCCATCCTCTGGTTCATTAACACTTAGTAGCCTCTTACGACACACACAATTATTTCTTTGCCGGCACCACACAGGGCAATACAACACGGAAGGAATGTAACAGACTTAGGAAGGGTTGCACCACCACATAACGGAATATACGCATCTTGCTCTCTCCACCCTATTCGCGAGAGAGAGACGACCGTATTTGTTATAGTTATATTTAAATGGTGCAATTGACACTTACTTTTTAGTTACAGCACAGCTAAAGAACGATACCAAAGCTTTTAAAAATACCATTGCGAAATTTTGTTACGAGCTGGATAGCTAGCAATTATGAGATTGAAAATGAATGTTATTTTGGAAGGCAAATTGATACTTAAGCCTAAATGACAATTGAATGATAATCGATATCGTGACGTCATTAGTTTTGAAATTGTTTATGTTCCGTAAAAAAAAACCATTATATTTAGCTCCCCACTAATTAGTAGTTATCGAAATGTGTGTTCTATAAGATCAGACACCTACTTACTGAAGATGTAAGGCTTAAAATCTGTGAGTCCCTTATTCTATCCAGACTTATCGGATCCTGTCTTCTCTCTGTCTCTAAAAGGCTTATAAGACGTGTTCAAAACGCTTGCATTAGGTTTTGTTACAAAGTGCCTCCTAGAAGTCATATCACGCCTATATTAAATAAACACGGAATTTTAAATATGGAATCCAGGAGACAACTTCATTTTACTAATCTGATGCAGTCAGTTGTCCGATTCAAAAGACCACCTTATTTATATGCCAAATTGAAATGGGCTACCTATACTTCCAATTCGCGATTTAAAAATAGTTTCTTGCTCGTGACTCCACTCCATAAAACCAGAGCTTTCGAGGGAAGTTTCCGGTACCAGGCATCCAAATGCTGGAATAATCTTCCACCCCCCACTTAGGAAACCTATGACTAAGTCAGTTTTTAAAAAGTATATAAAAAATATGCTGCTCGAAAAGCAAAGGATGTCCTGATACCGGATATTAGTTTGGTGATGTTGATATTTAGTACTTTATTTCGTAGCCTTAAGTATGTATTTATTTTATTTTTAGTTATCGAGTACAATGTCATTATTTATAAATCCTTTCATAATGTATACCTTCCTAATATTTACTGTATATTTGTTTCGTATTATATGTATTTTAATTATTACTATAGCATAATTACGTAATTGTATTTTATTTTCAATCACTAACTCCGATGGGATCCAGCCGACGATTTTATATGGAACGACTGAAAAACAGCGTCCGTCTCTTCGAGATGGACTTTTTGCCGAGTCGTTTACCTTTTCGCTATTGCGCCACCTTGCATACCTTAGTGCAGTTATTTAAGTTTCTTTTGTTTAACTGTCAACATATTGTTTTCTTTTATATGTGTACATTGTACTTTGGTTTGTAGTGTCACAATAGTTGAATGAATAGTTTTTCTTTCTTTCTTTCAAATGTGTTTGAAGTATAGGTCGTCAAAATTTTTTTTTTGAGCCTCACATCAGGGGACACAGAATTGTGTGTGAAATGCTTCGGAGGCCCTCTCTCCTCATTTAGTACATCTCAACCAATAGATTCGGGGGATGGAAAATGAGGACACCCTGATGAAGCCAAAAGAGCCGCATAAAACTGGCCGTCATCCTGGATGGGGCTTGAAGCGAAGCAGGCCACGCCGCCCGTTTCCAGTTGGGATAGTGTGTGAAATAGCTCCATACATGTGATCTGATCACCCGTCTGCGCGAGCCGCGGCGTCCCCATCAGAAATAATAATAATAAACCTTTTATTTCAGACTTTAAAAGGCCTCGATTGCTAGACTAGTCTAGTTAGTAGTCTAAGTAGCCGGGAAGAACGGGCTACCGTGCTTTACGAAGCCACAACCGTTGCTAAACGGTCGTGATTAGATAAACAGTGTAATTGCCATTAGGCGAGACCTGCTTTTAGTGAAATATAGGGTCCTATTGAACATAATTTTAGCATGTTACCTAACTAAACCATGAAATTGAACAAATTTTCCCAAGAAACATATGTCGAAATACGAAAAGCAATTTTTGACCTCCCATAAAAAATACGCTATCAGCTGACGCTGTCTCTATGGGACGTTAAGATAATATTTTCCTATTTCGACCAAATGTCCTTGGGAATAGTTGTTCAGTTGCTATAACAGTCTTGAGTATCATGCTAAAATTATGTTCACTATTTCAGTTGGACCTTAAACAATGTGTAACGGGAAGGTGTGATAATACTGAAGGGTGTGAATCTGCCCATGAAACTGAACAACATGAAATACGAAAAACCAAATTTGACCTCTCATACAAAATGCGCAATCAGCTGTTGCTGTTTCTATGGGAGGTCAAAAATTGAGTTTGTTTCCTATGTTCCTTGGGAAAAGTTGTTCAGTTTCATGGGCAGATTCACACCCTTTAGAATTATCACACCTTTTCGTAACACGTTGTATAGTTATGATGCTCTGAGGATTTAAAGATATGGTTACAATAACGTAAAACGCTGACCTAGAAAGTCTACAAATGGGATCTACATAAAAACCAAAATTTTCCTTATTTACGTCACTACCAGTCAAGTAAACAAGTCACTTACGGCACTCCCAAAATAAAATGGCAATTAAGATGCAGGTCGCGATGCACAACAAACGTGAACAAGTTAGGGCAGTAAATACGGCCGAGGAAAGTACCCTCAACACAATAACAAGGTAAACGGAAGGGATTTTCCTTAACTACCTGGCAAACAAGTTATTTATGTAAAACTAGCTTATACCCACGACGTCGTTCGCATGTTTACGAGCTTATACCACCATCCCTCCTTCTACCATCGAGGTCCAGACGCACCGCAGGATATAAAAAACCGTTCACTTTGAAGAAATGTGCCCCATGAGTCTATCAGCCTCTATGCTCCCAAGTTTGGCTAGGATGTTATTATTATTATTTTAAACAGGCAGGCAGTTGTTATCAACTGATAGGCCTGTATCCAGTTGACCACTTTATGATTTCGAAGTTTGTTTAAATTTGTCAAATCTGTTCTTGAACTGGTTAATGTTAACCGCAGAAACCACTTCTTCTGGCAGCTGGTTCCACTGTCTCACAACTCTGTTTGATATGAAATGCCTGTGCGGGTTATTATGGGAAAAAGTTGTGGTCAGTTTAAGGGCATGTCCTCTGAGTCGGGTGTTCTCATTTCTCTTGAAAATTAATTTATCAAGTCCTTGTAAATTATAGTGTCCTTTCAGTATCTTAAAAGTCTCAGTTGCAGGATGAATCACCTGATTGTCCGAAAAGTTTGATGGGGAATACATGTCAAGCCATTGGCCTCGGCTATCTACCGGAACCTGTCGTTAATGAGACATCTCGAAGGTCTTCGGCGGCTTAACAACTGTGACACCCGAATCAATTCAAGTCGCGAGTAAATAGGCTTTTTCTGGGTAAGCTCGTCCCATCGTCGACCTCATATCTGTCCCCAAGACTAGATCGAGGTCAAGAGTAAGTTTATTAACAAAAAAAAAAAAAAAACCAGAGGTGACACGGGGTTCTGAGTTCGGTCATCGCTCTTACAACCCACACAAGATATCATTACGATTTACGATGATCAAAACAAAAAGGTACTAAAATACCTTGAGGTTACGATTCCTCATATTTCATTTTGTAAGGGAATTCCCCAACATCAGGCGAGATGTGTTCTGTATCAATTACGGAGGCTTATAAGACATAATTTAATGCTATAATGTGATTACTTTTTTTTTGTTGAGAAATAAATGATTTTGTATTTGTATAATTTTTAAGCTTGCAAAGGTCGCTTTGGTATTAAGACTTTTATTTAAAAATTTTAGTTTCTAACACTACAAGTTTGATCTTGAGTACATATTGTGGAAGGATTAGCTGCAATTACCCCTCAAAATGAGGTCTATGAGACTAAATTTATTAAAATCTTGTAATAAAAAAAAAAATGTTGATACCATTAAATTATTTGGTATATGTTATAAAATATTTGGTAAATAGTTTACCATAGAGGCAAAAATTTACCTTTGCTAGGCAAGTATTTTAATTTTAATTATTAATATTTAGAATAGAATCCAAACTAACCTATTCACAGAGAGAATGCAAGTTCTACTCTTTTCCTCCATGTTTAAGACAATATCACGGACATGCTGCCATTCTATGACTGTAGTATGCTGGCTCCGTGAGAACTGAAGTCCGTTGGATGCAACTGTGAGGACCCCGTCTCCGCTAAGACCGATCTTTTGGGAAAGATCCGTGGGAATGATACTAACGGAGAATGAGTCTTTTAGAAGCGTTTCTGTGCCTGAAATGGGATGAGCAAGCATGATTTGAGGGTACTTTTGTTTAATGAAGTCATCAACTTTATTCATACAATTTTAATTGTTTTTTTTATACATTATTGAGTCAAGAACACATCACACTTGACACATCAGAGGCAAGAGTTACTGTGCAAGTGTCAAGCTTGATTTGCTTTTAACTGTACATAAATAACTTGATAATAGAAATGGATCATTACATGATTGTATATTCATCCTTCATTCCAAAAAAGTAAAAAGTAAAGAGTTAAAAAGTAGTTAAAGTAAAAAGCACTACCTCTAAAACCAAAAGTACCCATTTTTAACAGCCAAATGAAATGACATGATATTCAGTTAGACAAGACAATGAAGCACATTTAAGTAATACAGTACCTGGACGACCGAGCTTCGCTCTATCATAGCCGCCTACTTATTAAAATATCATCGGGTGAGCAAGCTACGCTACTCGCCAACAGATGGCGCTGTAGGTTTCTGTCTACAACGCAGTATTTTTTTAAATGCCTAAAAACACGGGCAAAACGATTTTTCCCAGACATGAGACCTAGCTAGATCGATTTTTTGTCCCCAAAAACCCCCAGATACTAAATTTCATCAAAATCGTTAGAGCCGTTTTCGAGAAACTGATTACAAATATATACAAATATTGCTCGTTTAATAGTATAGGATTAGAGCCAGGTTCCAAAACGGGTAAAATTTACCTTCGGACAGCAATTTGTCTCGACCACACATATGGACATCATATAAAGCTATCCTGCTGTCAGGGTAGTTATTATCCATTATGAAACGCGCCCCAGGTTACGAACAAGATTTTTTTTGTCATAAATATAATACATTCATAGCATAGAAGACAAAAGGAAGTTATAAAAAAGTTATGAACATGATCATTGTGACTGATTAGTTTCAATTGAGAGAATTTAATTTGATTGCATTGGGTTGGTTATTAAATTGTTCATTAGGTGCCAATAAAATGTTTTTCTTCGATTTACTAGGAATTAATTATATTAGTAAAATAATTGGTGGCTCTGATATCATGACTCCAAGAACATTCATTGGAATTTGATACACTAACTCCTACAGTATTTGACTCCTGGTTTAATTTAAATTAAAATTACATTGAAGATATTGTTTTATTTTAGGGAATCACTCTTTACCAAATTAATTATGCAGTGAGTCACTGAGGAATGCACTAACGTCAATGGGACATTCCAAATTTGGCTATGAACACGTATTTGAATAAGTACAATGAAAATTAATAACTGCACCCTTGAATTCAGAAGTTTTATATGTAAGGTATCTGTCATGATGAATTAGGACTATAGTTCATCTGCATTTATAATGCAGTAAGTCATAAATGCAAATGTAGGGTATATTTGTATTTACTATGGACTTAAAATTAAAAAAAAAATATTTTTTTGAATTTTTTAGGTAAAACACAAAGGAATCAACTGCTTCTTTTGAAGGTTGTCTCTTAGTTAGTCATTATGCATTAGACTATAACTTTTAGCTACCGGCGGCGCTACTGCTGAACTCAATCGTTATTGTTTCTCTCTTTTTTTCTATACAAAAAGAAAAGAGAGATTCGATAACAATTGAGTTCGGCGGTAGGGCCTCTGATTGGTTATGGGGCTTGGCTACCAGCAGCGGAAAGCGATGACTCACAGCATTCTTAAGATGGACTAACTATAGGTTCCAAAATGGGTAATATTTTTTACCATTTGACAGCAATCTGACACAACCACACATATGGACATCTTATAAAGCTATCCTGATGTCAGGGTAAATTTCTCACTGTTTTGAAAAACACCCTAGGTATAAAGAGATAAACTTAAAAAAAAAAATGGTTTGAAACAAAATTTTGGTTAACTGTTGTGCACTCTGTGAAGAAAAGTGTTAAATAGCTGCTATGTAATGGCCTGTAAAACTGAGATATGATGTTCTTGTATCAAAGTAGAGTTAAGTAGTTTTCTTCATAAAAATGGGGAAAACATCTATTCAAGTTTAAAATGAAAAATGCTTCTAATTGTTTAAAAAACCAGTAACATGCAACAGTGAGCTGTTGGTTTACATTCTTGAATAGAATATTTTTCTAGTAATCTTACATCAATCAATCAATTCTTGAAATTATGTAACATGGTTTCATTTTCAGCATTTATGAGTATATAGGACCCATTTGGAAACTGAGTAGAAATTACCCTGACAGCAGGATAGCTTTATTTGACGTCCATATGTGTGGTCGAGACTGACTCCTGCCGAAGGGTAATTTTTACAAAAAACGGAACAGCCCCCTTGTACATACATTTTACACTCAATTAGTCAACAGTTCCATATCAACCAAATGTAGCACATAAGGTAATTTGGTCAATGATTTTATTAGACAATCAATCATAAACAAAATCATTGAACTAAAGAATACTGACACTAGTCAGTCTCAACACTACTAATGACCTGAACAGAAAACAGAGCATAACTGATTCCTAGTTAACTTTAATCCTAATTAAAACGACGCAACAAAAATATCAACAAATATGAAGGTAGATTATGCAGACTTACCAAAAATTGTATCTCCACTGAGCAGGGATTTGATTTTATCTATCCACGACTGAGCTTCTTGCAAAGTCTGCGCAGCGAGTAACACCCGAGGCTTACGGTCATCGATAGGGAAAACGGCGAAGGCATACGGCCGTGTGCGAGACTTGGTTAGCCTTACTACCCCACCAGATGGCAAATCGATAGACCCAGCAGTTGCCCCTGCCTCGCTACAATACACGGCCAGCGAGCCTCCAGTTAGCGTGGGACTCGGCCTCAATATACACCATTGTCTCTTCCACGACTGTGAGAATAACAAAAATAAATCAATGCCACACCAATGTTTTGATCACAAACCAACGTGACAGCACGAACATACCTTGAAAGGATTCAATCCAAGATTTGGTTTTAGTGGGTACTTCACGTCCAAGTACCCGGACATATTTAAAACTTATAAAACACTTAAATTAACATGGTTTTCAAGGAAAAAAATCAGATAACACTAAAATAAAGAGACAAATTACAAAAACGGTCAGGCGGGCGAACGTTTTTTGTTTACGAAAAAAAAAAAAATAGTGTTGTTACACTTCTAGTGATTGATTATCGGTTTTTTACCGTTACTCGCCTCATGCATGAGTGTTGTGAAAAAAAAAGAGCTTGGCATTCAAAGATTTTGGAAACTAAGCGTAGCGTTTTTCTGACGTCAATGTTGACATTAATTAATTTCATCCTCCTCACAACCGACTTTTTTCCGGCTGACTTCAATCGGACGATTAGTGATGTGATAGATCAAATATCGACACGCAGTGTCGATGATTTAATTTTAATCAACATTATTCAGTATTATTCACATACTAGCGACAGCCCGCGACTTCGTTTGTTCCTAAACAAAAAAAACCGGCCAAGTGCGAGTCGGACTCGCGCACTGAGGGTTCCGTACCACCACATAAACATAATTGTATTAGTTGAAATTACAGTAAGTTAATGTGCTAGATTTTTTGAGTCCGACACGCGCTTGACCAAATTTTATTATTTGTTGTTATTTTATAGCCTATGCCCTATAAACATAAAAATTTTCAAGTTTGTAAGTGTTCCCGTTTTTAAATAGAACTAAAACAAAAATCGCCTCAGCAACCATCCAACTTGACCCCTCTCTTATATGAATGTTCTTGAAACGGGAGCTCACCACAATTGGTTACCATTAGTTGTGAGAAAAGTTGTAATATTTAATGATTTCAGACTTTTCCCATTATTTGTACTGTGAGACCTAGCTTCTTGCCAAATTTCATAATCTTAGGTCAACGGGAAGTACCCTGTAGGTTTTGCATTTTTGAATAAATGTGTGGAGATGAGGACATAAAATGCCATATCTTTTGATTGCGTCATTGTAAAAAATTGAAATTTTCAGATCTTGTGTGGTTCATGGATCCTAATATATGGTATTAATTTCAACCTGATACCTTTACCCGTTCGTGAGATAAAGGGTCTTGACAGACAGACAGACAGACAGATGGACAACAAAGTGATCCTATAAGGGTTCCGTTTTTTTCTTTTGAGGTACGGAACCCTAAAAATGATCAATGGCTCATGCAAATGCGAAGCCAAAAAAAAAAAGAAGGGTGTCAAATCTTTCAAATGGTCGTTCCAAAAAAAATTGTTTGTACAAGAACTTTTTCAGGGTTCCGTACCTCAAAAGTAAGAAAAACGAAACTTAGAGGATCACTTTCTTATCCGTCTGTCTGTCTGTCTTTTTCTCATGAACGAGTAAAGGTAAAATATTTATGTTTAAAGTGCATTTAGCTACATCTGATGTTATTAGAGGACATGATTTTTAGGGTTCCGATACCAAAATGGTACAAAAAGGAACCCTAATGGTGTGACTTTGTCTATCTGTCTGTCTGTCACACCAATAATTATATTGCCAAGCACTCACGATATCGACTTGAAATTTGGAATAGTTTTAGAATATGGTTGCCCAACTTAAGTGCACATTAATGGAATTTAAAAAAATATGATTATTAATGTGGGCCCAAATAGGGGGGGGGGGGGGGAGGCAAATTTAAAATAGTCCCTACTAGGTCGAGTGGGGTATCATATGAAAGGGCTTTACTTGTACATTTAAAAATATATTATTGTATTTATGTAAACATTTCAGCAAAAATCCGACGATTTTTCTAAGTTGAACAGTTTTTTAGAAATCTGCAAAAAACCTTTACAAATCAATTTAGTTTTGCGGTCCTAAAAATGGACTTTATTGCTTCCAAAAACACTAGAGTATATCGGAACCCTCGGCGCGCGAGTCTGACTCGCACTTGACTGGTTTTTTCATATGTTGTGAACGACATACCTTAAAGTACCTTTCTAAAAATTCAGAAACCTAAGAAACCGGCTTTAGGTTTAATGTAGGTATTACCATTAAAAAAAATCATTACTGCATCTCGTATATAATGTTAATATCTTTATGATATTATGTTTTCAGAAACGAAATTTACTCATCCCATGTCCAAGTGAAAAAAATTATCGTAATCTTGCCAGTGTCGTTTTTAAGTCTCTGGTATTTCTAAAATAGCCTGTAAATCTCTTACTTAACATATATAAAAAAGTTTAGAAAATAATGCTTAATGCTTTCATAGTTTTTACTTTTGAACGGAGCGAGAAAGGTATTGTATTCGTGGAAAAAAAGTTTTTCTAATTTTCTCAAAAATGTGTTCTATATCACTTATACATTATAAAAACAAGTCTCCCAAAGATGTCCGTCTGTCGGTCGGTCAGTCGGTCGGTCGGTCGGTCGGTCTGTCCGTCACGCTATGGCCTAGCGGCTAAACGATTGACACCAGATTTTTAATTTAAGAGTTTTATGGAAATCCATCGAAGGGTTCTAAGTGGTTTCTTGCTGGCTCTCATTTTGAGGGTAGCTGTCATACAACGAAAATGAAAAATTTAAATTTTCTCAAAAACGGCTCATAGAACCTTGATGAAACTTTGCATGACCAAGCATCTCCATGTAAGATATCTTGCGCCAGTATCAATTGATCTGTGTAATTTCATATAAGGGGTGTTCCTGTACCACCAAATCGTAAATATGTGATTTACCCAAAATTGGTTCCACTGAGTTTGTTGAAAATTTCTATAATATTAATCTTGGGTATTATTGGATATTATTTATGATTTTTTTGAATAAAATTTAGTACACAGGGTGTACCAAAAACTGAAAGGGCCTGCTCAGTAGAATAAACTGAACAATTATCCATAAGGAACATGTGTTGGCAAATTAAAAAATCTCTAAGCAAGTATCCTACGGTAGTATCCATTGATCTGTGAAAATTCATATAGAGGGTGTTTCAGTACTACCAAAAGTTAAACATGTGATTTACTCGAAATCGTTTGAGGTTTGTTTGTTTTAATGTTTGACAATTTGAATTCAGAATTTGTCTGTATATTTCATTCGAACAATTTTTTGGAAAAACGTAAATTAAAGTTGGTATTTCCATACAATGTGTATAGCATTACAAATTTAAGTTTGCGGTTGATATTTTTTCCTTGAGTATTGCGAGAAAGTAAGTGCAGTGCTGCTGTACCATTTATTTTATTTTATTGTTATAGTGGGGCCATTGTTAAATTAGAGTTCATAAATTGGAAGGTACGTACTCATAATAATGTACTTGATTACAAAACCAAAGCTTATCTCATCAGCGTTATAGCTTTTGATGAGACTGTGGTCTTGTACAGGAGAACAGAAGGTGGCGTAGTGAGCACCCAAACGCTTAACACACTCCCCGAGAGAAAATTTATCTCGGAGAAATGTCACTTTAATTGGGGAATTATGTCATCTAATCTATCACCTCCAAGCGCGAAGAAATGTCAGTGTAGGAAAATGTTTAGCAAATCCACAAATTACGTTTTTGATATTTTAGACAGAGATAGCCGTCCTTATCTTTCAAAATGTGTCGCACTGCTGGGATGTCAAAAAACGTGACGATGCTTAAAGTGTTTTATCTATGGGCCTAGATAAACTGACAACTGAAGCGTGCTAAGCAGGCAGGACGCACTGGCTGCCCGCGCTTAGCTATGGCTAGGGTTGGCGATAATTTTTTAATAATTTGTGTTATTAGCGAAATAAATTATTTTATATTTTATTCGATGATCATGTCTGCTCTTAAAGTAAGTATTTGGTTAACAGTTAAACAATTTAATGCGAGAGTTTATTATGGTAGATACTACCTAACCTGGTAAACAGAATACCTACCTACTTTTCAAACTTTATTATGTGAAAAAGAAGTCTATCTCAGAAGATCGTTGGATCTTCTACATTGTTTCTTTAGTTATAGAAGGTAGGTAAGCAAGTCTCATAGCAGCAAATAAGTGGTAACAAAACCAGTACATGCCGAACTAGCGCTACCCTATAAACCTATTACAACCAGAGACCCGTTCGAGGTCAAAATGTTTCTACTGATAAGCGGCCGTGTGGATGAAACCTCGGTGCATGAATCTGACTCGCACTTGGCCGGTTTTTTTTTCTTATTTTGCCTATGTTCATTGGAGAAGATGTTCTGTTTAATGGTCTGGTCTGGATTCAGAGTTAAATTTTTCAGATTTAGTTTTCAGTGTGTCTTTTTTACGCTATGTAAGTATACGTCGCACAAAATAACTTTGGCCCTGTCATTGATGCGCAGAAGTAAAAAATGGACCATATTTTCATCTGCGCATCAATTACAGGGCCACAGTCATTTTGTGCGTCGTATATCTTATCTACAGTTCACTACGCTGGACGTCAAATCACTGACAAGACAATTATAGATTCAGATAATTTTATTAAATGTAGATTCTTTATAGAATACTTATTGAATGTTATGCAGAATACAATGCAAATAGAGCGAGTCTACGCCGTTTCGGATCGTGCTATGGCAGGTGCTACTTTAAGAGTCGGCTTATTACAATGTGTCTCTTGTATTTCGTTGGAATATCAGAGTACCATACCTCCTTGTCATTCATATAGTCATCTAATCTATAGTAACCTTTTTACATAACGTTTGCTTTAAGTACACATTCTTCAAACTTTCTCTCAGGTAATTACACTATATTTTTAGGTATTTTGTTGTAGTATCGTACATACAGACCAACGAAAGATGTATTGACTTTAGTAAATCTATTAATTTTGTACATATTTCTAGTATTAAAATTATGCCTGTCAGAATTTTTAGGTAAATTGATGAATGTTCTTTCTAGCGTACATAATTATTGGCATGGCACTGTCATAATGTTGGTCTCCTTAAACAAACAGTTCTCTCAGGGAATCACGAGTCTTCAGGCAATAAATTGCTCTTATAGCCCTCTTTTTTAAAACGAATACTATAGGGGAGCCGGGTAAACGGTGAATCAGTTGGGTACAGTGGGTCACGCACGAATTGACAAACTTACTATAGGTAGCGCTGTCGTTTGTCCCCTCTCTGCTAGCTTTTGCGCGGCCGCGGTCTCATCATGACGTGCTAAAGTCATTTTCGTTCCGGTGCCCTGAAAATATTTTAAAGAGTGAGTTGATATTTTGCTTATAATTGCTTAATTTTAACAGATATAAAAAAAATTGTTTTACTACACTTTGGTCTTGTCAATACACTGTAATATAACACATGAATATTTGTTCAGCTATTTGTTTTTAACAGGTTGAGTCTTGTTTATATTTAAAATCGCCATAAGTTCAACGGTGGGTTTGATTCACTGTGTACACCACTGTGTCGCGATCCACTTATCGCGATTCACTGTGTACCTGAAGGTGCTTGTTGTTAAGGCTTTAAATTTTTTTAAAAGTAGAATGATTTTTTTACAGAATGGGAAGAGATAAAAGCAAAAGAAAAGTAGGAATCCACACGAAGGAGGAAATGAAAAAGGCACTTGATGCCATAAAATCGGGCAAAAGTATTAGGCAAGCTGCTTTTTTTTATAAGTGCAGCACCTTAATAAACCTGTGATGAAAATATTTTTTTCTTTGACAAAATGTCAATTTTGTTTTGTTTTTTTTAGAAACAAATGAATATTTCTTGGTCAAATGCCTTTAATTTCGTATTTATAGAAAACACCTTGACCCACTGTATACCAGGGCTGATGTTTTTTTTAATTACTTGCCTATAGAAAACTCCTAGACCCACTGTTAACCAGGGGGTGATTCAGTGTTCACAACCCTTTGTACACAGTGGGTCAAATCTACTCTTAAAAAAAATCTTATTTATTCTGCTGTCCATCATTGGAGGCCAATGATTAAGTCATATTCTGAAAGCCAGTGAACAATACAATAGATCAAACTTAATTTTAAGCCGATATAACTACTAGGTTCTGAGATATGAGCGCTCAAAAAAAAGTGACTCACTGTTTACCAGGCTCCCCTAAACCTCTCATCCTACAAGAGACCTGTAAGTTGGTAGTCCGCCGCGCAGGATTAACAGTACAAACACGAGACTAAACTTGGACTAGACTAAAGGACGCAGGATTGCAGTCCATCATTTTGGTAAAATGGGTGAGCTCGGCCGACTGCTGGGAAATATAATGCGTCGGCAAGATCCTGCAACAAGGCAGGATAGTAAATAAGCTCGGAGATCTGCAAGATAGGGTAGTGAATGGGCCCCTTTAGTACAGATTTTTATTAATAACGATCGTTACACGTCTCAATACTAATTTAAAATATACTTTACTAAGTAGTATATCTCAAAATACTAGTTTAGTTACTCTAATCCGTATGGAAAAATGAAAATTAATATAAATTTAGTTTATAAAAATGTCGTGCTTAGACTAGGTACTAATGATATAAATTGTTGTCAGGGATCACTGGCTTTATTAGTAATTCTTTAATGTCATAAAATTGTTCCTTCAACAACCACGTCTAAATTTTATTTTTAAATATTTCTATGGACGTGGCACACACGACATGCTCTGGCTACTGGTTGTACATTAATGGACCCAGCACATATACGGAGCTTTCTAACTGAAAGCAGTTTATTGCTGTACCGTGTCACATAGATTGTTCGTCCATCACCATACCTCACGAACTTGTGGAGGTTTTTGTACGTAAATATAGCTACTTGATATTATATCAAGATACAAGGTAATGTAAGCACCTTGAATTTAGTAAATAATGGTATAGCCGAGGCCCGAGACGTCATATCGGGAACCTGAGCCATCGCCCGCATAGCTCGCTTTTAAATCACAAATACTCTTTGTCTATCGGCGGCTCGCGCCCATAATTCGGTGCCATACGTCAGTAGCGAGTGTATGGTCGCGAAATAGCAAGACTTAATCGTGTCTACACTAACTATTGCTGCCAGCCTCCTTAGCGCGAAGCATGCGCGACTGAGGCGAGCGCAAAGTCCGTCGAAGTGCAGATCCCATTTCAGACCACTGTCTATATCGAAGCCCAATAATCGCACGGACGATATCTGTTGCAGAAAAACATCACCCGCCCGGACTGTGCATGCAGGCAGGGTTCTGCCCGCTAGACTAAACACCTGAATGATGTTTTACCCAAGTTCAGCGCTAGCCCATTGGTATAGAACCATCGCGACAGCTCTTGCAAAGTTGAGTCAAGGTTTTGTTCTAGTTCACTGCTTGAAATTGCTGTGACCATGGCAGCAACGTCATCGATAAATATATCCGACCTGCAGCACAGCACCAGAATGAGGCCATGTCTATAAGAAACTGGAAAAGAAGCAATGTGGAACAAACGAAACGTGTCTAGATCAATGAATAATATGTTCTTTATTAATCTATAATCAAATAATTAAGTTTGTAACTACTGGGAAAAACGTACTTTAATTTTGAAAGAAGGATAAGGTATTCCTTACGAGTCTCGTTTCGCAATAGATCATCTGCATCAAACTCATAAAATTGCTCCATTTTCATTTCCACCATCTGCCAAAGTTAAAAAAGAAAGAAAGAAAACATATTAGAAAAACTAAATAATGAGATAGAGGAAGGAATAAATATCCTACTTCCTACAAATATTATAAATGCGAAAGTTTGTAAACATGTATGGATGTATGTTTGTTACTCTTTCACGTAAAAACTACTGAATGGGTTTTAATGAAACTTGGCACACATATAGGCTGGAATAACACATAGGTTACTTTGTACTGCGGGATAACACTTCATTCCCACGGATCCCGCTTAGACGAAGTCGCGGGCACCAGCTAGTTTAAAAATTTTTTTTAAAAAAAATTCTGAATAATAGTCTAAGTTGGGCTTTTTTATTTCGAAATGAAGGTACCAAGCGTTAACGTAATATTATATATTCTTAGACCGTACCAAAGGTTTGCTTCAAAGAGGTAAGTGAGAAGGAATAGAACAGTGTAAAAATATTACCCGATATTCCATTTGATGATATATCATCAAGTTGTAGTAGACTAACGATAGTACCATATATACGAGAATTAATGATCTTTGAATTTTTTCCATGGTTTAACTAAGTCACATTTTATTATCAAATCAAAAATAATTTGGACAATCTGCTACTCAATCAATATTATGGCTCATAAAAATGTAAGTGAGGCTAAGTCATAATGTTGTAACTAATTGGTAATTAAACGATTTAATTACTAATCTTAACAAGCTAGACCTGCCTACAGCAGAAAAAAAATACAAAATAATAAAGAATGAAAGCATTGCGACTCTAGGTAGGTAGAAGCTACTGTAAAATAAAAGCAGTGTAATAAACAGGAGGATGGGCAGCAACATCCTCCTGTGTATCATACCATCTTACTTACTGCGTTCACCTACAACCACGCCGCGGTCCATGGTGCCAGCCGTAACGCTCACAAGCGAGGTGACTATGGCACTTCCCCTCTACATTTTTCCAGCTAAAGCTAGAGTTCTGGAGGGAGCTCCCTGTCTTGTAGTGGATATTTCATGGGATGTTATGATGATGATAATGATAAGTTATACGACCGAGTTTTGCTCTGCATAATCTTGATTATAGCCCACTAACCAATAGCGCTGTAGGGTTTCTGAAACGCGCTATTTTCAAGAATCGCTCAAAAAACGGAGAAATTGGATTTTATCAGACATGAGATCTAGTTACATCGATTTTGTGCCGCCAAAAACCTAGTAAAGAGATGAAAGAGATAGTAAATTTCATCGAAATTATTAGAGCCGTTTTAGAGAAACCGGTTACAAATATATGTATGCATATATATACAAATATTGCTCGTATCAAAAAGAAAGGATCAAAAAGAAAAAGATAAGATCAAAAAGAAATGTAGATAGTTACAGTCCACGCGACGAGTTAAGGCCACTGGGCGGAGTGGACAGGGTATGCGCAGTTGCAATATTTGTAAGAAAAACACGACTGCGCATACCCCCTCCACTCCCACCCAGCGGCCTAAACTCGTCGCGCGGGGTGTAAATAAAATAAAAATTAACCTTTGAGGGATTCACCGTAGCCATAAAAATGGGATTTGAGAAACGGGCAAGTGCAAATTGAACTAGCGCACCGAGGGTTCCGTTGCATTAAAGTAAAAATACCGACGTAGTCAGGGTACTGTCACAGTGTCGTACAGAAGTGTTTTAAATCAAATAAAGTGTATAAATAATTATAAAGTGTAGTCCATCTCGCACTTGACCTGTTTTTATCATTTGTTGTTATTTTAAAGCTTATGCACTACAAGCTGTGCCCGCGGCTTCTCCCGCGTGATATTCAGACAATGTCCAGTCTCTCCCTCTCCCCCTCCCTCACCCTCTCTCTACCTCCATCCCACTCCCTCTCCTTCTCCCTATCCCTGCCCCTAACCCTACTCCTATTTCTATCCTTAACGCCGTCTTAACCGCTATCCCTATCCTTAAACAAAGTGTAACAAAAAGGGTATATAAAACTGAATCAGCTGATCGCGCATTTTGTATGGGAGGTCAAATTTTTTTTTTCGTATTTCGACCTGTTCCTTAGGGAAAGTTGTTCAGTTTCATGGGCATAATCACATCCTTCAGGGTTGATATACCCTTTCTGTTACACCTTGTATAGCAAGTCTATAAATAGGTAAAATTAGCCTCCCGATGCATAATGACATGTTCGTAGAATGTCACGTTAACAAAATAACTAACGCCATGTAAACCGCTATCCCTATCCTCATACGAGTATAAATATAGAAACGACACCCATATTGATTTTTAGACATTTTAACCCTATCGCACCCCAACCCCATCCCCAGGGGATGATGGTATTTCACGTCCACCACATTGGATTTCAAAATTGTTTTAGTTTTTGTAATCAGCGACCCGATAAACCATACAAACGATACCCATATTGGTTTTTAGACTTTTTCACCCCATTTTCCTCTTTAAGGGGTTGAATTTGGGGTGGAATTTCAATAACAGTGATGTATGTTCCACAGAATTACAATATTTCTTTGAAATAAAGGAGTTTCAACTTCATCCCCCTTTTCACCCCTTAGGGTGAAGAATTTTCAAAAACCCTGAGACACGTAAAACTTAATTTTTAGTTGTCAGTCTAAATACAAATTTTGAAGATTCTAACTTCAAAACTGACGGACTTTCATACAAACTTTCATCCCTTATTTCACCCCCTTAGAGGATGAATTTTAAAAATTATAAAACGTTCTTTTTTATTTTTTACCAAAAGCTCAAAAACAATTTTCTATTATTCTACCTTTAAAAATAAAAGACATAGACCAACATACCGAAATAATATCATCCCCTTTTTTCACCCTTTTAGGGTGATTTTTAAGATATACTTAACACGTGTTTCTTTATTTTTTTACCAAAAGCTTAAAGTTTAATTTGTGTGAATCTAACTCTAGAAACAAAGGACTTTCATACAAACTTTCATCCCTTATTTCACCCCTTAAGGGATGAATGTTGAAAAATTCTTAAACACGTGCTTTTTTATTTTTTACCATGTGCTTGGAACCAAATTTCTGTAATCCTACCTTTAAAAATGAAAGACTTATAGACCAACATACGAAACAAAAATCATCCCCTTTTTCACCCCCTTGAAGGGTGATTTTTAAGAAATGCTTAAACATGTGTTTCTTAATTTTTTACCAAAAGCTTTAATTCAAATTTGTGTGAATCTAGCTCAAGAAACAAAGGACTTTCATACAAATTTTCATCTCTTATTTCACCCCCTTGGGAGATAAATTTTCCAATATCCTTTCTTAGTGGGTGGTTTTGACGTGCATAGAACCTGTGTACAAAATTTCAGATCTGCATCTCTAGCGGTTACGGCTCGGCGTTGATGAATCAGTCAGTCAGTCAGTCAGTCAGGACATGCTCTTTTATATATTTAGACTAGCAGTTGCCCGCGACTTCGTCCGTGAGGGATTCTATCTATCTATCTGACCATCCATCCATCCACCCCTCCGTCTATCTGTCGTCCGTCCGTCCGTCCAACCATCCGTCCAACCGTCCGTCAAAGCATCCCTGTCCGTGCCACTCTCCCTCTCCTCCTCCCTCTTTCTCTCCCTCTCCCCCTCTATCTCCACCTCCATCTCCCCCTCCATCTCCCCTCCTTCTCCCCCTCCCATCACCCTCTCTCTGCCCCAACCCCCATCCCTTCCCCTATCCATTCCCCTATGCCTTCCCCTATCCCTTTCCTTATCCCTTCCCCTATCCCCTCCCCTATCCCAACCCCTAACGCCATCTTAACCGCTATCCCTATCCTTATATAAACATACAAACGACACCCATATTAATTTTTAAACATTTCAACCCTATCGCACCCCAACCTCATCCCCAGGGGATGATGGTATTTCACGTCCACCACGTTGGATTTTAAAATTGTTGTAGTTTTCGTAATCAGCGACCCGATAAACCATACAAACGACACCCATATTGATTTTTAGACATTTCAACCTTATCGTACCTCAACCTTATCCCCAGGGGATGATGGTATTTCACGTCCACCACGTTGCATTTCGAAATTGTTGTAGTTTTCGTAATCAGCGACCCAATAAACCATAAAAACGATACCCATATTGGTTTTTAGACTTTTTCACCCCATTTCCCTTTTTTAGGGGTTGAATATGGGGAGGAATTTCAATAGCAGAGATCGATGTTCCACAGAATTACAACCCTAATGCCTAAATAATAAATTTTGTGGATATTTCTTTGAAATGAAGGAGTTTCAACTTCATCCCCCATTTCACCACTTAGGGTGTAGAATTTTCTAAAACCCTGAGACACTTAAAACATGAATGTTAGTCTTTAGTCTAAATACAAATTTTGAAGATCCTAACTTTAAAACTGACGGATTTTCATATAAACTTTCATCCCTTATTTCACCCCCTTAGGGGATGAATTTTGGAAAATTCTAAAACACGTGCTTTTTTATTTTTTACCAAAAGCTTAAATACAAATTTCTATAATTCTACCTTTAAAACTGAAAGACTTATAGACCAACATACGGAAAAAAATCATCCCCTTTTTCACCCCCTTGAAGGGTGATTTTTAAGAAATGCTTAAACACGGGTTTCTTTATTTTTTACCAGAAGCTTTAATTCAAATTTGTGTGAATCTAGCTCAAGAGACAAAAGACTTTCATACAAACTTTCATCCCTTATTTCACCCCCTTGGGAGATGAATTTTCCAAAATCCTTTCTTAGTGGGTGGTTTTGACGCACATAGAACCTGTGTACAAAATTTCAGATCTGTATCTATAGCGGTTACGGCTCGGCCTTGATGAATCAGTCAGTCAGTCAGGACATGCTCTTTTATATATTTAGATGAAAGAAGGTACCAATTTTCACGCTTGTAAGAGTTCCCGTTTTTAGGGCTCCCGCACACGACCGAGAATCGGTGACCGATTTTTTGTAGGTCAAAAATGGAACGTACTGGTTGCCATACTTCAACGCACACGACCGACAAAAACTCGGTGAGAAATAAAATCGGCCGTCACGGCCGATCCGTTTGTCGGTGAGAAATAGAACATACGTAAATCTATACTTCAACGCACACGACTCACCGTCGCCGGCCGTCGCGGTCTCGTCAGTCAGCTCCGTACACTCGCTAGGGAGAGGTGCGTGTCGAATCACGCACGATGGATATTGACATCGAGATTTTGATTCCTGTGTTACGTGTAGGTAATAAACAACGTATGAAGACAAGTCTCAGACAAAAATAAAAACCGAACGTTTTTCTGTTTTCCGTCGGACGAATGAACAACGATAAATAAGTAAAATTATATACCTATTTTATTCTAGATTTGCTTCACGTTTAGTTTTCTAGGTAGGTTTACATAAGTACCTCTTGGTAAGTATCTACCTCATAGAAATTGGAAATCCTTGTCCTGCCTACAGAAATTGTCGTGCCACTACGATCAACATTGCCAGCCGTGGACGAATGTGAATACAGGATGTAAAAAAAAAGTAGGATGATCCTTCTAAGGGGTGATTGTACGGTCAACCGCTTGTGGGTAGAAACTTTTTCAACTGTATTACCACGCCATAAGGTCCAAAAGTGTTTCTACCGAAGTGCGGCCGTGTGTACATTACTAACAGATTGTAAAATAAAAATACTTTAATTAATATTTAATTTCTAATTTGTTTGATCATTAAATTAGTTTTTCCTCCGAATTACATTCCAGTAATTTATTGAAATGTGCTAGTGAGTGGATATTAAATAACAGTAAACATCCTTGTCTGCGTCGTTTAACCCTTGTGCTTCACTTCTTCTTGAGCTAAAACAACTTTTTATAGAGCAAAATATTTTTTTATATTTTATACGATGTAGAATCACTCCTTAGAAGTATAGTCGAACTTTTTTTACACCCTGTAGATTAAACAGTTCCGTGAGATATACAATGTATGCAAAAGCTCTCGAGTGGTACTTTTGTTCAACAAAAATAAAATACAAAATTCCGATTCTCAATTTTTTTATTCTAATTTCCAATAAAGTTGTTCAGTTTCATGAGTAGAACGAGTAAAACTACCACCCGAGAGGTTTTGCGTATTGGTAATTACAAGTTGTATAATAATATACCTTCTTGGTAACCTAAACCTACCTAGTCATCATCAGAGTGATTGTGTATGTTTGACCAACAACCGCGGCCGTAGTGGGTAGGTACAGTCAGCCGCACGTTAGGTAGTAACACTTTGACCTTGAGCGGGTCTTTGGTTTCGGGGGTTTGTAGTTTAGCGCTGGTTCTAGTTATAGGTACCTACTGGCTTTGTTAACACTTACTTGCTACTGTGCTCACCTTGTAGGTAGTTGTAATTATA
Source organism: Athrips mouffetella (assembly GCA_947532105.1). Taxonomy (NCBI): domain Eukaryota; kingdom Metazoa; phylum Arthropoda; class Insecta; order Lepidoptera; family Gelechiidae; genus Athrips; species Athrips mouffetella. Next base: position 3,219,205 of record OX383975.1, on the reverse strand, counting down.
CTGTTTTTACATCTTTTGTGGTACAAAGGTACTTAGGTAGGTGCCTAGGCTAGGTTCTAGAAACTTTAGTAAAACAATATGAAACGCTCGCACTGCCGGATTTTTTATGTTTGTATGCTTGGAGATAATAACAAATAGTTCAATCATTATGACATTTATGACCCGTGAATAATCAGTTCTTGGTTTTTTTTTCGTAGGCCCTCGGGGTCACTGGGAGTGTAAATTCAAAAAGTAGACTGAATCAGGCTCCTGTGTTTATTCGAAAAATGTTTTGTTTTTAAATGGGTTTTCTCGAATAACTCGACCATTTTTACCCACGACGGAACCACAGTAAGTATATAAGCTAAAGCAGTATGGAAACTCCTAACAAACGTCCAAAACAGGCACACTCACACATGCGCACACCGCTACAGGAAAATAAGCAGTTTTCGCGCTGAAGTAAGTCCTGGGTGCTAAAACCATAATACAAACAAATAGGTACATAGAGGCTGACTTTTATTTAGTTCTTGATAGCAAAAGATATGCTTTTACTCATGATACTGAACAACTTTTCCCAACGAACATAGGTTGAAATACGAAAAAACAAATTTGACCTCCTATACAAAATGCGCTATCAGCTGATGCAGTTTTATATGGGAGGTCAAAACTTGATTTTCGTATTTCGACTTATGTTCCTTGGGGAAAGTTGTTCAGTATCATGAGTAGAGTACATTCATACTTTTTTCTATCAAGAACTAATTAAAGATCACCCTATATAGAGTCCCTATAAGTATGTCCCTGTCCTTGTGCGATAAAAGGCGACTAAGTATCTTAACCTGCCCTTGCGTGATAAAAGGCGACTAAGTGTCCTCATCTGCCCTTGTGTCATAAAAGGCGACTAAGTGTCTTTATCTGCCCTTGTGTCATAAAAGGAGACTAAGTGACTTAACCTTCCCGTGTGTCGTAAAAGGCGACTAAGTGACTTCTTAACCTTTCCTTGTGTCGTAAAAGATGACTAAGTGTTTCGATCTGCCCTTAGGTGCTAAAAGGCGACTAAGTGTCTTAATATTTCCTTGAGTCGTAAAAGGCGACTAAGGGTTCCGGAAAAAATTGTTTGGTTTTACGGTCCGAAAACATGCTGAAAGGAACTAAGTTGATAGAAGCACCCCAATATTTGAGTTCATCATACTATTCTTATTTCAAATTTCTGGGTTACAACCCTGACGCTCTGACGCAGAATAGTTCTTTTTTCAAAAAAAGGCCCGAGTTTCCATACTGCTTTAGCTTATATATTTACTGTGACGGAACGGAGAAGGTGTATGCGTTTAGGGTGAGAGGTTGTGTGTTTGTTCGTTTGTGTGTGCAAAGTTATGTTCCCTTTTATCTTAAAAACGGCTTAGCCGATTTAGATACGGTTTTCAGTAATGGATTTATAATTTATCAATGATGGTTTGTAGATTAGAGTTGTGACGCCAACTCACCAGGGGGCGCTGTAATGATAATTTTTATTTAAGCAAATGTTCCCATTTATCTCCAAAATTAATTGACCGATTTAGAAGCGGTTTTAAGTGAAAGATTTATGATTTATCAGTGACGGTTCTTAGACTAGAGTTGTGGAGTCAACTCACCAGGGGGCGCTGTAATAATCACTTTTATTTACACAAATGTTCTCATTTATCTCTAAAACGATTTGATCGATTTAGACGCGGTTTTCAGTAAAGAATTTATGATTTATTTGTGATTATTTTTAGACTAGAGTTGTGGCGTCAACTCACCAGGGGGCGCTGTAATAATCAGTAAAGTGGGAACTCTCTTAAAAGTTAAAAATAAAAAACAAAATTAAAATTTTGAAAAAACCCACGACGGTTGTTATTGAAAAGATATTAAATAAGACTTTTGAAATACCCCCGACTTAAAAGGAAAAAGGTAACGAAATAGTACGAAGAAAGTACCCATGAAAATCCGTCGGGGTTGCCATTGCCATGTTTTCATAATTTATACATAACTGTAGCCAACTAAAGCTATTTAATAACTAGCTCGTATAGACTTTATATTGATTAAATTCTAAATTAATTTTCGTAGGACACGGAATGGCAGCCCGACGGATTTTCATGGGTACTTTCTTCGTAATATTTCGTTACCTTCTTCCTTTTAAGTCGGGGGTATTTCAAAAGTCTTATTTAATATTTTTTCAATAACAACCGTCGTGGGTTTTTTCAAAATTTTTAATTTTGTTTTTTTGAATTTATAGTAAAACCATGAAGACAAAAATTGTAGAAAATTTGATTCTCCACAAGTTTGTATATTAAAATTTTTCTTCCAGGATCGATATTTTGGAAATTAAACCTGAAAAACGCGACAAATTCAAAATATTATCATTATCTCTTATGTTCCACGTTTTACGGCATGAATGAAAAGAAACAAAGTTGTAGAGTCAAATTTGGAACAATTATGGTTTCTACCTTTTTTCCCCAAAATAGATATTTTGTAAATTAAACCTGAAAAAACCGGCCAAGTGCGAGTCGGACTCGCGCACCGAGGGTTCCGTACCACCACATAATCATAATTGTATTAGTTGAAATTTCAGTAAGTTAATGTGCTACATTTTTGAGTCCGACACGCGCTTGACCAAATTTTATTATTTGTTGTTATTTTAAAGCTTATGCACTAAACTTAACACTACTAAACATACCAATTTTCAAGTTTGTAAGTGTTCCCGTTTTTAAAATAGAACTAAAACAAAAATTGCCTCAGCGACCATCCAACTTGACCCCTCTCTTATATGAATGTTCTTGAAACGGGAGCTCACCACAATTGGTTACTATTAGTTGTGAGAAAAGTTGTAATATTTAATGATTTCAGACTTTTCCCATTATTTGTACTGTGAGACCTAGCTTCTTGCCAAATTTCATAATTTTAGGTCAACGGGAAGTACCCTGTAGGTTTTGCATTTTTGAATAAATGTATGGAGATGAGGACATAAAATGCCATATCTTTTGATTGCGTCATTGTAAAAAATTGAAATTTTCAGATCTTGTGTGGTTCATGGATCCTAATATATACTATTAATTTCAACCTGATACCTTTACCCGTTCGTGAGATAAAGGGTCTTGACAGACAGACAGACAAACAGACAGACGGACAACAAAGTGATCCTATAAGGGTTCCGTTTTTTTCTTTTGAGGTACGGAACCCTAAAAACGCGACAAATTCAAAATATTATCATTATCTCCTATGTTCCACGTTTTACGGCATGAATGAAAAGAAACAAAGTTGTAGAGAATCAAATTCTGAACAATTTTGGTACCTACCTTTTTCCCCCCAAAATTGATATTTTGGGAAAGAAACCTGAAAAACGCGACCAATTCAAAATATTATCATTATCTCCTATATTCCACGTTTTACAGCATGAAAGAAGAGAAACAAAGTTGTAGAGAATCAGATTCTGAACAATTTAAGTTGTCATTAATTAATGGGTAATTAATTAATCAATTAAGTTTAATTTCCAAAATATCGATTTTGGGGGCAAAAAGGTGGGAACCAAAATTGTTCAGAATTTTATTATCTACAACTTTGTTTATCTTCATTAATGCCGTAAAACGTGGAACATAGGAGATAATGATAATATTTAGAATTTGTGTCGCGTTTTTCAGGTTTAATTTCCAAAATATCGATTTTTGGGGAAAAAAGGTAGTCACCAAAATTGTTCAAAATTTGATTCTCTACAACTTTGTTTCTCTTCATTCTTGCCGTAAAACGTAGAACATAGGAGATAATGATAATATTTAGAATTTTTGTCGCGTTCTTCAGGTTTAATTTCCAAAATATCGATTTTGGGGGAAAAAAGGTAAGAACCAAAATTGTTCAAAATTTGATTCTCTACAACTTTGTTTCTCCTCATTCATGCCGTAAAACGTGGAACATAGGAGATAATGATAATATTTTGAATTGGTCGCGTTTTCCAGGTTCCATTTCCAAAATATCAATTTTGGGGGAAAAAAGGTAGGAGCCAAAATTGTTCAGAATTTGATTCTCTACAACTTTATTTCTCTTCATTCTTGCCGTAAAACGTGGAAGATAGGAGATAATGATAATATTTAGAATTTGTGTCGTGTTTTTCAGGTTTATTTTCCAAAATATCGATTTTGGGGGGAAAAAGGTAGAAACCAAAATTGTTCAAAATTTGATTCTCTACAACTTTGTTTGTTTTCATTCATGCCGTAAAACGTGGAACATAGGAGATAATGATAATATTTTCAATTTGTCGCGTTTTTCAGGTTTAATTTCCAAAATATCGATTTTGGGAGAAAAAAGGTAGGGACCAAAATTGTTCAGAATTTGATTTTCTACAACTTTGTTTCTTTTTATTCATGCCGTAAAACGTGGAACGGTAATATTTTGAATTTGTTGCGTTTATAATGGTAATATTTTGAATTTGTTGCGTTTTTCAGGTTTAATTTCTAAAATATCGATCCTTGAAGAAAAATTGTGAGGACTAAACTTGTAGAAATTAAAATTTCCTACATTTTTTGTCAGTACGGTTTTACTGTGAAATCAAAAATGGCCGAGTTATTCAAGAAAAACCATTTTTTTGAAAAAATAAACCATTTTTCGAATATACACGGGAGCCTAATTCAGTCTCCTTTTTAAATTTACACTCCCAGTACCCCCCGAGGGACCTACGAAAAAAAATTCAAGAACGGATTATTTACGGGTAGGGTCGGTTTTTGGACTGGAACAACCGAAACAACCGGTTTTCATTGTTTTTTTTTTTCCAGTTTCGTTTCAGGTTTGGATAGCTATGCTAGGTAGGTACGGTCAACAGCACGTCAGTCAAAACATAAACAGGACGCCCGAAACCAGAGACCCGCAATGGACAAAGTGTTACCACTGAAGTGCGGTCAACTGTACGTAGGCACTTTTCTATAAATATGCGTCTTACTGCCAGTTGCAGAAATCTTCTTAAAAATAAAAGCTCCTTTACTATATTACGATGTATATCGTAATATTATCATGACATCCCATGAAACGTCCACTACAGGACAGGAAACTCCCTCCCTAAATTTCTATAGCAAATAAATATCTTTATCTTATCTCCAAAATTCCAGTTTTTGCTAAAGCAATGTGCAGGAGAAGTACTGATACTTCTCTTGGTGACCGCAGAATATAAGAGAGATGATACGATACACATCCTCTGGTTCATTAGCCCTGTAGTCGCCTCTTACGACACCCATGGGTAGAGATAGGTTGGTACTATTTTTTGCCGGCACCACACGGGGCGTGATATACTGTGCCGAATTAGTCTTTGAATTAAGCCAGGTGTGATCTCTCCTTAAGTTTGGTTCTGACCACAGAACTACGATAGGGCCACTCCGCCTGCGCGCGCACCCCCCCATAGAAGCGAATATAGTAAAAAACATTGGTTCCTTATTGAATAGGTATACTTTCCAATTTATGTTCCTAGGTGCTTATTTTGAATGCACATCATAAACACATTCGTTGCCATAGAGACGCTGTCACTGGAATTTTTGCATATTACTCTCTCGCGATAATGGTACTATGTTTATCGCACTCAAAGGAAAACGTGTTAGTTTTAGTAAATGGTGACACTGATTTGTAAAGAATGACATAAAGAATTCGTCTCTAGAAGTAGATGGACTTCAGAGCTCTGTGGTTCTTATTTTCTGCGCATGGGTGACAGGCGGAGAGCCAATGAACGATTCACTCGCATCCTCTCCCACTACCGCGCTCACTCCCGCGACTCTTTTCTTGACTTCTGCGCCACAGTAAGAGTTATTTTTACCCGACTGCCCCAAAACAGGAGGGTTATGTTCGCTGTATATGCCTTATACCTACACATGCGTGTTGGCTTATATTTGGCGGTCATGGCCGAATATGTGGATGAGCCTTTAGCCCCCAGTAGACTTTGGGCCAACCCGCCGCGCCGGCCGGCAAGCTTGATGACAGCGTTCACACGTTGGTGTGTGTAGGTGTAGCGTGTAGGTCTGTCAAGCAAGATGGACGTAGACGCGGAGACTATTACTGCCGCTGCAATGTACTTTTGCAGTGCTTTTAATTTTTATTACCAGCTGCACCATATTTGAAAAATAAGACGAAATTATTTTTACTTATTAAAAAAAATTAAAACGTCCATCTACTCCACTTATTGGAAATGAGGACACGGCCAACGTGTGAACGCCGTTTGCGGCTTGTGGCAAAACCGATAACCGACGACGGCGGCACGCCGGCGAGCATTGGTCGCAAACGGCAAACTCACTCAAACGGGCCTAGTAGACGTTGGCTGCGCCGGCGCGGTCACGCGGCCAACGTGTAGAGCCAGTGTTTAGTTATCAACCTTTAAAACAAGGTGCTCCGTATCCGTATTTACGATGCCCGCCCCCCTCCCCCCGCTTCACCGCAAGTACCCCTCTGTTGCTCTGCGTAAGTACATTAGGTGCGCTAGAGTAGGTACTAGTGAATATAATATAATCTGTTTCACGAGTCAATGCCAAAGTTTAGCAACACATTTTGCAGCTACCTATATCAAGGCTATTGTGCACCATGATCAATAGTAATCAGCTAAAGCTGTCAGAAAAAAAACAAGTTTGTAACATAATGTTATTTTTTTCGTCAAATATACTCTAGTTCGTCTGGTTCTTGGTGGTTTGTCTGGTTCTATGGCTGCAAAATGTGTTGGTAAGTGTTGGCATTGACTCTTGAAACCATAGCTTGAAACGGATTAGGTATATACTCGTACCTACAACGTGTGGCACGTTAGTCCTGTACATAACAGGGGCAAATAATTAAAGTATAGGCTCTCTTAGATATTATGAGGAATTGGTTTAATGATGTTTAAAGTTATTTTAATATTAATCAAACGCATCATCACGCCTTTATCCCATAGGTAGAGCATCAAAGAGTGTATGCGATGATGAGAAATCTAGCTTTGTCTATTACTTATGAACCTTAACCATTTTCTTTATGTTACAAGTGAGCAAACGTGCAGGTGGGCCACCTGATAAGTGCTCACTACCGCCCATAGCACCCATATTAGTGGCAGTAGTTGGTCGACCGAGCTTCGCTCTATAATAGCCGCCACAACATTAAAATATCATTGGATAAGCAAGCTATTCTACTCGCCAACAGATAGCACTGTAGATTTCCGTCTAAATCGCGGAGAAATTGTAAATTTCATCGAAATCGTTAGAGCCGTTTTCGAGAAACCGTTTACAAATATATATATATACCGGGTAATTTGAATGCGTGACATAGATCAGGGATCAATATCAGTAACGGAACAACTTTTCCCACGAAAATCAATTTTTGACCTCCCATAGAAACTGCATCAGCTGATAGCGCATTTTGTATGGAAGGTCAAATTTGGTTTTTCGTATTTCGAACTATGTTCCTTGGGAAAATACTATTTAACGAGCAATATTTGTATACAAATATACCTATATGTTTGCAATCTGTTTCTCGAAAACGGCTCTAACGATTTCGATGAAATTTACTATAAGAGAGCGTTCGGGGGCCGCCTTTAAGACAGAAACCTACAGCGCCACCTATTGGCGAGTAGAATAGCTTGCCCACCCGATGATATTTTAATGCTCAGGCAGCTATTATAGAGCGAAGCTCGGTCGACCAGGTACTGTACAAATATTGCACGTTTAATAGTATAGGATATTTGGAAACTAATAAGATAGCAAAGCGCGTTGCTTACTTTGAGAACTAAGATGGTATGTCTCATGTGCCGGTAGTTTTACTGACTCCCTTACCCTTCGAATTGCTGCTTCACGGCAGAAATAGGCAAGGGGGTGGTACTTCACCAGAAGGACTTTGCACAAAATCCCTACCACTAAGTAATTTAAAAATAAATCCAAATTAAAAATAAATCCAAATCGTTTTTACTCTTTTTAGGGTTCCTCTTTTTAGGGTACCTCAAAAGAAAAAAACGGAACCCTTATAGGATCACTTTGTTGTCCGTCTGTCTGTCTGTCTGTCTGTCTGTCTGTCAAGACCCTTTATCTCACGAACGGGTAAAGGTATCAGGTTGAAATTAATACCACATATTAGGACCCATGAACCACACAAGATCTGAAAATTTAAATTTTTTACAACGACGCAATCAAAAGATATGGCATTTTATGTCTTCATCTCCATACATTTATTCAAAAATGTAAAACCTACAGGGTACTTCCCGTAGACCTAAAATTATGAAATTTGGCAAGAAGCTAGGTCTCACAGTACAAATAATGGGAAAAGTCTAAAATCATTAAATATTACAACTTTTCTCACAACTAATGGTAACCAATTGTGGTGAGCTCCCGTTTCAAGAACATTCATATAAGAGAGGGGTCAAGTTGGATGGTCGCTGAGGCGATTTTTGTTTTAGTTCTATTTAAAAACGGGAACACTAACAAACTTGAAAATTGGTATGTTTATAGTGCATAAGCTATAAAATAACAACAAATAATTAAATTGGGTCAAGCGCGTGTCGGACTCAAAAAATCTAGCACATTAATTTACTGAAATTTCAGCTAATACAATTATGTTTATGTGGTGGCACGGAACCCTCAGTGCGCGAGTCCGACTCGCACTTGGCCGGTTTTTTATTTAGTAACCCGTGACACAAAAAAACACTATATCTACCCGTGCGAAGCCTGGGCGGGCCTAGTCCTACCTACTATACCCAGCGGTTGATCAAGACGCTCCTAACGGTACCTCATTTGTCAAATTACGATAACTAGTTTAGAAGTTATGAAGGACCAGTATACATACATACCGTTCAAAATCATAACCCTCCTCTTTGCCGTAGTCGGGTAGTGAATTAAAAGTTTATTGTATTTATTGTGCAGAATTTATTGGTTTAGGATACCTGCAAGTACTGTCAATCGATCAGTGATACCCTATGGACGGTCCATTAATTTTATTTGCCGCTGCTCCAGGCCACACGATGTACATATCGTAATATCATCATAACATCCCATAAACGCGTCCACTGCACGACAGGGAGCTCCCACCAGATCTCCAGTAAAATCGCGTGGTACTTTGAGGGGGATTTACCATAGTCACCACGCATGTGGGCGTTGCGGCTGGCGACCGCTGTTGTTGGTGACCGCAGTATGTAAGATCGTACGATTCACAGCAAGTTGTTGCTGCCCATCCTCCGGTTCATAAGCCCTTAGTCACCTCTTACGACACCCACGGGTATAGATGACTCTGTACATATAGTGATCCTAATCTAACACCCTGTATACTTACTTTAAAACCCTGTAAATATAGTGATCCTAACTTAACACCCTGTATAGTTATCCTATCCTAACACCATGTATACTTACCATAAGACCCTATACATATAGTGATCCTAATCTAACACCCTGTATACTTACCCTGAAACCGTGTGTATTTATCCTAACCTAACACCCTGTATACTTACCCTAACATCCTGTATACTTACCCTAATATCCTGTATAATAATCCTAACCTAACACCCAGTATACTTACCCTAGCACCCTGTATGTATAGTACTTAGTCGTTCTAACCTAACACCTTTTATACTTACTCTTACATCCTGTATAGGTATCCTAGCCTAACACCCTGTATATTAACAAATAATGACCATTAGAAGCATTTTTGATAATACCGAGACTTATAAAAAAATATGTTCATGGAATCTTATCTCACTAACAAAAAATAAAATCATCGACATCGTGTGTCGATATTATTTTGATCGATCACCTCCCTATCGTCATTCGTCATACAAGAAAATCGGTCACCGATTATCGCTCGTGTGCGTTGGGTCGGTCACAAAATCGGTCGTAAAATCGGGGGAAAAATGTGCCCGATAATCGGACCTACAAAAACTCGGTCGTGTGCGGGAGCCCTTAGGGCTCCCGCACACGACCGAGAATCGGTGACCGATTTTATATCGGCATCCCGCTCTGACGTGTTAGCACTTGAATCTTCCGTCCTTGTCCCGGCCGATAATCGCCCACCGATTCTCGGTCGTGTGCGGGAGCCCTTACTAGGTATAGAATAGAGCTTCGAGATAACAAAAGATCAAACACGTTTGTTGTAGATACCCCCCGTATTTTTTTATTACCTATTATTTGTTGTTATAGCAGCAACAGATATACATGATTGTGAAAATTTTCTTCTTATCTATTACGGTATTACGGTCCATAGGCAGGGTTGCCAACTTAGTGGAAAATCCACTGAAACTGGTGGTTTAGACGTCCTTGTCAGTGGGCGAATTTTAGTTTTAGTGGCTAGTGGATTTTCTAGTGGATTAGTTTATTTTTGTTAGTGGAAAGACAATTTTTTGACCACTGAATCCACAAATAAGCCAAATAAAAATAAAATGGGATTTTTCATATGGTTAACCTACTGGTAACCGCTGCTGGTAACACAAGAGTCAATCAAACATCTTTGGTGTGAACAGATTCCAAGATGTTAGCTACTTTCGTAATCTCTATGCTAGTTTTTTCCAAAATTTAACGATAGATAGATAAATTATTTAAAAAACAAAACAATACACAGGAGACTCTTAGAACCAGGGTGGACAAAGGCGGTCTTTTCGCTTAAAGCGATCTCTTCCAGACAATCTTAGTTGCTCATGTGGAAAGACTAGACTTTTCAGTATGAATGTTAACCCCATAATTGTCCCTAAATGTTGTCATGACCCAGTCATTAGGTAAGTACACGATTCCTAATAGACACTAATAGTGTTGTAGAAAAAACAATAACCAAGGAAAATTATGCATCAGCATGTCCTGCTGAAGAAAACAGCTACGACTATTCCTCTGGTGATGACTTTTAACTCCATTTTTTTGCACATTTTTAGCAAATTAAAAATAAATATAGAAACATTGAGAAAATTATTATTTAGTGGATTTTTGGTGGTTTTCACAACCGCTTTTGTGGATTAGCGAAAAAAAAGTTGGCAACCCTGTCAATAGGATACAATACAGCGTGCTGACATACAGACAGACAGACGGACATCAAAGGCTTATTCCGAGTTCCGTGGCCCGAATACTGATTACGGGTTTTGAGACTGTTACGGTTAACGTCTCATTTTTCAATCATCCCATCACGAAACATAAAAAAAAAATAGTGTCAAAAAGGGGGCGGTCGGTTTGTAAACGTAAACTCGAGTCCCCATCGAGTCGTAAACTGCAAGTACTGCCTGCAACCAGCAACTGTGAATTTACGTGATAGCTATGGGAGAACTCACAGTGACAAATCTATTTGAGTCGCAGACAATATTAGCTGATCACAAGGACCTCATTCACGATGTGGCTTACGACTTCTACGGCGAGAGAATGGCTACTTGTTCCAGTGACCAATACGTGAAGGTAGGTTATCTTTTTTTGTAAACATGAGATTGTTGCTTTGTTTCCTGCATATTATAATGAGCCTGCCTTGTGATGTTCACCTAAAACATAAAAGTGAAAGAGGGCAAGTTTGAGACAATGGCTTCGCTAATAATAAAAGAGATCCAATAGGGTACCAAGTTGTGCCGGAGTTCCATAAACCACAGCTGCAGAAATGATAACGTTCTTCAGTTGACATGAAACAAAAATTGTTATAAGTACAATCCGTTTACTAAAAGAATTGTCCAGGGAGCCAATTTTTGAAAGTCACTGGGCGATTTTCAAGATATTTAAAATTAAGATAAGCCCTGTTAAACTCTTCAAAAGTAAGGATCAATATCCATACTAATATTATAAATGCGAAAGTAACTCTGTCTGTCTGTCTGTCTGTCTGTTTGTTTGTTGCTCTTTCACGCCTAAACGGCTGAACGGATTTTGATGAAATTTGGTATGGTGATAGATGGTAACTTGGAGACGGACATAGGCTACTTTTTACCCCGGGAAAATATCTCATTCCCGTGGGAATCTACACATACAATAATACTATAGCGGGCTCTTTCACGCCTAAACGGCTAAACGGATTTTGATGAAATTTGGTATGGTGATAGATGGTAACTTGGAGACGGACATAGGCTACTTTTTACCCCGGGAAAATATCTCATTCCCGTGGGAATCTACACATACAATAATACTCTAGCGGGCTCTTTCACGCCTAAACGGCTGAACGGATTTTGATGAAATTTGGTATGGTGATAGATGGTAACTTGGAGACGGACATAGGCTACTTTTTACCCCGGGAAAATATCTCATTCCCGTGGGAATCTACACATACAATAATACTCTAGCGGGGTTGTATCTGCTACAGCACACCGAAACTACTTAACCGATTTTGATGGGACTTCTTTTTTTACTCAACTAAGTATCGCTGATTACGAAAACTACTACAATTTTGAAATCCAACGTGGTAGACGTAAACTACCATTATCCCCTGGGGATAAGGTTGAGGTGCGATAGGGTTGAAATGTCTAAAAATCAATATGGGTGTCGTTTGTAAGGTTTATCGAGCCGCTAATTACAAAAACTACAACAATTTTGAAATCCAACATGGTGGACGTGAAATGCTATCATCCCTTGGGGATGAGGTTGGGGTGCGATAGAGTTGATATGTCTAAAAATCAATATGGGTGTCGTTCGTATGGTTTATCGGGTCGCTGATTACGAAAACTACAATGATTTTGAAATCCAACGTGGTGGACGTGAAATACCACCACCCCTGGGATGGGGTTGGGATTCGATAGGTTTGAAATGTCTAAAAATCAATATGAGTGTCAGTTGTATGTTTATATAAGGATAGGGACAGCGGTTAAGATGGCGTTAGGGGTAGAAGCAGGGATAGGGGTAGGGTCAGGGATAGGGAGAGGGAGAGGGGGAGGGATAGGGAGAGAGTGTAAGGGAGGGGAAAATGAGGGGAGAGAAAGGGGGAGGGAGGGGTAGAGGGCGTGGGAGGGGGTAGAGGGAGGGAGAGGGGTAAGGGGAGGATGAGTGAGGGGAAGGGGGAAAGGGAGGGGAATGGGAGGAGGGCGAAGGGGGAAAGGGAGGGTGATGGGGAGAGGGGAAGGGGGGAAATGGAGGGGGAAGGAAGGGTGAGGGGGGAAGAGGGAGGGGCGAGGGAGAGGAAGAGAGAGTGGGAGAGGGTGAGGGAGGGGGAGTGGGAATGTAGGGGGGGGGATACAAAAGGATAGATAGGGAGGAATAGGGACCTTTTTTACTTTTATGAATACCTCCTCGCTACCCATTCACTTCACTCCCTTTATTGCCTTCTTTTTTAAGTTCGCCTGTAACGGTTGACAATGAAAATTCCGCACTACCTACCAGTTAAATAAAATCAAAAGATAATTAAGTTTGTAGTAAGATGCATTTATTCAACTTGGATAAGTACAAATGCATCTTTTACGTAGGGATCAAGAAGGATAAGCGCTCCGTAAAATATGTTTCAATTAAGTTCGAGTTCTGTTTTTTTATAAAATCTACGCGGACGAAGTCGCGGGTAACAGCTAGTTTGTTAATTATAAAATAATGTTTAGTCACCAAAATTTAAGTTTTATGAGTTATTGTGGCTTTTTTTAATTTTAAAAATCTCGTTTGAATCACCTGGTGACTTTAAAAAATGGGCTCCCTGAAGCGATAACGTCACTGCGACGCATGGGTGCAGTGTACACAAAAGCATAATTAAGAAATATTTTTGTAACAAATAAATGTTTGTGAAAACTCTAGGTATGTTTTGTTAGATTTGCAATTTGTCGTAAGTGGAAGTCACACAGGTCAGTATACACTGACTTGTCCCCCATAATTATTTATGTCATCCAACTTTGATAATTTTAGTTTTTTACATACGTACACTGAAGCATGTTACAACCCGTTTACTAAAAGAATGGTTCTTGCTGGAGTGTGATGCCTTCCACTAACAAAAAATTGTGAAAATGCCCAGTTGTGAATAAACTTTGTATTGAACATCATATGTTTGTATTAGTGTAGCCACTACTGGTTATCCAATAAATAAATTTTTTTTTGTTTCAGATATGGGATTCTGATGGGCAAGGAGGATGGCGCCTCACTGGCAGCTGGAAAGCGCACCATGGGTCCGTGTGGAAAGTCACATGGGCCCACCCTGAGTTTGGCCAGGTCATCGCAACATGTTCTTTTGACCGTACTGCTGCTATTTGGGAAGAAGTTGGTATGTTTATTGTTCATTTGAAAACAAAAATGAAAGAGTAAGAAGAAGTTTGAAGGTGGTAGGGTTTTTGTGCAAAGTCCGTTAGGGGAAGTACTGCCCCCTTGCTTTTTTCTACAGTAAAGCAGCAGTGTTTGCACTGCTGTGTTTTGATTTAAAGGGTAAGGGAAATAACTCAGGCTGTGATCGTTAATGCGTTGAAGTCGAAAAATGAGTCGCGGGGGTGAGCGTGGCATATGGGGGGAGAAGAGCGATCTGCCTGTCACCCATACGCAGAAAAATAACCATCATAGCCCAACTTATCTTGACGCGCTATATACCCTTTTTGGGGGGGCAGGTCATAAACTCTGTTAAACTGCCGTGATTTATACATTGCAGGAGACACAGCTTCATCAGGGTCAGAGAAGGGTCTCCGCACTTGGGTCAAGAGGTCTAACTTGGTAGATTCCAGGACTTCGGTCACAGACGTTAAGTTCGGGCCGAAACATTTAGGACTTCTATTAGTCACATGCTCAGCTGATGGAATTATCAGGTAATAGCTGTCATCTGTGTTGTGCCAGCAAAGAACCCAACCCATCACTACCCTTGGGTGTCATAATAGGAGACTAAGGGCCCAAACATTTAGGGCTTCTCTTAGGCACATGCTCAGCTGATGGAATAATCAAGTAATGGCTGTCATCTCGGCAAAGAATAGTACCAACCCGTCAATACCCGTGGGTGTCGTAAGAAGATACAGCAACATCTTCTCTGTGTTGTACAATTTTACATACTGCAGTCACCAACATCAGCGGTCGCCAGCCGCAACGCTTACAAGTGTGGTGGCTATGGCAATTCCCCTCCACAGTACCACGCGTTTTCGCTGTAATTCTGGAGGGAGCTCCCTGTCCTGTAGTGGATGGCTAAACTTTTCTATGTAATTTGTTTTGGGTTGTATCATTATTTACAACCAGTCTTCGAGACTAGGATTTGTGGCAAGTTAATTGGCTGGTGGGGTGAAGATCTACTGATCTTATCTGCACCCATTATTCTCCTAATCCATCTGGGGCATGTTTTAAGTCTTTTTATATGTTGTTAGTTTTTACATTATTTTAGTAGTTACTCTGAATAACTTTTGTCTAAAGGTAGGTTAATCTGAATAAAAAATACTTAAAAAATTTCAGAATATATGAGGCACCAGATGTGATGAACCTGGCACAATGGACATTACAGCATGAAATACCTACTAAAGTATCAATTAGCTGTTTATCTTGGAATCCATCTTTGTCCAGGTAAGTCATAACTCATAAAAACACTATAAGGGCGCGTCCCCATTAGGCTCACAGTGAGCGGCTAACTGTTTGCCTCTAGTTCGTCTCCCTATGTATTGCAGTGTCCATTCAGCGCGTACCGAGCGCAGTTTGCGGCGTTTCGCTTGCGCATGAGTCGCTGCGAACAATGCTCGCGGTCGGCGGCTCAGTCAGCTCACAACGCCGCCAGCACAATGCGTAGCCTCACGCGGTCATATATACTAACCGTACCCTCCCTCCAAAGAATTAGCAAGCGACCATTGAGTTAACGACCGATACGCCGCTCAGAGTCAGTCAGAGGACAGTCGGCCGCTCACTGCTCACTGCAGCCTAATGGGGATGCGCCCTAAGCATAATAAAATCTTATAAAAAATCCCTGGTTGGCTTGATACGGCAGTAAGTTTTACATGGATACATCTATGTAGCTAGGTACAGTCAAGAGCACGTCAAGTTCCCACCACCCTCCCCTCAACACTCCTCACCACCCCTCCCCACCACCCCTCCCCTCTGACTCATCTAAAGCTCGATGTATTATCTGTTATTCCCGCCAGAGGGCCCACATCCACTTTGCACGATATGAGCCACCAACCACCCGTCACCTCCCCACCACCCCTCCCCTCTGACTCATCTGAAGCTCGATGTAGTACCAATTATTGCCGCCAGAGGGCCCACATCCACTTTGAACAAAATGAGCCACCAACCACCCCTCAACTCCCCTCTGACTCATCTAAAGCTCGATGTAGTACCAATTATTGCCGCCAGAGGGCCCACATCCACTTTGCACGAAATGAGCCACCAACCATCCCTCACCTCCCATCTGACTCATCTAAAGCTCGATGTAGTACCAATTATTGCCGCCAGAGGGCCCACATCCACTTTGCACGATATGAGCCACCAACCATCCCTCACCTCCCATCTGACTCATCTAAAGCTCGATGTAGTACCAATTATTGCCGCCTGAGGGCCCACATCCACATTGCACGAAATGAGCCACCAACCATCCCTCACCTCCCCTCTGACTCATCTGAAGCTCGATGTAGTACCAATTATTGCCGCCAGAGGGCCCACATCCACTTTGCACGAAATGAGCCACCAACCATCCCTCACCTCCCCTCTGACTCATCTAAAGCTCGATGTAGTACCAATTATTGCCGCCAGAGGGCCCACATCCACTTTGCACGAAATGAGCCACCAACCATCCTCACCTCCCCTCTGACTCATCTAAAGCTCGATGTAGTACCAATTATTGCCGCCAGAGGGCCCACATCCACTTTGCACGAAATGAGCCACCAACCACCCCTCACTTCCCCATCACCCCTTCCCTTTAACTCAACTAAAGCTCAATGTAGTACCAATTATTCCAACCAGAGAGCATATGTCCACTTTGCACGAAATGAGCCACCAACCATGAGAGTGACGAGTCATAAACTATACATAAGTGACGTAGTGCGGGCATGCTGCTTCGCCGCCCGCTCCTTACCGTATGCTTTTTGTATGTACTTAATGTCGCCTCCGTTCCACACTCGTGCCGTATTCGTTCCACACCCGTGCCGTATCCGTTCCACACCCGTGCCGTATCCGTTCCACACCCGTGTCGTATCCGTTCCACGCCCGTGCCGTATCCGTTCCAAGCCCGTGTCGTGCCTGCGATTTGCCCGAACCTTGTCCTTGCCGTTAGCTCCCTCTGAATAATTTCCCCTTAGAGGGATATTTTTTTGTCCCTTTCGTGATACCGTGATACGCTCGGCCTAAGTCTAACGTAGTGATAGTCTTATATTATTATTCATTTACAATATACATTGTGTTTGAAATAAAAAAAAATATATAAAATACATTGAGTCTATCTAAAACATTATAAAAATACAAACAAGTGTTATAATTGTGTTTGTCTAAGCAGTCGCCGCGGTCTGTGATCTGATTTACTAGTTGCAATCCGCTTTGCTTCAATAAAAACGCATCTTAATTCTTAATAACCAACCACCACCTCTTGAGCCTTTTATCACAGAATAAAGTAATGGTACTATTATACAGAACGGACATTCTCCGCCCCCCGCCCGCAATCCATCCCGCACACCCGCCCGCGAGATTCTCGTGCTCCTTCTGTCCTCTTTTGTACTGAATATGCGAGCATACACTACCTTCCAATTTCAAATTCGCGCTCCAGGGGTGTGCTTTTATCAAAATCTTTTATGGACTGCACATCTCATACAATAACTGTGTTTCAGAGTGAATCCACCAATGTTAGCGGTTGGCAGTGATGAACCAAACTCCTCAAATGCGGTAGCCAGTGTACAAAACGACAAAGGGAACCTCTGCAATGGAAAGGTCTTTATTTACGAGTAAGTCTAGTCATAGTGCATCATCATATCAAAGACGTCATATGCTGGACGTTTTTGTTATTGTAGTCCTATGGCACCCCGCTGGTGCAGAAGTCCTCAATAAGATAAATAAATAAATAAATAAATATTTTATTGTACAATATGACACAATACATGAACAGCATTAATTGATAAGTTGTACAAAATGAACTTAATCATAGTGGGAAAACCAGATGTCTCCACGCCGGTCGGTCCCGCGCAATGTTGCTAGCATCACTCCACGACAGCCCTGCTTCCTTCAGCTCCTTGTTTACAGAGCACCTCCAAGTGGGTGGGACGTCCACGTCTCCTTCTGCCTCCCAGCTGCCATTCGAAGGCAATGCTGGCCTAATTTTCCTCCCTTCTTAGTGTGTGACTAATCTACCTCCATTTGCGCTGGGAGATTTCTTGTGCCATTGGAAATTGCTGGCATTTGGACCACAGTTCTTCGTTGGAAATAGTGTTAGGCCAGAAGATACGGAGGATGGTCCGCAGAGATTTGTTGATAAAGACCTGAATCTTGTTTGTCAGGCCTTTTGTCACTCTCCACGTCTCGCAACCGTAGAGGAGCTGCTGGACGTAGGCCTCGCTTAAAGATCTCCATGAAAACCGGGCCTGCGCTACTCCGTCCAGCGAATTACCATGACCTTGACTACATCGTTGGTCCACCTTGTGGGGAGCCTGCCCACGCTACGTCTTACAGTTCGTGGTCGCCACTCCAGAACTTTAAAACCCCATCGGCCATCAGTTCTTCAAGCGATGTGCCCGCGATTCTCAGAGCTATATCAGGCTAGAGTTCGATACTTTTCGTGTCCGTATTTATACTTTTTTTAACTATTGAATTCAGTTACAGTCCAAATAATGTAGCTTGATTACAATGAGAGCAGGACGAAGACATGCGTAAGATAATTGGAGCGACAGAGACACGTATAGCTCGGTCA
Source organism: Athrips mouffetella (assembly GCA_947532105.1). Taxonomy (NCBI): domain Eukaryota; kingdom Metazoa; phylum Arthropoda; class Insecta; order Lepidoptera; family Gelechiidae; genus Athrips; species Athrips mouffetella. The sequence continues at coordinate 3,200,539 of OX383975.1, read as the reverse complement.
TCTTACGCAGCTATGTCTTGCTGTGATTCTAAGGGTGGCATCCCACGACGCGTGTTTTTGCAAACACGCACAGCCGCACGAGTTTTCATCGCCCTTTTGAAGTTACGCGCGGCGGATCAGCTGCATTTCTTTTACGGACTTGCCTGCGCTTTCACAAACAACTCTTTCCGACGGTGCGTCGGCGCGGGCTGGTCCGCGTCCGACCGCAAATTCACGCACCGTGGAAATCTACCCTAAGCTATAAAGAGGAACGACCTACCGAAAACTGAACTGAATAACTTTCTTAAAGAAACATTTTTGAGAAATTGCTTACTTTGATCAACAGTTTGTATATATTCTTTATTGCACATTTAACATACAGAAAGTAAAAGTCTTGCTCTTCCAAATCTCAGAAGGAGGCCGCACAGAGGTGAACCGAACAAGCACAGGGCGAGCAGAGTCCTTCTTAACACCTAACCTGTGACAAGCTTCAATATCGTTGACACCAACACCAGCTATCTTCATTTGGGAGGTTATCACGGCGAGAGTCTTCTTTAGCACGTCTTCCTGAGGTTCCTCTTTAATTCCATGAAAGAGGAGGACTTTCCTACGAGACTGCGTTTCTATGCGGTACAAGCCAAGGACTACAAACTCCACCTGCGACTTCAGAATGCCGAGAGACTTCCACACGAAGTTCTTGAACGAAGCAAACTCTGCCGCCAATGTCTTCATTGTGGGATTATTAAGAGTGGATCCGGGTGGCTGCAGACTTTTCTCAAATTCGCCCATTCTTGTAGTAAACATGGCGGACAGCTCCTCCATGCTTTTGATAAGCTGTTCTGCTGTATTGTCCATATTTCAGTGGTGAAAGTGAGTGAGTGAGTTCAAATATAGTCAACCTACACCAATGTAAGTTTAGTTTTAATACATATGTGTATTAACTATTTATTTTAAATAAAATATTAGCAGTGCTAAAAAACTTGTCTATTCACTTAGGAACCCGCAGAAAAAACGGATTGTATGGATGGATAGGTCGAAAAAATTTCATTTCCCAAAAACTTTCTTTGAAAAAAGTTGATCTGTGTACACTTGTTCAGTTTTCGGTATACCGTGTAAGAGGCGACCAAAGTACCTAGTGTTTTTACTGAAATTCTAGAGGTAGCTCCCTGTCCTGAAGTGGACGTTTCATGGGATGTTATGAGTTCTAGCCTCTGCGTTCATTTAAATCCAGTTCCAGTTTTTCTAATGCTCAGATACAATTTCTTTAAATTTTCCAGATACAGTGAAGCCCAGCGTCGTTGGACCAGAACGGACTGTCTGTCTTCAGTCCAGGAGCCGGTTAACGATTTAGCATTCGCTCCGAATCTTGGCCGCTCCTTCCATTTACTCGCTGTAGCCACCAAAGACGTGCGGATAATTAAGATTGAACCACTACCGTAAGTTTTCAAAATTATACAGGGTGTAAGGGACGGTGTACCAAAAACTGAACAGACGTGCTCAGTCAACGAAACTGAACAACTAAGTGACTATGGGTCGGTTGCGCACTTTTGGGAAATGAAAACAATTTTGACCGCCATACAAACTGTTCGATCAGAGTGAGCAATTTGTATGGAGAGGTCAATTTTTTTTCATTTCCCATAATGTTTCTTTGGGAAGGCTGTTCATTTTCGTTGACTGAGCAAGCCCTTTCATTTTTCGGTACTCCGTCCCTAAGAGTCATAGCAGCCGAAAAATGTCTATGGAGCAATATATTGGTTAGAAACACAGAGCTCTGCATCTAGAGACGAATTCTTTATTTCATTCAATACAAATCAGTGTCACCGTGGTGTCACCATTTACTAAAACTAACACGCTTTCCGCACCCACACTACTAGAGTAATTTGAGTGCGATAAACACAGTACCATTATTGCGAGAGAGTAAGATGCAAAAAACCAGTTACACCGTCTCTATGGCAACGAATGTGTTTATGATGTGCATTCAAAATAAGCGCGTACATTTTTTTTTTTTTTATTGAAAATGGGCTTACTCTTGACCTTGACATAGATTGGATTTTTACTCTCTTCGCTTCTATTGGTGCGCGCGCAGGCGGAGTGGCCCTATGGTTGTTCTGTGGGAGCTAAGCTGTAAGCTGGAAAAAATTCCAACCAATAGGAAGGCTCGATTCTCCTAGCTTACAAAATGCGCTATCAGCTGATTCAGTTTCTATTGGATTTTGACCTCAGCTGATAGCGCATTTTCCCTCCGGACTCATGGTCCCCCTGGGGGGACCACGAGGAAATCGCATTCGCTTGTTGTCCCCCCCCCCCGATTCACACTTGACGGGTTTGAAGTGACATCGTATGTTACCTCCAGACTACATAGTTCAGACTCGAGGTACCCCTAAAGTTGCAGGTTGCAGAACGAATAGTATACAGACGAAATAAAATAAAATTTATAAAAAAATATTTAATTATTTTGTCAGTAATAATAATTTATTAATTTTTAATCAAATAAATTAAAAATTAATATTATTAATAAATAATTTAATTATTATAAAAAAATATTACTTAGTTATTTTTATTTTTATCTATATTAATTTTAATTTAATATTTATTTAAATAATTACTAAGTAAAGTACCTTTTGCACAATATATAGGTAGGGTATAAAGTATTAAGCCAATTACATACCACATGCCCCCCAGGGGAACTTCGCAGGGGGACCTCGAGTCCGGAGGGCGCATTTTGTATGCAAGTTCAATTTCTTTTTTTGTATTTTGACCTATGTTCCGTAGGGAAAGATGGTCAGTTTCCTGTTCAAATTCACATCCTTCAGGGTTAATATACCCTTTTTGTTGTTATTTGTTGTCCTATTACCCCCGTTATAGTTAGGGTGCTAGCTGCAATTTGGGTATATGATTTGCTCATGATTCATATTAATAGGGATGATAGATCAGCTCAATACGAATCGATTTGGTCCTTACAAGTTTTTCTGTGAGTCGCTGCGTTTTTGAGTTAAAGCAAAAAAAAAAAAAATAAGATACTGAATAATGTTTTTTTTGGTCTGCCTTTGTGGCTCCTGTTTAAAATGCTTCTGAAGATGTGGAAAATTGAAAAGGCAGACATGCAAAGCTCTGCATTATCACGGGACGAAGTAGTGAATTTTTGCATTTTGAAGAGCTGTAACTTTACGACGCAGGGCTATTATGGTGGCGGACCTTTTTTCTGGGGTTTTATACATTGTATTTAATCAGATAGTCATAGTCTGCCAGGTGTACGTTTCATTGTCAATTTTCAAAATAGTGAAAACTTAATTCCTCAAAAACGCAGGGGTGTGGATGTCCGGCAATATTTTTTGTATCTTCTAGAGGATGCTCCTTATCATCAGTCAAAGAGGCAGAAATGAGCAAATCATATAGAAATTTGTCCTTCATCACCCTTACTATTAGCTTCAGGTTCTTCATCTTCGTATAGTAGAAGAGAAAACTGTCAAGTGCCCTCGTAGTCTATAAGTACTTAGTACCTGGTCGACCGAGCTTCGCTCTATAATAGCCGCCTCAACATTATAATATCATCGGGTGATCAAGCTATGCTACCCGTCAACAGATGGCGCTGTAGGTTTCTGTCTTTTAAAAAATGCCCAAAAACACGGGGAAAACGAATTTTCCCAGACATGAAGACCTAGCTTGATCAATTTTTCACCCCCAAAAACCCCGTTTAAATGTATAGGATTTTGTGGGTCTCGTGGTTGAATCCTGGACGACTTCCTCGTAGTTACACCAAGTTGTTACACCAGTGTAACCACGAGGAAAAACCAATTCCTGGTGGTGACACCGCAGTAGAGATAAGACTATCGATTGTCGATACTACATTTACCTGAAACCAGACCGCGGTCTCACTCCGCGTGTCTTTAGCTGTGCGCATAATAAAAGATATTTCAAAGCGCTTCCTACTTTTTCCAGAGAATCATCACCGAACGCGACATCAAATGGCACATGTGGGGTGCGTTTCAAGACAGAAGTAATGGCTGCTTTCGAAGAGCACTACTCCTGTGTATGGAGGGTGTCGTGGAATGTCACCGGGACACTGCTAGCTTCTTCTGGGGACGACTGCTGCGTCCGATTGTGGAAAAGTTAGTATGGAGTCGGAGATGTTCTCACATTACCTTATTTCGTTCGTTTTTTAACGGAGTTGACTACCTAACCTAGATTTGACAAGAGCACTGACTTTTACGCAGCGACTGCAACTAAACTTACACATGCATTCGCTTATATTCGTCTCTGAATTTCAGTAACCTTTCATATGTAATTTTCCAGTGCAATACCTGAACCAATGGAAATGCGTGGCCGAGTTCAAGAATGAGAACATTCCCGGGGATTCCCCGCCCCTAGCGCGTCCGCACACCACTTATATGCGTATGGCGGCCATGGCCAACCCAGGGCACATGCCTGTCTACTGACACACCGGCTACTGTAAGTATAAAAATTCCGGCGAAAATGTATTAAAAAGAAATGCATAAGATCAACCTTTTTAACGCTTACTTCGATAACACGCACGCTTTACTGCAAGGAATAATAATAACCTTGACCTTGGCATGTCCTTTGTCATTTGACCTTGACCGTTGCCAGGGACTCACATTCGCATGGCGGTCATGGCCAACCCGGGAAACTTGCCCTTCTATCCAATGTTTTTGACTGCGTTTATAATAATAAAACCCGACTTATTGGGTTTGGTCACGTTACCTTTAGTACACACGACTTAACCGTGGGATATCATTTGACCTAAATCTTAGGTTGACCTTCGTCATTTGACCTTGACTATTATGATTCGACCTTAAACCTGACTTTTGACCTTGACGTTCGTATGTCCTCGACTTGCTCGATTTGAGTTTAGAATACAGATTGCTAATCTAGGTATTTTTCTTTATTCTTTTCAGTTCTCGCCTAGCCAAGATCATTATTTTCAAGACCTTTTTCAACTACCTATTTGAAGCTTAGTTTGCAAGATCTTTTCCTTTACGTTTTTTAAGCAAAATATCATGGTTGTTTTATACCTTGTAAATATTAATAAAATACTTGCGATTAAGCACAATATATCACTCTATTATTTAGTGTCACTAAACGTAAAATTCTGAAAATACTACAATATATCAAAAAAACTTCATCCAAAATACAGCCAATGCCTTTCACAATAGAGTAAAGATGTTTTATTCGCTTAAAATTACATTTTGAGGTGTCACATCAAGATTTTAAGAGAAAAAAAAAACTTATAAAATAAGCTACTCGAAAAAATAAACCTTTAGGACGCGTGATGACAGAAGAACCACGAGTGAAACTGCGGGTATATTTCTATAAAATTATCGCTTTTCGTCTATAACAAAGTCTAAAGAAATTATAATAGGCGGAAATAAATATCAGCTTTTCGCCCATAAGACTGAAAAAAAGGTGTATCCTGAAGATAAAAGTACCCACAATATGAAATAACTTTAGGTCTCTTTTTTACACCTACTCAATTGACTAGGCTATACCAAGTTCGTCCCAGCTGAGAAAATTTCTCTATCCCGCACCTGTCTCTGTCGATAGTTAAGTCATTACGCGTCAGAAAGGGATAGATGTCACTTCATAGGGGCGGTGCGCCTGAGTCGTTGTAGTGGAGAAGAGTCCTTGCTGCCGGATGTACGTGTTGTGAACCAGCTTACCTGAATAAGAAATATACTTTAAGTCTATACAGGCTTTGATATGGGACAGCAAGGGCAGTACCTTAAGAGGTTACCCCCCAGCCAACTAGCGCCCCCATCAGTTAAAAAAATATTACTCGCTAAATACAAAACTTATCGAAAATCGGTCTTACAAATTTGAAGAAAAGGTACCCTAGTTTATTGAATTTAGAACCTATCAATCCTGAAAAATATAATTCACTGTAGATACAGGTACAAAAAGTGCGAAAAACAGCCACTTTTAGCAGTTTTTGTATCTGTAACTACAGTGAACTATATTTTTCAGGATTGATAGGTTCTAAATAAACTAGGGTGTACCTTTACTTCAATCTGGTAAGACAGATTTTCCATAAGTTTTGTATTTTCCATTAGTTTTGTTTTGTGTTTTGATAACTTATTATTAATATGTAATGCACTGTGTAAGTGAATAAATGATTTTTATTATTATTAAGCGAGTAATATTTTTTTAACTGATGGGGGCGCTAGTTGGCTGGGAAAAGGCTTTAACCGTTATAGCTACACGAAAATTGTCTTGGAGACTTGCCACAACTTTTCGTAAAATTTTGATCCCTCTTCATAGATTTTCAAAAAAAGTTACTGTTAGGGATCATTTTATACAAAAAAGTTTTATGATGCCTGTTTCTAGTACTGATTAAAAACTTCTATGGGACCAACCCAGGTTAGTGTTCAAAAAAAGTCAGAAATTGCAAATATGTATGGGAAACGTTTTATAAATTTCGGACCTTTTTAATATAGTTGTACTTATATAAAATTTTATCTATATAGAGTGTAAGGGACAGCCCTCCGAATACTGAAAGGGCATAATCAGTCAACGTAACTGAACATCTTTCGGCGAATAAAACTTTCAGGAAATGAAAGAAATAATCGGCCTCTCCATACAAAACTGCAAACTTGATTGGACAGTTTGTATGGAGAGGTCGATTTTTTTTGTTTCCTGAAAGTTTTGTTCGCTGAAAGTTGTTCAATTACGTTGACTGATCATGCCATTTCAGTATTCGGAGGACTGGCCCTTACACCCGTTATATTGACATCAATTGGCACACTATTACACTCTTTACATTTTCCTATAAACAACTAAGGTTGTCTGAAAGAGATCGCTTTAAGCGATAAGACCGCCTTTGTCCACCCTAGTTCTAAGAGTCTCCTATGTATTGTTTTGTTTTTGTGTGACAATAAAGAATTTATCTATCTTTTTAGTAGGTACTACTCGTATAACCTACCCTGGCTGTCCCATCTCAAATATCTAACCTTATAAAAATAGTCACTTTCACTTAGGAACGGCTCGACCGATTTGACTGATTCGTTCTTGTTGTGTGATTAATTTTAAGAATAACGTTTTTCCCGGAAATTCACAACATATAGTTAGGGTGCTGGCTGCAATTCGCATGGGAAACGTATTTGTAAGGTACCTCGAAACTTGGCTCATGGACAGGGATAAGGTCAATAAGTAAAAATAAAAAATACGGAGTGCTGATACGGAGTGTTCATTTTTCGATATTTAACGGTATTGTTTTTAGGATTTTTCTCGAAAACTAGCGAATAAAAATGTAAAAAAATAACACCAATAGTATTCATTTAGGTCCTTGAGGTAACCCTAACAATATTTGGATCTAATTAAAACACCTTATATAAGTTTCCTTTGCGAATTTGGGTTATGATTTTCTCATGATTCATGTTAATAGGGATGATGGATCAGCTCAATACGAATCGATTTGGTCCTAACCAGTTTTTCTGTGCGTCGCTGCGTTTTTGAGTTAAAGCAAAAAAAATAAAAATAAGATACTAAATAATGTTTTTTTGTCTGCCTTTGTGGCTCCTTTTTAAAATACTTCTGAAGATGTAGAATATCGAAGAGGCAGACATGCAGGGCTCTGCATTATTACGGGACGAAGTAGTGCATTTTTGCATTTTGAAGCGCTGTAACTTTACTACGCAGGGCTATTATGGTGGCAGACCATTTTTTGGGGTTTTATACATTGTATTTAATCAGATAGTCATAGTCTGCCAGGTGTACGTTTAATTGTCAAATTTCAAAATAGTGAAAACTTAATTCCTCAAAAACGCAAGGGTGTGGATGTCCGCCAATATTTTTTGTATCTTTTAGAGGATGCTCCTTATCATCAGTCAAAGAGGCAGACATGAGCAAATCATATAGAAATTTGTCATTCATCACCCTTACTCATAGGCAATAACTGAAAGTGCTTTTTCTATGTAATTTTAGGTTTAACTTACCGGCAAAGCTCTTTCGCTCTTACACTGACTATTTGACGACGAATGTGGACTGACGATATTCCTGTAAGAGATGATTTCTTATATAGAGTTAGAAAATTATCCCGATATCAGGCAGTGCTCTCTCATAAATATGCACCAGCTGGAAATAGTCTTAATCGATGCTAGGCATCATGAATAAGTGTTCTGTGAGTTTGCGCCGGTTTCTGGATAACTATAAACTTTTGAGGGCAGAAAAACCATGAAAAATTTGGTTTTTTCAATTTTTCGCTTATAACTCGAAAACCATGCATTATAGAGAAAATGTTAAAAAGGCAAAACAAAAAAGCATAAAATTCCACGTTAGGAAATCTGCTCGTTTAAATCAATGCAGCCGTTTAGTCACAATTGATCGTTGAAGATCGGCAATTTTACCCATTTTTTTTACGCAATGCAATTTTTTTTCATTTGCGCTCAAATTATACACAAACGGCTGAGATTATGATGAAATGGTGTATAAGCGAATTTATCCTCGTATGTTTATAGCTGGTAGCGTTAAGTGAAGATCTAAAAAAACTAAGTTTTTTTTCTTAACACCCTATATTTCTGAAAAGGTTAAATATAGAGATCTGAAAATAAAACTACAAACATATTGATAGGTACTTTAAGGGAGTAGAAGTTTGGTCTTTTTTACCTTAATGGTTTAGAAAATAGATACGAAAAACCGTAAAAATCCCATTTTAACGGTTTTTTTTATTTATTTTGTGAACCAAAAAATTTAGAAAGACAAAATCAATGTTTATTTTTTGCCTCAGTTCCAGGTTTCTACCTTTTACCGTTTAAAAAATATGTGATGTTTTATTTTTTCATCCACGCTTCTTCTTGAATTTCGCTAAACCTAGACAACAAAAATAATTAAAAATTACATATTTATAATACACTAACCAAGACCTTACATATGATATCATATAAGTTAGGATCAAAGAAACCATGCATTATAGAGAAAATGTTAAAAAGGCAAAACAAAAAAGCATAAAATTCCACGTTAGGAAATCTGCTCGTTTAAATCAATGCAGCCGTTTAGTCACAATTGATCGTTGAAGATCGGCAATTTTACCCATTTTTTTTACGCAATGCAATTTTTTTTCATTTGCGCTCAAATTATACACAAACGGCTGAGATTATGATGAAATGGTGTATAAGCGAATTTATCCTCGTATGTTTATAGCTGGTAGCGTTAAGTGAAGATCTAAAAAAACTAAGTTTTTTTTCTTAACACCCTATATTTCTGAAAAGGTTAAATATAGAGATCTGAAAATAAAACTACAAACATATTGATAGGTACTTTAAGGGAGTAGAAGTTTGGTCTTTTTTACCTTAATGGTTTAGAAAATAGATACGAAAAACCGTAAAAATCCCATTTTAACGGTTTTTTTTATTTATTTTGTGAACCAAAAAATTTAGAAAGACAAAATCAATGTTTATTTTTTGCCTCAGTTCCAGGTTTCTACCTTTTACCGTTTAAAAAATATGTGATGTTTTATTTTTTCATCCACGCTTCTTCTTGAATTTCGCTAAACCTAGACAACAAAAATAATTAAAAATTACATATTTATAATACACTAACCAAGACCTTACATATGATATCATATAAGTTAGGATCAAAGAAAAAAAAATTATACCCAAATTGTATGAAAATTTACCACTGTACTTCGGAGGCTATTGTGCTGACAGCTATAAATTGGAAATCACTACACTCCAGATAGTAATTTAGGTATCATTGTTTAAGTAAATATACGAGGATAAATTCGCTTTTACACCATTTCATCATAATCTCAGCCGTTTGTGTATAATTTGAGCGCAAATGGAAAAAAATTGCATTGCGGGAAAAAAATAGGTAAAATTGCCGATCTTCAACGATCAATTGTGACTAAACGGCTGCATTGATTTAAACTTTGAACTTTGAGCCTTGAGCTTAGTGCAGGAATCACAGTTATATGTTATTAGATTTTAATGGACTTTTTTAAATAAACTATATTCTATTCTATTTCCTAACGTGGAATTTTATGCTCTTTTGTTTTACCTTTTTAACATTTTCTCTATAATGCATGGTTTTTGAGTTATAAGCGAAAAATTAAAAAAACACCAAATTTTTCATGGTTTTTCTGCCCTCAAAAGTTTATAGTTATCCAGAAACCGGCGCAAACTCAGAGAACACTTATTCATGATGCCAAGCATCGATTAAGACTATTTCCAGCTGGTGCATATTTATTAGAGAGCATAATTCTAACTTTCCTCCTCTAATATCAATGTTGCTCATAACTAACGCCGTGAAGCGCTCATGGTCTATTGGTAGTTATTCTTTCTATCGAATTCTTTTTATCAGGACCCGGATGGGTGACCGCTAGTGGCACAATAACTAGATCGTTTTCATGCGTTGGAAGGCACGTTAAGCCGTTAGTCCCAGCTAATGTCACTGACAGTAGATGTTAAGCCAAATCAGAGGCCATTTGGTAGCTTAAAATCTTTCCAACTGGCAGAACCTAATCTATGATTGGGCCTGGTTTGCACTTTTTGCGAAGGTCAGATGGCAGTCTGTAATATGTTGAGTTTTACTGCAACATGAACTTTGTATTTTTAGTTGTACCGCGACATTAAACACAAACCTAGCAAAAGTTAATGTAGGTCGAACATGCATGGAAAGGTTGACGTAGCAATAAGTGTAGGTAATATTTTTAGAATACATCCAACCTGCTCTCATCTTAAACACCAATTTGGTATTTTATGCAACATCAACGGACTTAATCGTCAAGATAATACATGGCGACCCTGCCTGTGTAAAAGTCAGTGCCTATGTCAAATCACCTAGGTTAGGTAGCCGCCTCCGGCCGAAAACGGAATAAGGCAGGACAATAATGATGCTCTTCACGCCGTAGGACACTAAATAGCCGGCTGAGGCTTACACCATTTCGACGCTTTACGCATAGGTCTATCGTAGAACTAAAACAAGTCTTTGAAATCGATTTTAAAACCAGTACAATATGATACGGATAGTTAACAAACCCTAAAGATGCTCGCTTGATGGTAGTAGCGTTGCTTTGAAGTAGGATCCGCGCGGGATTGGCCATGCCAGCTCTCCAACTGCAACAAAATAAAATTATACAATACTCGATAAAACAATAAAAGCAAGAAATACGAAACACAATAAAGCGGCCTTATTAGTAAAAGTTTACGTAAAATTTTTCGTAAACTATCATGTATTGTCGTTGTCTAAAGTAAGAACTTTTGTTCTAGAACTTATGCAACTTCGTGACTAAACCATTTTGTATGAGAAGTTGAAATTGTGTTAGGCGACGTTGCCAAAGTCTTAGCAACAGTTGTTGCTTGCTGCTTGTGACCTTATTTATACATGGGCAAACGGATGTCAGGTAAAAACAAATATCCCTGTAGAACTTTCCTGGCTTCATATCACCTACCATCCCCCACGATCGGAGAACCTCCTCTCATCATCCGTGGATACTTTCTGTGGACTTCATTCATGGCTTTCATGGCTGTCCCTGGTCTTCTTAAAGATCTGGTTTCTTGGCATCCCTTATCCTGTACAAGTACTGAGCCTCCTCTCATCTTCCGTGGACACTTTCTGAGCTCACTTGAGCAATCCGCTGTCTCCTGTCTTCTTATAGAACTGGTTTCTCTTGCTATCTCCCAAAACTAAAGACAACTACTTAGCCTCCTCGCAACATCCATGGACACTTTCAATGCGCACTTATTTGGGCAATCTGCTGTCCCCATTCTCCCTGAGGAACTAGTCTTTAATTTCATCCTGTTTGAACAGCTACTGAGCTGTCACCACCCTCCGTTTTCACTTTCCGCACGAACGTGATGCGCAGGGCTAAGGAGTGGAATTCTCTGCCTGCGTCTGTGTTCCCGAGCTCTTATAACCCGAATCTATTTAAGTCGCAAGTGAATAGGCTTCTTCTGGGCAAGCTCGTTCCATCGTCGTTCTCATCTCTGTCCTCAGGGCTAGATTGAGGTCAAGAGTAAGCCCATACACAGTAAAAATAAAAAGTCTGTAGACACTTACTTGGGCAATCCACTGTCCCCGGTCTTCCAGTAGAATTGGTCTCATCTCCCATCCTGTTCGGATAGCTGTTGAGCCGTCTCATTTTCTGTGGACACTTACTTGGTCAAACTGCTATCCCCAGTCTTCCTGTAGAACTGGTCTCTCCTGCCATCTTCCATCCTGTTCGGACAGCTGTTGAGCCGTCTCATTTTCTGTGGACACTTACTTGGGCAAACTGCTATCCCCAGTCTTCCTGTAGAACTGGTCTCTCCTGCCATCTTCCATCCTGTTCGGACAGCTGTTGAGCCGTCTCATTTTCTGTGGACACTTACTTGGGCAAACTGCTATCCCCAGTCTTCCTGTAGAACTGGTCTCTCCTGCCATCTTCCATCCTGTTCGGACAGCTGTTGAGCCGTCTCATTTTCTGTGGACACTTACTTGGGCAAACTGCTATCCCCAGTCTTCCTGTAGAACTGGTCTCTCCTGCCATCTTCCATCCTGTTCGGACAGCTGTTGAGCCGTCTCATTTTCTGTGGACACTTACTTGGGCAAACTGCTATCCCCAGTCTTCCTGTAGAACTGGTCTCTCCTGCCATCTCCCATCCTGTTCGGACAGCTGTTGAGCCGTCTCTCATCCTCCGTGAAAACCTTCCGAGCGAACGGCGTCCTTGCTTTCTTGTTCTTGTCGTTCAAGTCCGTGTTGGAATGTTCGTCGATGCTTGGCAACCTGCGGAGCAAATTAAATTCGATCATAGTTAACCGCATTGTAGGAGAAAGTTTATTCCACCTCTCCCTTATACCATCGGGAGTCCAGACACACCGCAGGATATCACCCATACTTGGTTGATATTCCGCACATTCGCACAAAGCGCTTTGAATTATCTTTTATAATGCGCACGGCTAAAGAGTGGAATTCTATGCCTGTGTCTGTGGTCCTGATTTCATATAACCCGAATCTATTCAAGTCGCAAGTGAATACGAGTAGCTCATCCCATCGACGATGGGACCTCATCGCTGTCCTCAAGACTAAATCGAGGTCAAGAGTAACGAAAAGAGATGAGGTGGTACTAAGCCGGCACCACGCACACGGACTAGGCACGATGACGAATATTAAGCAATATTGCTTCTGTGTGTGTTCTTCTTTAGCTAGGTGTGTTCTTCTAGCTAACTGTATGCTTCTTCCGGAATTATCGGGATACTTTCATGAGGTGATAGGCAGATTCTACTAGCTGCGAGTTTGTTGGCGGATCCATAATATCATAATATCCATATCTTCACTTTATGAGTAGGTGCTTTAAGGCCTGTAGCTGGGATCCTAGACGGGCGTAGGCATAAACTTAAGATGGAGCACAAGCCGATGGTTCCAGCTTCTATCCAATAGGTCGAAAAGCCACGACAGGGGCCAAAGTGTAGTGACAGCGGTTGCTTCGTTTAAGGACTACCATTGAAATACTAGTGTTGTGACTTTCTCGTTGGTGTTTTAAGCTACTAAGCCAAGGCTACGAAGAAAGCCATGGATCCCGAATTCCGATATACCATGGTATTTTTGGAAGCAATTAAGTCTATTTTGAGGACCGCAAAACTAAGTTTGTTTGTAAAGGTTCTTTGCAGATTTCTGAAAAACTGTGCTACTTAGAGAGATGGTTTTATTTTTGCCTTAATATTACATAATGAACCTTCGATAAATTCAGATTTTTCACATTGCATACTTAGGAGGGGGGGGGGGGGGGTAGTTTTTTTTTTGTATTTAACTAACCTCGGGTCCAACCCACAGTCCCCGCTGTCGTATTTGAACAATGGCTTCTTCATCCCGTAGATTCCAGTCAGCGGCCGGTTTAGCATACTGAACCTTGGACTCTGCAAAATTATGCACATTTACTCTATAAAAGGCACGTTATGCTGTTGCCCTTCGTTGAGCCAAGTCAAGGTTTGAAAACTGATAGCTAGGTAAACCATAAACCTGGTAAGGCCTAATCTAAAAAAGTTATAGAAAACAAATATATGGCCACCACCGCAACAATGATGGACGTTATGTACTCACTGTGCAATTTTATTGACTCGGTGTCTGGCACTAGTTGGTGTAACATATCCTGAGGATGCCTCGTGTAGAGGCGAAACATGTGTAGAGTGTTTTGGGTGGTTGCTGTGTTGCGGTTGCCTGCGCATGCGCATTTAATTACGAACGGGCGGTGCACAGTGAGTACATAGCATCCATCATTGTTGCGGAGGTGGCTATATACTTGTTTTCTATAGCTTAAGCTAGGGTTGGGTCTGGATTGCGGAGGTCAGATGGCGGTCCCTCGAAGTAAAAACCAGACATAAAAAAGAAAAAGAGAATAGTATAAGACTAAATTTCCACCAATGCTGTGCGAGGCAAAGCTGTGAGCTGGGAAAATGCCAGCCAATAAGATTGCGCCATTTTCCTAGCATGTAATTTATTTTGTTTTTTAGGGTTCCGTACCTCAAAAGAAAAAAACGGAACCCTTATTGGATCACTTTGTTGTCCGTCTGTCTGTCAAGACCCTTTATCTCACGAACGGGTAGAGGTATCAGGTTGAAATTGATACCATATATGAGGGTCCATGAACCACACAAGATCTGAAGATTTAAATTTTTTACAACGACGCAATTAAAAGATATGGCATTTTATGTCCTCATACATTTATGCAAAAAAGCAAAACCTACAAGGTACTTTCCGTTGACCTAAAATTATGAAATTTGGCAAGAAGCTAGGTCTCACAGTACAAATAATGGGAAAAGTCTGAAATAATTAAATATTACAACTTTTCTCACAACTAATGGTAACCAATTGTGGTGAGCTCCCGTTTCAAGAACATTCATATAAGAGAGGAGTCAAGTTGGATGGTCGCGGAGGCGATTTTTGTTTTAGTTCTATTTTAAAAACGGGAACACTTACAAACTTGAAAATTGGAATGTTTGTAGTGCATAAGCTATAAAATAACAACAAATAATAAAATTTGGTCAAGCGCGTGTCGGACTAAAAAAATCTAGCACATTAACTTACTGAAATTTCAACTAATACAATTATGATTATGTGGTGGTACGTAACCCTCGGTGCGCGAGTCCGACTCGCACTTGGCCGGTTTTTTATTTTCAAAATTTTAGTTCAAATGGTTACAAAAGTTTTATCAGCGGTCCCCACACTAGGAAAACACCTGTGCCGTGGGTGGCCTTGGGATGCCCTCTCAAATGGAGCACTCCTATTGGCTGGAATTTTCAGCACACAGTTTAGCTCCTCTTTCAAAGATTTTGGACCTCCTTGCTCCGCTCGGAATAGAAGGAATACTAATTTATTTTACTATGGGATGACATCTGGCATTCTGTCCCAAGTTGAAATATCAAATCATCAAACGTGATTTGACATCCTCATACAAAATTTACAGAACGACGCATATGCCGTGTCTACAATGACTGAATGAATGTCAGAATACCCTGTGACACATATTTTGATTATTCTTTCTTTTATTACGTTCATATTTCTATGGCTCCCTCGCAAAGCACTGATGGAAATTCATCATAAAATAAGTACCTGTAAAGGTGTGGTTCTACTCTGGTCACTCGTGTGTCTGTTCTGGTCAGTCCTAAAACTTCTTTCGACTGTAGGAGCTGGTTTGACCTGGGAAGCCCTCGAAGGCGTCGCTAGCATATCCTTCGTAACCTGCGACCCAGTCGTCATCGTCGGCCGAGGCTGGAGTTTCGGTACCAACGATGTTTGCGCCATCGAAGGGCTAACGTGGGCCCTCGGCGGCCCAGGATCATTCTTAATAACACTGCTGTAATTCTGTCGAGTCGTTGACGTGAAAATCATCTTTCTTTGCGGAGGTATTCCATTGGGTATAACTTTACTACTCGTTGGGGTTTCGGGGCGCATTTCTAAGGCTTTATATTCTGGTGGTGATGGAGGTCTGACTTCCTGAATGCTTGATGTCCAAAGTAGATCTATTCCTGGTACAGAGCCGATTTGATGGAGATGTGTTTTGATGTTGTACATGCCCGCGGTAGAGCCGAAAGGTTCGGCTTTTATCTGAGCGATGACGTCAATCACTGATTGGCCGCTCATCTCCGATATTTGCTTGTACATCTGGAATTAATCCAAAATTAATGGTTTATGTGCACATTTGTGCGTAAAAGAGAAAGCCGATAACTTTGATTATAGGTATTTGTAAAGTTGTGCACATACGAGGCGGCTGAAAACTTTGGTTATATCTAATTAGCCCACATCTACCCACAGCTGGTCGTAGACCTCTTCTTTTTTCTCTTACTTAACAGCCTCTGTGGTGTAGTGGTTAGAGGGCTCGGCTCTCGATTCGGAGGTTCTGGGTTAAATTCCCTGTGGGGACACAGTCAAACAAAAATCCCTTTGTGCGACCTTCCCAGTTAGGTTAGGACATTGCAGGATGAATCACCTGATTGTCCGAAAAGTTAGATGATTCCGTGCTTCGAAACGCACGTTAATCCGTTGGTCCCGACTACTATCTACAGATATAGTCGTTAATGAGCCATGTCAGAGGCACTTGGCGGCTCAACAACTCTGACACCAGGGTTTGTGAGGTCGGTCATCGACCTTGCAACCCACACGATATTATGATAACTTTACCGACAGAGACCATGTGATTTGACCATCTGTCAATTGGTAGGCCTAAATTTGACATACCTCTCTGTTTATTTTGGGCTCAATGTTAGCCAGTGGATGCACTTTCATCTTCATCCCAGGTCGCTTGATCCAGCGGTGACGTGCTGCATCCTCGATTTTCATTCGTTGCTCCACCATTGGCTCCAAAAGCGACTGGATGAAGGTCTTGCATTCTTTGAAATAAGAGATTTGGTCTTTAATTAAAAGTTCCTATGCAAAAAGTTATACATAATGCTAATGTCCCCTTTTCAAGTACTACTCGCCGCTGGGACAGAAAAGTTACAAAATTATGGCATGGTCCCTTTTCCGCGGTTGAAGACTGATTATTTTGTTGTTCTATGTGTTATTGTAATTCTCAAAATTTTAAGTATTCTTTGTTTTTTTTTTCAAAGTTTGTGAAATTACGACAGTATGTCAACTAACCGTTCATTTTACTTTTGCGTAATCTATGTCAAATAAGTTCAAGCTATATTTATAGTCGGTACAGTCAATAACAGTAGAAATACACTAACCTTAAAATCGTCTTCGTAGTGCATGTATTTTCACTGATAAGCGTTTGACTGTACTTTGGATGTCTCATTTCGAAACATTATTGAAAACTTTTATGTTGAATCATGGCAAACATCCTGTTTTAAACACCTTTAATTCTTTTTTTTAATTTTCAGTTACCAGAAAATGGACTCCAAAATTACGAGAAGACGCCTAGCAGAAAAATGTGTTTGAGTCAGTGAGTAAATCCAATGTACAAACAAATCCATTTATCGTTATGCAAAGTGATTGATTAATTGTTTCACTTTTAGTCCACGGACGATGAATCAGTTTTCTTTTTTTGGACAATTTAAGCTTTTGGTACTTATTCTTATTACTGTTTTATTAAAATTATTTTTGTAATTGAACGTTTGGTTTAATTCATAAAGGAATTTCAAATACAATAAATTAATAATAATAATAATTTAATATTAGTAAAAAAACAAAGCATTACCTATTAAAAAAAATACAACAAATTACGTTATCTATTAAGAAAAAATTTATAGACACTGTCTAAGATCCCGCCTCGTCTCGTACCTGGCTCAAACGTACTATTTATTCTGGCCGTGTTTCCGCGCAGTATACTCGTAGCCATGGATACCTGTTGCATCAGGTACGAGTCGGCGCGGGGGTCACTACCGCGAACCCTCAAGCGCCTCCCTATTGCGAGGGTGCGGGTTGAGTTGCGAGGGAGGCGGAGAGTGACTGTTCTGTATGATAGTACTATAACTTTATTCTGTGCTTACATACCGTTGGAGACGCAGCCCAGTGCCGAGCGCTGTTTCCTAGTGAATCCTCTCGCAATGGCCGCTCTGAGCTGCGGCCTCGATCGCCCTGAACCTCCTTCAGCCCCCGTGAACGGCAGCCCTCCGGTCACCATTCCGTACACGATCACGCCTCTGCGACACGAGCAAATATTTGATTATGCACAAACAATAGTACCAACCCATCTCTACCCGTGGGTGTCATAAGGGCTTAGGCTAAGTTTATATGACCGCGCAGTACAGCGCTGTACAAGATCAAACTCAAGAGTGTTTGTTGTCTACATAACCGCGTGCCACTACGCGGCACAGCGCGGCGCGCACACACACACCCGCGTGCAAGATCTTGCACCACGTGACAGCACGCGGTGCAAGATCTACAATCCTGAGATTTGTTCAGTTGATCCGCGCGGTTTGAGACTGACAGACGCACGGATCAAACCCAAGCCAGACTGCCGCGCGTAACTATGCTGACATGTGAATGGTTCCACCGCGCGGTTATATTAATTTAGCCTTATGAACCGGAGGATGGGCAGCAGCATCTTTATGTGTATTGTATTATCTTAGGGTTGCTACACACATCAGCGGGCCGGCATGTTCGGTTCGGCTTATTCTTAGAACTAGAGTTGTCTGTTGTATGAAAAAAGCCGAACCGATAATGCCGGCGCGCTTATGTGTGTAGCAACCATTACATACTGCGTTCACCAACAACAGTGGTAGCCAGCTGCGACGCTAACAAGCGTGGTGACTATGGTAAATCCCCTTTAAAGTAGCACGCGTTTTTGCTGGATTTCTGGAAGGAGCTCCCTGTCCTGCAGTGGACGTTACATGTGATGTTATGATGATTATCATCATATCGTGTGGGTTGCAAGGACCGCCAGGTTGTTGAGCCGCCAAAGGCTTCTGATATGGCTCATTAACGATTACATCAGTCGATAGTAGTCGGGACCAACGGCTTAACGTGCCTTCCGAAGCACAGAATCATCTAACTTCTCGGACAATCAGGCGATTCATTCTGCAATAATGATGATAATTATCATCGCGCAGGCGACGCGCTTACGATTATCACCCTCGTTTCACACATCATCACCGGCACCGAACAGTTTATGAGCCGACGAAGTTCCTAGTTTACGGGCAAAGCCGCAGAGCAGACAGGGGTTGCATGAGTTTAATATACGAGTAACTGTCCAATTTCCTGGACATGGCTTACCTGAAAGGCCTTAAATAGACTGCGCACCCAGGCTGTGATGCAAAGACAACCTGAGCCGGTGGGGCTACGTAGAAGCTGGCAAAAACATCCGAGACTGCGGTGTGATGCCACAAACTATGTCACACCTCACGGCATGCGCATCATACCCTACCACAGATTATGCTTGCTAAATGATCTGTACAAGGCCAGACCAAATGCTATCTGCGTTGCCGAATACTGGTCTAAAAAAGTATGAACGTTGCCATCGACACCATAATATAAGATTTACTCACATGCTCCAAAGGTCCACCTCTGGCCCATACTTCCGTCCGTCGACGAACAACTCAGGCGCAGCGTACTCTAGAGAACCGCACGGAGTTCTTAAGGCAGCTCCCGCGCTCCAAATGTTTGATAGGCCGAAATCTGCAATGATACGCATATACTCGTACATCATCATCATCATAATATTATATAATCAGGAAGAACCGATGGGGCGTAAAGGTTCTAGAGTGGCGACCACGTACCGGAAGACGAAGCGTTGGCAGGTGGACCTCCACAAGGTGGACCGACGATCTGTTCAAGGTCGCGGGAAGCCGCTGGATGCGAGCAGCGCTGGATCGCGAGTCATGGAGATCTTTAAGGGAGGCCTATGTCCAGTAGTGGACGTCTTTCGGCTGATATTATGATGATAATGATGACATGGAAGGCGCTAGGTTAGGTAGGTACTTTATTGAAAACAGTTACCTATAAATAATGAAAATCCCAAATCGGTAGTAAAAAAACAAACAATTTCTAAGTCCCAAATCTATAGTAAAAAATTCAAAATTTATCTATGTCCCAAATCTATAGTAAACACATTTTGCGAACGTGACAATTTGCGAACGTGACATTTTGCGATCGTGACATTCTGCGAACGTGACATTTTGCGATCGTGACATTCTGCGAACGTGACATTTTGCGAACGTGACATTTTGAGAAAGTGACATTTTGCGAACGTGACATTATGTGTCGGGAGGTATACAAGGCGTAACAGAACAGGTAAATCAACCCTGAAGGATGTGATTCTGCCCGTAAACTGAACAACTTTCACCAAGAAACATAGGTCAAAATACGAAAAAAGGCAAACATAATGCACTATCAGCTGTTTTAGTTTCTATTAGAGGTCAATTTTTTTTCATTATTCGACCTGTTTCTTAAGGAAAGTTGTTCAGTTTCATGAGCAGATTCACATCCTTCATGGTTGGTAAACCCTTTTTGTTACACCCTGTATATCACATCATCGTCATATCAGACGAGATTGTAAACGAGACCCAACTCTAGATTAGGCATTACAAGGTAAGGCAATGGCTTATCATCATCATCATAACATCCCTTGAAACGGTCTACTGCAGGACAGATAGCTCACTTCTTATACCAGTTCTGCTGAACGATGTGGAGGTGAAATACCATTAGTTGCCGCTGGCACGATGGACCGTGGTTGTTGGTGACCGCAGTATGAAAAAAATGGAACAATACACCGAAGACG
This sequence comes from Athrips mouffetella, assembly GCA_947532105.1. NCBI lineage: Eukaryota > Metazoa > Arthropoda > Insecta > Lepidoptera > Gelechiidae > Athrips > Athrips mouffetella. The sequence continues at coordinate 3,179,918 of OX383975.1, read as the reverse complement.
CTGCCGCCCCTTATCCCTTAGTCGCCTCTTACGACATCGCGGGTTAAGATGGGGCACACGGGCGCACGTCGGTAAAACACTTTGACCCTGAGCGAGTCTCTGGTTTCGGGCGTTTCTAGCGTAGCGCTAGTTCGGCTTTCTGCCGTGCGTACCATTCTTTGCCGGCACTACACGGTAAGCAAGTACATAAAGTTAGGGTACTATAGTCTGACCGCAACCGCTGTATAGGTAGTGGCGGGGAGGTGGGGGAGTGGGAAGGAAAGGGCAAGAACTAGTTGCCGCCGGGAGCGGTGACGAGCGATGGACCTTCCGTCTCGCCGTGAGAATACCTATACAGCGGTGCGGTCAATCTATATCAAACTTACCAACAATCTTAATGAGCTGTTTCGTGCTGTCCAGCATTATGTTTTCCATTTTCAGGTCCCTGTAATATTTTGTCAATCTTAAACATACGATAGAACTTTTATCCTATACTGTTAAACGACCAATATTTGTATATATATTTGTAATCAGTTTCTCGAAAACGATTTCGATGAAATTTACCATACGGGGGTTTTCGGGGGCGAAAAATCGATCTAGCCGTTTTCTTGTCTGAGAAAATTCGTTTTTCCCGTTTTTAAGCATTTTTAAAAATACCGCGTTTTAGACAGCACCGTCTGATGGCGGGTAGGATAACTTGCTCACCCGATGATATTTTAACGTTGAGGCGGCTATTATCTATAGAGCGAAGCTCGGTCGCCTAGGTACTTTAAGCTAATTTTAGTAAGAACCTTAGTCCTGTAAGTACCTAGGTAAAATCCATTATTTTAAGGATGTAAGGACACTAATCAAATTGTAGTTTAAGATACAAGTTTCTTTACACCAGGGTTGGGGCATGTCCCGTCGTCCTACTGGAGTTTCCCGCCGGTAGGTGGATGTGGAATTCGCGTTCCCCCTCCAACTACTGCACTAGAGTGAAAATCAAATCAATGGCCTCATCTATACAAATAGTGCAGTTGACGTTTTGTAAGCCCGAGACGAAGTCGAGAGTTTACCAACGTCATAAGTTTGGAAAACCTTCGCGGACTTCTTTTTCTTCTTCTCAATACATTTTCCAAGCAACTGTATTGAAAATGGAGTTCATACAAGGTGTAACAGAAAGGGTATATCAACCCTGAAGGATGTGATTCTGTCCATGAAACTGAACAACTTTCCCTAAGGCACATAGGTCGAAATAAGGACATTTTGTTTTGACCACCCATACGAAATGCGCTGTCTGTTGATTCAGTTTCTATAGAAGGTCAATTTTTTTTTTTGTATTTCGACCTATGTTTTGGCTTTCCCTATTGCACAGTTTCATGGGCTGAACCGCATCCTTCAGAGTTGATAAATCAACTCTGAAGGATGCGGTTGATGTACCCTTTACATCTTGTTTACATACCGGTGCACAACGCCTCTAGCGTGCATATGCCGAACTGCCGACACGAGTTGTGCCGCCAGAGCCCTAGCGCGGGCCTCGGGTAACCCCCTCGAAGGCCCACGCGCAGCCAACACGTGAGCGCAAAGGTCGCCGCCGCCCGCTGCCTCCATCACCACGTATAGACGAGGACCGTGCTGAAATCATCGACAGCACAATAGTTAGGTATAGATGTAAGGGTTCGACCAATGTAAGGAGTAGTTTTCCAAATATTTAAAGGGCATGATCGGTCAACGAAACTCAACTTTAGGTTCTTTACATCGGACACAGGGTGGAAAGTTGAGATGAACGTTGTAGCTATAATAAAATGTAACTTCTAGTTAAAGCCACGATCAAATGATACTATAGCAGTTCAAAATTTTTCATACAAATTTTTAGCGTCAATCTTGGGTGAATCTTGGGTGTTAACATTTTTTTCTTTTGGAAAGTTGCTTGTTTTCATGAGTTGGGCTTTGGTAGCACAACCAATGAATTTCTTCGTATTTCAACCTATTGGAAAAGTTTAGTTTCGTGAGCAAGTAAATGCCTCTTTTCTTCAATGGTTTGCACATACCATCATCGTTTCGTAGAGTGCGGCGATGCAGGGGTGTCTCAAACGCGCCATCACTCTCGGCTCCCTGTGAAGGTTCCGGCGTGCATACTCCTCCTTGATAAGCGTCAGGTCGATTATCTTGATAGCCACCTACAACCACCCATCATTATAAGATCAAAGACCGACCTCACAAATACCCAGGATGTCTACTCTAAATTTTTCGATATATCGCTACTATTGCGGCCGCTTAGTATTTCTACGTGGACACGCCTTATAAATGCACCAATTTTTTTCCAGGTACTAGTTAGGTACATGAAAATGAAAAAATCTTTATTTCTTTAAACAATGGTATGGTATAGTTAGGGGTGATACCTCCTTTTAAGCATAGAAACGCCTGTGTCAGGAGGAGGCATCGCTCTTTCGCAGAAGTTAAACGTTTATCCATATCATCATAACATCCCATGAAACGTCCACTACAGGACAGGGAGCTCCCTCCAGAATTCTAGCTTTTGCTGGAAAAATGTGGAGGGGAAGTACCGTAGTCACCTCGCTTGTTAGCGTTACGGCTGGCACCATGGACCGCGGTTTTAGGTGACCGCAGTAAGTAAGATGTAAGATACAAAGGAGGATGCTGCTGCCCATCCTACAGTTAACCCTTAGTCGCCTCTTACGACACCCACGGGTATGTATGGGTTGGTACTATTCTTTGCCGGCACCACACGGGACTATCCATATACTTAAGCTAATTATAAGTAAGTAACTTAAGGTAAGGTAAGGTAAGTGACTTAATATTAATTTTTAAAGTTACACTTTTTCTCAAATTAGATGGTGATTGAGGCCCAATGGGCTCCTATTCAAAAATTGAGAGCTATGTACCTAAACTAGTACTTAACCGGAAAAAAATTGGTGCATTTATAAGGCGTAAAGGCGATATAAGACGATAAGCGACTGGACTATACGATACGATAACATGCGAATTCAAAACTTCGTCCCTAGACGATAGAGTAGGATTATACAGCGTGATTATGAAATGTGTGACTATACTTGAGTATGGCACTTAAGACATAAAACTGAACAACTTTTCCCAAGAAACATAAGTTGAAAGGTTAGATTTTTTTTGGTCGTCCCATACAAATTCCAGTATTGACGGCGCTAGGTTTGTATGAGGAAGCCAACAATTTTTTTCAGTTTTCAACCTATGTTTCTTGGGGAAAGTTGTTCAGTTTCATGTCCTAATAACCATACCCAAATATAGTCAGACATTTCATAATCACGCTGTATAGTTCTGAGTAGGATATTGGTTGGGTACTATTTCACTGCCAATTTGACAATTCATTCAACCAATATTCAACTCTATTGTCAGTAATGGAAGTTATGAATTCTACTGTATCGAAGTAATATCGTATCAATGGTTCCAAGAGTTTTCGTTTCATAGCTCTTTCTTTCCGATAGCTTCAGATTAAGGTGGTTTTCCACCAGTTGTGAGCTGGAAAATTCGCAACCGAAAGTCAAATGTAAGGAACCTTGAAACTTTGCCACGTCAATAAGTTCGACACGATCAGCTGATTTCTTGTATGGCAAGTGAAAAAAAATTTACATTTCGACATAGGTACAGTCAAGAGCAGACCAAGCTTAACACATTGGACTTTGCACCGTTCTCATTCCCATAGACGTTAGGGCTAGAGTCGCAAGCTTGTCCTGTCATTGACTGTACCAACCATAGGGAAAATCGTTTACAGATCCACCGACTTATCTGTTCAGAAGGATAACTGGAGAACTAACGAGCCACTACTACAGCGTGAATTTGTATTGGTTTCGCAATTTTTCGCCTTCCCATACAAAATGAGTCGATCACGTGACCACTTTACTATGGGGAGACGAAAATTTTTTTTCGAGTAAAAATTTTTTTTTCTCGAAAGTTCTTTGTTTTCATCAGTAGAATCAATGGGCTTCGGAAGCGAAACCAATACACATTCACGCTGTATAACTGACAGCATGCGATGGATGACAGCGACGCCGCCGCTTGAACAGATAACTCAGTGGCAGTTTAATAAAGGACCCTTCACAAAATGCTTTCATGATTGTAAACATCTTATGTATGCTGATGACCTTAAAATTTATAAAGAAATCAGAAGCACTGAAGACTGTAAGCTGTTGCAGAATGATCTAAATAGATTGGTGAAATGGTGTGAAGAAAACAAAATGATTCTTAATAGTGAAAAATGCTTTCAAATCTCAATTACTAAAAGAAGTAGCCCAATATTTTATTATTATGAAATAAATTGTAAGTACAAAGCTTAAATCCGTTACTGACATCCGAGACTTAGGTGTAATTGTGGATAACAAATTGAGTTTTATACCACACACTTCGAGTCAACGGCACAAAATCTTTGTCTAAAACGTGGCCACATCAATAGCTTTTTGGTTGCCTTTCAAAAAGAGCAAGTCTAAAACTCTCCTATTGCAGGAATCTGGAGATTTAGGGCACGACAGCAAGTGTGACATAGATTGCAGAACGCCGCACTCTCGTAACATCCCATGAGACGTCCACTGTAGGACAGGGAGCTCCCTCCAGAACACCAGCAAACCATGTGGTAGTTTGGAGGGGATTTACCATTGTCACCACGATTGTCAGCGTTGCGGCTGGTGACCGCTGTTGTTGGTGACCGCAGTATGTAAGATGGTACGATACACTGAAAGATGTTGCTGCCCATCCTCCGGTTCATAATCCCTTAGTCGCCTCTTGCGACACCCACGAGTAGAGATGGGTTGGTACAATTCTTTGCCGGCACCACACACGAACGCCGCACTCACATGTCTTGCCGTTATCAGAGAAGCCCCATCTCTTCCTAAGTTCCCGCATCTGCCAACACCCGATCGCAGTAAGTTACTAATTAATACTAGTTAATACTTACTTACTATAAAAAAAAAAAAATGTAGAAACATACTGTTTACCCTAAGACCCTGTATAACTAAGTAACTAATCTATCATACGTAATATAGAACTTGGGAATACATAATTAGATAAATATCACCCAGACACAGAAACAATTGTGTTCATCATAAAATTGTTTGACCTGGGCGGACAGCGGCAGCCGGCAAAGTACTATCGCGGACTTTACCGCTTGTTCATCTAAGATTTTTTTTCTGAATCCTGCATAGGCGCTTTGACTTACATAAAGTTTTAGCTTCTTAGGAAATAGAAATACAATTAGTTTTCTTGCATTTTTAAACCTGCCTTTCGTTTTAGTTAGAAAATAAGGCTTTTTAATCTTTCCAAGGGCACCAGAGCGGGTTACGACATAATATTCCATGTTACGACATAATATTCCATAAGTCCACTGCTTTACAGCAGAGACGCTGACTCCTCCAGCACCATCGAGAATTGAAAAATGGGTGTGGATTTCAACGAAAGTTTTTATAAGTACATAAAAAGTCATCAAAAGGGCATGAGAACCCACGAGGTTTTGTAAAAGCCGTCGCCGCCACTGCTTTACAGGGAACTCCTACCAGTCTCACAATAAAATTAACGGTTTAAGAGCATTATGTTTTTCGAGTAAAAGCAAAATGAGCTTATTGATAGTCAGGCGGGGCTCCGATACTACAAAGACGAATGGCAAAGGTGCCAAGTGTGTCCAGTTCCCAATCCAAGACCATTTGTTTTTTTTAACCACTATTCAGGAACTCCAAGAGACGATCCAAAAACGTACAGTAAACAACGAAATAGCCGGCAAGAACAGAGATTTATACACCACACATTAAAATAACTGTTTTATTTTAAATAGGTCTGATTTTCAAAAATGTAAAGCCTTCACTATGGTTTATACAGGCTGTAAGGAAAAATATCGATTTCCTTTTAACCACATGTTCTATAAGTAGAATAAACAACAATAAGCATGTTTAAAAATAAAAAAGAAAAAAATAAAATATTTTAAAAATTTATATTAAAATGTAATTGTGTCAACCCTCACCAGACTCAAGACTATCGCACCGATAAGCGTGAGTATTTGCCTCAAGTGTCGTCCTTACGTAGTTTTCTATCTCCTATCTCTGTTGCACGCTTGTGAATGGAGTTCGTTATGAATGGTGGCGAGTGCGCGTTGCGATTCTTAGCATAGGGTTGGCAACTTGAACTTTTTTTTTCATAGGAAGTATTTATTTTATGTTATTTTTTTATTATCAATATGTTTTATGTACTTTATTCTATTTACACAACATGTGGTTAAAAGAAAATCGATAGGTACTTTACCTTACACCCTGTAAAGTATAGGTTACCTTCAAAACGAGATATATCTTTATTACTTTTAACACTGCTTTATCGGTATAGAATACAAACAGGTGTCTCCTGGATTTCACTTTGGGCGCTAAGCAAGCCTTCCTCTCAGTATGTTTTCAGCGTAGGACTAGCTTGATATGGCAACACTAAACCTGATTCCAAGACCGTTGCGTTTAAACAAAGCAGTGGGTACATACCTTTTTTCCTATTATTCTGTGCGTCGCTTCTTCTACTCTAGCAAAGTGACCTTTGCCAAGCACCTTCCCAGTCATCAAGTAATTCCCCACACTGTACACTTGCCTACTCCGAGTATTAGTAGCCGACTTCATGGTAAAAATTTACAACTAATTTCGATACATAATTAGGTAGTTGTATATCTAAAACGCGTGGCACAAACGCAACTATAACTATACAAAATTACACTTTTCTCCACACAATTATAGTTTATAAACGTCATAATAATAGTTCAGTGTTTGGGGACCATCTTTTGTTTGTAACTTTAAAATTAGAACTAATGTCGACTTGTGACAGCATTGACATTTAGTTGTACTATTTTTGCCGAGCTGTCGATTAGCCAGTGACTCGAAAAAGATTCAATCAATGCATCGGCCGTGTAGATTTTCTACTGACTCTATTTTCTAACTGCCTGCGTGGTTCAGTGGTAAAAGCGCTCGGCTCTAGATCCGGATGGTCTGGGTTCGATTCGCGGTGGAGAGAGTACCAAAACAAAATTGACCTTGTAAGACTTCCCCAGTTTGATTAGGACAACGCAGGACGAGATTGTCCGAAAAGGAGATGAACCGTGCTTCGGAAGGCATGTGAATCCGTTTATACCGGCTACTAAGGCACGTTAATCCGTGTATTCCGGCTACTATCTACGGTAGTAGTCGTAACTGAGTCTTGTCGGTGACCTTTGTCGGCTCTAATTAACTTACTAATCTGGGGTCGGCTCAACAACCCTGATACCAGGGTGACCAGGGTTTGTGTGGTCTTTCATCCATCTTACGACCCAGATTTATATATTTTTTTACTGGCTTACTCTTGACCTCGATCTAGCCCTGAGGACAGAGATGAGGTCGACGATGGAACTAGCTATGTCTCGTAACAGTCGTAACGTACACACGGCCGCAGATAAGTGGCAACAAAACCCCCCAAGACCCGTTCAAGGTCATAGTCTTGTGGCAGGGATATGAGAAAATTAGGGACTTGATCAAATCACTTAGGGATAAATCCCAGGAAATGATAAAATAATAACATAATTTTAGCATATCCCTAAACAAATCTAGAAAATTCGTCAAACTCTGAGACTAGTTTAGTGACAAGACAAAAACAAAGTTTGTAAGGGTAGTAATATAGGTGTAAGGGACGGTGTACCGAAAACAGTTTTCGATAGTTTTCGGAAAACTAAACGGGCGTGTTCAGTCAACGAAACTGAACAACTTTCCCAAAGAAATATTTTTAGGATATAATTTTTTACTTCTCAATGCAAATTGCTCACTCTGATCGAAGAGAGAATGGAGATGGAGAGGTCAACATTTTTATTCATTTCCCAGAAATATTTCTTTGGGAAAGTTGTTCAGTTTCGTTGACTAAGCACGCCCTTTCAGTTTTTCGTACACCGTCCCTTACACCCTGTATTAAAGGCATTGCGTAGTTTCCAAAATCTTTTACTATTATACCTACTTATTTCAAACATGTCGCAGGTTTATGATGAAATCAATGTTTTTGTAATATCATTGGATGAAATCAGTTTTTTCACCTACCGAAATAGGTCAAAAGTTGGTTTTTCTTGCGACCAGATGCGATTTATTTTTTTGAGATTTTTTTTTGTCATAAAACTGAACGAGTTCAGATTGTAAAAGTCTGGGTTTGTTTAGGTTTATGATTAAATGAAGGAACAATTTATTCTTCTTCGAATTTTGCTAAGAACTGATGTGAATTTTCGACATCTCACTAAAATTCTTCATAAAAATTAGTTCAGGGATTTGGTCAAATCCCTAGATCCGTTATGCAATATTTTATTATTATGTTATTATTTTATAATTTCCCGGGATTTTTCAAATCGATTAGGGATTTGACCAAGTCCCTAGTTTTATCATATTCCCATATTCCTGCGACAGTGTTACTACTGGCGTGCATGCTACAGTCGCATAGCGTAATCTAATAGACTAAGAGCGCACAGTAGGCAAACCTACCTCATCGGATACCAAACAGCGACCTATCTAGGCTGCTGCACAATGAAATGGTGAGTCTTAAAAAAACAGGGTTGCCTGGGCGCAAACTGGCGCGTATTTTCTTACCACTTCATGTTCCAAGTAAGTACATAGTACATGCATAAGTACTAATTGATATGTGGGTCAATCAACTTTTAAGGCACGCCTTTCATTCCCACATCAAAATTGTTGCCTAACACTAAAAAAAAAAATGTGTAATTAATATTTATATTAGACATTTACCTGATATTTCGAATAGCTCAAATATTTAATTTATTAAATAAATAAATGTATTTTCGCGGTAACGCCGCGGAAGACTTTTAGTATCCATACAAAAAAAAATCATGTCCCCAAACACAGTGTTGTGTGTTTACATACAATTATCTTTAATACACCCTTAGAAACAATTACGTTTGAAAAAAAAAAAAAAAAAAAATGATTTATTGTACAAAAATAAAGTAGATACAATGCCTTATGCAAACAGGTATTAAAAACTTGTACAAAAATGTCTATAATAATTGTTGATAAATGCGTTTTTTGACAAAGTATTTTATTTCGTTGATAGTATTGCGGTATTTATATTACAATTTTTTTTTTATAATTTCTCTAAACTATGTCCCTCAATTTGCGTCAGATATCACTTCTACTTCGTTACGTATAAAATACACACACTTATCAAGAGTTGTCGCCTACCGAACCTCGCACCAAATCGCCGTCAGTGCGTGGCTAGCGGTCGAAAGGTGTGCGTGGTTTTATTGTATTCCGCTGCGTAACAACTCAAATTTTGGTAAGTTTTTTAATTAATTTAATAAAATCATATAAGTTGAATGTGTTTTGAGTCTTTTTTTCTTGATTCGCCAAAAGATTTTGAATTATTACTATTATACCTGATTTACGAGTCATAACCTTGTGTTTTTCCCCCGCGTTGCCAAAAAGATATCTCGCGTTATCAGTAACTCTAGAGAAAGTATGGAAATATTACATAAGAATCTTATCGTGTAGTTTGCACTAGTTTATTTAAATTTTCAGGGTACTAACCCTTTTCAAAGTATGTATACAATTTGTTGTTTTAAAAAGGAAGTAACAGTATTTTCAATACTTTATCTGGCGTTACCAAAAATATTTCTCTTGCGTTACCTATTTTACCCAAGTTTTTTAGATTGTTTTGAAAGTTTGCGTTCATATTGATTAGTATTAACGTATAAAACATCTGTTATGGTGCCTTAAGATCTCTTTTCTTATATAGGGTGTAATTATGAAGACTGCTGTAATGAAACCTTTAGAATATTTTTAAAGATAAGTATAAAATACTGCCAAAGTAACACAGTAAGTATAAAGTGCCATATTTTTGTGATTTCTAAGATAATACAAACGCTGATTATAACTTAAGACATACTGTTTGATTATTACAAAGTAATAAATAAAGAAAATTTTAAGAATTGTGTGTTTTATATTGGTTTTCTGAATCTAGATTTTTTTATAATCACCAATAAACGTGAATGAAGCGTTAAAAGGAGTGCCTTAAAAGTTGATTGACCCATATACCAAAATAACCAGGGTTGCCTTGCCTAAACCCGGTAATTTAAGGAGTTGCAATGCCATTTTTAGGTTATGTCAACTCACTAAGTATCATGGTTAAGCAAAACAATCCTGTCGGTTTTGGTACTTCTTAATTAGTACTTTTGCATGCACTATGTGCCTACTTGGTTTATGATTTGATAAAAAAATAAACAGTTTTTTGTTGACTGTAAAAAACGTGCCAGGTTGCGCCCAGGCAACCCTGTTTTTTTAGACTCACCATTTTGTTGTGCATCAGCCTAGATAGGTCGCTGTTTGGTATCTGATGAGGTAGGTTTGCCAACTGCGCGCTCTCCGCCTATAAGCAAGGTGTAACAAATTGCTGTTTTATTTCTGTATTCAACTTTTAGGTTTCCTGCCAAGAAAAGAAATTATATTTATTACGAAATGAAAAAAAAGAGAATTATTTTGTTTTCATTTTGTTTATTATAAAGATAGGATAAAAAATATACAAAAGTAAAGATTACGTACTTACTCAAGGATCGAAATTAACAAAAAAGGCTTATTAGGGGCTTTTTACATTATCAAGGATCTCGGGTGATATGTAACATCCACGGAATTATAGGTCCGTGGTAACATCAAATATCTGAGAAGTAGCTATGAGGGTTTTTTGACAGATGATAGTACCTAAATAGGTCAATTGGATGCAGTCAAAGAGTCATCATCATCTAGGTAGTAGTACCTACTACCTACTCAGTCTAGGGCAATCAGCTCATCTTAAATATCATGGCTTGATTTCCTATCAATAAATCCTTATCTACTAAAAGATCAATTAATTAATTTGTTTTTTTTTTATCAATTTATTTTTAACATTATTAAAATTATATAATTCCTCCTCGCTCAATAATCAAATGAACATAAGATTATATGCGAGTAAACATTAACATAATATAGAGAAGCTATGATTTAAGAGGAGTATAATAGTGAACAGTTTAATTTGCAAATATTGATCCAAACGTTGTGCAGATAATACGGGTTTCGTAAAGACACGAACTAACTTCTACAAAATTTTTGGTTTTAGGTGTCTCATTTAATTTAAACATACGTGCATTGAAAACCGGTATACCTTCTTCTTCGTAGAATTTTAATATTTTTGCATACTCATATCTTGTACCAATCTCGTACAACAGAATGTTTCCGCGTAAAACATTTATAATGAATTCATCAAAAATCTTTTCATGATCATATTGTAAATATTTGAACGTCACACGATTTGGTCGATTAATTTCTACCCACAATTTTCCTTTTTCTATCTCAATTAAATTATTCGGTTGCATTTGTAATGTACGTAGAGCTCTTCCTATGTCTGCAAGTACTACTTGCTCATTTTCAATTTGGTTCCCAAACTTGTCAGTAGCTTTCTTGAAATTATTCGGTTGCATTTGTAATGTACGTAGATCTCTTCCTATTTCTGCAAGTACTACTTGCTCATTTTCAATTTGGTTCCCAAACTTGTCAGTAGCTTTCTTGAATTCCTCTAAACGTTCGTTAAAACTCATTTTGAACCAGTTTGTGTATGCGTCATCAATTTTTTTTGCATCATCACCTTCTAGATAGATGCTGTTCATTCGGCTATACAAAGCACATGAAATCGTAGGGCCGTCGAAGTTTTTGTAATCATTTATCCAAGTTATTGGCACATTAACACCGTAAGCTATCTCGTTTGCTTCCGATATATCACTGCACCACAACGATAGTGAAAATGGCTGATAATTTGCCACCAAAGAAAGCAGTTCTTTGACAGTTCTGTAAGCTTCTACAAGGATTACTTGTTTGGTGTCATTGATTTTGTTTACAGAGCCGACAAAATCAAGGAGAATAAGTTTTTGTTCGAAGTTAAAGATATCAGAGCTAAGCAAAGCGTTATCGCCATCGGATGCTTCAGTACTGCGGCAACCGTTGCGCGAAGATAACGCTTTTTTGAATTTTTCGTACACGCTCTCTTGCACCAATATCCGTCGTAGTGTCCACGGTTGCTGGAAAACAAATCATACATTTAGGTTTATTCATTTTCATAGTTGACTCAAAAGAAAACATAACAGAATGGAATAAACCTTCTTGACTCTGGGTGGGCTTAAAATCAGCCACTAGCTGTGCCCATGCCATTTTCTCAAATGTTTTGTTTTCTTGACATACTGATGTTATTTGGAATTGAGAAATAAATGATTTTGTATTTGTATTTGTAAACCCTATACCCACCTCCAATTTAGATGTACTAGATGATGTCATGAAAATATCGACAGCTGATTCTAGGTCAGATTTTTCCGTGATCACCCCGAGGCACCCATCGTACTCTGAAAAGTAACATGAATAACTGCATCGCTATTTATCCCATCTTCATAAATGACAGAGCCACAGTAGTGATCCAAAGTGATTTGCCAAGCCAAACATTTTTAGCATAATTTACCATAGTAATTACAATGATTAGTGAATCCATAAAGTAAGCGTACCTAAGCTTGTTTACTATTATGCATCGTAAACTGGCTGTAACTAAGGACCTATGTGCCTGATTATCATGATAACATCCCGTAAAAATCCACTATTGTACAGGGAGGTACTATAAAATTTCGAAGCAAACAGCCGTGGTAGGTATATTTTACTACAATGATCATAACTGTTAGAAAATCAGCCTCGACAACTACCAACCTCGGTCGGCGATTTCAGTCTACAACCACGGCTGTACGGGTGGCGGCAATAGGTTACTCGTATTTAAGTATAATAGGCAAAATTTAAATATTTTGTAATGTCAACATCGCTTATTCTCTGCTCATTAGTTGAAATGCTTGCTCGTGATTAGTCAAAATGTAAGATCTAATAAATTTGAAAATTCTTGATTAGTATTGCCTGGAAAATTATGTGACCCGCTTAAATTTTACATGTGGTGAGGATATTCGTGGGGCAGACATAATAAAACTGTTCGCTCAACGTTTAAGAGGATCTTTCGCTGCTAGTTGCTAAGACAACCAGGATGGTAAAGTTAATAGTCCGTATACAGCTTGCTGTGAAATTAAAAGATGAGTATTTTATAAATATTTTAATTTAATTGTGTTTGAACATAGTCTTAATGCTGATCGTTTCCGCTGAATGTGAATGTTTTGTTTGTAGAATTTACCTACCCACGATAGTAATGTCAAACATTATTGGTTATGTAATAGTGTATGTAATAATTTCGAGTTGCATCTAAATTAATTCTAGCTAACACGCGATTGTGCTTTTATTTAGTAGGTGTTGTAATTGCTAGCTAGCGGAGTTATATAAGTTTAGTGTCTGTATGTATATACTTTAGCAATTTCGGTGAGGTTTTCCAACTACATAAGTGTATTTGAATTGATTTAGTTTTGTTATATTTGAAATAAATGATGTAGTCAACGTTTTTCATGGTTTTATTTAAAAATTATTGTAGTAGATCCTGAAATATCTTATCATAACGCTTGTAAGCTTTGCCACTAGCAGACAGAATGAGTCTTTCTCCGCTTTCAACCCCTTAGTCGCCTTTTTACAATACAACTGCCACGGGAAGAGATTGGGTGGTACTAGTCTTTGCCGGCACCACATGGACAAGGTGTGTCCCTACGTGGATATATTGTAAAATAAAAATCTTACCACTCTTTTTGTGCTTGAGAGGATCTTCTCGCTTTTCTACTGATATCAAACTTGATCTGAAAACAGAAATTCATGAAGCGAATTGGATTGCGATAATAATTTTATTACAAATATTAGGGTTTGTTAATAAAAAGGCACTCCATTACATAATAAACATGTGCAGGGAACTTATTACATTATTCAAAATCTAAGCTATTAATTTTTCTACAGATATATCATTACAATTTGTACATAATTATATTAAGGGGTTTGCGGTCCACTAGCGCCCCCATCAGTTAGAAAAATATTACTTGCTCAATACAAAACTTTTCGAAAATCCGGAAAGACAGATATAAGTATACCACTCTCTCTCTCTCAACTCTGTAAAATAAAGTTTGCTGTAGATACAGATACAAAAACTGCTAAAAGTGGCCATTTTTGGCACTTTTTGTATCTGTAACTACAGTCAACTATATTTTTCAGAATTGATAGGTTCTAAATAAATTAGAGTAGGTACCTTTACTTCAATCTATTCCGGATTTTCGATAAATTTTGTGGTTAGCGAACAAAATTTTTAACTGATGGTGGTGCTAGTTGACTGCAGGAATCCCCTTAAAGCAAATACGCCGAAATCACCGAAATGTAAAAAGAAGTACCTAAGGAGATTAGATTTTTGATGTTTTTGATGTAATCTATCAATCAGAAATTGTAAATATCTAGGATACTATTTGGATAGGATAAAACTTGATTCTAGATAAAGCAATAATCCCCTAATAACACACGTTTCTGAGAAAATAGCAAGAAATATATGATTGTGTACATGATACCCTCAATAATAAATAACGATGTAGCTAGGTAGCTGGACATGATTGAGACATTTGCATTGAATACTTTTTTGGACCCGTTGTATAGTTATAATTGCAGCAATATTCTGCCGGTACGGCATCAGATTACGGCTAAAAGCCGTAGCACTGGTCGATGGCTCATTTAAAAGTGATTCCCATTGATTGTACAAGTTATTTTGGCAGCTACAACGTCGTAAGATTGCGGCAGCAAGTCCATATTATATAAGCGCAGTCTTATTCTCATTGGAAACTTACACGTAGACCGAGTTTTCCTTTTTTAGAGAAAGATTGTTCAGTTTCATGAATTGAAACATACACTTTCGTATTATAGTTAGAGATAACTGTTGGTTTTGTTACAAATAAAAATAACACATACCCAGAGACACGAGCTAATTTTGCAAACAAACTGCAAACTGCCGCAGTGGTTTCACAGCAGATTATACGGGTCATTGGCGATATTAACGAATTATTTTGTACCGACTGCCTTAGGTACCATAAGGGTGTTTTTTCTCCGATAATAATTTCGCAATCTCGGTGAACATCTGTAATTTTAAATACCTGTGCCATTAGTTATAACAATTTCTCTGATGTGGTTTATTTTAGTTCTGACAATTAGAGGCCTTTCGTTATAAATATCGTATTCACTCGCGACTTAAATAGATATGTAAGGCTTCTTCTGGGAAAGCTCGTTCCATTGTCGACCTCATCTCTGTCCTCAAGGCTAGATCGAGGTTAATAGTAAGCCCATACATAGTAAAAAAAAATTCTTTTCTGGTTGGAGCCCCCTACTTGTGATTTTCATATTTGTCATATTCGTAACTAAAGCATATTTCTCTAAAGGATTTCAATTTATTGCAGTATCACAAATTCACAATAATCAGATGCTTCATTATGTTTACGAATAATCTTTTTCTACATCTATACATATAATAAAAGAGTAGAAACCGCGTGTCTGTACTTTTGATGAATTTATCAAAAAATGAGTGTGGGCGATAAGAAAGGACTAATAGAACACAAATATATTTTTTTTGAATTTTTTGTCTGTCTGTCTGTCGGTCTGTCTGTATGTTTTGATAAACTCCGAAACTACTGAATGGATTTTCACGCAGGTAGATTAAGCTTAGCTCTGAGCAACATATAGGCTATGTTTCATTCAAATCGGTTCACTCTATCAGAAGCTACACTAATGTAAAGTATCAAACTGCCTGTGCGCTAATAACTCACAAACTATCAAACTGATTCAAACAGGGTTTTCAATTAAGAGTTTGGCTAACTTTTTTCAACATAAAAAATAAGTTTCATTGCAAACGGTTCACTTAGACAGAAGGTACGCGAAATTTCATCCGGCGGCGCAAATAACTCATAAACTATTGAACGGATTCAAACGGAGTTTTCAATAACCTGTCAAGCTTACTTCTTTGCTACATATTTGCTTACTTTCATTGAAAACGGCTCACTCAGACAGAAGGTGCGCGAAATTTCAAGCGGTGGCGCCAATAACTCACAAACAACTGAACCGATTTAAACGAGGTTTTCAGTAACGTGTTTGGCTTACTCCATGCAACATGTATGCTTAGTTTCATTGCAAAAAGTTCACTCAGATAGAAGATTCACTAAGTTTCAAGCGGCGGTTCCAATAACTCACATACTACTAAACGGATTTAAACGGGGTTTTCAATAACAAGTTAAGCTTAATTCTTTGCAATATATTAGCTTAATTTCACTGAAAACCGTTCACTCCGACAGAAGGTGCGAGAAGTTTAAACGGCGGCACCAATAGATCACAAACTACTGTACCGATTTCAACTGGCATTTCCATGACGTGCTTGGATTAGGTACTTTCGTGCAACATATAAGCTTAGGTTAGTTGAAAACGGTTCACTCAGATAGAAGTTTCGCAAAGTTTAAAGCGAAGGCGCGAATAACTCACAAACTTTTGAGCCGATTCAAACGTGGCTTTCAACAACGCGTTTGGCTTACTCTTATGCAATATATAAGCTTAGTTTCATTGCGATAGGTTGACTTCGACAAAAGATACGCAAAGTTTTAAGCTACAGAACCAAGAACTCACCTACTGAACTAATTTAAACGAGGTTTTCAATGACGTGTCGGGCTTTTGTCTGTGCAACTTATAAGCTTTATTTCATTGCAAACGGTTAACTTAGATAGAAGGTTCACGAAATTTTAAGCGGCCACACCAATACCACACAAATTACTTGAACGACTCAAACGGGGTTTTCAATAACGTATTTGGGTTGCTTTCGTGCAATATTTAAACTTTTTTTATTGCAATTGGTTCACTCAAACAGAAAATAGGCGAGTTTAAAGTTTCAAGCGGTGAAGCCGAGCTGAAATCAAACAAAGCTTATAACTTTGAAGGGAAGAAAGCCAAATACGTTGTTGAAAATACCGTTTGATCCGGTCCAGTTGTTTGTGTAAAAGTCGTGGGTACAGCTGAAGATTAGTAAAATCTAGATTTAGTTTTATGATAAAGATAATAATAAAAAAATCCTATCTCAAAATCCTATATCAAAATACTTCAAATGATAAAGAGAGATGTGAATCATTGTTTTTTAGGAATTGTCTTTTAATGGGAGAAATAAGTTAAAAAGATGGTACAGAAGTGAAGTCCAACAGTTTTGTATGTAGGTACATGTACAGTTAAAAGCATGTGAAGCTAGACACGTTGGACTTTGTACCGCTCTTTTTTCAGTGGCCACAGAAGCTAAAGTGACTGCGCCTCAGATTTAGTTAGGCTTAGTTTTGTATAAGAAATAACGAAACCCGTATCACAGTTCATCCGCATGGAATTATACTATAATTTGACACTTACGAGGATAGTTGGCGACCTAACAGTCCACACGTAAACAAGAGGTGTTTAATTTACAAAAATTCGTATTATCGGTACCCTGTATACCTAATAATATAAAGGCGAGAACTGCACTGTCTGTCTGTTACGCTTTTATGACTAATCCGATAAACCCATTGTGATAAAAACTTGGTATGAAGATAGTTTGAACCATGGGAAAAGTCATTAGCTACTTTTTTTGAACCCCACGCGGACGGAGTCGCGGGCAACAGCTAGTTACTTATAAATTGTGACGCCCGTCAGGTCATAGTAAATATTATAGCAGAGGGCCTACTTGAAGATAATACTATAACAATGCTTACCTTGGACAATGGATGCGTAGCTTTTTAAATTGAGGTGCTGGACTATAAGTTTGATATCACGGTAAGTATCTTCCTTTGGCACACCTCTTTTCAACAACTCCAATTGAGCGAAGAGTTCCATATATTCCTCCAATCTTTTAGCTAATAATCTTAAGCTGTCGCGAAAGTCTGAATTAAATTTAAATGCGCCTTCCGTCAAGAATATAAATTCTAGTTCAGATTTCTGGTTTAAATATGCCTGCAAAGTAGGTTGAAAAGAAAATGATAATGATAAATGATATGATGATGCTAGATAATGTGCCTAGCTACACAGACTACCTCTTTTTGTCCTTCGTGGATGGAGAATGACGACGTTATTTTACTTCTTGAATTATTGTTTGTCAGAATCTGCATATCTGCTCCATTACAATCTCCATAATTAAAATGTAAAAAAAAATGTAAGGACTTTCAAATTGTCTGTACGAAAATAATTTAATTTATAAATATTTATTTAAATTAAGAGACTAAGGCCCATATTACACTATCCAAGAAATTGGACATTGTGTTTTTGTAGCACCATCCCAGCCATATTAATAACAGATTAGTTTGTATGGCGATGACGTCAAAAAACTTTGATCCATAACAACGTATTATATGACAATCCAAGATAGAATCTAAGTTATTTGACTTTGTACCATACATTTTCTGCCAAAAATCTAGTATACATCCTCGTATATAAAATATATATTTACAATACTGCTAGATATTAGCAACCTAGTTCTGTGATAATGTAATAACCCCCTAAACATAATATCTTACCTCAGCCAATTGAGTGTCATCGACTTCCATATTATCGAACTTTATTGGTACCTCACCCATTTATCTGAAATATAGATAGATAAGAAGGTAGGATACAGAATACATACAAAATAAGCTATCAGCTGATGCAGTTTCTATGGGAGCTAAAAATTCATTTTTCGTATTTCGAGCTATGTTTGTTGGGGTAGGTAAGTTGTTCAGTTTTAGGTAAGTTGGTCTGAGTAACAGCTAAAATTATGGTCACAATTTCTTTAGGACCTTATAAATGTCAATGTTAGTTATTGTTGATAAGCTTAGAGCATCTTAGAAGTAAAAAAGGTACTTACAAACAAAAATATTGCTGCAGGATTTAATTTCAGTTTGTGTTCAACAGTCCACTTTCTAGAAAATAATGAAAACATCCAAATTCTAAATGAAATAAACTAAACAATGAGAATGGTGGGTGTGACTATAACAGCCATAGAGGAAATAAACAGTATCTCCTAAGTAGTCTGTGATAAACAGCGACCGGCGGCGGCGACCTTGCGTTGCGTGTGCGTCGCCGAGTGTTGCCAGAGCTCTGTTTTTAAAAAGCACACAACGAAACAAAATCCTTTCGGTATAATAAGTCTGGGGAAACATAACTGCGAACTCGAGTGTTTAAATAATAACATACAAATGACGTGCGCAAACCATTGACGTAAGAAAAACGCTGGGCTCTGGCGTAGTTTCCAAAATCTTTGGCGCAAACCTATCCTATGGGTTGGCCGATAGCTTAACTACTCTTAGAAGCTGTGGTACACCTAAGGCAAGGAAACACACTACGTTACCGAGCAGTCACCAAAAAGGACAGAAACAATTTATCTTTAAGGTAGCTGTACCTTTAGTCACAAAGTCACATACTTAAAATCGTGTATCTTAGTATAAAAGAAGGCAAGTAGAAAAGGACAAAAAAGCTGTTTCTTTTTTCATAAGCAAATCAGCTTTTATTTGTTTTTTGCTGGTGAGAGAAAACCGGAAAATATCCAGCGCTCTATATCTTTCTCTCTTTAAAAGCTTTTTTGGTTGGGCATGAGCCCAGAACGAATTTTAATAGGTGTCGGAAAGTTTCCGAAAATGAAAGTTTCTTATGGATTATGATAACCCTTGCTTTTAGTAAAAAGAAGAATTCTTTAGAAATATGCTTGTTAAAAGAATGACAGCTCTGAGCACCAAATGTGTTGAATGAGTCTTCTTTTTTGAATAAACGGATTTAATTTTTCTTTTTTTTTACTGAATGAGAGATACATTTCTTTAAAAATTACGTCAAAAAAAATAGAAAAGGAAACTAATTTTAAAAATTCTATCACACCACAAAGGATTAAAATATTTTAAATGATAATGAAATTTTTTGAGCATGATTGATATAAACCTTAGATTATGAATAACGGCAGCTTATATAAACCAAATATAGTGACAAACATGGCGATAAGAAAAAGTGACAGAAGGTTCGTTTTGTACTAAAATTCTAAAAATGGTAACACTGTATGTGACGCGGGAATTCGAGTTCCGTATTACTAAGGATTTCCAACCAAATGGTTTCGAGTATTCAGATTAAATAAGAAAAACAACATAGTATAGTAATTCAGCACGATTTTCTTGAAATAAATAACTGAAATAAGACGAAAATTATTGTTTTTACCAAGAATGTTTCTTTGGACTTACTTTGGATTAACTTTCGGATAGAAAACTTTCTTATCTCTAGTATAATATTACCGATCTATGATAATGGAAATAACCGCCATTATCATGCCATTCTCGTAGATCTGGTAGGTACTACTAGTACTCGTATCCTAGATTTATACTACATATATCTAATCTAGGTTACAAATATGGGAGTTTGAATAGAAAAAACGTTGTAGTCTACAATTTTTGACGTTTTTTTTATATGAATTTAACAGTAAAAAAAATATTATTCATTAGGTCACTTAAGAACGCTCATTCTTAGAGAATATTATTTCAATTCATTTCTTCATTGCATATTGTACAGTATGGTTGGTTAGATCTTAAATTTAGTTAAGGAGCTGGTACAATAACCCTGACGAGGGTACTGCAATGGCCGACAAAAAATGTATTGAAGGACGAACAAGATAATGTGGGCAGAGGCGTAGCCGCGGCCCACATACGTAAGTCCTTTCAATACCTGGTTGCGGCCAAGGCTTGTATGGTACTTTTCTCCAAAAATGCGCGGAAATTCACACTAAGTTTAATTTTCCGCTGTTTTTCAACATTTTCAAAAAATTGAGCGTTTAAGACAAAACCTACAGTGCCATCTGGTGGTGGGTAGCATAGCTTGCTCCCCCGATGATATTTTAATGTTGAGGTGGATATTATGGTTTAAATAAATAAAGAGAAGAAAAATTTGACAGGAGGTGGTATTCGGTGTAGCGTATGCAAAACAAAAAAAAACCGGTCAAGTGCGAGTCGGACTCGCGCGCCGAGGGTTCCGATATACCTATAGTATTTTTGGAAGCAATATAGTCCATTTTCAGGACCGCAAAACTAAATTTGATTGTAAAGTTTTTTTGCAGATTTCTGAAAAACTGTGCAACTTAGAAAGATCGTTTTATTTTTGCTGTAAAGTTTACATAAACCTCTGTCAACTTTAATAAATTCAGATTTTTCCTTACTCAAACTTCGGAGATAAGGGAATGGTATTTTTTTTGACATTTTTTATCATAACTTGAAAACTAAGAAACTAAAAAAAATACATTTACAAAATATATTTTAAAATGTACAAGTAAAGCCCTTTCATATGATACCCCCCTCGACCTAGTAGCGACAATTTGAAATTTGGCCCCCCCTATTTTGGCCCCCTTTACATTAATAATCATACTTTTTTCAAAATTTTTTCATGTGCAATTAAGTAGGGCAACTATATTCTAAAACTATTCCAAATTTCAGGTCGATAGCATAAGTGGTTGCTGAGATATAGAGGTGTGACAGACAGACAGACAGAGCAGCGCCATAAGGGTTCCTTTTTTTTACCATTTTGGTTTCGGAACCCTAAAAATAAATGAGCTAGACGCGATAGCTTACTTCTTTAAATATTAAGAGTGATACCTTTAGCTTTATATATAATATTATAAATTTTTAATATTTATTTAGTAATATTTCATATACTATGTATAATGTTCCTATGTTGGTACTGTACCCTTCATGAGCTTACTCGCACTTGATGTTGTTGTTATACTTTGGTACCTAACTATATTATATTCTTATCATTCTGTTTATTATTAGCTCTGCTGGACGACGGAACTTGAATCCGATGTTTTAGCTTTTATTGGTATGTAAGACGTACTACTGTTTCTTTATCTTTGCTCTCTGAGCTTTTAGTGTAGGCAACGATGCAATTGACTCCAACAAAATTTTCTCAGGCAGATTTTATTCGACAGGCGATAAAGTATTATGAATTAAATGTAAATTCAAAATATAAAAAAAAAAATACAAATATTTTTTTTCATAATTTTTTTTTTATTTTTGTATGGAAAAATTAAAAGTACCGATTTTTTTTGGATTTTTTTATAGAAAGTTTATCTCATATAGTGTAATACCCCAGCAAAGTTTCATCGACTGAGGATTTAATGCGGGGGTCTTCATACAACGATCCGCTTCGTTGCCTAGACTATTTACGTTTAATTTTATACTGTCATACTATCCGTCCGTTTCCAATGAATAAATGTGCGGTCATGTCTATACCTACTATGCCTTATGTATGTCTTATCGCCAGTTGCAGATAGCTTCTTGAAGGATCTTTAATCTTTAATTTTAGAGACGCTTTGTGAAACTAGAATTTGGTTGTTTACCACAAAAGTTGACTTTCTATTTTGATTAAGTCTTTCTAAATTAATTTGGTTTGTTAGCATGTGTGTGTGCAATGTTAATAATAGTGTGATAATACTAAAGGGTGTGAATCTGCCTATGAAACTGAACAACTTTTCCCAAGGAACAAAGGTCATAGAACAAAATCAAGTTTTGCCCTCCCATAGAAACTGCATCAGCTGATATAAGTAGCGCATTTTGTATGGGAGGTCCAATTTGGTTTTTTCATATTTCGACTATGTTCGTCCCTTGGGAAAAGTTGTTCAGTTTCATGGGCAGATTCACACCCTTCGCATCAGAGATATTTGAAGTTTTTGTCATAATTTTATCTTGCTAGATATATCAATGATAGATTTTTTTCGAGATATCTGATAGTGTAATAGCCCCTTTATGGGTATTAAATACAGATACTGAAGTAAATATATCAGCGCCTAACCTGACTTTCTAACAAAAAATAAACTTTTAACTTCCCATCACAGTCCCATCATTTCAGTGATCATGATCAACACATTTTGTATGACCTCAATAATAAGTGGGCAAACGGATGTGAGGTCCTCCTGTTCCATTATATTTAATCCTACACTATTAAACTAGCAATATTTGTATATATATATAAATATATATGTATATATTTGTAATCGGTTTCTCGAAAACGGCTCTAACGATTTTGATGAAATTTTTGTATCCGGGGGTTTTTGGGGACGAAAAATCGATTTAGCTAGGTCTCATGTCTGGGAAAATTAGTTTTCTCCGTAATTTAAGCATTAATAAAAATACCGCCTTTTAGACAGAAATCTACAGCGCCATCTGTGGGCTAGTAGCGTAGCTCGCTCACCCGATGACAATTAAATGTTGAGGCGGCTATTATAGAGCGAAGCTCGGTCGACCAGGTACTGTTATATAATGTGTGTTAACAAGCTACCAGAGTTATTTACTGTTATGAAAGTAAATGCATTTAAAAATTGTCTTAAGGCTTGGTTAATAAATCAATGTTTTTACAGCGTAAAGGAATTTTTATATGACTGAATTTATTGCATGATCATGATCTTTTCTATTGTATTTAACTGAATTTATTGCATGATCATGATCTTATCTACTATTTGTATTCTATTGTATTGCAATTTTGTATACTTAATTTTAATTTAATTTGTAGTTTGACTATGTGTAAATGCCTGGAAAGGTAGAATTTTGTGGTCACGATCTGTAATTGTACCTGCACAAGCATGTACCTAAATTTATACACAATAAATATCTCTTACCAATACTGTCCTATCACTTAAATTTTTCCGTTTGTATTTCTGACTTTATGTATGTAAAGCGATAGACTGAACGTGTACGTACAGTTAATGGCAGGTCAAGCCTGACCTTAGATTATAATACGTCTATTGAAACAAAAAAAGAGAAACCAAGTTAAAAGGCTGCAATGTTGCAAGTTGCAAGCTTTTAAAGACCGCTAGACACATCAGAGACCACCAAAACATAATTAGAAACCTCAGCTCATGGACATAACTTTTTTATTTCCCCATTAAAAAGAAACCGTAGCTTCCTTCGACGTTCGAGGTTTAAAACTTCAAAATTAGGTGTTTTCTCGTGGCGCGCTCGGGCTGAGCTCGCGTCGCCCCTAATTTCCCATGAGGCGCTCACGGCGGCCGCAAACTGCGTCGATAAACAACCTAGCGCCGAGGAAAATTAATAGGCCCCTAGTTTTTTTCATGATAGCTCATCTGGGATTTGGCTGTCTGAGTTCGCAGGAGTAAAATTATAGTTCTTGTCTTATCACTTTTATCAGAAACTGTCTGCTGGGTGATTTTCCACCAAAGCTGCGCTAGTTAGCTAGCTGACCTATGAGCTGGAAAACCAATCAATAGGATTGCTCCATTTTCCTAACTAAGAGCTGCGCTCGAATATGGAGGAGTCCTATTGGTTGCGATTTTTCCAGCTCACAGGTAAGCTACTTGGCACAGCTCTGCTGGAACGCCTGGAACGTCACATAATTTTAATTTTACCCTCAACCCCTAAATAGTTTTAAAATTATTAACCTCATAAAAGATTAGCAAAAATAAAAAAATCTGAGGTCGTGTGTATTACAGCAAAATATTAACTGACATAACTTACCTGAAAAAAAAAACCGGCCAAGTGCGAGTCGGACTCGCGCACTAAGGGTTCCGTACCACCACATAAACAAAATTGTATTAGTTGAAATTTCAGTAAGTTAATGTGCTAGATTTTTTGAGTCCGACACGCGCTTGACCAAATTTTATTATTTGTTGTTATTTTATAGCTTATGCACTATAAACATACCAATTTGTTTGTAAGTGTTCCCATTTTTAAAAAGAACTAAAACAAAAATCGCCTAGACGACCATCCAACTTGACCCCTCTTTTATATGATGTTCTTGAAACGGGAGCTCACCACAATTGGTTTGTGAGGAAAGTTGTAATATTTAATGATTTCAGACTTTTCCCATCATTTGTACTGTGAGACCTAGCTTCTTTCCAAATTTCATAATTTTAGGTCAACGGTAAGTACCCTGTAGGTTTTGCATTTTTGAATAAATGTATGGAGATGAGGACATAAAATGCCATAACTTTTGATTGCGTCATTGTAAAAAATTGAAATTTTCAGATCTTGTGTGGTTCATGGATTATATGGTATTAATTTCAACCTGATACCTTTACCCGTTCGTGAGATAAAGGGTCGTGACAGACAGACAGACAGACGGACAACAAAGTGATCCTATAAGGGTTACGTTTTTTCTTTTGAGGTACGGAACCCTAAAAACAATAATACCTAGTGTGTAAAGGAAACGGTACATAACAAAGTAAAAAAGGCTTACTATAGATTAGAAGACTACATGAATGACAAAGAGGTGTTCGGCTATTTCAGCGAAACAAGAAACACGTGGTACAAAGCCGGATCTTAAAGTAGGTCTTGCTGCAGTGGTTTCTTGCCGTTTCTTTTACGTTGCCATAGCACGATCCGAAACGGTAGTATAGACACGCTCTATTCGCATGTTACGACGTTGAATAAGTATGCTTATTTTATAGGTGGTAGGGCTTTTGTGGAAAGTCCGCCTGGGGAAGTACCACCCCCTTGCTTTTTTCTGCCGTGAAGCAGCAGTGTTCGCACTGCTGTGTTTCGGTTTGAAGGGCAAGGGAGCCAGTGAAATTACCGGCACATGAGAGATACCATCTTAGTTCTCAAAGTGAGCAACGCGCTTTGCTGTCTTATTAGTGTCAAGAAATGCCATTAATAAGACAGTGCGCCCATAGCACGGTGGTGACAACTTACCATCAGGTGGCCCATCTGCTCGTTTGCTCACTTGTAACATGAATAAAAAAAAGAAAGCTGTATACTTTACAGTGTAAAGAATCTACATAATACCTATACATATTTCTGAATCAGAATCTTTCACAATTGCCCATTTTGTTTGTGAAGCCTATACATTATGTATATGAAGTTTCATTCTAAAATTTCATTCGTATATTTTCTATATGTCTCATTAGTTAGCTGTCGTTTGACCCTGTTATCGAGCTGTTATCTAATGCCCGGCAAAATGATAATGGTTCTATCTATAACATTAAATATAAAGGAACCAGTGGCTTTCTATAATCATAAACGCTATCAGAATTGAATAAAAATATTCGAAATTAACATAAGCTAACGATTGTTGCGTGACCGCTAATGTCAATCATATGGCTGCACTTTTGCTAGGGGGGCCTGGATAAACTGACAACTACCTACTACGAGCTGATCTTATAATAGAAGGAAAATTAGTGAAAATGTATGTGAGGTATTCTGACATTCATTCAGTCATTGTATCAGATTCAGATTATTTATTCAATGTAGATTCTTTACAGAATACTTATTGAATTTCATGCAGAATACAATTCAAATAGAGCGAGTCTACGCCGTTTCGGATCGCGCTATGGCAGCGTAAAAGAAACGGCAAGAAACCACTGCAGCACGGCCTACTTTAAGAGTCGGCTTTTTACAATGTGTTTCTTGTGTTTCGCTGGAATATCAGAGCACCATATCTCTTTGTCATTCATATAGTCATCTAATCTATAGTAAGCTTTTTTACATAACGTTTGCTTTACACATTCTTTCATATGTTGCAAATACGGCATAGGCGTCGTTCTGTAAATTTTGTATGAAGATGTCAAATCACGGTTGATGATTTGACATTTCAACTTGGGACACAATGGCAGAAGTCACCCCATAGTAAAATAAATTAGTATTCCTTCTATTCCGAGCGGAGCAAGGACTGCGAATTCTTTGTGCTGAGCCAACTGCACACGTCAGGCAGGACTTGTATTTGATGCCCTAAAAATGCAGTGCGTGTGGCAGCAAAAAAATTGTCAACCTATTGATAAACACGTCAGGAAAATGTTCCGGATCTTGACTACGGGCAAAGTCACTTAACATACGTGATCGTACAGAAAGAACAATCACCACTTGGCCACGAGAGAGTGACTATCATACCAATTGGCACGTAGAATCGACATAATTTATCCAAGTCGAAGGCGTCGAATGGCCCCCAAAAGGAAATGTTTTTCAGACGATAGTTTTGTTGCCACTTATTGAACAGGAAAATTATTTTATTATCCTGTTTACCTGGGGGACCCCTTATATGAAAAAACCTGTCAAGTGCGAGTCGGACTTGCGCATTAAGAGTCGTACACACGGCCGCTCATTGGTAGAAAGGATCTTTGTTTTCGGGCTTTTGTAGCGTAGAGCTGGTTCAGCTTATACTGGTTTTGTTTCTACACGCTTGGTGCCGTGCGTACCTGCCTACCATATTATTATGATATTTTACAAAGCTCCGCATCCACTCAAACCTGACCCCTCTATAATATGAATTTACTTGAAACGGGAGTTACTATTACTTAATCTGTGACGGGAGCTCACCTTAATTGGTTACATTTGGTTGTATGAAAAGTTGTAATATTTAAAGATTTGAGACTTTTTCCTTTAGTAGGTACTGCTTTGAAACCTAGGTTCTTGCCGAATTCCATGATTCTAGTCTAGGTCAACGGGAAGTACCATGTAGGCTTGAGATTTTTGTTTAACTCTCAAGGATCTATGCACAATCTTATTTTGTTATTCTGTCTTACTACTACCATTGGTGAGACGGCAGGAGTGGGCTCAGTGACTGGTTTTATTATTTTTTGCTTTACCATAGCCTCAAGTT
The DNA here is from genome assembly GCA_947532105.1 of Athrips mouffetella. Taxonomy (NCBI): domain Eukaryota; kingdom Metazoa; phylum Arthropoda; class Insecta; order Lepidoptera; family Gelechiidae; genus Athrips; species Athrips mouffetella. Next base: position 3,152,433 of record OX383975.1, on the reverse strand, counting down.
CTGCCTTGACTTCTTTTCTCAAGATATGGGGCACTTTCCGAGCTGGAATTATAGGCAGTTTAGGGTCATCTACTAAGTCAATGTTGTACACATAGTTCTTGAGGCAGCCTATGCCTGTATAAAGGTCATCATCTGGTAAATTCAATGCTTCAACTCTTTTTATTAGATTGAGCTTGACTCCAGTGGCTTTACCTAGAATCGGTGTTACTTCTGCATCAACTATAATGTATTTGATCTCTTGTGTGCTGCTCTTCACTCGGGTATTGATTATTGCCTCTCCTGTGACTGCAATTTTATGTCCGGAGAAGGATGTTAAATATTTAGTGCTGCTCGGTCTTATTTTTGCCTCGCACTTCTCAGCGATCCTCTTGTTTAACACATTGCACTGACTGCCAGAATCAAGCTTGAAGCTAACCTTTATTTTATTTTGCAGGTAAGCTGTCTCGAACCAGTCTTCAGTGTCTATGTCGGCTCCTACTGTAGAAACTCTAAGTGTGTCTGGATCTTCCTCCTCGCTAGAATCATCTTTATCTTCCAATATTACTTCCACTTTTTTACTTTTGCAGCACTTTGTGAAAAGATTCTTTTTATTGCAGTTTTTACAGAACTTGCCATATGCTGGGCATGATCCCAAATGTATGGAGAATAACAAATGTTTTTGTAAGTTAAAAAAAGTAAATATACATCGTACATAATAACACTGTCTATGACCGTTAATGCGCAGAACTCAAAAAAATATTCACGGGGGTGAGCGCGGCAGGTGGGGGGAGGCGAGCGAATGGTTCATTCATTGGCTCTCCGCCTGTCACCTATGCGCAGAGAATAACCTTCGTGCGCACGCCATACTTAGTTTACTATTATGTAATCTGTGGCCATACCTACTCGTCATATTCTTTCATGGAATCTTCTACACTAAACGCCCTAGTCAAGTCCCGTAAAAATAGGTATATACCTACACTACAGCAGGCCTAAGAATCGTCTACGCAATGTTTCCGCAAGATAGCACGGGACCCTCACATTTTTGTTGAGCCTGCATTTTGGTAGCAATAATTACAGTGCTCATGGTTCCTTGGCTTTTAATTAAGGCAAGACTTGTTTATTAACTTTTTGCTTTTGCTTTTTTGCAAGGCGCTTCGGCGAGCGCTTTTCGGAGTTTTTTGGACGGTAAAAAGAATTAGAGAAATTAAAACGTTTTGTTGTTGCTTTTCAGGAAATGAAAGAGAAATAATGTTGGTGAATTGCGCTTTTGAGAGTCACTGATTGTGTGATTTGGTTTGGGATAAAATAACTGGGTAGGTAGCATAGATTATGGTACAATTAGCTTGGCCATCTCAGTCGGGAAACACCAAGAATCGCCACAAAGATAGTCCTTTTGTAACGGAACCCCATTAATATGCCTCCGATGACTGTCTGTCCGTCACTGGGCTGTATCTCATGAACCGTGATACTCGTAGATAGATAGTTGAAATTTTCATAAATTATGTATATCTGCTGCCAAATAGTATAAAAAAATAAAGGAGACTTCCCTACTAAAAACGTGTTTTTAGGCGATTATTGCTCGATTTTGTTTTAGATTTATCGTAAAAAACAGGAACACTTACAAGCCTGAAAATTGGTATGATAGTGTTTTTTTATGCGATAGAAGTATTTCGACCTTTGTTCCTTGGGAAAAGTTGTTCAGTTACTGATACTGATCCTGCCCCTGAGCTATGGCACGCAATCAAATTTTAACACCCTGTATAAAGGGTGTAAGGGTCGGTGTACCGAAAATTGAACGGGCGTGCTCAGTAAACGAAACTGAACAACTTTCTTAAAGAATCATTTTTGGGAAATGAAAAAAAAATTGATATTTCCATTCAAACTGTTCGATCAGAGTGAGCAATTTGTTTTGAGAGGTAATTTTTTTTTTTCATTTTCCAAAAATGTTTCTTTGGGAAAATTGTTCAGTTTCGTTGACTGAGCACGCCCTTTTAGTTTCGGGTACACCGTACAACCATTATATGGAGCAGACGCAGCAGGTTCGAATCTTGCCTGTGGTTGTGAATCTTGCGATTTTTACCTTGTAGGTTAAATTTCTAAAGCGTACCAAATCAGTCCGTTCCCAACAGTATAAAGATAAGCGGAGTTCGGCCGGTGTAATGGCCGCGGTGTGGCGAAATGCAGAAATTTACCCCCAGGTAGATACCACAGCCGCAATCACACCCTTTATTAACGGTAATTACCACTCGTGTAGCTCGCGAAGCTGTCCACTAAACCATTGTGGTTAATTTTGAAAAGTCATTACCAAAAACCGGTCAAGGGCGTGTCGGGCCACAGGCAGTATAAGGTTCCGTAGTTTTTTTAAAGCTGGTTTTGAGTAAGTATTTCATAACGTTTATAACATAAACTTTTTACCTCCTAAGGTTCAGCGAGGTCCTAACACCTGATTCCTATTGCTTTTTAGGGTTCCGTACCTCAAAAGAAAAAACTGAACCCTTATAGGATCACTTTGTTGTCCGTCTGTCTGTCTGTCTGTCTGTAAAGGTATCTAGTTGAAATTAATACCATATATTAGGGTCCATGAACCACACAAGATCTGAAAATTTCAATTTTTTACAACGACGCAATTAAAAGATATGGCATTTTATGTCCTCATACATTTATGCAAAAAAGCAAAACCTACAGGGTACTTCCCGTTGACCTAAAATTATGAAATTTGGCAAGAAGCTAGGTCTCACAGTACAAATAATGGGAAAAGTCTGAAATAATTAAATATTACAACTTTTCTCACAACTAATGGTAACCAATTGTGGTGAGCTTCCGTTTCAAGAACATTCATATAAGAGAGGGGTCAAGTTGGATGGTCGCGGAGGCGATTTTACTTTTAGTTCTATTTTAAAAACGGGAACACTTACAAACTTGAAAATTGGTATGTTCATAGTGCATAAGCTATAAAATAACAACAAATAATAAAATTTGGTCAATCGCGTGTAGGACTCAAAAAAATTAACACATTAACTTACTGAAATTTCAACTAAGTAATACAATTATGATTATGTGTTGGTACGGAACCCTCGGTGCGCGAGTCCGACTCGCACTTGGCCTTTTTTTTATTATTGTTAGTTTTTCGGCTATAGCTCATTAACTTGTAAAGCCTACTTAACTGTGCAGTCGTGAACTCTTTCCTTTTAATTTCATCATAATATATGTTTTTAGGTTTTTACTGTGATTTTTTTTAACGAACGACACCCCACTCTATAGCGTAGACAAAAAAAAATCATCCCCACTATACTTGTGTGTACCCACCTAAAAACAATATTTTTACCGCGCCGCGACCGCTTTTCAATGTGACAGGGTGCATATGAACTCATACTTTACTAAAAATACCGGCCCCGGAACGCTTCCGCTACCGCCTCTGTGTGACGCGGGCTTAAGAGAGTGCGTGCAGTATCCACGATACACACTTATCATAGCGGCAATACTGTCTATGAGCCTAGCTCTACGTGTAAGGGAAAGGTGCGATAATACTGAAGGATGAAAATCTGCTCATGAAATTGAACAACTTTTCCCAAGGAAAATAGGTCGAAATACAAAAAAAACAAATTTTACCTTCTGTACAAAGTGCGCTATCAGCTGATGCAGTTTCTATGGGAGGTCAAAAATTGATTTTGTTCTATGACCTATGTTTCTTGGGAAAAGTTGTTCAGTTGCATAGGCAGATTCACACCCTTTAGTATTATCACACCTTTCCTTAACTCGCTGTGTAAGTTTGAATTTTTATAAGTGTTGTTCCCGAAGAGTGATTCGACTATTTCGACTCATGAAAACAAGCAGCTTCTTCCAAATATTTCCCGAGATAAATTTTTCGCCTTCCCATACAAAATGAGTCGATCACGTGACCAATTTACTATGGAGAGTCGAAAAGATTTTTGCCAGTGAGAATTTTTTTTTCTTTGGGAAAGTTGCTTAATATCATGAGTAGAATCAAAGGCAAGTCCGTGTTTCGACCTTTGGAAATGTTGTTCAGTTCCATAGTCCGCATCCACAGTTTAAGTTTTCGGAAGATTATTAATTAACTGCCTTTTAACACCCTGTATTAATCATCGTTTAAGTAGCAGCCAGCAAGTACGCGGAAACGGAGATGGTGGGTCCCATCGGGCCTACAAATTGGTTCCGGTCTGGTTCAATCAAATGGATGTCGCATCCACAGCGCCCTGTTAGCAACACATAGGTACGTAGGTAAGTAGAAAGAAAGAAAGAAAGAAATAATATTTATTTAGCATGCAAAAGAAAAACAAAAACATAAGTGTAAACACATTAAAAAAACAGCTAAATAGGCCTCCAGCTCAGCACATGCCAAAGCCAAAGGCTAAGGCGCTGATTTTCAGCTGGAACCATTTTTAGAGTTCAGTCACTGACTTTTACGTTGAACACATTGACTGTTTGACGGGCTCGTAGGCGTACGTGGTAGGTAGTGAGCCCTCCTTCTTTTACGCCATGGGCCCCGGGTTCCATCCTGCCCAGGGCAAACATTTGTGTGATGAACAGGAGTGTTTGTTCTGTGTCTGGATGTTATTTATCTATTTATGTATGTATATCATTCTCTGGTACCCATAGTTAGGGATTAGATGACTGTGTGAATTGTCTCTCAATTTTTTTCTGCCGTAAAGCAGCAGTGTTGAAGACTAAGGAAGCCAGTGAAATTACCGGCACATGAGACATATCATCTTAGTTCTCAGGGTAGATAAAGCGCTTTGCTGTCTTATTAGTGTCAAATTATGCAACTAAAGAGATAGTAGGTTCTATGACTGACCACTTACTCGTACCATCAGGAAGCGGCCCACCTGCTCGTTTGCCCACTTCTGATATCAAGCAACTCGTTCAAAATGGTCTCCTTTGCATGTTTTAATACATACATACATACATAACATCACGCCCCTTTCCCGTCGGGGTAGGCAGAGACCACAGTCCTCCACCTGCTACGATCTTGACATACTTCCCTTGCTTCCTGTACTTTCATCAATCCTTTCATACATGCTCGTCGGTTTAGGGTCCTTTTAATACTTGACCGTAATCTGGCTAAGCAATTTGCAATAAAGACAACTCAAATTACAACTCTAATAAAAATATTTACTCGATAAGAGTCCATTCCAAAAAAGTTATCATATTACGCCAGAAAGTTCGTCACAGATTTCGCCATCTAAAGCCAGCTACGCATCATCCATCATGCACGACGAGAAAAAACCTGCATCTCTCTCTGCTGGACGTGCGAACGATGGCGCGTAGTTGACTTAAGTATTGTGTCATTTGCAATCACATCAGTTTTTTTTAAAATAACGACATCTAAAAACCTTTGTAATCTCTAATCAAAACACTAGCAAGGTATTGATTACATTTTTAGGGTTCCGAACCAAAGCGGTAAAAACAGAACCTTATGTTTGCTTATGGTGCGACTTCGTCTGTCTGTCTGCCACACCTGTTTATCTCAGCAACTACTTACGCTATCGTCCTGAAAATGGGAATAGTAGTAATAGAATATGCTTGCCCTACTATACTAAAAAAAAACCGGCCAAGTGCGAGTCGGACTCGCGCCCTAAGGGTTCCGCACCTATCTACCATACATACATACATACATACATAACATCACGCCTCTTTCCCGTTGGGGTAGGCAGAGACCACAGTCCTCCACCTGCTACGATCTTGACATACTTCCCTTGCTTCCTGTACTTTCATCAATCCTTTCATACATGCTCGTCGGTTTAGGGTACTTTTAACCTGGCCTTTATTCAGAACGTCCTGAATTTGGTCCTGGTACGTTCGCCTAGGCCTTCCCCTTCCAACGTTTCCATTCACTCTCGCCTGGTAGATCTCTTTCGTCAATCTTCGTTCATTCATCCTCTCTACATGACCAAACCATCTCAGCATCCCTTTCTCGATTTTGGTCACTACGTCTTCTTTTACGCCACACCGTTCTCTTATCACACTATTTCTTATCCTGTCACTCAATTTAACACCAATCATACTCCTTAGCGCTCTCATTTCCACTGCATTAATTCTACTTTGATGCTTCTTCTGCCATACCCAGCTTTCACTGCCATACATCAGTGTTGGTACCAAAACTCCCCCATGAACAGCCAAACGAGCCTTGTGAGAAACCTTCTGACTCTTCATAAAGGCGTGCAGGGCACCATTCACCATGTTTCCAGCATTCACTCTTCTTTCAATATCACTTTCACACTTTCCATCTCTCGTAAACTTTGAGCCCAGATACACAAACTCCTTCACTTGTTCGACTTGTTCACCATCTATTAATATAGTACACTCTGTCATACATTCTTCTCTTTCAAGTACCATTACTTTAGTCTTGCTTACATTTACTTTCATTCCTTTCTTGTCCAAAGCCACATTCATTATTGTTACCATCTCCTGCAACTCGTCAGCAGATGACGCAAGTACAACTTGGTCATCAGCGTAGAGAAGACATTTGATGAGTAACTCATTCATTCTCAGTCCACACATACTCTCTTTCAGATCAATCAAACAATTATCCATGAACAGGTTAAACAGCCAAGGTGACGCTACACATCCCTGCCTAACACCTTTTTCGATGCTAAACCATTCAGTGTACGCCCCGTTTATTCTGACACAAGCACTGGAATCCTCATAGAGAGATTTCAGTGCTTGAATCAGATGACCGTTTACCCCATACATAGACAATGCTGACCACAATTCATTCCTCACCACTCGGTCATAGGCCTTTTCCAAATCCACGAACGCGCAGTAGACTTTTTGGTTTTTAGCCAAAAACTTTTCAGCTATGCACCGCAAGGAAAAGACCTGATCTGTACATCCCATTCCCTTTCTAAATCCCGCTTGTACATCCCATATTTTATCGTCAGTATCTTTCATCACTCTTTCAATCAAAACCTTTGCATACAGTTTGCCGACGACACTGAGAAGGCTTATCCCGCGATAATTTTTGCAGTCCTGTTGTGACCCTTTTCCCTTGTACAGCGGCACAATCACAGCCTTGCACCAGTCACCTGGTACTTGGCCGTTCGTCCAACACAAGTTGAAAAGGCGGTACAACTGACTAGCCACAATGCCTCGCCCAGCCTTCAACATCTCGACCGACACTCTATCATACCCAGCTGCTTTACCTGATTTCATACTTTTCATCGCTTTCATAATCTCATCCATACTTATCTCACTTACACAATTCTCCTCTTCATTCTCATTCATTTCCACAGAAGACCTAGGTTCGCTGGCCTCTGCTTTTTCTCTCTCAAACAGACTTTCAAAATATTCCTTCCACCTCCTCAGAACACATTCTTCACCTTTTATAATACTTCCATCCTGGCTTCTGATTTTACTCAGCTCCGATGTTCCAAACTTTCCTCGGGCTGTCCGTATGGATTTCCAGAAAAACTTTTGGTTGGACTGGAAATCTTCAGTAAGCCTTCTGTCAAACTCATCCTTACACTCCTCTTTCTTTCTCTCAACAACTTCCTTAACAATACCTTTCGCTCTTTTATATACCTTTCTTGCTACACTTACGTCATCACTTGTTGCCCTCTGCATTCTTTGGTTAGCTTTTACTGCTAACCAATCTGACCATGCTTTCTTCTTCTCACAAACAGCTGCCTGTACACTTTTATCCATCCACATATTCTTCTTCTTTCCACCCTTTTTCCTTTTTGACACCCCACAAACATTGACAGCTATACCTACTACTCCATCTTTAAATTCATTCCACAAACATTCAATATCATTTACTTCATCCAGGTTCTCAAATCTTTCACTCAACTACCATATGATATACCATAGAAAAATAAGGGTAACTAGAAGGAGGATTAAAGAAATAAGTTGTCACAAGGTAGTGAAGGCGTCGTTCTATGGATTTGACAGGTTATTTTGAATATTTCCTAGTGATCACTGATGATTTGACATAAAAATTTGGGACACGTTGGCAGATGTCATCCCATAGTAAATTAAATTAGTAAGGTATCTATTCCGAGCGAAGCAAGGAGGTCCAAAATCTTTGTGATATACTAAAAGCTTTTGCTCTTTGATTTTAAAAACTCCGCGACCATCCAACTTGACCCCTCTTTTATAGAAAAGTTCTTGAAACGGGAGCTCACCTTAATTGGTTTCTATTACTTGTGAGAAAAATTGAAATATTTAATGATTTCAGACTTTTTCCTTAATTTGTACTGTGAGATCTAGCTTCTTGCCAAATTTCATAATTTTAGGTCAACGGGAAGTACCCTGTAGGTTTTGCTTTTTTGCATAAATGTATGGAGATGAGGACATAAAGAGCCATATCTTTTGATTGCGTCGTTGTAAAAAATTGAAATTTTCAGATCTCGTGTGGTTTATGGACCTTACTCGTAATATTCTTTATCAATTTCAACCTGATACCTCTTCTCGTTCGTGAGAAAAAGGGTCTTGACAGACAGACAGTCAAAAAAAAATATTATTCGAAATAGGGCCCAAATATAGGCAACATTTCAAATGGTTACTAGGTTGAACGGGGTATCACATTATTTTATTATTATTATTAAAATCATTTACAATTTCTGAACTTATAATTAATGACACGGCGCCTCCTAAACCTTAATCAGGTTTTTACGGACACCGGTATTCATCGTCTATATGTTATTATAAAATAAACTTGAACAAACACTCGTCTATAGTGTGAATTTATATGTAGGTAGTTCGCTTGCTATGACAATCAGTTCCATTGAAGGTAGATTCAGATAAATATTACCAGTCTAGCAACAAATATCCAAGGTGCATGCGTATGCGTCATCAAAGATATTACGAATGATTGTGTACTAAACGTATAGATACAGAGTGTTTAATTTTTTTTATATTTACTTTGCTAGTTTTTTTTATTTTTATATTACATATTATTATTATTAAATACCGATATTGTATGTGTGGTTTATAATGTTCATACATATGTATTATTAATATTAATGTATATTCGGGTATGTTTATTTATACTCTGATTTTATAAGTAAGTATATTAATATCAAATATGCAATAGTAATGTAAATAAAGTAAGCTAATAAGTAAATTATTATTAAATTATATTTTGTAGAAAGTATTGTTTAAGTTTGTATTTTATATTTTTAGCATTTAGGTCATCTTTAAGAGCTTTAGGGATTTCATTTATTAATTTGGGAATAAGGTATATATTCATATTGTCTCCATACATGTTTTGTGTTTTAGGTACTATTAATTTAGGATTACAAGTGCTTCTTAGTGGCCGTTTTCGAATGGGTAGAATTGGTAGATCGTTATTGAAAAAGTTTTCAACGAGTAGCATGTATTTTATTTTTTCTTTGATAGGAAGTATTCCGCAAAATTTAAATAATTTATTATAATCAAGCTTATACTGTAGCTTTATTTTTTGGGGCACAATAGTTTTGAGGATTCGAAGCTGTAGTTCATGGATTGCGTACAGGTGCGATTTACAAGTTCTACCGTAACTAGTTAGTCCATATTGTATAATTGATTCACCCAATGCCTTGTAGAGTGATAGAAGTATAGGATAGGGGATTTTGTACCTAACAATAGAAAATTTTGCTAGAATAGCCCTTAATTTATCACAAACTTTATTTATGTGGTCAACCCATTTAAAGCGGTTGTCTATTACCAGACCTAGGTACGTTTGTTTGTCTACTAATTCAATATGGCTACATGAAAGGGCTGTTCGTGTAGGTATGTTCCAAAATATGTTTTTGTATTTTTTTACGACTCTCAGTTTCGAGTTTATGTTGAAAAATGTCAAAAAAATACCATCCCCCCGTTATCTCCCAAGTTTACAATTGCGAATAATCAAAATTAATTAAAGTCGATAATTAAATAGAAATCTGCATAAAACCTTTACAAACAAACTTAGTTTTGTGGTCCTAAAAATAGACTTTTCTTCTAAAAATATTATAGGTACTTATATCGGAACCCTCGGCGCGTGAGTCCGTAACATATGGTCCCAATTTAAAGTATTTGACTACACTAAGCACTGTAAAATGACATTACTAATTTCTTTCGTGCTCATGAAAAAGCGTCAAAAGTTGAGACCACAAAAGAAATGACTTAAAAAAAAAATACGTTTTTAATGTACCACGTCAGTGGAAACATTTGTAATTCCATTTCTATGCCATAAAGTCCAAAGTGTTTATACTGATGTGATGTTGGGTGTACGAAAGAGAATGATGTTTTTTTGCAATTTCAGAACCGGCCCCATTATAAATATTATGAATATTTTTATTTTGCTATTCAGAAAGTTAGTTGCAACTATTGAGCCTTAAATAAGGTAGCAAGGTATTTATAGGTATTTTCCTACATTTCTGAATATAAGGAATAAACTGAATACATTACCCAAATCCTGTGATAATCGGGCTATTATAGGGGAGCAGGGTCGGCTTAAGGGACAAAAAAATCAACCCAGGAAAATTAAATTTACCTCCAAGATCCCGAGGTTTGGAGGCCGTAAGCTTATTATGATGCCACACAGACCAGAAAAGTCGTTTCAGATTATGTAGAAGAATGCTACACAAAAAAGCAAAATATGGTTTAAAGTATATCTACTTGCTGTCGTTGTTATAACCAAGTTAAAAATCATCGAAAAATTCAAAACCACATCTAGAATTCGAACTTGCGTCTTTTATGAAACATACTTTTTTACATCTGAAAAATCATCAATAAATGAATTTTTTTTCCGAAGAATCAGGGGTCGAAAAATATGAATTATTAAATAGCGGCGCGAGGTTTCTTTGAAAATGCTAAAAATAAATCTTTTACATCTCTCATATTCGGTAAGTATATCCTTATTACCCCCTAATGGGGCTTGTAGCTGACCAATTAGAGCTCTAGGGCAATAATGTAGCTAGAAAAGCCCTAGGGCGGTAAGTAGTTGAGTTTTAAAAGAGTGAAGTGTTTTTTTTATTACTTACCGCTCTAGGGCTTTTCTAGCTAAATTATTATCCTAGAGCGCTAATTGGTCACCTACAATTTGGTGGTAATAAGGACCTACTTACCTCTACTCGTGATAACAAGCAACTTTCTCGCAGAAAAAAATTGTTAATCGAAAGAACTTTTTTTTCTCTCCATAGTAAAGTGGTCACATGATCGACTCATTTTGTGTGAAGGCAAACAATTTTTTTCGAGTAAAAGAATATTTTCTGTTTTCATGTAATTCTGCACATGTAGAATCACTGAGCTTCTGTAGCAAAACCAATCGAAATTTACGGTGTATTTATTCTTAGAAAAAGTTGTTCAGTTTGTTGTATAACAAAATTTTGTAATAATAAAAACTTACACTATGTTTCGCCGATTAGTCCGCCCGCACCACCTCTAAAACTAGGTAGATAAGGGTTGAAGTAAAATGGCGGCTATAACCCGGGGTGGCTATGGCAAGCCGATGCAGAATTAAAAAGAATTTAATTGATTACGTGCACCGCCGGCCACGGGTATTAAAGACACACTGTGTTGAGAAAACGCTGCGTTTTGGACGTCATCATAACAGTTTCTGCCACACAGGGCAATAATATGTAGCTTAGGCTAGGCACTATAACGAACACGAGGACCGGGGTTATTATAAAAGAGACGCTTGGAATCGCATTTATGTTTTATATTCTTTTTTTATATAGAAAGCTAATAGCAACGTCCGTACCCAGCCGTGGGCAGGAGTTGACTGGCGATTCTTTTCAGAACGTGACGACATCATTCAAAATCAATTTCAATTTTAGAAATAGTCGCCAGCCAGCTCTGCTAAAAGAAGGCTTTCGAGGAGGATCACTACATTATCCTCCCCCCGGGCAAAGAAATTTCCGAGTGAAGCTTGGAAATTTCTTGTACCAAAAATCCCCTAATCTACCTACCTATGGTGGAAAATATTACAAATGTAAGCATAACATAACCCTGCAAAATATTGCTAATATCTAGCTCATGTGACAAAACATTGTTGCTTTCAGTTTCGGTAATCTCATGAACTACGGTGCACAAAACCACCGAAAATTACACCACAAGACCGATTGGGAAAGTAGACTGTTTGAGAAATAGACGGATCAGGAAAACTAAATAGACCGATCAGGAAAGTAGACAGATCAGGAAAGTAGACCGATCGGGAAAGTAGACCGATCGTTCCGGAGGGAACAGGTGTTACGCTTAACTACTTGCTAAAAAAATACAATGGTTGAAAATTTTGAAAAAAGAACTATCTTAGATCAAATCTAAAATTATTTTACTAGTTACGTCTCTATCAAAATAAGTGATACTATGCTTTTTGACAAATAAAGTTTGACATATATCATTCTCTTTCGTAATTCATGGAACCTTTACATAAATTAAAAAAGAAAACTTCCTACTCTATGCTCATCATAGAGTAACACGATTTTCGCGCGCAAAGCCCGGTTTGACGCGTTGCTCTAAGATGCTCATCCTAAGTTCCCACATTAGACATTGACATAGAAAAAACGCTCTGAGTTTGTCTAGAAGTTTGCGGCTGATGAAAGTCAATTTGACATAAGGAAAACGCCTAAAAAATGCTACGCGTTTGGTTATGCAGCCTGCGGCTGGATAATGTCAGTGACATTACTGATATACCTTTCTCTTTCAAACAAAATAAAGGCGTTGCTAAAATAAGACAAAAGCTACCCTAAGATGCTCCCAAGATACTGTGACCCAACAAAAGTCACCCACTAACCCTATGGGCATAAAAGTGGTTGTACATGATAACAACTAGTGGCAACAATATATCCCATCAAGCTAACCTATATTATTGATTCCAAAAACTAATATTTAACCCCAAAAAGTGATGTTTTTCCAAAAGCATCTTAATTTGAAATCTAGTTAACATCATATGGCCTGCGGCCGATGTAAAGCGGAAGCAAAGCTAGAAAAATACACGTCGTCATATCAGCTACAAACACGATACTTGAGCCTGATCCAGACCCTCTATCTAAATACAAATGATTTAATAATAGTTGTACCTATGTTCTTCCCCGATAATGAAAACTGTGACATTTATCCTAACTGAACCCACTCTTTATTGAAATTACTAGAAAAATCTTTAGAAAGTTATGTCTGTAGTATAGACTTTAAAGAAAATACCAATACTTACTTGTTTACCATCATCATAACACGTTACCTGTACCTTCAATTACCAAACAATATTACCGTCCATAGGACATACCATACCATTATTAGAACATTACCTTCTGAAAAGAATACCTTTAAAAAAAAATCTTTTACCAGATTTTTTTTTGTTACCAGGTAGTAGAATAAAATAAACAAACCAAGGAATGATTGTAATTAAATCATAATTACAAACATCCAAAAAACACCCCGTTTTTCTTTCCCAGATGATCAATAAAGTTGCAATCGTTCGCAATTACAACCCTAATGAACAAACCCAAAAAATAAATTTATTAACACATGGATAGCAAAAATAAAACAATCTTCTTTTTTGAGATGGCTGAAGAGCTGCTTGCAGCCTAGCTCTGCTGGCGATGCGATGGTCGGAAGTAGCACGTCCGCCATCAGTCGTCAGTCAGGATAGCCATCTTAAGCCGCGATTACACCTGCTTGAATTTGACGACTGAATAAGAAATCTACCTAGGAGGCTACGTAGAAAAAGACGTTTGTGAATTCAGAGTTCTAGCTAGGAAGCTAAGTATAAAAAGTGCCTACTAATACAGTTGCTGAATAGTGATGTTCCGATAGCGATAGTTTTGCTGTCGGTAGTTGATCTTGAAATACAGTAACACTGTTGAATAGCCTTATCGAAAATAATTATTGTACAATAAAATGCTATCGATTGTTATAAAATGGCTGATACAACCTCAAGACAAATACAACCGATAATTGAAAGAAGAAAAAATTACAGACAAACTTATTTGCGGTCTTAAAGATGGGCTTTATTGCTTTTAAAAATACTACTAATAATAGTTTATATCGAATCCCTCGAAGCGAGAGTCTGCCTCGCACTTGACCGTTTTTTTAATATAAGTATATTTTTGTTCGATATGTTGAATTAATCATTCGCACTTGGACATCACTAAACATGCTAAGTCCCTTCAAGTAAAGGAGTTAGAAGGTTTAGTGATGTGAAAATTTTGCGAATGATTAATTCGAATCGAACAACTTGTCCATGAAAAATAAAAATAAAGCATTATCTTGGTTTAATAATAAGTACTAATAATAAGCTTAAAAAATTCACTATAAAAAAATTTGTATACGACTGTTCGGTTGAGTCAAGGAGTGATCACAGCGAGCTGGATTCAAAGACAAATTCGGCATACATTGCTCGTTGAAGTAAGGATAATGCAATAACATAACCAAGCCTCCCAGCAATGTATGCCGAATTAGTCTTTGAATCCAGCTAGATGTGATCGTGGCTTTAATAGGCTGACAATACATTTCCGTGATGTTTTTATTTTTATTTACCTTAAATGGACAAATGAGACCTGAACATTGCCGTGCCAAATCTTATGAATGAGAGTATTTCTGATCAAACAAAAACAATGGCTGTGATAAATGCAGTGGAAACATTTTTTCTCTTTTTCTAGTCTTGCAGGTGCACATAGTCATTCGCCGTAACTGAACAACTTTCAGTAAATAAAACTATCAGCCTCTTCAATACTCTTCATATAAAATTGCAAATGGACAGTTTAGCCACGATCACATCTAGCTAGCTGGATACAAAGACTAATTCGGCATACATTGCTGGGAGGCTTGGTTGTGTTATTGCAATATCCTTACTTCAACGAGCAATGTATCCCGAATTAGTCTTTGAATTCAGCTAGGTGTGATCGTGGCTTTTTTGTGGAAAAGAGGATTATTTTAATATTTTCTGAAAGTTTTATTTACTGAAAATTATTCAGTTACGTTGACTGACCACGCCCTTTCAGTTTTCGGAAACCAGTCCCTTAGACCATGTATTGGTCAATTTAATTTCGATGCGAACACGGAATTAAATTAAAATAATCATTCGCACTCGGACATCACTAAACCTCCTTACTCCCTTCAAGTAAAGAACTTAGGAAGTTTAGTGATGGGTAAATTTTGCGAATGATGATAAACAACTTGTCGATAAAAAATAATTATTATTCATGGTGTAATAACAAGTACTAATAAAAAAAATTAAAAAATTCACTATAGATTACCATCGATACTTCAAAGGTTCAGATATTTTCTATACGACTGTTCAGTAGAGTTAATAAACCTGCTTTGCGACAAAAAAAATCGTAAAAAGAACTAGGTAAAGGAGTGATCACACCTAGCTGAATTCAAAGACTAATTCGGCATACATTGCTGGGAGGCTTGGTTATGTTAATTGAAATATCCTTACTTCAACGAGCAATGTATGCCGAATTAGTCTTTGAATTCAGCTAGGTGTGATCACTCCTTAACTCTACATTGCGCGTGGCTTGACACGAAGTACGAACTTGGTCGGTTATTTAGTATCGATTATTACCGGTACTTTTAAGAATTCGATATTCTCGATATTTTCTATAGGAATATTCGGTAGAGTTACTGTATTTTTAAAATTCAACCATCGATCTCGTTATCGCAGCAACACTGATTCAATAATTTTCAAAATTTACGGTTCGGTTAGGTACTCAATCAAGCGCGACGGAGTCAGATGTGTCCGTGTAGAATACTTGACTAGTGCAACACTGTTAGTTTTGAATATAGCGGTCTTTAATTGTTTTTCTAGTAGGAGCGCTTGTTTTAAGTAAAAAAGTATACCATCAGTTAGGCCATTATTTTTTGTTCGACAAGTTGTTCGATTCGAGTCAATCATTCGCATTTGCCCATCACTAAACCTCCTAACTAAGTGGCTTACTATGTTCCGATGTCATTTTTTGGTGGTCATTTCCTCCGAGGCGAGTTCGCCCGGTTGGGCATTTCGCCCGAAAGTATTCATTGTTAGTCGAGGTCTTTTAAAACCATATCCAAAAGATAATGAGAAACTATGGCAAACAATAAATAAACTTACATACAGAAATAAAAAATCCAAATAAGATCAATAAACTTCTAGATAAAAAGAATTGACTTCAGCATTTTGTTACTGTAAAAATATCGTTGGCCGAAAATATTTTACTTAAGACTGCACCACGTAAAAACTACCAAAACGGCAATCACGGTTTAATATTGCTTACATATTTAATATGATTTTTTTTAAAACCATTACGATTACGCCATACATTTTTAGTATGACCGCGCGAAGTCTAATAAATAGCTCTGACACGCGGCCGATACCCACAAGAGCTCGAAGCGCCAAAATTATGGATCGCGTTTCAACGTATACACATTCTCTGCTTTCATAGTGTAACAAGGTAACTTTGTTTTTTACTATTTTCTAAAGTAAGATATTTCTTTCCTTGTATTTATAAAGTGTTTGTTTTAGAGAAATGGGGAAGCGCAAAGATAAATATTATGTATCCCGTCAAATATTCAAAAAATATCTCTTCCTTTAACCAAGTAAGTACCTACTTATATACCATACCTAGGTAGTTTTGTTTTGTGATGGGTGACTGGTGATGAAGGGTAGGCGGAGGAAGATAGGTAGATGATGGGTGATCGGTCAAAAGGGTTATCAGAGTAATAGATTTTCGCTACGTGATTGATGTCCGGATGAAGATGGGTGACCGGTGGATGATATTGATGGGTGACCGGCGGAAGACGAGTCAATGGTAGATGATGGGTGACCGGTAGATGATGGGTAATCGGCAGTGGTCGGAATAGGTAGAGCTGTTTAGGGTCGATGATCGGAAACTTGAACGTGCTGCTTGCTACATTATTTCGTCAGGTCTGTTAGATTTTCCTCTTGAGACGGATTTCCATGGCATGGCTTTTCGAAATAAGACTGCCTTTTCATCGTTAGTATGTGTCGTTTGATCTTTCGATCACAAAAACAACGAAATGTACAACGATGGCACGGATTTAAATGGATTACTTTTTTAAAAGAAGCAAACGGCGCCAAACTTAGGCAGGAAAAAGGCTACATTATTTCGTCAGGTCTGTTAGATTTTCCTCTTGAGACGGATTTCCATGGCATGGCTTTCCGAAATAAGACTGCCTTTTGATCGTTAGTATGTGTCCTTTGATATTTTGATCACAAAAACAACGAAATGTACAACAATAGCAAGGATTTAAATGGATTACTTTTTTTAAAGAAGCAAACGGCGCCAAACGTAGGCAGGAAACAGGCTACATTATTTCGTCAGGTCTGTTAGATTTTCCTCTTTAGACGGATTTCCATGGCATGGCTTTCCGAAATAAGACTGCCTTTTGGTCGTTAGTATGTGTCCTTCGATCTTTCGATCACAAAAACAACGAAATGTACAACAATAGCAAGGATTTAAATGGATTACTTTTTTTAAAGAAGCAAACGGCGCCAAACGTAGGCAGGAAACAGGCTACATTATTTCGTCAGGTCTGTTAGATTTTCCTCTTTAGACGGATTTCCATGGCATGGCTTTCCGAAATAAGACTGCCTTTTGGTCGTTAGTATGTGTCCTTCGATCTTTCGATCACAAAATCAACGAAATGTACAGCGTTGGCACGGATTTAAATGGATTATTTTTTTAAAAGCAAACGGCGCCAAACTTAGGCAGGATGATAGTTGATGACTGGATGAATGATGATGATGAAAGGATGATAAGTGATGCGCGGATTATAGTTGATGAGTGGATCAATGATGATGAGTGATGCGCGGATGATAGTTGATCAGTGGATGAATGATGATAAGTGGATGATGAGTGATGCGCGGATGATAGTTAATGAGTGGATGAACGATGATGAGCGGATGATGAGTGATGCGTGGATGAATGATGATGATGAGCGGATGATGAGTGATTTTCGGATGATAAGTGATGCGCGGATGATAGTTGATCAGTGGATGAATGATGATGAGCGGATGATGAGTGTTGCGCGGATGATAGTTGATGAGTGGATCAATGATGATGAGTGATGCGCGGATGATAGTTGATCAGTGAATGAATGATGATGAGCGGATGATGAGTGATTTTCGGATGATAAGATATGATGAAGATGCGCGGATGATGAGTGATTTTCGGATGATAAGTGATGTGCGGATGATAGTTTCTACCACCATGTCATTACGAGTAAGTCTAAAGTGTTTCTACTGACGTGCTGTTGAGTATACAAACTTGAAGAGCTGTTCCCTGTCGCCCCTCGCTTCCCCTCGAGTAACCCTCCGTTATACAATCGTTGCGCTGAGCTATATTAGTAGAGTTCATTAAAAATACCTTGAGAGAAAAAATTCCATTCAAAACACAGTTTTTTAAAAGGTGTCGTTTCCTCCGAGCGGACGAGAACGCGTCTCGGGTGAAATGACGCACTACGACTCCAAGTGGACTGCGCGCATGTGTGTGTTCGATCATACGCACACTACTGTTGCTTCCGACTCGACGCGAAAACTAAACAGTTTTGATCCTATACATTTTTTTATGAAAGGGACAACTGATTTAGACATGAATTGAAAATTTTGTCAGGATTACAAAGTATCTCTTTTAAGGAAGTGTAACAAAATTACGGACAAGTACAAGGTGTCAAACAATCTCCTGAAAACTTCATCAATGGACTCATACCATGAAAAATTAACGATTTTCACCATACATACATCTATACACAACAAAAAAAAATGTTAAAGTGCGAGTCGGACTCGCGCATCGAGGGTTCCGATATACCTACCTATAGTATTTTTAGAAGCAATAAGGTCCATTGTAAGGACCGCAAAACTAAATTTGTTTGTAAAGATTTGTTGCAAATTTCCAAAAAACTGTGCTACTTAGAGAGATTGTTTTTTTTTCTGAATTATTTACATAAACCTCTATGGACTTTAATTAATTCAGATTTTTTTCTTCGGAAAACTTCGGGGATAAGGAAGGGGGGATGGTATTTTTTTAACTTTTTATATCATAACTTGAAAACTAAGAGTCGTTTAAAATATAAAGAACTATTTTGGAATGTACAAGTGAAGCACTTTCATATGATACCTAACTTGACTTAGTACAACTTAGTTAGGACTTGACAGTTAAAAACTTTGACCTACCCATTTGGGCCCCCTTTACAATAATAATAATATTATAATTATTTCAATTGCAATAAAGTAAGACAATCGTATTCGAAAACTACTTCTACTACTAAATAGAAAAGTATAAACGAGTTTTTAGCTTGCTTTTCAATTTATTTTAAGGTCATTAAAAACACTCATAGAAGCCTTTATACAAAGTATCTGAACATATCAGTCGCGCTATAAAGTGTACCAGCACAGAAAATACGAGTATAGAGGTATACTAACGTATAGCACAACTAGTGAACTGTCTATGATCCCTACCATGTTGATGTTCCTTAATAGTGATGTACAATTATTTCAAGAAGCAACAATCGAAATATTCGAATGTACTACTTAGTACTATCCAAATAATCTTTTATCATTCAATTGTTATTTTTCATTGGAATCATTATTCGCTTTTCGTACGATTTTGAATGAAAAATTTATTCTAACTAAAAGAATGAATAAAGCACTCAAATTCTTTGTGTTTACTTGACTGG
The DNA here is from genome assembly GCA_947532105.1 of Athrips mouffetella. Classification (NCBI taxonomy): domain Eukaryota; kingdom Metazoa; phylum Arthropoda; class Insecta; order Lepidoptera; family Gelechiidae; genus Athrips; species Athrips mouffetella. The sequence goes on along the minus strand of OX383975.1, from coordinate 3,132,858 downwards.
TGCAACCTTATTTTAATTCCTTGTTTGTTTTTTAGTATACCGGTAATTCTGTGGATTTTTTTTGTAGTTATTCTAGTGTTTTTCTATAAAACATAAATTAGCCCTTATTAATATTTTCCGTACGATGAGGTGTTCTATTCGTATTGGCCCTTCACTAAAGTTCCTTTCTGCGTTGCTTACTATGCGGCTTACTCAGTCAGTGACTTACTAAGTTCCATCTTTCTACCTTCCTTTCCTACGTAGGAGACTAACTGACTTAGTGTGTGAATTCAGTCAGGTGTGATCGGCCCTTTAGCCGCGATTACACCTGCTTGAATTTGACGACTGAATAAGAAATCTACCTAGGAGGCTACGTTGAAAAAGACGTTTGTGAATTCAGAGTTCTAGCTAGGAAGCTAAGAAGAAAAAGTGCCTACTAATACAGTTGCTGAATAGTGATGTTCCGATAGCGATAGTTTCGCTGTCGGTAGTTAATCTTGAAATACAGTAACTCTGTTGAATAGCCTTATCGAAAATAATTATTGTACAATAAAATGCTATAGATTGTTAAAAAATGGCTGATACAACCTCAAGACAAATACAACCGATAATTGAAAGAAGAAAAAATTACAGACAAACTTATTTGCGGTCTTAAAGATGGGCTTTTATTGCTTTTAAAAATACTACAGGAATATCGAATCCCTCGAAGCGAGAGTCTGCCTCGCACTTGACCGTTTTTTTTTAATATAAGTATATTTTTGTTCGATATGTTGAATTAATCATTCGCACTTGGACATCACTAAACATGCTAAGTCCCTTCAAGTAAAGGAGTTAGAAGGTTTAGTGATGTGAAAATTTTGCGAATGATTAATTCGAATCGAACAACTTGTCCATGCAAAATAAAAATAAAGCATTATCTTGGTTTAATAATAAGTACTAATAATAAACTTAAAAAATTCACTATAAAAAAAATTGTATACGACTGTTCGGTTGAGTCAAGGAGTGATCACAGCTAGCTGGATTCAAAGACTAATTCGGCATACATTGCTCGTTGAAGTAAGGATAATGCAATAACATATCCCAGCAATGTATGCCGAATTAGTCTTTGAATCCAGCTAGATGTGATCGTGGCTTTAATAGGCTGACAATACATTTCCGTGATGTTTTTATTTTTATTTACCTTAAATGGACAAATGAGACCTGAACATTGCCGTGCCAAATCTTATGAATGAGAGTATTTATGATCAAACAAAAACAATGGCTGTGGTAAATGAAGTGGATACATTTTTTCTCTTTTTCTAGTCTAGCAGGTGCACATAGTCATTCGCCGTAACTGAACAACTTTCAGTAAATAAAACTATCAGCCTCTTCATATAAAATTGCAAATGGACAGTTTAGCCACGATCACATCTAGCTGGATACAAAGACTAATTCGGCATACATTGCTGGGAGGCTTGGTTGTGTTATTGCAATATCCTTACTTCAACGAGCAATGTATCCCGAATTAGTCTTTGAATTAAGCTAGGTGTGATCGTGGCTTTTTTGTGGAAAAGAGGATTATTTTAATATTTTCTGAAAGTTTTATTTACTGTTACCTTGACTGACCACGCCCTTTCAGTTTTCGGAAACCAGTCCCTTAGACCATGTATTGGTCAATTTAATTTCGATGCGAACACGGAATTAAATTAAAATTAATCATTCGCACTCGGACATCACTAAACCTCCTTACTCCCTTCAAGTAAAGAACTTAGGAAGTTTAGTGATGGGTAAATTTTGCGAATGATGATGAACAACTTGTCGATAAAAAATAATTATTATTCATGGTGTAATAACAAGTATGTACTAAAAAAAAATAAAAAAATTCACTATAGATTACCATCGATACTTGAAAGTTTCAGATATTTTCTATACGACTGTTCAGTAGAGTTAATAAACCTGCTTTGCGACAAAAAAAATCGTAAAAAGAACTAGGTAAAGGAGTGATCACCCCTAGCTGAATTCAAAGACTAATTCGGCATACATTGCTGGGAGGCTTGGTTATGTTAATTAAAATATCCTTACTTCAACGAGCAATGTATGCCGAATTAGTCTTTGAATTCAGCTAGGTGTGATCACTCCTTAACTCTACACTGCGCGTGGCTTGACACGAAGTACGAACTTGGTCGGTTATTTAGTATCGATTATTACCGGTACTTTTAAGAATTCGATATTCTCGATATTTTCTATAGGAATATTCGGTAGAGTTACTGTATTTTTAAAATTCAACCATCGATCTCGTTATCGCAGCAACACTGATTCAATAATTTTCAAAATTTACGGTTTAGTTAGGTACTCAATCAATCGCCAGTTAAAGCGCGACGGAGTCAGATGTGTCCGTGTAGAATACTTGACTAGTGCAACACTGTTAGTTTTGAATATAGCGGTCTTTAATTGTTTTTCTGGTAGGAGCGCTTGTTTTAAGTAAAAAAGTATACCATCAGTTAGGCCATTATTTTTTGTTCGACAAGTTGTTCGATTCGAGTCAATCATTCGCATTTGCCCATCACTAAACCTCCTTACTAAGTGGCTTACTATGTTCCGATGTCATTTTTTGGTGGTCATTTCCTCCGAGGCAAGTTCGCCCGGTTGGGCATTTCGCCCGAAAGTATTCATTGTTAGTCGAGGTCTTTTAAAACCATATCCAAAAGATAATGAGAAACTATGGCAAACAATAAATAAACTTACATACAGAAAAAACAATCCAAATAAGATCAATAAACTTCTAGATAAAAAGAATTGACTTCAGCATTTTGTTACTGTAAAAATATCGTTGGCCGAAAATATTTTACTTAAGACTGCACCACGTAAAAACTACCAAAACGGCAATCACGGTTTAATATTGCTTACATATTTAATATGTTTTTTTTTAAAACCATTATGATTACGCTATACATTTTTAGTATGACCGCGCGAAGTCTAATAAATAGCTCTGACACGCGGCCGATACCCACAAGAGCTCAAAGTGAGACCACGTCAGCTTGCACCGCGACGCGCCAAAATTATGGATCGCGTTTCAACGTATACACATTCTCTGCTTTCATAGTGTAACAAGGTAACTTTGTTTTTTACTATTTTCTAAAGTGAGATATTTCTTTCCTTGTATTTATAAAGTGTTTGTTTTAGAGAAATGGGGAAGCGCAAAGATAAATATTATGTATCCCGTCAAAAATTCAAAAAATATCTATTCTTTTAACCAAGTAATTACCTACTTATATACCATACCTAGGTAGTTTTGTTTTGTGATGGTTGACTGGTGATGAAGGGTAGGCGGAGGAAGATAGGTAGATGATGGGTCAGAAGGGTTATCAGAGTAATAGATTTTCGGTACGTGATTGATGTTCGGACGAAGATTGGTGACCGGTGGATGATATTGATGGGTGACCGGCGGAAGACGAGTCAATGGTAGATGATGGGTGACCGGTAGATGATGGGTAATCGGCAGTGGTCGGAATAGGTAGAGCTGTTTAGGGTCGATGATCGGAAACTTGAACGTGCTGCTTGCTACATTATTTCGTCAGATCTGTTAGATTTTGCTCTTGAGACGGATTTCCATGGCATGGATTTTCGAAATAAGACTACCTTTTGATCGTAAGTATGTGTCCTTTGATCTTTCGATCACAAAAACAACGAAATGTACAACGATGGCACGGATTTAAATGGATTACTTTTTTAAAAGAAGCAAACGGCGCCAAACTTAGGCAGGTAACAGGCTACATTATTTCGTCAGGTCTGTTAGATTTTCCTCTTGAGACGGATTTCCATGGCATGGCTTTCCGAAATAAGACTGCCTTTTGATCGTTAGTATGTGTCCTTTGATCTTTCGATCACAAAAATAACGAAATGTACAACGATGGCACGGATTCAAATGGATTACTTTTTTAAAAGAAGCAAACGGCGCCAAACTTAGGCAGGAAACAGTCTACATTATTTCGTCAGGTCTGTTAGATTTTCCTCTTGAGACGGATTTCCATGGCATGGCTTTCCGAAATAAGACTGCCTTTTGATCGTTAGTATGTGTCCTTTGATCTTTCGATCACAAAAATAACGAAATGTACAACGATGGCACGGATTCAAATGGATTACTTTTTTAAAAGAAGCAAACGGCGCCAAACTTAGGCAGGAAACAGGCTACATTATTTCGTCAGGTCTGTTAGATTTTCCTCTTGAGACGGATTTCCATGGCATGGCTTTCCGAAATAAGACTGCCTTTTGATCGTTAGTATGTGTCCTTTGATATTTCGATCACAAAAGCAACGAAATGTACAACAATGGCACGGACTTAAATAGATTACTTTTTTTAAAGAAGCAAACGGCGCCAAACGTAGGCAGGAAACAGGCTACATTATTTCGTCAGGTCTGTTAGATTTTCCTCTTTAGACGGATTTCCATGGCATGGCTTTCCGAAATAAGACTGCCTTTTGGTCGTTAGTATGTGTCCTTCGATCTTTCGATCACAAAATCAACGAAATGTACAGCGATGGCACGGATTTAAATGGATTATTTTTTTTAAAGCAAACGGCGCCAAACTTAGGCAGGATGATAGTTGATGACTGGATGAATGATGATGATGAAAGGATGATGAGTGATACGCGGATTATAGTTGATGAGTGGATCAATGATGATGAGTGATGCGCGGATGATAGTTGATCAGTGGATGAATGATTATAAGTGGATGAAGAGTGATGCGCGGATGATAGTTAATGAGTGGATGAACGATGATGAGCGGATGATGAGTGATGCGTGGATGACTGATGATGATAAGCGGATGATGAGTGATTTTCGGATGATAAGTGATGCGCGAATGATAGTTGATCAGTGGATGAATGATGATGAGCGGATGATGAGTGATGCGCGGATGTTAGTTGATGAGTGGATCAATGATGATGAGTGATGCGCGGATGATAGTTAATGAGTGGATGAATGATGATGATGAGCGGATGATGAGTGATTTTCGGATGATAAGTGATGCGCGTATGATAGTTGATCAGTGGATGATGAGTGATGTGTGGTTGAGTGGATGAATTATGATGATGAGCGGATGATGAGTGATTTTCGGATGATAAGTGATGCGCGGATGATAGTTGATGAGTGGATCAATGATAATGAGTGATGCGCGGATGATAGTTGATCAGTGAATGAATGATGATAAGTGGATGATGAGTGATTTTCGGATAATAAGTGATGTGCGGATGATAGTTTCTACCACCATGTCATTACGAGTAAGTCTAAAGTGTTTCTACTGACGTGCTGTTGAGTATACAAACTTGAAGAGCTGTTCCCTGTCGCCCCTCGCTTCCCCTCGAGTAACCCTCCGTTATACAATCGTTGCGCTGAGCTATATTAGTAGAGTTCATTAAAAATACCTTGAGAGAAAAAAGTTCCATTCAATACACAGTTTTTTAAAAGGTGTCGTTTCCTCCGAGCGGGCGAGAACGCGTCTCGGGTGAAATGACGCACTACGACTCCGCGTGGACTGCGCGCATGTGTGTGTTCGATCATACGCACACTACTGTTGCTTCCGACTCGACGCGAAAACTAAACAGTTTTGATCCTATACATTTTTTTATGAAAGGGACAACTGATTTAGCCATGAATTGAAAATTTTGTCCGGATTACAAAGTATCTCTTTTAAGGAAGTCTAACGAAATTACGGACAAGTACAAGGTGTCAAACAATCTCCTGAAAACTTCATCAATGGACTCATACCATGAAAAATTAACGATTTTCACCATACATACATCTATACACAACAAAAAAAAATGTTAAAGTGCAAGTCAGACTCGCGCATCGAGGGTTCCGATATACCTACCTAAAGTATTTTTAGAAGCAATAAGGTCCATTGTAAGGACCGCAAAACTAAATTTGTTTGTAAAGATTTGTTGCAAATTTCCAAAAAACTGTGCTACTTAGAGAGATTGTTTTTTTTCTGAATTATTCACATAAACCTCTATGGACTTTAATTAATTCAGATTTTTTCTTCGGAAAACTTCGGGGATAGAGTCGTTAAAAATATAAAGAACTATTTTGGAATGTACAAGTGAAGCACTTTCATATGATACCTAACTTGACTTAGTACTGACAATTAAAAACTTTGACCTACCCATTTGAGCCCCCTTTACAATAATAATAATATTATAATTATTTCAATTGCAATAAAGTAAGACAATCGTATTCTAAAACTACTTCTACTACTAAATATAAAAGTATAAACGAGTTTTTAGCTTGCTTTTCAATTTATTTTAAGGTCATTAAAAATACTCATACAAAGTATCTGAACATATCAGTCGCGCTATAAAGTGTACCAGCACAGAAAATATAGAGGTATACTAACGTATAGCACAACTAGTGAACTGTACTATGTTGATGTTCCTTAATAGTGATGTGATGTACAATTATTTCAAGAAGCAACAATCGAAATATTCGAATGTACTACTTAGTACTATCCAAATAATCTTTTATCATTCAATTGTTATTTTTCATTGGAATCATTATTCGCTTTTGTGTACGATTTTGAATGAAAAATTTATTCTAACTAAAAGAATGAATAAAGCACTCAAATTCTTTGTGTTTACTTGACTGGTGCAACCTAATTTTAATTCCTTGTTTGTTTTTTAGTATACCGGTATTCTGTGGTTTTTTTTGTAGTTATTCTAGTATTTTTCTATACAACATAAATTAGCCCTTATTAATATTTTCCGTACGATGAGGTGTTCTATTCGTATTGGCCCTTCACTAAAGTTCCTTTCTGCGTTGCTTACTATGCGGCTTACTCAGTTAGTGACTTACTAAGTTCCATCTTTCTACCTTCCTTTCCTACGTAGGAGACTAACTGACTTAGTGTGCGAATTCAGTCAGGTGTGATCGGCCCTTTAGTGTTGTCGCTCATGGTTAGCGATCACCGATGTGGACACGCTGAAGCGCATCCAAGGATATCGACACTCGATATCACAACTCATTGAGCATAGTATAACATGAAAAAGAGAATTAGTGTTAAGTACAAAATAAAGTTAGGACACCATGAATACATGTTTTTGGACGTCTTTCATCTATACATACATCGTCAAGTAAAACATTTATAATTCACGCTTTTAACAATATGAGAGGTCCTTTGACTAGAAAAGTGAAAAATTATAGTGAAAACCTGCTAACAATGATTTTAGTTCGAAATCATACATATATCTTTTTTATATTTACAATATTGCGTACAATGCATTTATAATCATAATGAGCTTATCCATATTTTTTATAGAACAATATTTCTTGATTATATGAATACCTTTACTCTATTAACATCTCACCCTCTGTGATCGAATGGTTTCGCTCTTACCTCCACGGTCGCCAGCAGAGCGTGAGGACCAACGATGCTTCATCGGACTGGTCTGCATTATCTGCTGGGGTACCGCAAGGTGGTGTTCTTTCGCCATTACTATTTTCAATCTTTATAAATAATATTTCTCGCGTAGTCTCTTCCCCGTACCACTTGTATGCCGATGATCTACAGATATACAGGCACTTTTCACTAGATGACGCAACAGAAGCTGTCACTGCGATTAATAACGATCTCACTGCAATAAAAACATGGGCTCACACATTTGGTTTGCTTGTTAACCCTAGTAAGTCTCAAGCGATGGTTGTAGGCAGTAGTAGGTTAAGAAGCAGACTTAATTTTGATGATCTTCCCTTTGTATGTTATGACGACGTCTGTATTCCATACACTAACAAGGCTAAAAACCTGGGTCTAATCATAGATAATACCTTGTTAGCTACAACCACCACGCTGCGCTGGCAACACCAACCCATCGCCTATATAAGCCGGCTGGACACCCGATGGGCCTCTCACTCGCTGCTCAACTGTTGGAACGATCGGACGTCTTAGGAGCGTTATAGTTACCCGTTGTACCTAGGTTGGATCTAGCCCTTTTAGGTTTCCTGAATATTGTCCTTGTTGTGTTAATTTAATAGAAGTTCGGTTTGTCATCAAATGTGGTGTTATTTCAATAAAATGTTGGTTAGGTCTATCTGTGCCTCATTTCCTAAGAACAACCCATTTGCCTTCTGGTTTCTTACATCAGAAGTGGGATGATTCATGAGGGAATTTCACAAACTGCCGCTGACATCAGAGATCATCATTTTATGTGTTTGGAAATGACAGTGATTCCAATGAGGTACACAAAGCTATGAACTCGGTAAGGTTACACCAATTATTATGTATCTGACTTAGATCTTTTTATGCCATGATGCTGTCGTCGTGGGGTGGCAAAATCTTTGTGAAAATTTATGGAACCAGTGTTCTGTTGAAACACATCGCTTATGGAGTTTAAAAAGCAAAACTATAACTAAAACTACAATGGTCAGGTACGGCCGAGCAGTAAGTGCTGACGTTTGTGACTATAAATGTTTCCTATGCATTCTTGAACGAGGCCAAGTTTTGAAGCTATAAGCGTTCCTGTTAATTGTGCGTAGAATTATAGATCTACTTTTCTACCTGTTTAGTCTTACATTGTGCTTTTGTTTTTATGTTTTATGTGTGTTTCGGCTGGCTGAGTGGCTGGCGACACCTGATCTATCGGGATGGGTCTTCCTGTCCAAAGCTTTTCGGCTGGCTGAGTGGCTGGCGACAACTGATGTATCGGGATGGGTCTTCCTGTCCAAGGCTTCGCAAAGCACCGGCAAGCTGGAATCTGGCGTGTGCTTCCCGTACAAAGTTACGTGCGTGCTTTCATCACCACCGCTACGAGCTGGAACTTCTGGTGCTGTGGCTTACGTCCACTGTGCCTATGGTTTGTCTGGACAATGTCTATGGCTTGTGTCACCGGGTTGTCGTTTAATAAGCCTACGTCTATTGTGCCAGTGGTTTGTCTGGTGTCGGGTCGTTAAAGCCTACGGCCACTGTGCCCACGACTTTAACGGCTTGAGTCTGATATCAAGCAGAACTTTGGGCCTCTGATATCTGAAGGCGGGTAACCCCTGTGCTTCCAACGATCTGGTTTTTGAAGGCGGGTAGCCCCTGTGCTTCCAACGATGTTGCTTACAAAATCATGGATGGAAATGGTAATGAATGACCTATCCATGGATTTGTAAGGTTACTACTGGTGTGAAAATCGCCATTCACGCCGTTCTTTTGTATGGGACTACTTATGATGAGAGTCCGGAATTTCATCATAATGGGTTTCATTATTTCATTTAGAGTTATTTGTCTGAAACTTTGTGTCGATAAGTACAGATGTCCTCAACAGAGTAACTTCTATGGTAGCAAGAGTGCACACTTGTTATCATACTGGTTCAATAACGAAATGAACAAACTAAGATCCATACTCGCCAGCTTACTACTTATTTCAGACCAATAACATTTGTGTACTAATCTGCATCGAATTCAGTGTTGTGATTCATGTGCTTAGATACTGATGACGAGTTCCATTATGTGGATGGAGTGCCATAGCGAACCCGGAACCGACTGCTTCGGGAGTGACCCGCGGTCGCGCTGTTTCATTCCTGCTGCGTCGTGTGGTGCGGTGCCGTCGGGTAGAGCGCTCGGGAGGTGCTGCAGCAGGGCGCCACTGGATCGGCTCCCACCAGCAGCCGCAGCCGTAGCATACTCTTGTCGGTCTGCGCTTCAACCGGACGCAAGACGTATCAACAAACTTGGTGAGACCAAACCAATTATTTTATTACGTCATCACGTGTTGCGATGAAACTAATTACAAAACAGTTAAAAGTCTTATCTTGTGCAAGTACCCAAGTATGTACTTATTAGAACTGCAGAACCTAAGATCAAATCTGGTACAGCTGAGATGACTGAGATAAACGCATTAATCCATCAAGCTAATTCAAACTTCACGTTATTCGCTAATTCTTTGTAAAACCTATATGCGTGAGCGCATACACGTATTTTGTATGCTGTACAGTGTGTGACGCGCATGTCAGTTTCGAAACTGACTAACTTTCTGTTTTCTTAGTTTTGACTGGATTGCATAGAAGAAAAGACGGAGCTTCAGGTTATTTTTATTTGTTGATGTTCAGAGCCTTTTTCCTGCAGGTTCTGATGACAATGAAGAGATGCAGCCAGGACAGCTACTTCGAGTGACGTGGCTTGGTCATGTTCAAAAGCCATCGTGGACGCTGGCATGTCAGGAGAGGCCGTGTTAGCTACAACCACCACGCTGCGCTGGCAACACCAACCCATCGCCTATATAAGCCGGCTGGACACCCGATGGGCCTCTCACTCGCTGCTCAACTGTTGGAACGATCGGACGTCTTAGGAGCGTTATAGTTACCCGTTGTACCTAGGTTGGATCTAGCCCTTTTAGGTTTCCTGAATATTGTCCTTGTTGTGTTAATTTAATAGAAGTTCGGTTTGTCATCAAATGTGGTGTTATTTCAATAAAATGTTGGTTAGGTCTATCTGTGCCTCATTTCCTAAGAACAACCCATTTGCCTTCTGGTTTCTTACAACCTTGTCTTGAACTGCTCAAGTCAATGAGGTAAGCAGGCGCATGCATTATTCATACCACTCACTCAAACGACTCCAGTTCTTCCTTCCTCTCAACACGAAAATCATGCTTGCCCAATCCCTTCTTCTTCCTATTCTAGACTACGCTGATGTGTGTTATTTGGATGCGACTGAGGAGCAACTTAATAAACTTGAGCGCCTACAAAATCTCGCTATACGTTTTATATTTGGACTTCGAAAATTTGACCACGTATCCCACTTTCGTGCTCAGTTAAAATGGCTCCCAATTCGACTTCGCCGTGATGTGCATATCCTTACTGTTCTCTACAATATCCTTAATGATCCTGCCACTCCTGAATACCTCCGCTCCCGTTTCTAACTTTTGCCTCCTGATCTCCGTTCTAGGCGTCCATGCATCACTAAGATGCTGGAATGTCCGAGAGCAAACACAAATTTCCTATTTAACTCCTTCTCTTCGCGAGCTGCTCGAATGTGGAACAAGCTTCCTAAATCGATACAAGACAGCCCTTCCGTTACTTCTTTTAAAAAAAGGCTAAAAGAGCACTACTTATCGATCTTATCTTGTTAAAATATTATTATGTATTATTCTATTATATTATAGTTTAGGTATGTAGTATTCTATTATATTATTGGTATATAAGTAATATGGTATGTAGTCAGTATAAGTAGTATATTTAACTTATGACTATGTATGTATGATTAATATGTAGTGTATATTTTCCTACTATTATTTAATCTTAATAATTGTGTACACATTCTTGTCCCCGTCTATATACTTATATTTTCTTACTTAATATTGGTTGGCTGGAAGAGATCTCTTCAAAGAGATAAGCTCGCCATTGTAAACTACATCTGTATCATTTTATAATTGTTTTGTTGTGTACAATAAAGAATACATATAATATTGTACACGTAATATTATCTACGCAATATGAACAAATACTATAAACCTTAGATTATGAATAACGATAAACAAACAAAATATGACATGACATCTTTGTCATCCAAAAGACATGCGCAGTTTCTCTGTCGCCATCCGTCGTCTTGGAGCCTTGCAAACACAAATTATTACGAAATTGGTACGTTTGTAACCAATTCAAGCATGACGAACAATATGAAAAAACTTTGATGAGGGTGATTCTCTGCTTTAGACAATACAAAAATAGCTTACAGTTGTACGGCACGTGTTATGCGTGCCGTGTCCATAAAAATTGGCACTCATAAAGTATGACGCGTCGTGGTCATCATATGGCATCATCCTCTTCACATACAGGGCATCATCTTCTTCATTAGCATCTTCTTCTCTTACTTAGGACTGGTTTGTTGAGTCGCGCAACTGTAACACTTTACATAAAATGGCAATAGGGGCACGGCGCCTCCACCATTATAACGAACACGAGGACCGGGGTTATTATAAAAGAGACGCTTGGAATCGCATTTATGTTTTATATTCTTTTTTTATATAGAAAGCTAATAGCAACGTCCGTACCCAGCCGTGGGCAGGAGTTGACTGGCGATTCTTTTCAGAACGTGACGTCATCATTCAAAATCAATTTCAATTTTAGAAATAGTCGCCAGCCAGCTCTGCTAAAAGAAGGCTTTCGAGGAGGATCACTACAGTACTATGGTTCGAGGGATATAACCATACTGTCTATTAGGTTTTTGATGGTTGGCTTATGGCGACAATAGGCTAAAAAGGCAAGAAAAATGTTTAAGATTGGTAATGTCACTTTTGCAATTCATACATACATACATACATAACATCACGCCTCTTTCCCGTTGGGGTAGGCAGAGACCACAGTCCTCCACCTGCTACGATCTTGACATACTTCCCTTGCTTCCTGTACTTTCATCAATCCTTTCATACATGCTCGTCAGTTTAGGGTACTTTTAACCCGGCCTTTATTCAGAACGTCCTGAATTTGGTCCTGGTACGTTCGCCTAGGCCTTCCCCTTCCAACGTTTCCATTCACTCTCGCCTGGTAGATCTCTTTCGTCAATCTTCGTTCATTCATCCTCTCTACATGACCAAACCATCTCAGCATCCCTTTCTCGATTTTGGTCACTACGTCTTCTTTTACGCCACACCGTTCTCTTATCACACTATTTCTAATCCTGTCACTCAATTTAATACCAATCATACTCCTTAGCGCTCTCATTTCCACTGCATTAATTCTACTTTCATGCTTCTTCTGCCATACCCAGCTTTCACTGCCATACATCAGCGTTGGTACCAAAACACCCCTATGAACAGCCAAACGAGCCTTGTGAGACACCTTCTGACTCCTCATAAAGGCGTGCAGGGCACCATTCAACCATGTTTCCAGCATTCACTCTTCTTTCAATATCACTTTCACACTTTCCATCTCTCGTAAACTTTGAGCCCAGATACACAAACTCCTTCACTTGTTCGACTTGTTCACCATCTATTAATATAGTACACTCTGTCATACATTCTTCTCTTTCAAGTACCATTACTTTCGTCTACCGCAAGGAAAAGACCTGATCTGTACATCCCATTTCCTTTCTAAATCCCGCTTGTACATCCCATATTTTTTCGTCAGTATCTTTCATCACTCTTTCAATCAAAACCTTTGCATACAGTTTGCCGACGACACGTTTTGCAATTCGTGCGTTCGAAATTTTAAAATAAAAGATTCATTCCAATCTTGGGTCCCATAACATCTCCCACTTCACTTTTTAGGGTTCCGTACCTCATAAGAAAAAAACGGAACCATTATAGGATCACTTTGTTGTCCGTCTGTCTGTCTGTCTGTCAAGACCCTTTATCTCACGAACGGGTAAAGGTATCAGTTTGAAATTGATACCATATAAGAGTCCATGAACTACACAAGATTTGAAAATTTCAATTTTTTTCAAAAGATATGGCGTTTTATGTCCTCATTTCCATACATTTATGCACTAAAGCAAAACCTATAGGGTACTACTTCCCGTTGACCTAAAACTATGAAATTTGGCAAGAAGCTAGGTCTCACAGTACTAATAAAGGGAAAGGTCTGAAATCATTAAATATTACAACTTTTCTCACAACTAATGGTAATCAATTGAGGTGAGCTCCCGTTTCAAGAACATTCATATAAGAGAGGGGTCAAGTTGAATGGTCGCGGAGGCGATTTTTGTTTCAGTTCTATTTTAAAAACGGGAACACTTACAAACTTGAAAATTGGTATGTTTATAGTGCATAAGCTATAAAATAACAACAAATAATAAAATTTGGTCAAGCGCGTGTCGGACTCAAAAAATCTAGCACATTAACTTACTGAAATTTCAACTAATACAATTATGATTATGTGGTGGTACGGAACCCTCGGTACGCTAATCCGACTCGCACTTGGCCGGTTTTTTTTCTGTAAAGCGCAAACAGGGTCAAGTCAAGTAAAAGTCAAAATCATTTATTCATTGTTGGATATTAAAATCTCTTAATGACGTCAGCTAAACTACATCGCTTCACAAACAATGTGGCGCCATAGTGGGAAAAAAAGAAGCGACAATAAAACCCACGCGCTCTTTTAAATATGTTTTAATATACAACAAACATAAGTCAGTTTTAATTTTGAACTAGCCTGTTAGAACCGTAGCCTAATCCCATGGATTTTTCTCTTCTAGATAATCTGATATTTTATAATAGGTAACCCTTCTTATATAATTTCTGCTTGATAACAGTTTTGAATTTATCTAACGGTAAACTTTCAATATCAGTGGGTACCTTTTTATAGAAGCGTATACATTGACCTTTATATGTTTTACTAATTTTGTGAACACGGCTGACATGAAAAGCAAGTTGATTCTTGTTTCTTATGTTGACACTGGGCCTGTCACAATTTTTCTCAAAAATATGTATATTCCGTTTAACGTATATTAAATTCTAATAAATGTATTGCGACACAAAAGTCAAAATGATGATTTCTTTAAATTTATTTCGACGAGATTCTCTAGGCTTCATTTTATAAATTGCACGAACAGCTCGTTTTTTTAGTATAGAAATGCTGGCAGACGGCAAGTATGGCTTCTTTAGTCGGCTCTAATTGCGTGTTCTTCAGCGGGTCACCCACCTTATGGACAGCTCCTAGTAGCTATTGGACCTACTTTTATGAAGAGCAAGGTGTTCTGTGGGCCCGAGAAGACGGGTAAGAAATAAAACCATACGTGTGTAACCAGGGCTAAACTAAATGGCGAAAGCCATACGCGCCGTCATCGCTACCACCCTAAGCGCATACTTGGACATGCCGCAACAGTTTGTTGGGTAACCGCCGCGTTTTAATATCGCGTGTGTCCAGTTTTGTCCAGAAAAAAAGCGGTTGAAGTTGCTAAGGACTAATTACCACTCGTTTTAAAGTTGAGAGCAAATCCGCGAGGAATCTTTCCCTCGGAATCCTTTTCTACAAAGTGTAACAAAAAGGACACAAATATTTGAATCTGCCCATGAAACTGAACAACTTTTCCTAAGAAACATAAGTCATAGAACAAAATCGATTTTTGACCTCCCATAGAAACTGCATCAGCTGATAGCGCATTTTGTATGGGAGGTCAAATTTAGTTTTTTAGGGAAAAGTGGTTCTGTTTCATGGGCAGATTCACACCCTTCAGAAATAATCACACCTTTCTGTTACTCGCTGTAGATATATATCTAAATTAACACTTTATTGCCATAGTTGGAAAATACGTTTTTCGACTAATGCCACTTAAGTAGTTAAAAGTTCGTACCATTCCGTGGAGATTTTAAAGGAGGCCTACCAGGCCACTCAGAAAGTATTGCGAAAAATAGTTTTTATATATGGGAGACTGGCCGGTCAGAATCTTTTTCGAAAATATGATTACTTGTAAGTAAAAATATGTGTGTTCCATTTTCAAAATTTCCCTCCACATTTTTTGCGAGCCAATTCAAAGTATCGTGTCTTACTGAAAAATGGATCTGCGCCGGGAACATTTTAGAGCTATGATTTTTTACGATTTCAAGTGTCGCCTGAAACCGGATGAATCGTTCGATAGACTTCAAATGGCATTTATGGATGAAGGCCCCTCCAAGGCAACCGTGTATCGTTGGTATAACGAATTTAGGCGCGGTCGACCAACCTTGGGGGATGAAGAAAGAAGCGGTCGCCCTTTGACGGCTATTACGGAAGAAAACGTGCTAGCAGTGAAAAATTTAATCCAAGATAATAGGCGAATTACATATCAGGAGATTCAGCACATATTAAAGATTGGATCGGGAAGCGTTCACGAGATTCTACACGGGCATCTTCGCGTGAGGAGGATAGTATCGCGCTGGGTGCCGCACTACCTCACCGACGCTCAGAAGCAGGCCCGGGTGGAATGGTGCCGTGATATGCTGAACAAATTTGAAGCAGGCTCGTCTCGGCGTGTTTACGACATCGTAACAGGTGATGAGTCCTGGATTTATCAATACGATCCAGAAACCAAGCGCCAGTCGACAGTTTGGGTGTTTCAAAATGAACCAACGCCTACCAAAGTGAAGCGATCTCGAAGCGGGGGGAAGATTTTGATCGCCAGCTTTTTTAATTTGACTGGCCACTTGGCCTCAATTCCCTTACGAGATCAAAGAAGCATCAACGCCGAATGGTATACTACCAAATGTTTACCAGAAGTTTTTTCTGTTGTGAGCAACAAGCGACCAAACACAGGGCTCCGCGGACTACTGCTCCACCACGACAATGCGCCTGCACACACCGCGCTCAAAACGAGGGACTTCCTGGACAGCACACCAGTCAAACTCCTGGGTCACCCTTCTTACAGCCCTGATCTAGCACCGTGTGACTTCTTTTTATTTCCAAAAATAAAAAATCAGCTCAATGGGATACAATTTTCGTCGCCGGAAGATGCGCTGGCTGCGTTCGAGCAGGCTGTAAACGAGGTGTCTACGGCGGACTGGAAAAAGTGTTTTGAAAACTGGTTCAGACGCATGAATCTTTGTATAGAGGCTGGTGGAGAGTACTTTGAAAATATTTAATAAAAATATATGTACCTGTAGAACAATTTTTTTTAGTGTCGCAAATATTTCTGAGTGTCCCACGTATGTCCAGCGCTGGACATGTTTCGGTTGGTATGATGATACTATTTTTGTTACACCTTGTATAGCTACAGCAAGAATTTCAAGAATCCCTACAATCTTAAGTTTGTTTTATTGTAATCTTTTTTTATCTAGGGCTCAATTCTTTATCGGTCGTCAATGGAACAGCGCCTGTATGAATAAATACGAGTCTGGTTTGAACATAAATCCATCGACATATTAAGATGGACCGGTAGGTTCTTAAAAATTCTTTGCATAAATCAGTGTAAGGACTTAAGATGACAGTGACGGGACGGCGCCACTGTCATGGCTGATATTCACAAAATTAGTATTGTAAACGTCAATATGGGGTGGCGGTATACGCTTCTATAATAATAAGGTACCCACTGATATTAAAAGTTTACCGTTAGATAAATTCAAAACTGTTATCAAGCAGAAATTATATAAGAAGGGTTATTATAAAATATCAGATTATCTAGAAGAGAAAAATTCATGGGATTAGGCTACGGTTCTAACAGGCTAATTCAAAATTAAAAATGACTTATGTTTGTAGTATATTAGGGTGGTTCAAAAACGAAAGAAAAAAATTTTTTTTCATTTTTTTCACAGGGCACCCCTTCATTTGGTTCCATTATGTATTTAACTTCATTAGTAATTTTTTTTTAAATTTTTGTATCATTTTTAAGGGTCGCTACGAACTATGAAAGTTTGAGAAATAAAAAACAAAGTGAGTATTAACAAAAAGCCATTTATTGTTTACAACACAACTACTTTATACTAAAATTTTTACAATTTCTATACTTAAGATAATTATTATTTATTTTATTTATTTATTTATTTTATTTTTTTAAAGAAATATGAAAACTTGAATAAGTAACACCAATGTCGACTTTTAAAACCGACGACAGTAATCTTTGAAAGTCAAAAGTAAAATATTGTTTCTGCTCCTCGTCAAGTCGACTGTATTCTTCCATGAGAGCTTGAGCATGAGCTTCTTATTCTTCTTCTGGAATATCGTTTACAATATTGAGTGTACGTAAGTTTTACATTGGTTGTAATTATCATCGTCCTTCCAAGTATCGACATCTTTTTCAAAAAGTCACTCGTTTTTAAAAAAGAGAGTGTTACTGGTTACAAATCTTCTAAGCTTTTTGCAAGAATAACATTATAATCAACAGTCACTCTCTTCAAACTATTTTCTGCTATGACGTGCTTTTTATTTGAGTAGGGATAGGTACTTGCATTCTTCCATATTTGCAAAACATCACGCGGAGCGCAAATCGTAGCAGTTGTTCTTATTCTCTATAGTTCTTGATAGCGAAAGATATGGTTGTACTCATGATAATAACCAACTTTTCCCAAGGAACATAGGTCGAAATACGTTTTATTACGTTTGATTTGATCCTTTTAAACAATATATCAATTTAGGACCTTTTTGCAAAACTTTGATCGATGGTAGCGACCTCTAAAATTAAGTTAAATGAAAAATAAAAAAATACGGGTACATTTTTATGACAAGTGGGAGCACATAAGACGGTGCCCCGATGAAAAATTTAAACTTGATGTTTTTGAACCACCCTATTGTATATCAACCTTGTACATTCAAACATATTTTAAAAGAGCGCGTGGGTTTTTATTGTCGCTTCTTTTTTTCCCACAATTGCGCCACATTGTTTGTGAAGCGATGTAGTTTAGCTGACGTCATTAAGAGTGCACTCCGCGCACACTAGCGCCCTCATCAGAATTTAATTAATTTCTTTGAATTGGAGACCAAAATGAAAAATTGAAGAACGGCTAAGTGTTCTTTGTCAGGATAGCGTTATTTTAAACTATTACAATTAGCTTTATTATATCTTGTTTATTCAAAATCCTTAAAACGGAATGTGGTGGCCACCGCGTTCCGTTCAAAGGATTTTGAATAAACAGGATAACATAAAGCTTATTGTAATAGTTTAAAATAACGCTATTCTGACAAAGAACACTAAGCCGTTCTTCAATTTTTCATTTTGGTCTCCAATTCAAAGAAATTAATTAAATTCTGATGAGGGCGCTAGTGTGCGCAGGGTGCAGTCTTAAGGGATTTTAATATCCAACAATGAATAAAAGATTTTGACTTTTTTTTTACTTCTGAAAGTGAGCCAAGCCTTCTGCGCCGTGGGCCGGGGGTTCGATCCTCGCCCAGGGCATGGTGTCCCATTCCGTACTAAGGTTTTTTCGACGGAGTAAATAGCCCGAATTCATTTGGCCCTTTTGTTTCTAATAATGAAACTAAATGTTACTACTAGGTTGGTAGGTAAAGGTGTAAACTATGACATTAATTCATTTTTAACATCCAGATATCAATTTATTCTAAGAAAATACCTTATGGAAAAAATTGCCCAAACAATTTTCGGCACAAACTCGTTCTATGACGTGAGGCATCTGTACTAGTATCCAATATCCAAACTCCAAACTTATATTATAAATGCGAAAGTAACTCTGTCTGTCTGTCTGTTACGTTTTCACGGCTAAACCGCTGAACCGATTTAGATGAAATTTGGTACGAAGACTGTCTAAGCCATGAGAAAGAACATAAGCTACTTTTGATTACAAAAATGACACTGACGGGGGGTGAAATAGGGGATGAAAGTTTGTACGGGATTTATGAATAGGGGTAGGGATATGGATACATAGGGATATGGATACATAGGGATATGGATACATAGGGATATGGATACATAGGGATATACAGGAAAAAAAGGTATAGATACAGATAGATAGGGATAGATAGGGATAAAAAAGGATACATAGGTATAGAAAAGGATAGATAGGGATGAATGGGGATAGATAAGAGTAAAAACAGATAGAAAAGGATAGATAGGGATGGATAGGAATAGATAGGGATGGATAGAGACTTTTTGACTTTTATGAATACCTCCTCGCTACCCATTCACTCCCTTTATTGCCTACTTTTTAAGGTTCGCCTGTAACGATTGACAATGAAAATTCCTCACTACCCACCAGTTGTATATATTCAAAAGATAATTAAATTTGTAGTACAGTAGTTATTCAGCTTGGATAAGGTATAAATGCATCTTTTACGTAGGAATCAAGAAGGAGAAGTGTTCCGCAAAATATGTTTCATTTATGTTCAAGTTCTGTTTTTTTTCATAAAATCGACGCGGACGAAGTCGCGGGTAACAGCTAGTTGTTATTATATTATCTGTGCCCAGGGCAAACATTTGTGTGATGACGATGACCTGCACAAAAATGTTTGTTCTGTATCTGGGTGTTATTTATCTATTTATATATGCATATCAGTCTCTGATACTCATAGTACCTACAGACAGGCTTTGCCTAGTTTGGAATCAGATAATTTTGTGTGAATGTCCCCAAACATTCATGTTTATTTATTATTTATGTGTTGTACTCATAAAGTGTCAGATTCCCAGAGCAGTGTTGTTAGTATTAAAGGTTTAAATCAAAGAAATAATTTATATGAACGGTTTAAATTTTGTCTAGTACTATTCTGTGACACCGGCAAACAAATTTTAGTCACGCTATAAGGTAACGATGCCAAAATAAGATGACTTTACTGAAAACAGCAAAAATTGAAAAGGTCCCCAAAAAGTGTGCACAAGAAAATAATAAAAAACTTAGCTCTAACGAGCATAAGACCTAGAGCAGTCTTTGAGTCATACTCAAAGAGTTTCCGGAGTTCGTATACGGGGATATACCTCGCGTGCTTGAAAAATATCAGCGTTCATTGGAGTTCGCATTTACTAATTATTATAACGGGTTATTTAGTACCACATAAAAAAAATTCAATGGTACTCACTTGCTAGATACTGAATAACACTGTTCATCCTTTGGGCAAGCATATTTGTAGCAAGTGTAGTTGATAAACTGGTGTAACAGACAGACATAAAAAGTCGCACCATAAGGGTTCAACTATTACAATTTCAGTTCAGAACCCTAAAAAGATATAAAAATGAGACTTTTCGGCTTTCTTTCCTATGCTGTCAATAGTGAAATGTTTATGGGTGTCCAAATATATTTTTCGTATTTTTAGACCTGTTTCTCAAGGAAAACTGTTCAGTTGGCTTATAAACGAATTCGGAACCTTTGCAACTACACTATCAGTACCTTGGCTAGGCTTTAAAATGCTTTAAGTACTTACGTTCCGTTGATATGAAGAAGCATTGTATGACAAAGTTTCGCTGGCTTCCATTAAAGCCTTCTCAAAGGAGCGCGTGGTGTGACAAGTGCAAGGCACCAGACTTGGTTGACGCCGATAATCTGCTTAAAGCTGGTGTAAGGATGATACGCTTTTAAGATACGAAAAGCTTTAATCATTTTGATTTTAACATTTCTTTCAAAAGATCCAACCACATAGACGGGACCACCAGCCTGCTTAGCACGCTGCCCGAGAGAAAATATATCTCGGAGAAATGTCACTTTATTTGAGGAATTATGTCATCTAATCTGTCACCTCCAAGCGCGAAGAATTGTCAGTGGAGGAAAATGTTTAGCAAATCCACAAATTACGATTTTGATATTTTAGACAGAGATAGCTTTATACACTAATACATGTAGCCGTCCTTGTCTTTCAAAATGTGTCGCACTGCTTGGATTTCAAAAAAACGTGACCATGCTTAAAGTCTTTAATCTATGGGCCTAGATAAACTGACAACTGCAGCATTTATTTCCTCTATGAACTGCAGCGTGCTAAGCCGGCAGATCATCAGATACACTAAAAGACTCGTGAGTATTGTGATGTTTCACATAAATACAGGGTTATTTTTGGACCTGTAACAAAATGTAAGCTACCTAAATGGGAATTGTAGACTGGAATTGAATTATTTTAATTCTGTAATAATTTTGGCCATTAATGTGTGATCGTCTAACTTTAACACCTAAAAGACCCGTACATTGTGGATTGGTAATTAGATTTATTACAGAAAAATAAGTTGATTTGTGGTAATATAGAAGAAACTGAAATAAAAAGTGAAAATAATTATAATATAATAAAATTATTTAAAATAAAACATACCACTTCAGCCCGCTAGCTTGTGTGTGATGTCGAACCGAGCGCTACAGATTCGTCTCGATCGCGCGTCACTTTCAATTTCTAGGTGACCTAGGTTTCCTAGATCTAGACCTTATAGTGGGAAGTAAAATTAAATTAAGCACGTGGTCTCTTCGTCTCGCGCTGCTGGAGTGAAAGTGACTCAAAACCAGGGATAGGGTTAGGATGAAGACTTGAAAGTCTAGAATTAGGTTTCCTATAGATTTTTAGATTATCTGGGACTCCCAACCAACCTAGCATCCCAGGCCTACCTACAAAACCTAGAACAATCCTACGCCCAAAGTTTAAAATAGGTTACCTTGCAAACCATCAACACATTATTCCGATCATCTCAAAATAACATCCATCTCCACCTGCCTAAAATTTATCTACGATTAGTAAATTGTTTTATATCCATTTGATCCAAACGAAACAAGATTCGACACTCAATTTTAACGTGTAAGAGTGCTGAATATTGTCCCTTTATAATACAGGCTAGGCGACTTAGGAAATCTAACCAGTACTACATTCGTGGAACATAAGATAAAACCAATTTACTAAAAATATATTGTCTTATAAATGCTTGACTGTGTTATACCGATTAATTTTATTGTGTATTCATCGATATAACATTAGAATACCTACATCACATTTTAGTGTTATACATCCATCACCACCTAAGTGCCCTAATAACCTAGCATCAAATGAACCCAACCTAATTCTCACGCTGGCTCCATAAAACACAGGATTCAACTGCACCTAGATTTAACTCAGAAAACTTGTCGTTGATCACCCCAGCACCATCTCAGATGACCTATCATTTCAAGAGACCTAGCAAGCACTTCTAAAATGAATAGTAGGAAATCTGAAATAAACTCACCAACAACGAAGCCATAAATTCCCGGCGGGAAAGACACAAACACGAAGCCCTCTCGTACAATACCTGTAGCACGTTCACTGCACTAAATTGAAATATAATTATAAATTACTTTACACAATTTTACGCTTGCTAAAAAAAAGTAAGTTAGTATTCCCTATTGCAAAGCGCATGACACTTCTATAATCAGTAAGCCTCCACGTCTAACATTTAACACTAATGCGAATTAGGTACCTAAATTAATATCTAGCCTACTGAACCGCAGTCGCTAAGTACTATTTTTTTTTAAGCTCTTATTCTATATCCTAGGATCCTATCGTACGTAAAGTCAGGCGCCGTCTCTCATTCAAATCCTAATTTTAACCACTAAAGTACTATAATCAGGCGGCCGCCGAAAAAAATAATAATTTGTGCACGTAATCCCTATTCTAAAGCCTAGCGCTGACTGCCCCTCTCCTGCCTCTCTCATCCAATATCCTGTGTTTGTTCCTTACAATTTTATACCTGCTGCGTTTCTCCTGAAATGAACCTTAAATCAAAACAGTAAAAATCACCACATGTGCAATTTGGCTGCAGTGTGTTACGTCACTGCCTCGCTATGCCTTTTTCTTAAATTTCTTGGAAGAATTGGTCTTACAATCATACGTAAACTGCGTCGTTTTACCAAAATGAATCTAATTACAAGGCATTACAGTCCATTACGAGCGCAATGCTATTTTGTAAGCGGGAGGTCTATTTAGATGTACAGTCAAGAGGCATTCAGCTTGACACGTTGGACTTTGTACCATAACTATTTCAATCTCCGCAAGAGCTAAAAACAAACTGCGAGTGTCAAGCTTTACCTGTTGTTGACCGTACCTGTTGTAAATTGAATAGTGGTGAAATATTATAGGGTCTTATTTGTTTTAACTTAGCAAGTCTATATCATTTTATAAGTTTATTATTAAATTCCTAAAACTGTGACGAATAATATCGTTACATCGCCCCTTTATTTCCGAGTTGGATTGATATTTTCCATAAATAGCAGAAGACAATGAGGAAATAACAATAGGAAAACTAAATTTGTGCTTGTCAATATCAAGATCACTTCAGTAGTTTGTTATTATTATTATTGATGTCGTACCCCTTACACTAAACGTTTTAAATCATCTTACACAAGTACTAGCACTCCTGCTACTGTTGTATTCCCACATCATTTACCACTGCTGTCAATAAACCTTAATTTAGCTTACGCCCCTAGCTTTGAAAAATCTTTCATACTCGTACTTCTTATAAGAGTAATGTCTTCCTACATCATTCAACCCTTCTTGCAATAAACCTAGACAAGACAGACTTACTTTCAGATATTCAGTTCAGTAGTTTTTGCATGTTAGGATGTTGTTTGATGCAAAACGCCCCTAAGAATTTAAGAAATATGCATACTTTTTTTTTATTAAACCTAATAATGTACTTCCAGTATTATTTCAATATACACTTAATACAATCTCATTTCGACTTTATCTCTGATAGGATTGTGTTTGTGTCCTATTGGAATAGTCGCATAAAGTTAAGACCCAATTCTGATTGTTGAATGGCTCAGTGGTAGTGCACTTGCTTACCGTGCAGAAAGTTTCGGGTTCGATTCTTGATCGAAATCGATGTCAGAATGTAACTAATAATTTGAAGTCTGAGTATCTGTGTACTGCTATTCTACACTTTTCTTGATAGTAACAATAAAATAAATATTTTGAAATTAACCGTAACTATTATTTCCTTGTTCGTGTGGTACCGGCAAAGAACAGTACCAATCTGACTCTACCCGAAGGTGTCATAAGAGGCGACTAAGGGATCATGAACCGGAAAATGGGCAGCAACATTTTTCTGTATATCGTCTCATCTCAACTGCGGTCACCAACAACTCTAGTCTCCAGCCGCAACGCTTACAAGTGCGTTGGTAAATCCCCTTTTAGTACCAAGCGTTTTTAGTGAAGGTCTGCAATGAACGTTTAACCGGGCGAAATATTATGATGATGATTCTTTCCTTATCACAATAACAAAAGAACATCAGCTGTAGTGAAAACCTGAGTAGATAAGGCATAGCAGTAAGAAAAGAGCGGTTTCTCTGCTTCGTAAGGCATGTTAAGTCGTTCAAACGAGCTTGGTTTCCTGCCAGTAGTCATTTAACTATATCAAATATCTTTATAATAAAAACGAGCGATGGGCTTATTTTCGCAACTAAACGTTAAGCAATGCCCTTAAAACTATTTACTGACTTGAAAAACTTCTGACTCTGACACATGTTAACTATTTAACTAACAATAGACTCCGTGGACTAGCGGCTAGAGTGCTCGGCACCCGATCCGTGGTTCCGGGTTAGTTTCTAGGTAAGGACATAGTTAAACAAAATCCCATTGAGCAACCTCTCCAGTTTGGTTAAAACATTAATGAATTAATAATCTGGTTTTCCGAAAAGCAAGATGTATCCGTGCTTCGGAAGGCACGTTATGTTTTTGGTCCTGACTACTATCTACGGATGCAGTCGTTAATGAGCCATGTCAAAGGCTTTTGGCGGCTCTACAACTCTGACACCAGGGTTTGTGAGGTTGGTCATCGACCTTGAAACCCGTATGATATGATGATGATAATGATGATGATGAACACAACCCATTAAAGTCCACTGCTAAACATATAGGTAATATTTTTACGCCCCTAATTTTTAACTTAATTTTTGACTCAAAGAAAAAAAAATTGAAACTCAACAAGCAACAGGTATAAAATTCATACCGAAATTAAGTAATTTCGCCCCTATAAATCTTATTTCTCTGTTTATAATAAAAGCGACGTCATAAACTTAAAGGTAGGTATGTATAACAAGAGATATTTTTTTTTCTTTCAACTGGCGGAAGAAACCCACATTGAAATAAAGTTATCAAATTAATTAATTTCGCCCCTACGAATCTAATCCATTTGTTTATGATAAACCTACTGTCATTTCAACTTATTTCAAATAAAAAGAATTCTTTGAACGCTCAACTGCACTTAATTGTATTTTTCAAACTGCATAAAACTTTGTATTCAAACTGTGAAATGCTATCTCAAAATAATTAATTTACTAACAAAGAAAGCTACATTAGGTTCTTAGATTTAACAGAACTTAACATTTTACTCAAAATTTTAGGGTTCCGTCCCTCGAATTTGAAGATTGAAAAACCTCGTGTAATAACGTTGAGATCCGTCGGTCCGCGCGTGTCATGTACAAAATATTGGTACCTTGGACTTTGGATAGTAATTTGACAAGTTGTGGTCAGGAACCTATTTAAACAAATAAAAGAATCAGAGTTTGAAAACAATAACTAATTTAACTACCATAATACCCAATAAACCCATTCTCTCTACTACTACATAATTATGTCATACCTATTAACTGAACATTCAAATACATCACCTAATTATGCGGCCTAAAAATCTTTAATATAAAAGTAAACAAACTACAAATATCCTTTGACGAATAATCGTCAATCAAACTCAATACTAAATAATTTTAAATAATACAGAACCCTGTCGGAGTTTGATTTTCACACTTGACCGACTACGAACTAGGTCTGGGAATCACCGAACTTCACCGAACCCACTCGTCTCACTTCGTCGTCAAGCGTCAACAAATTGCCACTTTTGTACCTATGTGTCAAATACGACCAAATTTATTACTTCAAAAGTGATTCTTAAAATTCTTTGAACTGAAGTGGATTACCCACCACGAGAATTCACTTGAGTTATCGACAACTTCAAAAAACTTAAGCACAAAATAATAATAAGTTGTTTAACGCGTTTTTGTTTTGAAACGGAGATCTTTGTTTTTGAAACAGAGGTTCCCAACCTTGGTCTATAAAATCTTGGTTTGTAAAACAGAGTTGATAAACTTGAAAACTAACACAATAAATAAAATTAGTTTTAAATGAGGAATAGTACTAATGCAAATAACTAAACGATTTTGTGTGTTATTCAAATTCACTAAATAAATTTAAAATATTAGCATTAATTAAAATTATGCTTGAGCGATTAGGTTTGAAACTTGCGTAATGTACTTTTGAAAACAA
Source organism: Athrips mouffetella (assembly GCA_947532105.1). Lineage (NCBI taxonomy): Eukaryota > Metazoa > Arthropoda > Insecta > Lepidoptera > Gelechiidae > Athrips > Athrips mouffetella. Next base: position 3,106,320 of record OX383975.1, on the reverse strand, counting down.
TTCAAAGCTCAAATTCAATTTTTACTTATTACCTTTTTTATGAAAACATATATCTTCATACTTTGGGTATGAGTTACTGTTCTGAACTTTTTCAATGCCCGTACTTTTTTTTTAACTCCAAAAGTTGTAAACCACTGACTTGCGACGCACAAACATGTGTTACCAAAAAAAAACTGACCTGCCCATGGTACGAAATAATAGAAAGTTAAACTATGCCATAAAACTGTAAAACCCAAGGGTCCGTTTTTTTTTTCATTGTTTGACTGATATGACCTGCTCCAAATATAGATGCCTTTTAAAAAATAATGCTTCTATTCATTTTTAAAACCCATGTAATTTTACTCTGTTTATTTCCTAAATATCCTTGAATTCAGATTGTTTTATACACTTTCATTGAGGCAGTCCTATTTCTTTTAACATCTTATAAAAACATTAAATTTAATGAGAATATCTACCCAAAATTTTTACTTACCTCCAAAAATCTATCTGCTTACTAAAATACCTATAATACCAATCCTACAAAGAGTACTAAATACTCGCATGTTTGTACTAAGTACAGCCGACCGCATATCAGTGGCAAACTCCGACCCTGAGCGAATCTCTGGTTTCGAGCGTTTGTAGTGCGGAGCAAGTTCAGTTTATACTGATTTTGTTACCACCTACTTGCAGCTGTGTTTATTACTTTTATCAATAGATATGTAACCGCTAACTGGAGTTGTAATAAATATAACTACCAATCTACAATTTTTATACCGTTCCTGCATAATTATTGTAATCCACAAGACATTAACGTCCAAAAATATTTTTTATGTAACAAGTGACCAAGCGATCTCGCGAGCTACCTGATGGTAAGTAGTAATCAGCGCCAATAGTGCCTACTGTCTTATTAGTAGTATAAACGACACTAACAAGACAGCAAAACGCGTTGCTCACCCTAAGAACTAAGTTTGTTTGTCTCATGTGCCAGTAATTTGACTAGCTCTTTTGCCCTTCAAACTGAAACAAAGTAGTGCAAGCACTGACGCTTTACGGCAGAAAGAGCAAAGGGGCACTGCACAAAAGCCCTACCACTTTTCATCTCTAGCATCCACCGTACTAAATTTTTTTATTAACTATTCACAAAAGAACTTAAACTATTTAAACTTAGATGTCAAAGGTTTCCTATTTTTATACCTATTAAACCATAAGAATATGACGTTCGATACAAAAACGCTAAAATAAACCTAAACTTGGCAAACGAAAACACTCTAACATTGTCGAAACAAAAAAAGTGCATCCCATTTCGAAGGGCATGTGGCGTGGCCGGTAGCGACCCTGTCTTCTGCGCGCGCTATGTTGAGTTGCGGGTTCAATACTAGGCAAAGCATACATTTATTTGATTAAGAAAATCGTTTTTTTTGTGACTGGCGTTATTTATCAATTTATTGTTTCAAGTTAAGAATCAAATTACACAATATGAAATGTCTTACGTAATTTATCTATGTATTTGTGTACAATATTGTCACAGATATATCATCATAACAGTCATGTTTCAAGATGATGAATGACCACCATACCCACCTTTTTTTTTCATTCTTATTCCTAGCCTATTTTGTGTCCCACTGCTGGCCAAAAGTAGGTATTTCCGTACCTTGAGTATATCTGTATATAAAACTCTTTATGCCATCACATTAAATTCATAAAACAAAAAATACAAACTAGTCATACATTATATTTGTTTGTAATGCTGTACTCTATGTATCGTCTCAAAAAGTGAAAAACACATAAAAAATTCTAGTCATCCTAATAAATGACCTATGCTAAGTCAAATCTACTCGTAATAAAACAGGTTCTTTTATTGTGTGTTCGAATCAATCAAGATCCGCCCTTTAAGAACACAATCCTGGTCACGGCACCAATGTAACAAAATGTAAGCTACCTAAATGGGAATTGTAGACTGGAATTGAATTATTTTAATTCTGTAATAATTTTGGCCATTAATGTGTGATCGTCTAACTTTAACACCTAAAAGACCCGTACATTGTGGATTGGTAATTAGATTTATTACAGAAAAATAAGTTGATTTGTGGTAATATAGAAGAAACTGAAATAAAAAGTGAAAATAATTATAATATAATAAAATTATTTAAAATAAAACATACCACTTCAGCCCGCTAGCTTGTGTGTGATGTCGAACCGAGCGCTACAGATTCGTCTCGATCGCGCGTCACTTTCAATTTCTAGGTGACCTAGGTTTCCTAGATCTAGACCTTATAGTGGGAAGTAAAATTAAATTAAGCACGTGGTCTCTTCGTCTCGCGCTGCTGGAGTGAAAGTGACTCAAAACCAGGGATAGGGTTAGGATGAAGACTTGAAAGTCTAGAATTAGGTTTCCTATAGATTTTTAGATTATCTGGGACTCCCAACCAACCTAGCATCCCAGGCCTACCTACAAAACCTAGAACAATCCTACGCCCAAAGTTTAAAATAGGTTACCTTGCAAACCATCAACACATTATTCCGATCATCTCAAAATAACATCCATCTCCACCTGCCTAAAATTTATCTACGATTAGTAAATTGTTTTATATCCATTTGATCCAAACGAAACAAGATTCGACACTCAATTTTAACGTGTAAGAGTGCTGAATATTGTCCCTTTATAATACAGGCTAGGCGACTTAGGAAATCTAACCAGTACTACATTCGTGGAACATAAGATAAAACCAATTTACTAAAAATATATTGTCTTATAAATGCTTGACTGTGTTATACCGATTAATTTTATTGTGTATTCATCGATATAACATTAGAATACCTACATCACATTTTAGTGTTATACATCCATCACCACCTAAGTGCCCTAATAACCTAGCATCAAATGAACCCAACCTAATTCTCACGCTGGCTCCATAAAACACAGGATTCAACTGCACCTAGATTTAACTCAGAAAACTTGTCGTTGATCACCCCAGCACCATCTCAGATGACCTATCATTTCAAGAGACCTAGCAAGCACTTCTAAAATGAATAGTAGGAAATCTGAAATAAACTCACCAACAACGAAGCCATAAATTCCCGGCGGGAAAGACACAAACACGAAGCCCTCTCGTACAATACCTGTAGCACGTTCACTGCACTAAATTGAAATATAATTATAAATTACTTTACACAATTTTACGCTTGCTAAAAAAAAGTAAGTTAGTATTCCCTATTGCAAAGCGCATGACACTTCTATAATCAGTAAGCCTCCACGTCTAACATTTAACACTAATGCGCATTAGGTACCTAAATTAATATCTAGCCTACTGAACCGCAGTCGCTAAGTACTATTTTTTTTTAAGCTCTTATTCTATATCCTAGGATCCTATCGTACGTAAAGTCAGGCGCCGTCTCTCATTCAAATCCTAATTTTAACCACTAAAGTACTATAATCAGGCGGCCGCCGAAAAAAATAATAATTTGTGCACGTAATCCCTATTCTAAAGCCTAGCGCTGACTGCCCCTCTCCTGCCTCTCTCATCCAATATCCTGTGTTTGTTCCTTACAATTTTATACCTGCTGCGTTTCTCCTGAAATGAACCTTAAATCAAAACAGTAAAAATCACCACATGTGCAATTTGGCTGCAGTGTGTTACGTCACTGCCTCGCTATGCCTTTTTCTTAAATTTCTTGGAAGAATTGGTCTTACAATCATACGTAAACTGCGTCGTTTTACCAAAATGAATCTAATTACAAGGCATTACAGTCCATTACGAGCGCAATGCTATTTTGTAAGCGGGAGGTCTATTTAGATGTACAGTCAAGAGGCATTCAGCTTGACACGTTGGACTTTGTACCATAACTATTTCAATCTCCGCAAGAGCTAAAAACAAACTGCGAGTGTCAAGCTTTACCTGTTGTTGACCGTACCTGTTGTAAATTGAATAGTGGTGAAATATTATAGGGTCTTATTTGTTTTAACTTAGCAAGTCTATATCATTTTATAAGTTTATTATTAAATTCCTAAAACTGTGACGAATAATATCGTTACAGACCCCTGGCCAAATTTTAGTGTGTTATTCAGAACACAAATCTGAACAACTTTCCCAAAGGAACATGGGTTAAAAAAATAAGAGAAATTTTTGGTCATCCCATACCAATGCCGCTATTGCAGGCACAAGATTTGTACGGGAGGAACAACATTTTTTATCGTTTTTCGACCCATGTTCCCTTAGGAAAGTTGTTCAGATTAACATGCTAAAATTATGTTCACTATTTCTGTACGACCCTATACATGGTGCAAGAGACGGTACCGAAAACTGAAAGGGCGTGGGCGTGCTCACTGAACAACTTTCCCAAAGAAACATTTTTGGGAAATGAAAAACATTTTTGACTTCACTGTTCGATCAGAGTGAGCAATTTGTTCTGGAGAGGTAAAAATTTTTGTTTTCATTTCCGAAAAATGTTTCTTTAGGTAAGTTATTCAGTTTCGTTGACTGACCATACCCGTTCAGTTTTAGCGACACCGCCCCTTACACCTGATATATTCTATCCTACATAAATGAATAAAAAAATAATTTAGTTTTCTAGAGTATCAACCCTATCGTTGCATTTAAAAGCCGTGGACTCGACAAGTCTGGTAAACATCTCCCTAGCACCCTTATGATCACATAGCTCCATACTAGGTATCTTACTCTTTCTTTACAAAGGTGTGACTTTTAAGGGCATCGTTTGACACAGAACCTGTCTTGTGTCTAACCTTATAGCGACGTCTCTTCCTTTCCGATAACAAAAGTTAAGCAACGTCACAAAATAAAGTAATACGAGTAGTACTATCATACAGAACTGACACTCAACCGCCCCTTTGCAATCTACCCCGCACCCCCGCGCGCACCCGCCCGCAAGATTCTCGTGGTCCTTCTGCGGGTCTTTTGTACTGACTATGCGGACCTACACGACATTCCAATTTCAAATTTTGAATTCTCGCTCGATGTATGTAGTCGGTTTTAGTCCAGAACTGAATTGGTGACCGCTGTTCGTACATAATTATGTCACGGGCAAATTGTGAAATCCGCCACTTTACATAATGCCTAAGTATTTTCTGTTATAGATTGGGTGGATTTGCCTTGGCTAATGAAGCCTTCCAGTGTGGTGTCGACAAATAATAGTACCAACCCATCTCTACCCGTAGGTGTCGTAAGAGGCGACTAAGGGTTAATGAACCAGAGGATGGGCAGCAACGTCCTTCTGTGTATAGTATCATCTTACATTCTGCGGTCTCCAACAATCGCGGTCCATGGTGCTAGCCGTAACGCTAACAAGCGTGGTAACTATGTTACCTCTCCACATTGTTCCTCCACATTGTTTCAGCAAAAGTTGGAAGGAGGAAGTTCCATGTCCTGTAGTAGACGTTTCATGGGATGTCATGATAATGTGATGAGGCAGCGACGGGACTCCCGCTACCCCGCACAAGTGCTTAAATACCACGACCGCACGCACCGGCCTCCAAACGCCCGGTGAAGTTGTAACAGCCCCTCAAGCTAACAACAGAAGACCACTACAAAAAAAAAGCGCTGGCCTCTAGTCCGCCGGTCCGCACCGCTACCAGTCAGTCGTACTCACTTGGTGCCGCCGCGCGTCGGAGCGCACATCCCGCCGATCCGCGCTGGCCCCTGAATCGTCCACGATCCCGCTGCTCTACTAAGATCCACGCATTCGGATAGGGAAGGTCGGGCTGTCTTGTGTCCCTGGTAGCCAGGGATTCATTCGGAGCGTTCCGCTCCCCGTCCGCGACGGAACGCGCGCCACGGTCTCAGGGCGCGGCCGGCGCCGAGGGTCAGCTGGTTAGCATCCACCCAGGGGATGCGCTTGGTGTTTGCCTCCTTTCCGCGTCTCTACCCGTCGCCGTGCCGTTGGTTATCGTTCACCCCTCGTCGCGAATGTATAATTGTTGTTAAGTTTAAGCTAAGTATACTATTGTCACTATCACTACATAGTATAAAACAAAGTCGCCCGCTGTCTGTCTGTCCTTAGATCTTTTTTATAGATAGGGTGATTCAAGAGGAAGGTTTTTATGTATAATACATGCATAATACTCGTATAGTAGAGTAATACTGATAATTTTAGAGGTTTCTAATGTGATGTCGTAAATAAACAAATTTTTTTGCTCTTACATTGCAAACGCTGGTTGAACCCTACGAAATAGATCAAAATGATGCAGTACATGCAGTATTGTACAGTAGTGTACAGTTTTTAAAAAGGCCTACAAAAAAGTACGCAATGGTATACGAGTATGTCTATCTCTTAGGAATAACCCAGAATAATATTCACCCGTGTGGTGCCGGCAACGAATAGTACCAACCCATACATACCCGGTGGGTGTCGTAAGAGGCGACTAAGGGTTATAAACTGGAGGGTGGGCAGCAGCATCCTCCTGTGTATCATACAATTTTACTTACTGCGGTCACCTACAACCGCGGTCCATGGTGCCAGCCGTAACGCTGACAAGCGAGGTGACTATGATACTTCCCCTCCACATTTTTCCAGCAAAAGCTAGAATTCTAGAGGGAGCTCCCTGTCCTGTAGTGAACGTTTCATGTGATGTTATGATGACGATGAACCATTTTTTATCCTTCGAGAAATACTGGCTTATTTACGAAGCGATTTTAAGCAAAACAGCATTATCCTTATCCAATTAAGTACCTTAAATACATCGTACATTTATTATAGATCAATATGGCCCTTCACAGCATGTAATTTAAATTAATACTTTCGAAGATATTACAGATTTAAAATGCAGGGACATAGCGGTTATGGTGGTACCGGTCGATTATCCAATTTAAACGCCTACAATTTCCGGTAAAGATATCTTTTGATAAATCGTAGGGTCAATCTTTCAACGTTGCAGGCTTAGATTTGTGTGTTGAGTGTTTTTCACATGACCAATTTATATAGGGTGACTTTTAATTAGTTCTTGATAGAAAAAGGTATGAATGTACTCATGATACTGAACAACTTTCCCCAAGGAACATAGGTCGAAATATGAAAATCAAGTTTTGACCTCCCATAGAAATTGCATCAGATAGCGCATTTTGTATGGGAGGTCAAATTTGGTTTTTCGTATTTCGACCTATGTTCCTTGGGAAAAGTTGTTCAGTATCACGAGTACATTCATACCTTTTTCTATCAAGAAATAATTAAAAGTCACCCCTATATGTAGCTATTTCAAGAGTAATCTCTAAAGAAAACGCGTTTCTATTGTCTAATGACAAAAGAGCTGTGAACGTTGTATATAAAGACATTCTGTAGTATATTTAGCATCAGCATTGCACCCGTGCGAAGCCGGGGCGGGTCGCTAGTATGTTATAAATCGCAGAATAGACGTGTTGCAAATCTTATTAAATCTGTGCTCTGATTTAAATAACCGCTACGCCCAGCTAGGCGGCGTTAATTATTTAATCTGTGGCGGCGTGACTATAATGATGATTGGTACATAATTAAGTCGCTGGAAAATTGTTAAATCTGCCACTTTACATAATATCTAATCATTATTGGTTATCGATTGGGTTGAATTTGTCTTGGCTAATGAACCTTAAATGCACTAGTAATATTTACAAACCCATTTATTATACCGGCGCCGTTTTACAATTTGCCAGTAGTATAAAATTTTCTGGCCAATTAATGACAATTAGAGCGTTATCCGCCTTACAAATGATATGTTAAACCCATACACTGTCTCCATCACGAGTACGTGGTTGAGCCATTTGGCGGCTTGAAAACTTTTAATGACTATGCATCTGCGGAGGCGATTGTAAAGTCTATACAAGGTGTAACAAAAAGGTTATATCAACCCTAAAGGATGTGATTCTGCCCATGAAACTGAACAACTTTCCCTAATGAACATAGGTCGAAATGCGAAAAAAAAATTTTGACCTCCCTTAGAAACTTAATCAGCTGATCGCGCATTTGTATGGGAGGTCAAAAATTTTTTTTCGTATTTCGACCTATGTTCCTTAGGGTAAGTTGTTCAGTTTCATGGGCAGAATCACATCCTTCAGGGTTGATATACCTTTTCACCAATTTTTTAAATCACACATTGATTAGAACCTCAATAGTTTCACGTTGGCAAATACAATATTGCTTTCAACGAGAGAAACAAACGTAACTTTTCCGTCGTAGAAATAAGACTTTTATCAAACTTGACTTAGAGTCGAAGATTCGTGATCGCAAGTGAGAGTTTGTTTGAGGTTTTATGTATGGTGAACGGGCAGTAAAATGTTTATGCACTGGACCGGTCAACAATTTTAAAAGACTGACTAAAATGTGGCTACTTGAGAACTGTTTCTATAGTGTCAAAGAATATATGGAACATAACAAATAAACATATTATTATAATATACAATTAGATAAATATTAAGTTCCTATCATAGATGAAACTTGATCTCATGTTCTGAATATTTTTTAGGGTTCCGTACCTCAAAAGAAAAAAACGGAACCCTTATATGATCTCTTTGTTGTCCGTCTGCCTGTCTGTCTGTCTGTGTGTCTGTCTGTCTGTCAAGACCCCTTATCTCACGAACGGGTAGAGGTATCAGGTTAAAAATAATACCATATTTTAGGGTCCATGAACCACACAAGATCTGAAAATTTCAATTTTTTACAACGACGCAATCAAAAGATATGATGTCCGTAAGGATTGAGAAGCCACTCTCCATTTCAAAGGGCAGTTTGTACCCTTATTTAGTAGTAAACCAGCTGATTTTGTAGGCCAAATTCTGGAATTTGTAGTAAATGGCATTATATGTCCTCATCTCCATACATTTATGCACTAAAGCAAAACCTATGGGGTACTTCCCGTTGACCTAAAATTATGAAATTTGGCAAGAAGCTAGGTCTCACAGTTCAAATAAAGGGAAAAGTCTGAAGTCATTAAATTTTACAACTTTTCTCACAACTAATGTTAACCAATTGTGGTGAGCTCCCGTTTCAAGAACATTCATATAAGAGAGGGGTCAAGTTAGATGGTCGCTGAGGCGATTTTTGTTTTAGTTCAATTTTTAAAACGGGAACACTTAAAAACTTGAGAATTGGTATGTTTATAGTGCATAAGCTATAAAATAACAACAAATAATAAAATTTGGTCAAGGGCTTGTCGGACTCAAAAAATCTAGCACATTAACTTACTGAAATTTCAACTAATACAATTATGATTATGTGGTGGTACGGAACCCTCGGTGCGCGAGTCCGACTCGCAATTGGCCGGTTTTTTTTAAATATATTACAAGTGACCAAACGAGCAGGTGGGCCACCTGATGGTAAGTGGTCACTACCGCCCATAGCACCCACTGTCTTATTAATGGCACATTTTGACACTAATAAGACAGCAAAGCGCGTTGCTCACTTTGAGAACTGAGATGGTATCTCTCATGTGCCAGTAATTTCACTGGCTCCCTTACCCTTCAAACCGAAACACAGCAGTGCAAACACAGCTGCTTCACAGCAGAAAATAGCAAGGGGGTGGTACTTCCCCAGACGGACTTTCCACAAAAGCCCTACCACCTTCAATTGTTTTCATACGTAGAAATCACTGGGTTTCGCGAGCAAAGCCAATGAAAATTCACGCTGTGGAGCACGTCGATCTTGACACATTAGACTTTGTAAGTACCGCTAGTTTCTCAGTAAGCGTAGAGACGGAAATCGCTCTGCAGATGTCAAGCTTGACCTGCTTCTGACTGTACATATGATAGACTATATTATCTCTACCTGTAAATTGCAACTTTATACAGCTTATCACTTTTTATCACTTTGGAAATTTTAAGAGGTGGTTCTGCCCATGAAACTGAACAACTTTTCCCAAGGTACGTAGGTTGAAATTTGAATGCCAAGTGTGACTCGGACTCACGCACCAAGGGTTCCGTACCAGTAAGATAAAAATACCGTCTTAGTTATGGACACGCAGTCACGCAGAAGTGTATTAAATGCGCGTGAGTCTGAAACATACTTTAGCAGTTTTTATTATTTGTTGTTATTACAAGCAGCGCCTGTTGTGTCATTTTTCTTTTTTTTTTTTTAATGATCTGAGCTAAAATGATCTGAGTAACATACTAAAATTATGTTCACTATTTCGTTAATACCTTATATATTACCTAAAGAGATCTACAAGGCGAGAGTGAATGGAAACGTTGGGAGGGGAAGGCCTCGGCGAACGTACTAGGACCAAATTCAGGACGTTCTGAATAAAGGCCAGGTTAAAACTACCCTAAACCGACGAGCATGTATGAAAGGATTGATGAAAGTTCAGGAAGCAAGGGAAGTATGTCAAGATCGTAGCAGGTGGAGAACTGTGATCTCTGTCTACCCCGACGGGAACAAGGCGTGATAGATAGATAGATAAACACTTTATTGTCACACACAGAACACATTAACAATTACAAAAGAGAGATGATGTTATGTATGTATATTTAATTGGCAGAATATTTAAACATAATTTCAAACGCATTTTTCAAAATATAGAGTTGCTTGTCATTCTCTTAAATAGGTAATTTATTCATTAGAAAACACTGAACACTTTAGTGGAACGACAATTTTTTCAATTTTCCCATACAAAATTTCACCGGCAATCTTCCAGCACTAATACAATAAAAAAAATCCCGTTAGTTGGGCTTAATTGGATGTAGTTTATATAAGAAAGTTTTTCACATTTATTCTGTTATAGTTATAGTATTAGCGGATCCTTGGCTAAATGTACATTTACATACATTTAGCCAAGGATCCGTTAATAATACTCAAAATATTTTTCAGCTGAAAGCTGTATTAAGGTTCGTCTAAATGTAAACCGCGAGAGAAATGTGCCAAAAACCTTTATCCTTGTTAGAAAATTGACTTTTTCCATCGTTCATGAGCTACGCCGAAAGGAAAGGAGAAAACTACTCAAGGCTTTTAGCAAGAAGGGTTTGGAGATTATGGCTCAAACCACTTATTGTAGCTATCTAAAGAATCTCTGTTTTGCATTTTGGTTCTTTATAAATTGAATTGTTTTGTTGTTGTATACAATGTTATTTTATTGGACCTGATTTGCGTATGCCCACGTTATTACAGAGGTCAAAAGCAACAACTTTTGTTCTACGAATTTTCTAACAACGCACGAAAAATTTTCAACTTCCCATACAAAATAGGTCGGTCACGTGACCACTTTAGCATGGCGAGTCGAAATGTTTTTGTGTGTTGTTAGAAAAGTCGTAGAACAAAAGTTGTTGCTTTTTGACCTCTGTAATAACGCAAATCGAAAAAAAAAACTGACCAAGTGCGAGTCGGACTCGCGCACAGAGGGTTCCGTACCATCACATAATCATAATTGTATTAGTTGAAATTTCAGTAAGTTAATGTGCTAGATTTTTTGAGTCCGACACGCGCTTGACCAAATTTTATTATTTGTTGTTATTTTATAGCTTATGCACTACAAACATACCAATTTTCAAGTTTTATGTGTTCCCGTTTTTAAAATAGAACTAAAACAAAAATCGCCTCAACGACCATTCAACTTGACCCCTCTCTTATATGAATGCTCTTGAAACGGGAGCTCACCTCAATTGATTACCATTAGTTGTGAGAAAAGTTGTAATATTTAATGATTTCAGACTTTTCCCTTTATTTGTACTGTGAGACCTAGCTTCTTGCCTTTCATAATTTTAGGTCAACGGGAAGTAGTACCCTATAGGTTTTGTTTTAGTGCATAAATGTATGGAGATGAGGACATAAAATGCCATATCTTTTGATTGCGTCGTTGTAAAAAAATGATATTTTTAGATCCCTTGTGGTTTATGGACTTTAATACTCGTTATCAATTTCAACCTGATACCTCTTCTCGTTCGTGAGAAAAAGGGTCTTGACAGACAGACAGACAGACGGACAACAAAGTGATCCTATAAGGGTTCCGTTTTTTTATTTTGAGGTACGGAACCCTAAAAAGGACGAGCTGCACTCCGGGAGTGCCGGCAGAAGTGAAAACTTGCAATTTTGAATATTATGCTTTTTGTAAGGGTCAATCGCGCCATTGCTCGCGAACTTCTTTGATGTTACTGAATAAAAACCCGTATTGTAATAACAACACGGTTGACAGTTGACGCTTTTTAGATCAGGCTATGGATCTGACGCGACATCTGACGCGAGTTTAAATTTTCTTACCCATCTAAAAAAAGCTCCAAGCGCCGCTAAAGAAGTTTTCACAAAAAAAAAATTCGGCCTCTTCTCATACAAATTGTGCTGTCAGTTGATGCAGTTTGTATGGGAATTCGATTTTTTTTCGTATTTCGATCTATGTTTCTTGGTAAATGCACCAATGAAATTTTCAATGCAAATTCAAGAATTGGCTCCTATCAAAAATTGAGAGCTACCTAACTAGTACCTGGAAAAAATTTGGTGAAATTATAAGGCGTGTCTACGTGAAACAGCAAATCGGCCGCACTAGATACCTACGTCTTATTTCTGTATGTTAAAAAAACTACAATTAAATGAATGTTAACCTTTAGAGTACCTACATTATTACCACTTCCCAAAATGTCCGTTTCCCTGAATCCCAACAACATCCCAAATTCCAAAATCTATAGTAAAAATTTTTACAACTTTTCAAAGATTACCTATCTATACAATATTAGGATAGTTTTTTTATTAAAATCCGAAGATTGGCGAACGATATTTGTAACGTAACATGCCACGTTGGCATAATAGCTACATCCCTATTCCATACAATATATTTTTTAAATGTTAAAGTGCGCAAAAAAGCAGGTTAGCCACCTTCGTCACCATAACCACAGTCAGTCCATAGCGTCTACTGTCTTAGTAGCATAATTTTAGACTAATAATACAGCAAAGCCAAACCGTGTTGCTTACCTTGAAGAATAAGTAGAAGTTTGAGTATTCATCCCCCAACAATGTTAAGTGACTTCTCGTTGTAATTAATTATATTCTTTGTACCCGATAACATCCAATAATAAATAATGTTTCCTTCATTCTTTTTTTTTTAATAGATAACGAGGAAGAAAAATTTGTCTCGAGCCGGATTTGAACGGAAGTTTGAACTAGCCGCTTGAAGACGCGATAGCTCAGTTGGTAGAGCGTCGTCGGCACCTCAGAGTAAAAAACTATTGAGTCCGCCATATCATATTCTGTATGAGCAAGTGAAGTGTAAAGCGTCTCACTGTCGCCCATACTAGTCGGTCAAAAAACTCAGTTAAGTTTTACAAAAATCAAGATATCTTTAAAGATCTAATGTTTGAGTATAAACTTTGTGTGTGAAAGTGAAAATATATCGTTTTTTACTTGTGAATTGATCATTAATACTTTGAACGGAAGCGTAAATAATCCGTAATAGCCATTTTATGTGTGATTTTTAACACCGTTTTTTTCCTGAATGGTAAGTGTTTTCACCAGAAAAACTGTGGTAGCATTTATTAGTCCCATGTCACTTATTTCTCAGAGAGAAAGATAAAAATTTTACGTTTTTAGGATTTTGATAAAATTCCATACATTTTAGTATGGAGATCCCTCGCAAGAAAGTGCTACGTTTATGGCTCCCTAGCAGGAAGAGCTGCTACTAAAACCTCCTTGGTCGGCACGGTACGCCGAAAGTCGCAGGTTCAAATCCGGCTCGCGTCAAATTTTTCTTCCTCTTTATCTATTTAAAAACTTAACAGTCAAAAATAAATTTACTTCAGTCGATTAAATATTCCAATGTATTTTAACCCCTACACTGGCAGATACTCAATTCAAGCTTGGCCTCCAAAGCCGACATCAGGGCGAGGACGCGAAAGGACATTATTGTGAAATATAGCACCGGAGCATTCCGTTCGAACCGGGTTTCGAATTTATACGGCAGTAAATCAAGCTTATTCATAGGTGTTTGTGCCTCGTATTCCCGCGGTCATTAGACGCGCGAAATTAAAACGCTCAAAAAATATTGCGTACATTTGAGGTGTTAACGTTTTAGCAGAATTTGTATATGTATAGGAAAAGAATGCGAAATCGTAAGTTGATCAATTTACTAGTAAGTTGATCATCATAATTATCGTCATCATCATAACATCCCATGAAATGTCCACTACAGGACAGAGAGCTCCCTCCAAAATTCTAGCTTTTGCTGGAAAAATGTGGAGGGCACGCACTATACTCACTTCGCTTGTCAGCGTTACGGCTGGCACCATGGACCGCGTTTGTAGGTGACCGCAGTAAGTAAGATGGTATGATACACAGGAGGATGCTGCTGCCCATCCTCCAGTTTATAACCCTTAGTCGCCTCTTACGACACCCACGGGTATGTATGGAATGGTAATATTCTTTGCCGGTACCACACGGGACAAGGGGTAAATTGATCAACTTTAGAATAAAAATAAATTGTACCGAATTCGCTTCTGGCACTCGTCGTCTGCTCCCGCAGCACGCTTGCTTCAACTTACGATTCATGACATATACAGACGGATTCGGTATCTGAAAAATACTGAAATTAACTGAAAAATACTTATAAAACTGAAAAACTTTGTCCAATAATTAGTTATTGGTTGGATTTTGTGCAATTTTCGTTTCGGGAAGTACAATCGGCCGCACGTTAGTTAGGTACTCGTACTAGGTTTGTTTCTAGGTAATCTGTTGAGACTGGTTTTGTTTCTAGTCATCTGCGGCCGTGTGTAGTGTGTACCATCCACGTACCAACCCGTTTATTTACTTGGTAGTTTTCTATACTCAGGGATGTCATCATCATGATGACATATCATGAAACGTCAAAGGACAGGGAACTTCCTCCAAAGATCCTCCAAAAAATGTGGAAAGAAAGTACCATAGTCACCACGCTTGTTAGCGTTATGGCTGGCACCTTGGACCGCGGTTGTTGGTGACCGCAGAATGTAAGATGATACGATACACAGAAGGATGCTGCTGCCCATCCTCTGGTTCATTAACCCTTAGTCGCGTCTTACGACACCCACGGGTAAAAATGGGTTGGTACTATTCTTTGCCGGCACTCACTTTGAAATCCCATTTACCCCAAGATAATTAGATTTTGGCCTAGACAAAAATTGGAACCAAGATTTTCTTTTTGTGGTTTATGAAGTCTTGGAAGTAATTACATAATTACTTAAAATTAAGCATATCACCAAATGGGACAAGGCGGCAGATTAAAAAAACCCTATTATATAAATAGTTACTGTGGCAAAAATGCCAACTAAACGAAATGTTTTCTGGGCTCGTTCAATGATAAACTTTTAGTATTTTACAAACTAATTAAGCACCTAAGTTCTTAGGTAAAGCCTAAAATTTAAAAAATCCCACTAAAAGTTTTATTTCTTTTTGTCTGCTCGGGCAAAATACATAACTATCTCGTGACTTTTTGTACTTCAAAATTTTGTTGTACTTGATCAAACAGTCATAAAAGTGAACACAATATGTTAAAGCTTTACAGTGGTATAATTATTGAGGAATTTCTCTTTGGCCAAAATAGTTAACTGAATGAAAAGTGTTTGATTATACTCTAAAACTGTACTTACATCGATTACTTTGAAAATTAAACATTTCAGGCAATAGCGTATCTTTTTATATAAAAATTACATTATGTAGCGCTTTATATCGACCCTAAAGAAGTTGAAATAAAGTTCATAATTGACATTAACATAGTACACGGCTCGTGATTGCACGGTACGGCAACATCGCATTGCTTCGCTGTTTTTTTCGGTACGCACTTCGGAATTTAAAGTTAAACATGAAAGATGAAAATTTACATCGGTTGTAGTAAGCTGAAAATACTTTTGATCTTCTGATCTAAATCTAAATATATAAAACAGCATGCCCTGACTGACTGACTAACTGATTCATCAACCAACGCCGAGCCGTAACCGATAAAGCTACAGATGTGAAATTTTGTAAGTAGTTTTTTTGTACGTCAAGACTACACATTAAGACAGGATTTTCTGAAAATTACCCCTGAGGGGTTAAAAAATGGGGTGGAAGTTTGTATGAATATTCTACAGGTTTGACATGAGACTCAAAATAATTGTGGATTTGATCTAATGAAAGGGAAAAACCGGCCAAGTGCGAGTTGGACTCGAGCACCGAGGGTTCCGTACCACCACATGATATAAATTGTATTAGTTGAAATGTCAGTAACTTACTGTGGTCGATTTTTGAAGTGAAAACTTCTTCAGCGGCGCTTGGCACTTTTTCAGATGGGGAAAAAATTATTAACTCGCATCAGAAGTCGCGTCAGATCTCGGTTGAAGTATAGAAATGGATTTGAAAATAAGCATACGAAGTTAGAGCAGGCTCAATATATACAAAAGTTCTAAAGTGTGATAAAGATCAAAACATCTTTTTTATCTTTATCGCGTCAGATCTCGGATGAAGTATAGAAATTGATTTGCAAATAATCATACCAAGTTAGAGCAGGCTCAATATATACAAAACTTCTAAAGTGTGATAAAGACCAAAACATCTTTTTTGTCTTTGTCATAGCAGGCCTGTCTGTGAAGTAGGCAGCTTTTTCCAAGATCAAAGGAGTGCGACTCCTGTAAACTTGTTTACTATTTATATATTCTGTGGTCATAGTCTCGGCTTTTTTTGTTGTGCACAACGTGATATGTGCACGACAGACTTGACGTACTGGTTTTGATCGTTATTTAATAGCGAATCCTAAATGTATGAGATCTACATTTCGGATGACAGCTGTCAAACTAAAAATCGCTATAACTCGAAAACTATTGACCCTAGACTACTCGTGTGCTGAGACAAATGATAGGTCTCGATGAGATCTTCATTTCGGATGACAATTGTCAAACTAAAAATCGCTATACTTCAAAAACTACTGACCCTAGACTACTCGTGTGCTGAGACAAATGATAGGTCTCGATGAGATCTACATTTTGGATGACAGCTGTCAAAGTAAAAATCGCTATAACTTGAAAACTACTGACCCTAGACTACTCATGTGCTAAGACAAATGATAGGTCTCGATGAGATCTACATTTCGGATGACAGCTGTCAAACTAAAAAACCCCATAACTTGGAAACTACTGACTCTACAATACTCATGTGCTGAGACAAATGATAGGTCTCGATGAGATCTACATTTCGGATGACAGCTGTCAAACTAAAAAACCCCATAACTTGGAAACTACTGATTCTAGTATACTCGTGTGCTGAGTCAAATGATAGGTCTTGATGAGATCTACATTTCGGATGACAGCTGTCAAAGTAAAAATCGCTATAACTTGAAAACTACTGACCCTAGACTACTCATGTGCTAAGACAAATGATAGGTCTTGATGAGATCTACATTTCGGATGACAGCTGTCAAACTGAAAACCCCATAACTTGAAAACTACTGACCCTAGACTACTCATGTGCTGAGTCAAATGATAGGTCTCGATGAGATCTACATTTTGGATGACAGCTGTCAAAGTAAAAATCGCTATAACTTGAAAACTACTGACCCTAGACTACTCATGTGCTGAGACAAATGAAAGGTCTCGATGAGATCTACATTTCGGATGACAGCTGTCAAACTAAAAAACCCCATAACTTGGAAACTACTGACTCTACAATACTCATGTGCTGAGACAAATGATAGGTCTCGATGAGATCTACATTACGGATGACAGCTGTCAAAGTAAAAATCTCTATAACTTGAAAACTACTGACCCTAGACTACTCATGTGCTGAGACAAATGATAGGTCTCGATGAGATCTACATTTCGGATGACAGCTGTCAAAGTAAAAATCGCTATAACTTGAAAACTACTGACCCTAGACTACTCATGTACTGAGACAAATTTTGATCTCGATGAAGAAGTACACGAGCAATGACGCGATTGACCCTTACAAAAACATCATATTCAAAAATTCAAGTTTTTACTTCTGCCGGCACTCTCGGAGTGCAACTCGTCCTTTTTTGAGTCCGACTCGCACTTGATCAGTTTTTATATTTTATAGCTTATGCAGCATGAGATACAGCCCACTGACAGACAGTCAGACAGACATCGGAGGCATATTAGTATGATCCCGTTTTTCACCCTATGGGTACGGAACCATAAAGTCTGAAATAATTAAAGAATTTATTATTGTGTATTAAAGTGTACAACCTTTCTCACAACCAATTAACGCTAGCTAGCTTCCACTTCAAGTCAATTCTTATTAAAGAGGAGTCAAGATCGGGGGTCAAGAGCAAAAGCTTAGCACGCTAGTCCGACTCGCACTTGCCCGGTTTTTTGTAACACTGTATCCCACAATGATATTTTCTCCTTTCAATGGACTGTTTGAAGTGTTGTTGTTTGTACAAGCAGGCAGCCAGACACTTGCAGCCCACTCTAGCTACTTGGACTGTTGAAATAAGAACACTAAAAAGTCTAATATTATGTCAGGCTTGACGTACTCTTGACATTACGTAGAAGAAAAAAGTCACGGGGCGCACGGCACACCATACCGGTTCCAAAGAACATATAATATTACGCCGGTTCTCGCTCGCTTGACGCGATCTATTGAATTAAAAATCAACTTTTTTATCTTTTTATAATTATGCTTAATTTTATAAATAAAGGAAAGAACACACGATGAAACCTGTAATTAAACAAAAGGTTTTCAGTTGGTATTTTTGCTTCAACATTAAATACGAAAATATTTAACTTTAGATTAATATGCTTAATTTTAGGTAATTTGCTCAAAAACTGTCCTGGAAAGTCTATCAAATTTAAAATAATTTGGTTGCCATTTTTGCCTGGACTTTTATGTAACTTGCATACAAATTTGCTAATAAAAAAATATGCGCAAATATTTTTTGCTTAGTTTTAATTGAAGTAGGTACCTTGGACCCCACATCAAAAGTTTACCTCATCAGATATTAGTTACAATTTTTGGCTTGACTTCAAATGCATAAACAAACAAAAAAATATATTTTCTGAAGAATCTAAAAGCCAGCCAATTCATTAAAAAATATTTTTTACATAAGTGTTCCACCACCTATTATAATACATAGCAACTTTATAGTAAATTGACGGTTTCGATTTATGTCCAGCCAATAAAAAATTACAGCTTCAGGACTCGGCCTATTTATTAAAGTAATCAATCCGTATAGACGGACTGTATAATACACCCAGTACCCCAAGATAATTAGATTTTGGCCTAGACAAAAATCGGAACCAAGATTTTCTTTTTGTGGTTTATGAAGTCTTGGAAGTAATTGGCCAAGCTAAATATGATATAACACACTGAAATACAAAAACCATTTCGAGATATTTTTATATCATACCATATTTTGTTATTTTCGAATAGAAAAGTAATTTGATTGCGGTAATATATTCAAAAATGCTGCGGTAGTTGTAACATTCATTTGACCACTGAGTGACGTCATTCCACAAGTAAAAAAAATCATTAGATAAGAAAACTTTTATTCTCTGTGCTCTTTCTGTTAAACGCCAACAGTCGGTAATGCATCTCTGTCACAAAGTAGGGTGACCAAACTATTTTAGGCTTGGGGTTGTATTATTATTGAAGCCCACTGGAATAGCAGCTTCATTTTCAATATTTTATTTGGCAAGATTTTATACTTTCGTCTCTACCTGAAAAGTTGTGTTTCGCTCGGCAATAAAAAAGTATTTTGCGTCTCGTGCATTGAAACCCTTGCAACGCTGAGGATTCATCTTTGGTTTGGCTCGTGGCTCAATCGTAGAATCATAGAGGTAAATCAAGTCAAGTCAGTGTGGTGCCGGCAAAGAATAGTACCAACCCATCTGTACCCGTGGGTGTCGTAAGAGGTGACTAAGGGCTTATTAACTGGAGGATGGGCAGCAGCGTCCTCCTGTATGTATCGTCTCATCTTACGTACTGCGGTCACCAACAACAGCGGTCGCCAGCCACAACGCTTACAAGCATGGTAGCTATGGTAAATCCCATCTAACCGCACTTTTGTAAAGAAAAAATTGTAATTTTGAATATTTTGGGTGATGTACTCATGACATGCTTGAATAATATTCATGACATGCAAATAATATCATGCTTGAATAATACTCTCATGTTATACATAACATCAAATGAAACGTCCACTACAGGACAAGCTCCCTTCAGAACTATCTAAACTATCTGAAGGGAGCTTGTCCTGTAGTGGACGTTTCATTTGATGTTATGTATAACATGAGAGTATTATTCAAGCATGATATTATTTGCATGTCATGAATATTATTCAAGCATGTCATGAGTACATCACCCGAAATATTCAAAATTACAATTTTTTCTTTACAAAAGTGCGGTTTGATGGGATTGACATTCGTTAAATATAAAGTAGGGAAGGGTTATTACTTTTCATGTATTATGGTTCATATTTTAACAGATTATCAGGGTACATTAATTTTTGATGTCTAAAAAATTATATTTTATCACTCGGTGATAATTAACAATTGGATCGGAGTTTTTTCAGCAGCAGCATTCTTTTTGTTTGTTTCCAAAATAAACCTTTATTCATTTTTTCTTCTTCCTTTCTTGCTTTCCAGAAAAGTCCGAGTACGATGCGTCATCATTAGAAGCAAAGCAATGAATAATATTTGACTTGTATTTTATGACTTATTGTTTATTGATAAACAAATTTTATTAAAGGTACGACATGTAACAAAATTATCGAATAAATAAAAGGTTTTATTTCCTAATTCATAGATTTAGTTCCGACTTTACATTTTTTTTACTCACACGGAATAGGAATAGGTTCAAAAATATGGACTGGCTCTTAAACTTTACCTCATTTATACGTTTCTTAATATTATGGCCCAAGTCTTTGGTAGGTTTACTGAAATGTCTGAAATAAACTATCAATACTTACAAACATCAAAAGACTTAAAACCAATATGTTGTTCATTCTCACTACTTATTGAGCACCACTCGTACATCAGCTTTCTTTCTGTCCATCTATCTATACGTGCGTCCCTTCTGTCCGTCCGTGAACAACAGGCAATAAAGGTCTTTGTTGGTATTCTTGTAAAAACTCAACCAACTGCATTTCGGCCTAGTAGCGAGCCCCCTACTTTTTAAATGAAGTTATGGATGAATCGAGAAAATAGGTCGGTCTATCAATTAATAAAACAAAACAAAATTTCTCCCAAATTCCAAAACAATACCTTCTAAAATTAACTACCAACCACTAGAATATGAGCAAGAATACATCTTTCTCAGCGAGGTGGTTTGCTTCACTACTACTACACGACGAAGTTTTGTATTCCGTGGACGAAGGCGTTTTTATTTATTGCTCCTGTCCTCCTGCTTCGATCGCAATGTGCCATTCGGTACACTATTGTTGTCACTTTCTGTTTCGATGATAAAGAAAGTGACAGCATAAAAATAAAAGGAAATTTAACTTTAATGTCGCTTTATGCAACTGGCCGTAAGAGGCATACCAATATCGAAAGATGAAACTCTGTTAAATAAATTCCAACCCAATGTAAAAAACTTCACATAATACCTCTCAATAATCACGGCACTAAACTCCGATGCTGACCGTAAATGTGGCTCGAAATATCGCGAGGGAGCGCAGGGCAGGTGTGCGAATTGTTCATTGGCTCCCCGCGTGTCGTCCACAATGTTAGTTGGGACTAGTCTATCATAATGTTCTTTGGGACAAGTTGTTCAGTTTTATGGGCAGTTTCCGCAGATTCACATCACACAGTACTGATGTGGTTGTACCTTTTGTTTTCCTGTATATTCAAACATCGTACATTATAGCCACCCTACTTCATACATAAAACAATTCGGCTTTTTCATAGAAAAATCAAAGGAATAATGCATACCCATAGAAGAATATTCCGCAAATAGCATAGCTATTAATTTTGCAGCCATTTACGCAACAATATTTCACTGTTTTTGCAAAAAAATGCGTGATTTTAAACAACATTTAGCATGACATAAAAATGTGTCAAAGACGGGGATACCAGTAATGTGTAAAAAAATATTACCAAAAAGGTTGATGACCAATGAAGGAGTACATAACCTGCTTGACCATAAACAACACAATTAGATCTAAATAAATTTTAGAGTTTAGTAGCTAAATCACAGAACCAAAAGCACCCGAAAGATATTTAATTTTGACGATTTAGCTGTAAAAAGGTTTTCTATATAAAACCAAGCATAACTTGGCTAAAGATTTTTCTTACCAACCCGCGATTTCGTTTTGGTATGGCAATCGTTTCATCGTCTACTGTGAAATGACGTCATCAACTTTAAAACTTAAAAAATTAATATAAAATTAATAATAGTATTTTAGGCGGAAAAAAACAAATTAGTTTCCTAAAATAGTCTAAATTTTCAGTTAAAAATATGAAAAAAATCATTTTTATTTATTTAGCTTAGCGAATTACATAATTACTTAAAATTAAGCATATCACCAAATGGGACAAGGCGGCAGATTAAAAAAACCCTATTATATAAATAGTTACTGTGGCAAAAATGCCAACTAAACGAAATGTTTTCTGGGCTCGATCAATGATAAACTTTTAGTATTTTACAAACTAATTAAGCACCAAAGTTCTTAGGTAAAGCCTAAAATCAAAAA
This sequence comes from Athrips mouffetella, assembly GCA_947532105.1. Taxonomy (NCBI): domain Eukaryota; kingdom Metazoa; phylum Arthropoda; class Insecta; order Lepidoptera; family Gelechiidae; genus Athrips; species Athrips mouffetella. The sequence continues at coordinate 3,083,795 of OX383975.1, read as the reverse complement.
AATCCCACTAAAAGTTTTATTTCTTTTTGTCTGCTCGGGCAAAATACATAACTATCTCGTGACTTTTTGTACTTCAAAATTTTGTTGTACTTGATCAAACAGTCATAAAAGTGAACACAATATGTTAAAGCTTTACAGTGGTATAATTATTGAGGGATTTCTCTTTGGCCAAAATAGTTAACTGAATGAAAAGTGTTTGATTATACTCTAAAACTGTACTTACGTTGATTACTTTGAAAATTAAACATTTCAGGCAATAGCGTATCTTTTTATATAAAAATTACATTAAGTAGCGCTTTATATCGACCCTAAAGAAGTTGAAATAAAGTTCATAATTGACATTAACATAGTACACGGCTCGTGATTGCACGGTACGGCAACGTCGCATTGCTTCGCTGTTTTTTTCGGTACGCGCTTCGGAATTTAAAGTTAAACATAAAAGATGAAAATTTACATCGGTTGTAGTAAGCTGAAAATACTTTTGATCTTCTGATCTAAATCTAAATATATAAAACAGCATGCCCTGACCGACTGACTGACTGACTGACTTATTCATCAACGCCGAGCCGTAACCGATAAAGCTACAGATGTGAAATTTTGTAAGTAGTTTTTTTGTACGTCAAGACTACACATTAAGATAGGATTTTCTGAAATTCATCCCCTGAGGGGTTGAAAAATGGGGTGGAAGTTTGTATGAATATTCTACAGGTTTGACATGAGACTCAAAATAATTGTGGATTTGATCTAATGAAAGGGAAAAACCGGCCAAGTGCGAGTCGGACTCGCGCACGGAGGGTTCCGTACCACCACATGATATAAATTGTATTAGTTGAAATGTCAGTAAATTACTGTGGTCGATTTTTGAAGTTAAAACTTCTTCAGCGGCGCTTGGCACTTTTTCAGATGGGGAAAAAATTATTAACTCGCATCAGAAGTCGCGTCAGATCTCGGATGAAGTATAGAAATGGATTTGAAAATAAGCATACCAAGTTAGAGCAGGCTCAATATATACAAAAGTTCTAAAGTGTGATAAAGATCAAAACATCATTTTTATCTTTGTCGCGTCAGATCTCGGATGAAGTATAGAAATTGATTTGCAAATAATCATACCAAGTTAGAGCAGGCTCAATATATACAAAACTTCTAGTGTGATAAAGACCAAAACATCTTTTTTGTCTTGGTCATAGTCTCGGCTTTTTTTGTTGTGCACAACGTGATATGTACACGACAGACTTGACGTACTGGTTTTGATCGTTATTTAATAGCGAATCCTAAATGTATGAGATCTACATTTCGGATGACAGCTGTCAAACTAAAAATCGCTATAACTTGAAAATTACTGACCCTAGACTACTCATGTGCTGAGACAAATGATAGGTCTCGATGAGATCTACATTTCGGATGACAGCTGTCAAACTAAAAAACCCCATAACTTGGAAACTACTGACTCTACAATACTCACGTGCTGAGACAAGTGATAGGTCTCGATGAGATCTACATTTCGAATGACAGCTGTCAAACTAAAAAACCCCATAACTTGGAAACTACTGACTCTAGTATACTCGTGTGCTGAGTCAAATGATAGGTCTTGATGAGATCTACATTTCGGATGACAGCTGTCAAAAGTAAAAGTCGCTATAACTTGAAAACTACTGACCCTAGACTACTCATGTGCTAAGACAAATGATAGGTCTCGATGAGATCTACATTTCGGATGACAGCTGTCAAACTGAAAAACCCCATAACTTGGAAACTACTGAATCTAGAGTACTTGTGTGCTGAGTCAAATGATAGGTCTCGATGAGATCTACATTTTGGATGACAGCTGTCAAAGTAAAAATCGCTATAACTTGAAAACTACTGATCCTAGACTACTCATGTGCTGAGACAAATGAAAGGTCTCGATGAGATCTACATTTCGGATGACAGCTGTCAAACTAAAAAACCCCATAACTTGGAAACTACTGACTCTACAATACTCATGTGCTGAGACAAATGATAGGTCTCGATGAGATCTTCATTACGGATGACAGCTGTCAAACTAAAAAAACCCCATAACTTGGAAACTACTGACTCTAGTGTACTCGTGTGCTGAGTTAAATGATAGGTCTTGATGAGATCTACATTTCGGATGACAGCTGTCAAAGTAAAAATCGCTATAACTTGAAAACTACTGACCCTAGACTACTCATGTACTGAGACAAATTTTAGGTCTCGATGAAGAAGTACACGAGCAATGACGCGATTGACCCTTACAAAAACATCATATTCAAAAATTCAAGTTTTTACTTCTGCCGGCACTCTCGGAGTGCAACTAGTCCTTTTTTGAGTCCGACTCGCACTTGATCAGTTTTTATATTTTACAGCTTATGCAGCATGAGATACAGCCCACTGACAGACAGTCAGACAGACATATTAGTATGATCCCGTTTTTCTCCCTATGGGTACGGAACCATAAAGTCTGAAATAATTAAAGTTTACAACCTTTCTCAGAACCAATTAACGCTAGCTAGCTTCCACTTCAAGTAAATTCTTATTAAAGAGGAGTCAAGATCGGGGGGTCAAGAGCAAAAGCTTAGCACGCTAGTCCGACTCGCACTTGCCCGGTTTTTTGTAACACTGCATCCCACAATGATATTTTCTCCTTTCAATGGACTGTTTGAAATGTTGTTGTTTGTACAAGCAGGCAGCCAGACACTTGCAGCCCACTCTAGCTACTTGGACTGTTGAAATAAGAACACTAAAAAGTCTAATATTATGTCAGGCTTGACGTACTCTTGACATTACGTAGAAGAAAAAAGTCTCGGGGCGCACGGCACGCCATACCGGTTCCAAAGAACATATAATATTACGCCGGTTCTCGCTCGCTTGACGCGATCTATTGAATTAAAAATCAACTTTTTTGTCTTTTTATAATTATGCTTAATTTTATAAATAAAGGAAAGAACACACGATGAAACCTGTAATTAAACAAAAGTTTTTCAGTTGGTATTTTTGCTTCAACATTAAATACGAAAATATTTAACTTTAGATTAATATGCTTAATTTTAGGTAATTTGCTCAAAAACTGTCCTGGAAAGTCTATCAAATTTAAAATAATTTGGTTGCCATTTTTGCCTGGACTTTTATGTAACTTGCATACAAATTTGCTAATAAAAAAATATGCGCAAATATTTTTTGCTTAGTTTTAATTGAAGTAGGTACCTTGGAACCCACATCAAAAGTTTACCCCATCAGATATTAGTTACAATTTTTGGCTTGACTTTACAAGCATAAACAAACAAAAAAATATATTTTCTGGAGAATCTAAAAGCCAGCCAATTCATTAAAAAATATTTTTTACATAAGTGTTCCACCACCTATTATAATACATACCAACTTTATGGTAAATCGACGGTTTCGATTTATGTCCAGCCAATTAAAAATTACAGCTTCAGGACTCGGCCTAATTTTCGATTGTGTGGAAGTGGAGTGGGCAACGCTTTTGATATATTTTTATTTTTAACTTTAAAGTTCACAATCCTTAAGGCAGTTTCACATTAGCCCTACAGTAAACGGGTCACGTGTGCCCGAGCTCTTATAACTGCGATTTACGATTGCAGCCGTGGTCGCCGGCGACTTTTGCGACTTTTTCGCGTCCACAGCTCAATGGGCTTTTATTTTTGTAGCTAAACGTGATTGTATTTCGTTATAGAGGTTACAGATTTATATTGTAAAGAGGTTTTTTGATGAAAATGTTTGAAATGAAAACGAAATGAGCGTATTACCTACCTCTAATATCTACGGTTACTGTGTAAATCATCACCATCATCATCATATCAGCCGAAAGACGTCCACTGCTGGACATAGGCCTTCCTAAAAGATCTCCATGAAGACCGGTCCTAGTATGGTAAAACCCCCTAAAAATACATGAATCACTGTGTAAATAATGTAGCTAAGAATAGTACCAACCCGTCTCTAGCTCTACCCGTGGGTGTCGTAACTGTCGTAAGAGGTGACCAAGGATTTACAAACCGGAGGATGGGTAGCAGCGTCCTTTCGTGTTTCGTACCATCTTAAATTCGGCGGTCACCAACAACCGCGGTCCATGGTGCCAGCCGTAACGGTAACAAGTGTGGTGACTATGGTATTCCCGCTCCACATTGTTTCAGCAAAAGCTGGAATTTTGGAGGGAGTTCCCTGTCCTGTAGTGGACGTTTTATGGGATGTCATGATGATAATGAATCACAGAATAGCTTCAGTAGAATAACAACAGGACTGAGATATGCGTGAGAGCAAGTTGGAGCGATACGTGTCTCTGTCGCTCCAATGTCTTACTCATCGCTCCGTCCTGCTCTCACACTGCTAACATTATAATCAAGCTACATAATTTCGACAGTAAGCGCAAAAATAGACTATTATAATTAAACGGATTGCGCGTAATGGGACCACGAACCTATCAAAACGCTGTGTACTTATCGAAATATAAAAAATAACCGTCCAAGAGCGTGTCGGGCCACGAGCAGTGTAGGGCTCCGGAGTTGCTTTAAGAATCATTATTGTTAGGCAGGGTTTTTCATAATGTTTTTTCCGTCCTAAGGAACAGCGAGGTCCAGCGCCAATTTTTATTATTTTCAGTTTGATAGTTTACCTTTTAAATTCATCATAATATGTACTATCCTTAGATAAATGAATCGCCGCGCTCCGCGAATCATTTATCTAAGGTACTACCATTGTAGCAGAAATTTTCGTTTAAAAGCTAATTATTTCCCAAATGGATCCCTAAATCAAAAATAAGTGTTCAAAATAAGTGTAGAAACCAGGAGATTCTTCACGTAAATTTTTGATTCTAGAATAAAAATATGAAAGGCAAAAGCTGTCTTGAGTAAAATATCTACACGGTTTATCCGAGCGGCTGAATCCTTTCGTTCGGAAATGGTCCGCGCGGAATGGATTTCAGGACGCCTACCGTCTTAATATCGACGTTACCTGCCTGCTGACTGCCTGGCTTGTGGTTTGGTACAAGCTGCAAGCGATTCATCATAGCATCCCATGAAAACGTCTATCCACTACAGGACAAGGAGCTCCTGCCAGAAGTCCAGCAAAAACGCGTAGTAAGCGTTGCGACTGGCGTCCGCTGTTGTTGGTGACCGCAGTATATACGATACTCAGAAAGATACCTACTGCTGCCCATACTCCGGTTCATGAGGCTCTTACGTCACCCACGGGTAGACATGGGTTGAAACAAACAAGCAACTAAGCAAGCGATTAGCTTGCACCAAACCCGATCTTTAACATTATATCTAAATGCGAAAGTAGGTCTGTCTGTCTGATGTGCTTTGACGGCTGAACCGATTTTAAGTTTAAATTGTGAGGAAGTACTAAAGGTACTTTATGAATCCCATGCGTACGAAGTAGCGGGCAAATACTTGCATAAATCATAGTAGAATATGTGGTCCATTGGCTAGAGCGTTTGGCTCTCGATTCGGAGATTTTAGGATGGGGATGTTGTAAAACAAATTTCTTTGTGAGGCCTCCCCAACTTAGGGAACTTAGGTTAGAAATTTGTAAGAGGAATCACTTGATTGTCAGAAAAGTTAGGACGCATTGGAAGCAACGTAAAGGCATTGATCCCGGTTACTATCTAAATCACAAGACGAACCGGTAAAAGGTTTGCGACCACGTACCGGAAGACGAAGCGAAGGCAGCCTCCCACATGGTGGACCGACGTTCTGGTCAAGATCTCGGGAAGCCGCTGGATGTGAGCAGCGCAGTACCGGCCGTCATGGAGATCTTTAGGGGAGGCCTGTGTCCAGAAGTGGACATCTTTCCGCTGATATGATAATTATGATGATTATTTACAGAAGCGATCGCTAATGAGACATGTCAAAGACCTGAGGCGATTCAATAACTGTGACAGAGTTGGTTATCGACCTTAATGTTTTATGATGTCGACCTCGCTCAGTTACTGTTTTTTTTTAGTTTTGGTTCGGAAAATAATGTTAGTAACAGTATACCTAACAGTGCTAAAAGTATCTTTTACCGCTATCGCTTATTACTTTGGCCGAGGCTTAAAGACGGCGCGCAAGCGGATATGAGGTACCAGCGGATATTGCAGACACTCGCAGGTACATTTGGTTACAGTGTAAACTACCCGCGCATTTGCCTATAAATGTTGTTTGGTGCGAAATACGCGCGGGAAATGCGCCTCGCTAGAACACTTGTTTTATAGAACTTGTTTTTGTGTGTTCCTTGCGTTGATGTAGGCGTAGTCCGTAAGTACTAGATGTAAAAACTAAAGGGGTGTAGGATCGATTCCTTTAACTTACCATCATCCAGTTTGACTCAAAGATAAAAGTTTTATAAAGAATCTCTAGTTGCCTGTATCCTTGAACGGCCGTAATTTGTGTAGGTAGGTGCAGTAAAGAGCACGTCACGCTCCCACCCACGTCAGCTCACCCCCTTTCCTACACTTCCCTCACCCCCCCCTCACTCGACGTATCCATGAATGAATGAATGAATAAATTCTTTATTGCACACATAAAAATAAGAACACACAAAGAATAACACTTAAGGTTATAATGGGCAAAGGCGGTCTTATCGCTGAGAGCGATCTCTACCAGACAACCTTTGTATAGAGGAAAAGACATACATAAATAATCACAGCAGGTAGTGTACCAATAAAAAATTGCATACAAAAAAACACAATACAAAAACAAATAAAATATAAAATAAATACAAAAATATAAACAAATATCCATGTCAAAAAATAACAAATATTTTTAAAAGTCTTGGTTTTGTTTTACTTTCACACCGTGCGTTTGGAACGTAGTTAGGTTTGGAAGCAAGAAATGTACTTGACTTTGATAGAAAAGTGCCCGTGTCAACCATCAGCCCATGTCCAGTTGGCCTCATATTTTGTTGCCAGTTGTTTTATAAATGCAGGTAGATTGCTATTTTACGTAAAAATGCCAAAAATATAAATAGGACAGGGAGGACAGGGAGGGCCGACCCCAAGTAAATGGGAAAAAGGCCTAGCAAGATTATATCTATTTAATTGAATTTCCAATTTGCGAAGTCGCTAAATAGCTTTCAATTTTATTCTAACTTTCAAAACCTCTAAATCTAGCGACTGCTAAGGTGGCAATACAAAAAAAAGGTGTAGATTATGTATCATCATTCCCGAGTAAAGATAAGGAACCGCAGTGTTTATTTATGTATCAGCCTGGTTAAGGTGCGCGGGATTCGCTCAATTTCGTGAATATTTCATGATACACGTCTCTCGTAACTTTTTTATCTCCACAATAAGGTAATGGTGTGATAACTTTGATAATTTTGTTCATTTATTCATTATTCAAAGTACTTTTATCTTTGTAGTCTTCTAATTGTAAAAGTTCGTGTTGTAAAGGTGCTCTATAGATCAGTGTACACACGGGTGCACGTCGGTGGAAACACTTTGACCTCGAGCGGGTCTCTGGTTACGGGCATTTATAGCGTAGCGCTAGTTTAGATTATACTGGTTTTGCTTCTACATGCTTGCTGCGGAGAGTACAATAGGTACTCTGTTCATCATCATCATACTTCTCATGAAACGTCCACTACAGGACAGGGAGCTCCCTCCAGAATTCTATCTTTTGCTGGAAAAATGTAGAGGTGAACTACCATAGTCACCTCGCGTGTTAGCGTTACGGCTAGCACCGTGGAGCGCGGTTGTAGGTGAGTAAGTAAGATGTAACATACAAAGGAGGATGCTGCTGCCCATCCTCCAGTTTATAACCCTTAGTCGCCTCTTACGACACCCACGGGCATGTATGGGTACTCTGTTATTTGATAGTTATTTATCATGACAAGAAGAACTGATGGCCGATGGGGCGTAAGGGTTTTGGAGTGGCGACCACGTACCGGAAGACGAAGCGTTGAACAAATTTCTTTGTGAGGCCTCCCCAACTTAGGGGAACTTAGGTTAGAAATTTGTAAGTGGAATCACTTGATTGTCAGAAAAGTTAGGACGCATTGGAAGCAACGTAAAGGCTTTGATCCCGGTTTCTATCTAAATCACAAGACGAACCGGCGAAAGGTTTTAGAGTGGCGACCACGTACCGGAAGACGAGGCGTTGGCAGGCCCCCCACAAGGTGGACCGACGATCTGGTCAAGGTCGCGGGAAGCCGCTGGGTGCGAGCAGCGCAGGACCGGTCGCCATGGAGATCTTTAGGAGAGGCCTATATCCAGCAGTGGACGTCTTGCGGCTGATATGATGATGATTCATCATGATAAATTTCCATCAAACGTCCTCTGCCGGGCATGAAGCCCCCTGCAACATTTCATCCAAAATGCGTCGTGGTATAATTAGGAGGGAAAGTACCATATTCACCACGCTTATTAACGTTGCAGCTGGTATCATAGACCGCGGTTGTTGGTGACCGCAGTATGGAAAATGACACGATACACAAAAGGACGCTGCTGGCCATCCTCAAGTTCATAATCTCTTAGTCACCTCCTATGACACCCACGGGTAGAGATAGGTTGGTACTATTCTTTACCGGCAACACACGGGCAATAAGAAATACATGATTTAAACTGAGTTCCTATTAGTTAAAGTACCAGGTCGACCGAGCTTCGCTCTATAATAGCCGCCTCAACATTAAAAAACCGGCCAAGTGCGAGTCGGACTCGCGCTCCTAGGGTTCCGTACCACCACATAATCATTGTATTAGTTGAAATTTCAGTAAGTTACTGTGCTGGATTTTTTGAGTCCGACACGCGCTTGACCTGATTTTATTATTTGCTGTTATTTTATAGCTTAAGCACTATTCACATATTAATTTTTACGTTTGTAAGTGTTCCCGTTTTTAAGATAGAGCTAAAACAAAAATCGCCTAAAAAAATAGATCTTACTTTTTTATTTTTATAATTAATTCAGATTTTTCCTTTTGCAAACTTTGGAGATAAGGGGGATTTTGTTTAGGCCCCATTTACAATAATAATATGGAAGGAAACGCAGGATATGATGTTAGGTGGGCCCATAGTTTGTATCACACCGCACGTGCAGACCAGGTTAGGATCGTTAGGATCCTTTGAGAAACCCCACCTGGACAATACTGGACATGTTGTCTGTACTGCAGCCAACCTGAGTCCGAAGTCCATTTAGATAAGAACAACTGCCTCCGTGGTCTAGTGGTTAGAGGGTTCGGCTCTCGATCCGGAGGTTCTGGGTTCGATTCCCGGTGGGGACACTGTCAAACAAAAATCTCTTTGTGCGACCTCCCCAGTTTGGTTAGGGCATTGCAGGATGAATCACCTGATTGCCCGAAAAGTTAGATGATTCCGTGCTTCGGAAGGCACGTAAAGCCGTTGGTCCCGACTACTATCTACGGATGTAGTCGTTAATGAGCCATGTCAGAGGCCTTTGGCGGCTCAACAACTCTGACACCAAGGTTTGTGAGGTCGGTCATCGACCTTGCAACCCACACGATATGATATGATGAGAACAATTTGGGGCGAATGACTGAAATACTTGAATTATCAAAGAGCTATAAATCTGTTTTCTTGCCATATCAATAAATAAATAAATTGGTACGGGATTCCGGTACCGCCGTTGTTGACAAATAAAGCTGGTACCGTCCCGTCCCGCCATTTATCCAGATATAGGCAAACGAGTTGTCTATCAGACGAGAATTCAGCGTTTTATTGTGCTCGGTACAACGTGATCTGATTACCGAAGAGAAGCCTTATTCAGGCAATCGAGAATTTAAGAGGCTTTGTTTTAAAGTTGGTTTATAATGGTTCCTATTTTTTTTAATTATAAATGGGCTCACTCTTGACCTCGATCTAGTCTTGAAGACAGAGATGAGGTCGACGATGGAACGAGCTTGCCCAGAAGAAGCCTATTCACTCACGGCTTGAATAGATTCGGGTTATATGAACTCGGGAACACAGACGCAGGCAGAGAATTCCACTCTTTAGCCGTGCGCATTATAAAAGATGTTTCAAAGCGCGTTGTCCGAATGTGTGGAATATCAACTAAATATGGGTCATATCCTGCAGTGCGTCTGGACTCCCGATGGTAGAAGGGAGGGATTCCTATTTTATCACGAGCTCTACAACTCTTTATTCATCATAACATCCCGTGAAACGTCCACTACAGGACAGGAAGCTCCAAAATTCCAGCTTTTGCTGAAACAATGTGGAGGGGAAGTACCATAGTCACCATGCTTGTTAGCGTTACTGCTGGCACCATTGACCGCGTTTGTTGGTGACCGCAGAATGTAAGATAATATAATACACAGAAGGCTGCTACTACTGCTGCCCATCCTCTGGTTGGCCCAAACCAGGCAAAGCCTGTACTATGGGTGTCGGAGACTGATATACATACATAAATAGATAAATAACACCCAGACACGGAACTAACACCTGTGTAAACATTGTAAAATAACTTAATGGCTCCTTATATAAAAATAAATTTAGTAATAAGTTAACATTGAATAAAGTTTTCTGATTCTGAATTTACCTTTGTTTTGAATGATACTTTATTTGTCTGTAAAACTTTTGAAAATAATCACACCAGACTCAATGCGACTTCAACTGAGGGTTAATTCTAAACCGACTGTTTAGATCAAGAATACGTGAGAATTGGTTTAATTTTTCGGAATAAGCGCCCAGAATTCAGGCAAACAATTTTATGGCAACATTTATGACACAGAATATAGGCACGATAGGACCACACCCTCATTCCGACCTATAAATTATAATCGAAAGAGGCAACCTCCCGAATCGCCAAAACCGTGGAAATTATAGCCTATACAGCCCTGTCAGTGTTGCTACGCTATATTTTATTTATACCTTTTACGAGTGTTGCCACCCATAAAAAAGTTTTAGTGGGTGTTGTAAAAGTAAAGGGAGCGTTTTTTTGTAGTTAACGCGTTGGTGATAGGTTTTCGGATAGTTTTATTAAATCAAGTGATTGTGGGCAGTAAAACGCGGCCGGCAGAGTTACAGAGTCGTAAAGATTGTTTTTAACGGGACGTCACATAACTTTTGAGTTATGGGTTATGCCTGTTACGCTTGCATATTTTTTGCGGTTGAATTAAGTTTCATTTTGCTATACATTTTTCTGTCAGACTGCTCTAAAATCAATTTTGTAGGTGGTAATAGCTTAAGTTCAGCAGTGGACGTCTTTAGGCTGATATGATAAATAGCTTAAGTGCAAAGTCCGTCTGGGGAAGTACCGACCCCTTGCCTTTTTCTGCCGTAAAGCAGCAGTGTTTGCAATGCTGTGTTTCGGTTTGAAGGGTAAGGGGGACAGAGAAATTACTGGCACATGAGACATACCATCTTAATTCTCAGGGTGGTTAACGCGCTTTGCTGTCTTATTATTGGCAAATTATTTCACTAATAAGACAGTGGGTGCTATGGGCTATCCTAACAGATTTGATGAAGGCACTGGTTTTGACACAGAGCGACTGCAAACTGACATGAGCAACTCAATGAGCAAATCAGATGAAAGCCGAGACGTTTACGCTTTGTCAAGTTCATATCAGTTTTCAAGACTGAAAATTACAACCATAGAATACATGAAACTGTCTACCTATTACGGTTTATGAGATACAGCCCGCTGACTGAAAGACAGACAGAGGCATCGGAGGCATAATAGGTCTTCACCTATGAAATTGCCGAAATTTTCTTACAGATTAATGAGATCATAATTCCTATAATTCTAATGCTATTTTCTTCATTTGGCTTATATTTTAAAGTTGACTTCAAAGTTATCAATTTACGCATAAAATAAAGTTTTTATTTTTAGTTTGATATATAAATTTAAAGGTTCGAAAATTGTTCGTCTTAAATGTCGTCCGATTTCATCATTAGATTTGTTATATTTTTTTACAGATAATATTTTTCGAAAATTAAATTTAAGTTTCTGTTAGCTTAATGTCGTCTCAATAATGCTTTTAAAAAAAATTGGATTCATAATTCCTAAGAAATATGCAAAAATGTTAGTACTGAAAATTTAGTTTACCTAAAATTCGCCATACAAAACGGCAATTTCATATAATTCATATAATTCCCGTTTTTCACCCTCCGGGTACGGAACCACAGAATAAAGTAATAAGTACTAGCATACAGAATGGACACTCTCCGCCCTTTTGCAATCCACTCTGCAACCCCGCGCGAACACACCCGCGAGATTCTCGTGGTCCTTCTGAGGGTCTTTTGTACTGAATATGCAGGCCTACACGACATTCCAATTTCAAATTTAAAATTCGCGCTCGATGTATATGGTGTTCGGGGTGTGATAGAACCCTAAAAAACGCATCTTCCATTATAATAATAGAACTTAGATCAGCAATAAGCGCTTCTATTCTAGGCAACGAAGCGGATCGTTGTATGAAGACCCCCGCATTAAATCCTCAGTCGATAATACTTTGCTGGGGTATTACACTACATGAGACAAACCTTCGATACAAAAAAAAATCGGTACTTTAAATTTTTCATACAAAAACTACAAAAAATGTATGAACTTTCTTTTTAATATTTTTTTTAATATTTTGAATTTACATTGAATTCATGATTCTTTATCATCCTGTCAAATAAAATCTGCCTGAGAATGAGAAATATATGTTGGGGTCAACTGCTTCGTTGCCTACACTATTCCTAGCGCCTGAAATCAATTACGTCTCTATCTTGGTAGAACCGGTTATTACCAGAAGATGTCAACCGGATGTAACTTATAACTCAGTCTGGCTAATATCCGGCAAATCCGGCTATAAGAAACTGACGTCGTAGTTAGATATAGCTTCAGAAATCTATCAAGAAATAAATACTAATAAGATACATAGGTACGGTCAACCGCTTGTCGGTAGAAACTTTTTCAACTCTATTACCACGCCATAAGGTCCAAAAGTGTTTCTACCGATGTACGGCCGTGTGTACGAGCCGGGTGATGCCGGCTAAAAATAAGAGCACCTTATTTCTAACCGTCGGTGTCGTAAAAGGCGACTAAGCGATTTTAAAGAGGAGGATGGGCAGCGGCGTTATTATGCGTATTGTACCGACTTACATACTGCGGTCACCAACAATCAAGGTCCATGGTGCTAGCCGCAACGCTAATAAGCGCCCATTTCAAAATAACAATTCCATATCAACATTGAACGATGTGATCCTGCCTATGAAACTGAAAAACTTTTCCCAAGGAAAAAGAAACGAAATACGAAAAAAGAATTTCGACCTCATTCCATACAAAATGTGCTGTCAGCTCATGCAGATTGTTCTCCGTATGTCGGCCTATGTTTCGGAAAAGTTGTTACATTTCATGGGCACATTCAAACCCTATAGGTTTACGAGTATCACCTAGAGTTCTCCGAGGCCTAGACGTGAACAAAGCTAGCGGTTCTGACGGGATACCAGCAATACTCTTGAGGAACTGTGCACCTGAGTTGTCTCCTGTGCTAACACGCTAACGTACAGCCAGTGCCCAAGAAGGGTAGTCGTGCCAACCCCAGCAACTATGGGCCAATCGCCATCACCTCCATACTCTGCAAAGTTATGGAAAGGGTACTTAATGGAAAACTGCTAACATACCTAGAAGCTAACGACCTACTCAGTGACAGTCAGTATGGCTTCCGCCGGGGACGATCAACTGGGGATCTTCTAGTGTATGTCACTCATTGCTGGGGGGAGGCCATCGAGAAACACGGCGAATTATAAAATTATAAAATATTATTAATAAGCACTTCTTGACATTTAAAATCTGTATTTGACATTTTCTTATTGTTTTAATTGATTGTATACTGTTTTGACTTTCTTTAAATTATGTTTTGTTTTACGCATGCAATGTTAATTTTTCCGACTAAATGTGCTACTGTGAATACATATGACAATTGTAAGTAAAATTGCTATGCTCTAATCGAGCTTACAGTAAAGGAACTATCAACAAACTAACATCTTGTTACACCACTGTAATTGGGCAATAAATAATTTCATTTCATTTCATTTCATTTAATTTCATTTCGAAGCCCTTGCCGTTTCACTAGACGGACATCTCGAAGGCCTTTGACAGGGTGTGGCGCATGCAAGTCTGCTGAGCAAACTTCCTGCATACGGCATTCCTGCTGACTTTTGCTCTTGGATATCTGACTTCCTGAGTGAACGGTCGATCCGAGTAGTCCTTGATGGCTGCTCCTCTGATCTCATGGCTATCAACGCCGGGGTTCCTCAGGGGTCTGTTCTCTCTGCGACTCTTTTCCTGCTGCACATCAACGACCTTCTAGGTCCTAGTATTGATGGGTACGCAGATGACAGTACCGTTGTCGAGAGATATTTGTGGAGCGCAAAAGCCAGCAGTGACGAGATATGTTCTTCGAGAGAGGCCACGGTAGAGCGAATAAACTCAACCTTAAGACGTATCTCCGAGTGGGATGACAAAAATCAGATGAGTTTCAACGCCACCAAAACACAGGCGTGTCTGTTCACCGCCAAAAGGAGTCCGTTCAATCTGGCTCCTACTTTTCGAGGTTCCTGTACCAGTTACCGACAGTCTCGAGCTACTTGGCATGAAGTTGTGTGCAAACCTGAACTTCGGCACTAACTTTGGGTCCAAACTGGGGCAAAAAAACTGGGTATCCTCAACAAGGTTAGGCGTTACTTCACTCCTGGACAGCTTCTAGTTTTATATAATTTATTTTAAGTATAACGCTTTGGTCCTGGACTGTAATGTTATATTATTTTATGAATAAATGAATTATTATTATTATTATATAAAGCCCAAGTCCGATCCTGCATGGAGAATTGCTGTCACCTTTGGAATGGCTCAGCCAAATACCAACTAGCCGCACTTGACTCGATAGATCGCAGAGCCAAGAAGCTCGTTGGTGATGAGATGCTGGTTTCAAAGTCTGGCCCACCGTCCCAAAGTTGCATGTCTGTCGGTCTTCTACAGATTGTACTTCGGAGAGTGTGGTCAAGAGCTCCACGAGCTTATTCCACCATCTCCCTTCTACCATCGGGAGTCCAGACGCACCGCAGGATATCACCCATGCTTGGTTGATATTCCGCACATTCGCACAAAGCGCTTTGAAACATCTTTTATAATGCGCACGGCTAAAGAGTGGAATTCTCTGCCTGCGTCTGTGTTCCCTAGTTCATATAACCCGAATCTATTCAAGCCGCGAGTGAATAGGCTTCTTCTGGGCGAGCTCGTTCTTCAAGACTAGATCGAGGTCAAGGGTAAGCCCATTGACGATAAAAGAAAATCACACATTTTCGTTTCACTTTGTATATAAATATACCCTTTTAAGATGAAATGTCTAATGTGCCGATGATTTCACTGGCTTCTTGCAAGCACTTCTGCTTCACGGCCGAAATAGACGAGGGGTGGTATTTCCCCAGACGGACTTTGCACAAAAGCCTTGCTACCTTCAAACAGATAGGACACCATTTTACCTTTAAGCTCACGTGTCGTCGTGTGTCGTTTTCAAATTAAGAATGCGTTCCATGTTGAGAACAAAAGCTCATAACCTAGAACCTTCTAACATTAAGAAAATGTACAAATTTGAGCTTGATTCGAGCGGGTTAAAAGTCTGTGCAGTCTTAAATACAACTTCTTACTATCCTGGAGGATTTCAACGAAACTTAACACTATACAGGGTGTTAATTTAATTGCGTGCCATAGCTAAGGGGCGGGATCAGTATCAGTTACTGAACAACTTTTCCCAATAAATTTTTGACCTCCCATAAAAACTGCATCAGCTGATAGCGCATTTTGTATGGAAGGTCAAAAATTTATTTCTGTATTTCGACCCATGTTCCTTGGCAAAAATTGTTCAGTTACTGATACTGATCCCGCCCCTGAGCTATGGCACTCAATCAAATTAACATCCTGTGTAGTCCATATGAACAAAGTCGCGGACAAAAGGTTGTATTCCCAATTTCCGAAATAGTTTCGGTATTTTCGATCGTGCTGATTACGTCTCTGTTTTATGTTTCATGAATCGTACTAGCAAGTCATTAGATTATTACGACAATACCGGCCACTGCCCACAATCGGCCACAATCACCCACAATCATGGCCATAAACTCATAAGCGATCACTCACTACGTCAAGCAGTAAGAAAGAGATAAAAGGCCGGCCGCTATCAAAACTAATGTACCGTACTATCTGTTACCGCAAATAATAAAAATTCTATTCAGGAATGTTGGGGAGAAAAGTGTATTTCACATACAATCACGCTCGTTTTATTTACTGGTTGAGCAGAGCGTGACGTTCTGCGAACGTGACGTTCTGAGAACGTGACATTCTGCGATCGTGACATTCTGCGATCGTGACATTCTGCGATCGTGACATTTTACGGACGTGACATTCTGCGAACGTGACATTTTGAGAACGTGTCATTATGCGCCTGGAGGAGTTGTATTGCGCTACATTAAAGTTAAAGCTCTGGTAAAGCTATTGCTGTCACTTTCTGTTTTGATGATAAAGATTGCGATAGCAATATATTTAAGTGAGCTTTGTACAACTGGCCGTTAGTCGGACTAAAGGCATAGATGAGGATCCCAATGATTAGTTGAGTTTTTTACTCGGTACTAGATTCTCATTAGGTGTTGGGGGTTAAACTTTGTTTCGTTAAGTTTAAAATATTTTTTACATATTTAACTTTAAGAAAAGTACTACAATCCCTGGGTAATTTATAGATTGTAGTAAATTAGTAGAACACTTTTGAACGTAACTGTCTACAATTTTCTGGCCTATAAACTTATCAATCGGCTGGCTAAATGGTTAATTTCCTGATAAAAAACTTTTCATTTACAGACAAAAACTTTGCCGATAAATCTTTTTTTATATCATTGATACTAAAAAAGTTTTTTTATCAATGCGCAAGGTGGTTGTTATTATAACGTACAGCTTGACCAACTTATCTGTAGAATTTTACGATGGCGCTACGATCGAAAAGGATTGCCACCTATTACAAAAATAAACAAATTCTACCTTTTTAGTGTTCTGATATCGAAACGGTTAAAAAAGGAACCCTTTTCTATGGTGCGACTTTGTCTGTCTGTTTGTCCGTCTGTCACACTCACACCTGTATTAAAGCAACCACTCATGCTATATTGAAATTTGGAATAGTTGTAGAATTATACTAAAAGCGGTCAAATGCCTAACTTTACGTTGAATAAAAATAGTTTTAAAAAAAACTACACACCTTCTTCAAAGTTTTGCAGGGTTTCTTTTAGCAATAAAAAGTATAAAATAACTATAACAGTTAATAATCAGTAACTAAGTGAAGTAATAGAAAATAACCAAGCCTGTTATTTGTTTCAATTATAAATTTATAGGTACATTACAACAGTTCATTTTGAAGTGCTGCCATCCGAAATTTAGATCTCATCGAGACCTATCATTTGACTCAGCACATGAGTAGTCTAGGGTCAGTAGTTTTCAAGTTATAGCGATTTTAAGTTTGACAGCTGTCATCCGAAATGTAGATCACATCGAGACCTATCATTTGTCTCAGCACACGAATAGTCTAGGGTCAGTAGTTTTCGAGTTATAGCGATTTTTAGTTTGACAGCTGTCATCCGAAATGTAGATCACATCGAGACCTTTCATTTGTCTCAGCACACGAGTAGTCTAGGGTCAGTAGTTTTCGAATTATAGCGATTTTTAGTTTGACAGCTGTCATCCGAAATGTAGATCTCATTGAGACCTATCATTTGACTCAGCACATGAGTAGTCTAGGGTCAGTAGTTTTCGAGTTATAGCGATTGTAAGTTTGACAGCTGTCATCCGAAATGTAGATCTCATCGAGACCTATCATTTGTCTCAGCACATGAGTAGTCTGGGGTCAGTAGTTTTCAAGTTATAGCGATTTTTAGTTTGACAACTGTATTTAGTTTGACTGCTAAAAAAAGAGCCGAGACTATGACAAAGACAAAAAAGATGTTTTGATCTTTATCACACTTTAGAACTTTTGAATGTATAAATTGAACCTGCTCTAGTTAGAGCAGGTTCAATTTATACATTTTAAAGTTCTGGTATGCTTATTTGCAAATCCATTCCTATACTTCATCCGATATCTGAAGATCTGACGCGACAAAGACAAAATTGATGTTTTGTTTTTCTTTATCACACTTTAGAAGTTTCGTATATATTGAGCCTGCTCTAACTTGGTATAAGATCTGACGTGACAAAGACGCGACATCTGATGCGAATTTATAATTTTTTTCCCATCTTAAAAAGTGCTGGGCGCCGCTAAAAAAGTTTTCACTTCAAAAATCCCCAGCAGCACCTGTTTTCCTGATAATTTGCAAAATTTCTCCAAAACAAGAAAATAAAAGTTAAATCTTATTGGAAATGTCTAAAAAGTGATGATGGTACCGTTCCTATCAAGTACAAGGTAAATTCACGGAATTGCAGCATGTTTTTACAATTGGCAAAATTTGAGATTTTCAAAATGCTCTAGTGGTTAGAGTTTTAAATTGAAATTGAAAATTGAAATTGTTTATTGGTATTAAAGCTAGGTAGGTAATGAGATGTTTACATAATATATACAAAGTGTCTCTAGCTTCTGTCTCTTGGAGACGTATACATGTTATAATGAACTAATCTAATAAAGCTAATAATAATTAAAATTAAAATTTAACATTGAATTTGGAAATTTCTATTATTAAATTTAATTACAATACCTACACTATACAATTTAAATAAAAAATAATATAATATTAGAATTACAATTACAAGGAAAAGAAAAATAATAATAATGTCAGAATTATAATACCTAGGTTAATGAAACTTTACGCAGGTCTTTAACTAGTGCTTCTACTTGTTACTGCAATAATAATCTGGATCAATATTGGATTTGCGTCGACACTAAAAGAAGAAGATCTGGGTAACACTGACGTGTAGCGGCAGCAATGCGTTTGTATACATGAACAAATGGTGTTATTGGAGATTCTTGCTCCTTTTCTGCATCAAAGAACGATGTCATTATGAGAATCATTTCTCGCACACCACTTTCGATCGCTTTTGGTACGACTTTCTCATAAAATACTTGGAAATATGCAGGAAAACAAGAACAGCACAGGCAACACTGACTGACACAAGGAGGTTTAAGTAGCAGCTCTTTATGCTAAGGAGGGAGCCATAACCGTATCCATTTCTAGCAAGGGACCTCCATACTAAAAAGTATGAATTTTTATGTATATCCCAAAAACGTAAAAGTTTTGTCTTTCTCTTTAAGAAATGTATAGCTTAAAAGTAATAATCTTGTTACTACAGTTTTTCTGGTAAGAATACTTACCATTCAAGAAAAAAACCGGTCAAATGCGAGTCGGACTCGCGCGGATTCCGATAGGTTCCGACGTGCCTATAGTATTTTTGGAAGCAATAAAGTCCATTTCTAAAAACTGCAACTTAGAAAGATCGTTTTATTTTTGCTGTAATATTTACATAAACTTCTATCGCCTGTAATTAATTCAAATTTTTCCTTCCACAAACTTCGGAGATGGTTTTTAGGGGAAGGGAATGGTATTTTCTTTTTACAAATTTTTATCATAATTTGAAAACTAAGAGTTGTAAAAAATATAAAAATATATTCTAAAATGTACAAGAAGAGCCCTTTCTTATAATACCTCACTCGACCTAGTAATGACAATTTGAAATTTTGCCCCCCCCACCCCTATTTGGGCCCCCTTGACATTAATAATCATAACTTTTTGTTGATTATCTCATGTGCAGTTAAGTTGGACAACCAACTATTCCAAATTTCAAGTCTAAAGCATGAGTGGTTGCTGAGATATACAGGTGTGACAGACAGACAGATAAAGTCGCACCATAAGATAAGGGTTCCTTTTTTTACCATTTTGGTATCGGGACCCTAAAAAACGCTGTTAAAAATCACGCATTTTTGGCTATTACGGATCATTTACGCTTCAATTCACAAGTTAAAAAGATATATTTTTACTTTCGCATATTACAAGGTTTGGATGAAACATTCGATTTGTTTGATTTGTAAAACGTTACCTAGACCCTAGTTTTTTGACCGACTTGTCATAGTCGACTAGGAGACGCTTAACACGACTAGTCCGTCATATCATTTTTACTCTGAGGTTGTCAAAATGACGTAAGTAGTTCCGCTTTTGGCCATTCTACAGAAAAGTTGGTCAAGCTGTAGCTATAGAATTGCTTTTGTGAAGTAATTTCGGCTATTCAAGCTTTTAAATGGCCGGTGTGATGCTGGAAAAGAATAGTCTACCCGTGGTGGCATAAGAGGCGACTAAGGAATTATGAACTGGAGGATGGGTAGCAGCGTCCTTCTGTGTATCGTACCATCTTACACACTGCGGTCACCAACAACCGCGGTCCATGGCGCCGGCCGCAACGTTAATAAGCGCGGTGAGATACCTGAGGGTTTTCGTGGTACGGAATTTAGTTATATCACAATATGTAATTTCTTGATTGTACAATAAATAAAAAAAAAGAGTATGGTACTTCTCTGCACATTGTTCCAGCAAAAGCTAAAATTCTGGAGGGAGCTCCCTGTACAGAAGACGTTTCATGGGATGTTATGAAAAGCTTGTAATTGAATTCAGAAGGAGGGGGAAGCCTTTGCCCAGAACTAGGCCAACCATTGCTACTTATACAGGAAAACTTATCCCGATGGCTCCATGAGATTTTGAGTAAAAAAAAAAATATATATTGTTTGTCCCGCCGCCGGCTCCATGGGAGTACAGTTAGCATCAAAAGCAATAAATGAAGTAAAAATAGAATATGGTTTGTATAATGTTGTATTATTGGTGATTGAGAAAGTGTTTATATTATGAGTAAAACTAAAATCACAGCTTCAGAACTGGAAACATAGTAACGTAGTTATGACCGTAATAATATCAACCTTTACAACGTGTAACCACTTTTGTTGTACATCTTTTAAAAAAAAAATCGTATTTTCATTCAAAATGAATATCTGATCGGGTATATTTATATTTGTATGGGTAACCAAATTCTTTTTATTTTATATTTCAAAAATATGTGGAACAAAAGTTGTTTAGTATGGGTAAACTGAACACAAGGACAACTAACTTCGGGAACAATAAAACTTGACCTAGATCAGGCTCATGAGAGATAAGGGACAACTCCCTGAGTTGTAAGTCCATGATTGATGTAGACAAGGGTGAAAAAGAGATAGAAGTATATCTGTCTCTTTCTCGACGGCTACTGCCTAAGCTTAAGTCCCATAATAAAATAATAAAACTAAAAGTAATGGTTTTAAAAACTTCATTTTATTATGCTGACTGTCCGTGGAGCCACTGGGACAATTTTTTTATATTTATGCATTTTAAATATAATAGCCTATTTTCTCGTGGAGCCGGTGGGACGATTTCATGGAGCCGGTGGGAATAACCCGCCGCAACGCTTACAAGAGTGGTGACTATGGTAAATCCCCTCCTAAGTACCCAGGCATTGCCCGTGGTACACCCGCGTCACAGTAAAGAGATGGGCTTATAAGCCCATCTCTTTACTGTGCCCGCGTGGTTCACCTGGGTGTAACCACGCATTTTCGCTAAAGTTCTGGAGGGAGTTCCCTGTCCTGCAGTGGACGTGTTATGGGATGATATGATGATGATGATGAAATATCCAAATCACCCCTCTATGTTTCGCGATTATTCGATTTCGAGTTATAAATGATTTCTTTTTAAAAGTTTCTGCCGAAGGAGTTTAAGAAATGTATATCTTTTATTTTACTAAACATTTTTTCAATTTTATTTTTGTGCTATGATTGTCTTGAACGTTACTTTCCAACATAAGACAATGAACCTCCTAAAATTCCAGCTTTTTACTCAAAAAGTATGGGAAATAAAATTTTCGAAAAATTGTTTGGGCTGATTCCAATTTCGATCATCAATAAAATTTTAAAATACAAAGAGGGTGTTCCATAGATTCTAGGTAGTTTTAAAACCTTTGCAGGTCTCTAGGCTACCCAAAACATTAAAAAAATTGGTGCTGTATAAGAATTTCAACAAATGTGGTTTATAGTATAGGTATAGGTAGTTGATACAGGCTTTTATTAAATTCTTGTGAGCAAAAATTACAGTTTATTTCGGATAATAAATGAAATGACTTGACAGACAGCCAGACGGACGGACGGACAAACACTGTGGGACATTTCACACAAAGTCATCACAATAATTCAAATTCAAATAATTTATTTCAGATATAGATCCATACAGTGTTAGTAACAATAACTTATACTATGGTTAGTAAAAAACATACACTAAAATGTTTGGTGAATGTGGAGGCTCACCCAGTGTCATAGCAGAGGGGAGTCCCACCTGTCAGCGAACACCTTCAGGAGGCTGCTAGAGCTGGCACGGAGCCTGGTTAACATGGAGGCGCACCGTTTCCTCATTATGGCATAAAAGTCGTCCGTGTGCGCCTCAGCAAACATTCCGGACGCGCTACAGCGTCGCGCCAGCCCCAACAGAATCCTGAAGGCGTTATTATATTGGACCCGGAGGCTACTGTATGCCCGCTGCGAGTAACTGGTCCAAAGGCTGCAGGTGTAGAAGGACTGGCAAAATGCCTTAAAAAGTGTAACCTTCACTGATTTTGTACACCGTGCAAACCTTACTCATACGTTTACTTTTCATCCTATTCTATACAAAAGGTTACGATAAGGCTACGCTATAGCCATACACAAGCGTAGCCAAGGCTACGCCGTAGTAAAGACTACGTCATCCTATACGATTAAACGAGCAATATTTGAATATTTATTTGTTATCGGTTTCTCGAAAACGGCTCTAACGATTTTGATGAAATTTACCATTATGGGATCGAACTAGCTAGGTCTTATGCCTGGGAAAATTCGTTTTCCCCGTGTTTATAAGTATTTTTTTTAATACCGCGTTTTAGACAGAAAACTACAGCGCCATCTGTTTGCAGGTAGCATAGCTAGGTCACCCGATGATATTTTAATGTTGAGGCGGCATAGAACGAAGATCGGTCGACCAGGTACTGTTTTATTATGCGGTGTAGCATGAACATTCCTTAGAACATCCGTCCATTACGGGACAACAGCAAAGTGTGGTATTTTTTGGTGGAATGTATAATAGTCACCACGCTTGTTAGCGTGGCGGCTGGCTCAACGTACCACGGTTATTGGTAACCACAGTATGGTGGAACGATATACGCAGAAGGACGCTGCTGCTCATTTTCTGGTTCACGATTCTTAGTCGCCTTTTAAGGAACCCTTAGGAGTAGAGATAATATTATTCTTATTGAAGACACACTATACAAAAAAACGACGTTCCCTACTACAAAGCTGTTTTTTAGGTGATTTTAGCTCGATTTTAGCTCTGTCGTGAAAATGGAAACATTTACAAGCGTGATTTATGTGGTGTGGATTTATGTGGTATTTTGTAGGAGAGACCAGGAGACCTACCACAGCACAGGGTCTACCTAGTTTAGGCTCCTGTCTCTCGCTATTACAGGTTTCCATAAACAAAGACTATTACAAGTCCTTAATTAAGATGTTTGTTAAAATCTATAGTGAGAGAGAAATAAACTTATTTTATTATTATTATTCATTATTATTATTATGTGGTGTTATGTGGTGGTCTAGAACCCTCGGTGAGCGAGTCCGACTCGCACTTGGCCGGTTTTTTTCATCATAAGATATGTTACAGATATTTGTTGAAATTCAATTAAAGTTGCTGTAAACATAATGTTTTTCCTTTCATTCCCAAAAAAAAAATTTTTTGATTTGTAATGTTAAAAAATAATGTGTGAGTACCTACTGAAACTAGACTTTACCTTAAATTGTCCATACAAAACTCCGATTGCATAGACCTTACAATTATGTACATAACAGCAAAAATTTTCTTATATAATATTATGGACCGAAACAACGAAAAAAAAAACCGGTCAAGTGCGAGTCGGACTCGCGCGCCGAGGGTTCCGATATACCTATAGTATTTTTGGAAGCAATAAAGTCCATTTTCAGGACCGCAAAACTAAATTTGTTTGTAAAGGTTTTTTGCAGATTTCTGAAAAACTGTGCAACTTAGAAAGATCGTTTTATTTTTGCTGTAAAGTTTATATAAACTTCTGTCAACTGTAATTAATTCAGATTTTTCCTTACTCAAACTTCGGAGATAAGGGGGGGGGAATGGTATTTTTCTTGACATTTTTCATCATAACTTTAAAACTAAGAAATTTAAAAAAATACAAAAATATATTTTAAAATGTACAAGTAAAGCCCTTTCATATGATACCCCACTCGACCTAGTAGCGACAATTTGAAATTTGGCCCCCCTATTTTGGCCCCCTTTATATTAATAATCATACTTTTTTCAAAATTTTTTCTTGTGCAATTAAGTTGGGCAACTATATTCTAAAACTATTCCAAATTTCAGGTTGATAGCATAAGTGGTTGCTGAGATATAGAGGTGTGACAGACAGACGGACAGACAGAGCGGCACCATAAGGGTTCCTTTTTTTTACCATTTTGGTATCGGAACCCTAAAAAACTAATCGAATAATATGGAAGAGATTAAACACGGAAAACTTGTGGTAGACAAAGCTGAAGGCGGCGGCTTTTGATGTCGCGGCCGACTTCAAAGGGTGGCTTCTTATTGGCTGTGCCGGTGACAGCGCCCGCGGCTGCAGTTTCGGGTTTTTTTTGGAGCTGGATTTTTCTTTTCTTATTTAATCGGGGGCTATAATCTTAATTCGTATTATCTTTTCAGGAAGGAGTTTACTCTAGAGGGAAACTAAAACAAAACATTCTTCTAACGTCCTAAAAACTTTATGGAGTGATAGTAAAATGAACGGGTCGAAGACCGACCTCACAAACCCTGATGCCAGAGTCGTTCAGCCGCCAAAGGCTGACATGACATGTAGTCGGGACCAACGGCTTAACGTGCCTTCCGAAGCACGGGATCATAACGGATGGTGTAACTACACGAAATATATACGACAAAGGTGTGGTATTACCAAAATTAGCTCCATATCCACACAAGGCGCTTTGAAACTAAAGTTCCCTCCACGCTCAGTAAGCGATAGCCAATGTTTAGAGATAGTTGTGCTTACCGGGTTCTCTCACCTAAATGCATAGAACAGACTTACGAACACAAAAACCCAAGCGAGAACAGTTGTTTGGACCAGTTCATTCCCGCAGTTTTGGCCTCTCAGAAACAGTGGGATGAACCACTATGTCAAAGAGTCCTGCAGGGTTTATATGACTCTAGCCCAGACCGAGCTTGGCTATTGGCGGTTTCCGAGTGGGAGTCCGGCCGATGGCTTTATGCCCTTCCATCTTCCAACATAATGTAAGCATAACGGATAAATAAGAACGGTGTATTGACTATTTTTTTAAATACTATATTTAAATGACAGTGTATTGACCATTTTTAAAAGTTATTGTAAGCAATTTCCGTTGATTATCGCTTTTAAAAGGAAGTGCATTGACTCATTTTGGTTGGTTGTTGTAAAACGATTCCTATTGGTCCACGTCCACTTACCAGTAGGGTAGCGTTTAAATAACGAGGTTCTTGTGAAATTGCCTCTCTTGGTTTTTGGAAGCTGAAGTGAATAAAGCAATCTCTTATGCAGTACAATTTGTGTTTGAATTTTCACAACCGGGACCTATCTCTAATAGTCGGTCTGTGACTCGGTTCAAAAATTGTAGGTGTGGTGCGTCTACAGTTGAAAAGTTAGGGCACCATGGCCTTTCGTTCAGAAAGAGCGTGGGTCGCATTCCACGCCATGCCGCGTTAAAAGATGTGCTCCGTCGGGCTCTTGAGTCGGCGAACGTCCAGATAAACCAATCTAGAGGTGTGACAATTTTACGATGTAATTATCTTACTGCAACATATATTAATAATACAATTATTATTTGACGAGTTTCTCGGAGAGTACGGTTCGCCCCTCCACACTGATTATAGTAACAAACTATCTACAATTGCAAAAGCAGGAGAGGGCCTTTCTTTCGTATATTATCTCTACGAGATTAACGAAATACCTGTTTTTAAATTCTACGTTCACCCGTGTAAACCCATCAGTCAATGATGAAAAATAGTTGTGCTTTCCGGACTCACTCTTCCAAAAGAGGTATTCCAATTCACTTGAAACACTGGATTTGTTAGTCTATAAATACCACAATAGTAGTTCTCGTACACACAACGGGAAACGCAACAAAGGCTTAGGCAAAAATACCAAAATTCCGTCAGTTGATCTGATTGTTGCACAAAGGTAATTGCTTGTTTTTGTGTCGTTTGTTGGTAGTATTGCAAAATAGAAAGTTACACGTACACAAGTGAACTTTCTGTAATGAAAATTCATTGGTGTGTTCTGTGTCGACGGTACAAATGTTTCGGTTTTGGTCTTTTACGCTGCCATAGCACGATCCGAAACGGCGTAGACTCGCTCTATTTGCATTGTATTCTGCATGACATTCAATAAGTATTCTGTAAAGAATCTACATTGAATAAATTTATCTGAATCTGAATCTGGTGGTACCGGCTAACCTCATAGTCACCATAGGACATGGAGCTTCCACCAGGGGCAAAGAATATACAAGGTGTAACACAAAGGGTATATCAACCCTGAAGGATGTGATTCTGCCCATGAAACTGAACAACTTTCCCTAAGGAACATAGGTCGAAATACGAAAAAAAATATTTTGTCCTCCCATACAAAATGTGCGATCAGCTGATTCAGTTTCTATGGGGGGTAATTTTTTTTTTTCGTATTTCGACCTGTTCCTGAAAGTTGTTCAGTTTCATGGGCAGAATCACATCCTTCAGGGTTGATATACCCTTTTTGTTACACCCTGTATAATATTACGTCGTTTACCGAAACAAAAACATTTACCGCAAAAGTTATGTTAAGTCTTATCTAAGTGTTTTAGGCAAACGTTTTTGTAATATCGTTGAAATTACCACGAGCACCACGATCCACGAATCCAGAATTCTGAATCTCACATTTGGAGGGGAATTACCATAGTCACCACGCTTGTTATAGTTGCAGCTGGGTAACGCGCTTTACAGTCTTATTAGTGTCAAATTATTTCACTAATAAGCCAGTGGGTGTCATGGGCGGTGGTGACCACTTACCATCACGTGGCCCACCTGCTCGTTTGGCCACTTGTGGTGGCCATGGTGGACCGCGATTGTTAGTGACCGCAGTATGAAAGATGGTGCGATACATAGGACGCTGCAGTCCACCCTCCAGTTCATATTCCCTTAGTCGTCTCTTACGGCACCCACGGGTAGAGATGGGTTGGTACTATAGCGAACACGAGGACCGGGGTTATTATAAAAGAGACGCTTGGAATCGTATTTATGTTTTATATTCTTTTTTTATATAGGAAGCTAATAGCAACGTCCGTACCCAGCCGTGGGCAGGAGTTGACTGGCGACTGTTTTCAGAACGTGACGTCATTATTCGAAATCAAATTCAATTTTAGAAATACTCGCCAGCCAGCTCTGCTAAAAGAAGGCTTTCGAGGAGGATCACTACATTATCCTCCCCCCGGGCAAAGAAATTTCCGAGTGAAGCTTGGAAATTTCTTGTACAAAAAATTCCCTAATCTACCTACCTATGGTGGACAATATTACAAATGCAAGCATAACATAACCCTGCAAAATATTGCTAATATCTAGCTCATGTGACAAAACATTGTTGCTTTCAGTTTCGGTAATCTCATGAACTACGGTGCACAAAACCACCGAAAATTACACCACAACAGGTGTTACGCTTTACTACTTGCTAAACCAAAAAATACAATGGTAAAAATTTTGAAAAAAGAACTATCTTAGATCAAATCTAAAATTATTTTACTAGTTACGTCTCTAAGAAAATAAGCTTAGACTATATAATAAAATAAGTGATACTATGCTCTTTGACAAATAAAGTTTGACATCCAATAATATAACATTCTCTTTCGTAATTCATGGAACCTTTACATAAATTAAAAAAGAAAACTTCCTACTCTATGCTCATCCTAAAAAAGTAAAATGTTCCCACATTAGACATTGACATAGAAAAAACGCTGTTTGTCTAGTACTTCGCGGCTGAGGAAAGTCAATTTGACATAAGGAAAACGCTTGAAAAACGCTACGCGTTAAATTATGCAGCCTGCGGCTGGATAATGTCAGTGACATTACTGATAAACCTTTCTCTTTCAAACAAAATAAAGGCGTTGCCAAATTGAGACAAAAGCTACCCTAAGATGCTCCCAAGATACTGTGACCCAACAAAAGCCACCCACTAACCCTATGGGCATAAAAGTGGTTGTACAAGATAACAACTAGAGGCAACAATATATCCCATCAAGCCAACCTATATTTTTAATCCCAAAAACTAATATTTAACCCCAAAAAGTGATGTTTTTCCAAAAGCATCATAATTTGAAATCTAGTTAACATCATATGGCCTGCGGCCGATGTAAAGCGGAAGCAAAGCTAGAAAAATACACGTAGTCATACCAGCTACAAACACGATACTTGAGCCTGATCCAGACCATCTAAATACATATGATTTAATAATAGTTGTACCTATGTTCTTCCCCGATAATGAAAACTGTGACATTTATCCTAACTAAACCCACTCTTTATTGAAATTATTAGAAAAATCTTTAGAAAGTTATGTCTGTAGTATAGACTTTAAAGAAAATACCGATACTTACTTGTTTACCGTCATCATAACACGTTACCTGTAGATTACCAAACAATAATACCGTCCATAGGACATACCATACCATTATTAGAACTTTACCATTGAAAAATCTTTTATTACCAATTTTTTTTTTGTTACCAGGTAGTAGAATAAAATAAACAAACCAAGGAATGATTGTAATTAAATCATAATTACAAACATCCAAAAAACACCCCGTTTTTCTTTCCCAGATGATCAATAAAGTTGCAATCGTTCGCAATTACAACCCTAATGAACAAACCCAAAAAATAAATTTATTAATACATGGATAGTAAAATTAAAACAATCTTCTTTTTTGAGATGGCTGAAGAGCTGCTTGCAGCCTAGCTCTGCTGGCGATGCGATGGTCGGAAGTAGCACGTCCGCCATCAGTCGTCAGTCAGGATAGCCATCTTAGTGGTGTCGCTCATGGTTAGCGATCACCGATGTGGACACGCTGAAGCGCATCCAAGGATATCGACACTCGATATCACAACTCATTGAGCATAGTATAACATGAAAAAGAGAATTAGTGTTAAGTACAAAATAAAGTTAGGACACCATGAATACGTTTTTGGACGTCTTTCATCTATACATACATCGTCAAGTAAAACATTTATAACTCACGCTTTTAACTATATGAGAGGTTCTTTGACTAGAAAAGTGAAAAACTAAAGTGAAAACCTGCTAACAAAGATTTTAGTACAAAATCATACATATATCTTTTTTATATTTATAATATTGCGTACAATGCATTTATAATCATAATGAGCTTATCTATATTTTTTTATAGGACAATATTTCGTGATTATAGAAATAATATTGTACACGTAATATTATCTACGCAATATGAACAAATACTATAAACAAACAAAATATGACATGACATCTTTGTCAGATTGTCATCCAAAAGACATGCGCAGTTTCTCTGTCGCCATCCGTCGTCTTGGAGACTTGCAAACACAAATTATTACGAAATTGGTACGTTTGTAACCAATTCAAGCATGACGAACAATATGAAAAAACTTTGATGAGGGTGATTCTCTGCTTTAGACAATACAAAAATAGCTTACAGTTGTACGGCACGTGTTATGCGTGCCGTGTCCATAAAAATTGGCACTCATAAAGTATGATGCGTCGTGGTCATCATATGTCATCATCTTCTTCACATACAGGGCATCATCTTCTTCACATACAGGGCATCATCTTCTTCACATACAGGGCATCATCTTCTTTATTAGCATCCTCTTGTCTTACTTAGGACCGGTGACCGCGTAACTGTAACACTACATAAAATGGCAATAGGGGCACGGCGGCGCCTCCACCATTATAGCGAACACGAGGACCGGGGTTATTATAAAAGAGACGCTTGGAATCGTATTTATGTTTTATATTCTTTTTTTATATAGGAAGCTAATAGCAACGTCCGTACCCAGCCGTGGGCAGGAGTTGACTGGCGACTGTTTTCAGAACGTGACGTCATTATTCGAAATCAAATTCAATTTTAGAAATACTCGCCAGCCAGCTCTGCTAAAAGAAGGCTTTCGAGGAGGATCACTACAGTACTATAGTCTAGGGAACGAAGCGGATCGTTGTATGAAGACCCTCGCATTAAATCCTCAGTCGATGAAACTTTGCTGGGGTATTACACTATATAAGACAAACCTTTTATAAAAAAATCTAAAAAAAAATCGGTACTTTAAATTTTTCCATACAAAAATTACAAAAAAGGTATGAAAAATTTTTTTTGGATGTTTTGTATTTACATCTATTTATGATACTTTATCATCCTGTCAAATCAAATCTAAATTAGAGAATTATGGTGGGGTCAACTGCTTCGTTGCCTACACTACTATTCTTTGCCGGCACCACACGAGCCACCACCTACCGCACCGCACGGTAAAAAAAAAATCGGTACTTTTAATTTTTCCATATAAAAATTACAAAAAATTTATATTTTTTTTTTGGATTTTTTATGGTTCCGATACCAAAATGGTAAAAAAAAGGAACTCTTATGGTGCGACTTTGTTGGTCAGTCTGTCCGTCTGTCTGTCTGTCACACCTCTATATCTCAGCAACCACTTATGCTATCGACTTGAAATTTGGAATGATTTTAGAATATAGTTGCCCAACTTAATTGCACATATAATAATTTTGAAAAAAATATGATTATTGATGTAAAGGGGGCCAAAATAGGGGGGGGGGGCAAACTTCTAATTGTCGCTACTAGGTCGAATGAGGTATCATATGAAAGGGCTTTACTTGTACATATTAAAATATATTTTTGTATTTTTTCACGATCAAAACGATCTTTCTAAGTTGCACAGTTTTTCAGAAATCTGCAAAAAACCTTTACAAACAAATTTAGTTTTGCGGTCCTGAAAATGGACTTTATTGCTTCCTAAAATACGATAGGTATATCGGAACCCTCGGCGCGCGAGTCCGACTCGCACTTGACCGGTTTTTTTTTTAATATTTTGAATTTACATTTAATTCATGATACTTTAACATCCTGTCAAATAAAATAATTACTTAAATTAACAAATCTATATCTGTAGAGTTTATAACAGAGGGTAAAAATGTGGCAAAAAAGTGAATCGAAAAACAAATAATAAAGTATGATAAATTTTATTCGTTTATTCCAACGCTTACCAACACATTTTGCAGCTATGTCAAAAGCAATAGATTAAAGCTGTCAGAAAAAACAACTTTGTAAAACAATGTTGTTAATTCCGTCAAATATACTCTGGCTTTAGTTACATGGCTGCAAAATGCGTTCTGATTTTAGAGTTGAAATTCATCATCATCTTAACTTCCCATAGAATGCCCATTGCTTGACAGGGATCTGCTAGCAATGATGCGTCATTTATTTTGGGGGTTTTTTTCACTAAGCGGTACATTTGGTTGATTTACCGTGGTAGTTGGTTATACCAGTATTATACTGCTCTATGTTAATGTCTGTCTGTCCTCTTTTTACGACACCCGTGCTAATATATTTAACCAACACAATAAACACTAAAGAAAAGTCAACGTTGTTGTTAGATACTTCTAAACAGCTAAAGTCAAAGTGTCTTTTACCAAATTCTTATTTTCAAGATGGCAGCGGCTAAAAAGCGAGAACTGTAAAAGACATTAGTCTAGGAAATTAAGCGGATCGTTGTATGAAGACCCCCACATTAAATCCTCAGTCGATGAAACTTTTCTGGGGTAGTAAACAAACCTTTAATAAAAATAAAATCATTACTTTTGATATTTCTATACAAAAATGTCATAAAATGTATGAATTATTTGAAGTGAAAACTTCTATAGCGGCGCTAGGCACTTTTTTAGATGGGTAAAAAACGTTAAACTCGCGTCAGATGTCGCGTCAGATCTCGCGTCAGATCCGTAGCCTGATCGAAAAAGCGTCAACTGTCAACCGTATCGTTATTACAATACGGGTTTTTGTTCAGTGACATCAAAGAAGTACGCGAGCAATGGCGCGATTGACCCTTACAAAAAACATAATATTCAAAAATGCAAGTTTTCACTTCTGCCGGCACTCCCGGAGTGCAACCCGTCATTTTCTTTTATTGAAATTTTTTAGATATTTTGAATTTACATTTAATTCTAAAAACCTCTTCTTCATTTCCTACACTAAACATAATATTCTCCTCCTCCAACACAGTCTCCCGCACACATGCTCATTACATCGCAAAATTACATCTACGAATCACTAACTTTCCCATAACTTTGCATAACACAAATTCTATGATAGTTGATTCAACTCGTCATCACAGTAAAAAGGACGTAAAAATATTTGTCGAAACTTGGAATGGGCGCGCAATACGTGCTTTCTACGAAAGCGTCTAATTTCGCGCTCATTTCACTAGCGCCTATACTCAAATCGCACCAACTTGCGCCGCCGAACCAATTCGAGTATAAAAATTTAGTTTTATTTATTGTGAATTGTTGTAATTTTCTGTACATTGCTGTTTTTGCCTCTTTGCTTCTGCCGGCTAAGAATCATCATCGTCATCATAACAACCCACAGGTCCCTACAGAACTCCAGCAAAAACTGCATGGTACAATGTGGAGGGGTAGTACCACAGTCACCATGCTTGTTAGAATTGCCATAACGATTTATCTGAAAATGATATCATACTTGCCCTTACACATGTACACCAGCTTATTAAACTCCAAACGAAACATGACGGAAGTAAAATTGAACCAGAAGATGGGCAGCACTGTTCTTCTTCACTGCCTTCTTACATACTGCGGCTATAATAACCGCAGTCCATGGTGCAAGCCGCAACGCTAAAAAGCGTGATGACTATGGTACTTCCTTTCTAAAATTTACCACGTGTTTTTGATGGATTTCTTGAGCTCCCTGTCCTGTAGCGGACATTTAATGGGATGTCATGATGGTATTTTAAGCAAGCATTGCTGCTTCAATAGTAGAAAGGGTGATCGCCCTACCACATAATATTTTATTCAGCAAGCAATGTATTGTCACATGTTGACGCCACCTAGTTATTAGAATCGGGTGGTATAACTACGACGGCTCAGTTTTACGGCGCCGTAAAATATTTTATGGAGCTGCGCGGCGCGGGGCTCAAGTCTTAAGGTCTTCTGGGCTTCGTAGGAGCTTTCGAAACACTATTCCTCGAAGGAGTTTAATTTAGAAGGTTGGTTAGTAAGTTGCAAACCTGGCTAACCGGCTGTAAATTTTTTTAAGTTGCCAACGATTTCTAACTTAAGATAGTATCCAGAACTAAAACAGGATTCACGTGCCTTCCAAAGCACAAATCACACTACCTGCAAAAGGTTGGTTGAGGTTTCTTCCTTCGTTATAAAGTAGAACATCCTTTGCTATATCTTTAAGACAGGTTGTATGTATATAGAACTAGCTTTTGCCCGCAGCGTCGTCCGCATGTTAAATAAAGTGATATGCCAGTGTTTAAGTCAAACTATTGGCTATCGAACAAAAAAAGTTTCATTAAAATCGGTTCAGTAGTTTTTGCGTGATGCTCGAACAAATAAACAAACAATCAAACAAACTAACAATAAGTCCAAACATCTGTGATTTGGATTGAGGGGCATCAAAATAGCATAACGTGATTTTTGTTCATAAATATTCTTAATGTACAGACGAAATCAATTTACGATTTTGTAGTATAAATAGCAATCGAACGGAAAGGTTTGAATTTTTTGACGTTATCTATGCTATAAGTCTTAACAGCTGTCACAACTTCACTTGACAGGTGAAGACTTGGTGAGAAGTGAAGAAAGCTCAACTTAGAAATAAAAGTTAAGGCAACAAGCCTAAGGATGTGGCGCAGGGCTCGGACTACGATTTCTGTCACATCAGATCCAAAAGAGGGTGAAGAGTTTGATCGGGCGCATCCACGCTACCTCTAGTCTAATATAGAAATAAAATAAACGATATTAAAATGGCTACAATGGAGTGAATCAAAAAAGGATCAAGCAAGCGTAGGACGCGATAAACCATTCAACCCCTCATCTTGAAAACATTCTCATTCTTCAGCAAAGACTGCACGAAAAAGGAACAATCTTAAACGTATCATCGAAGAATGGTTTCTTCGACGAATCTTACTTCGCCATTAACTTCTGAAACCCCGGTCTTCGGCAGATATTCATGCCCGGGACCCAAGTACGGTATATCGAGATATTTGACTAATCTTTATAGGTATCTCTGCGTAAGCTCTATATCAAGGGTATTTGGCTAATCTTTCTACGACTCTATTGCCTAAGATATTACTCTAGATTTTATTGCCAAGTAAAAAAAACCGGTCGAGTGCGAGTCGGACTCGCGCGGCGAGGGCTCCGATATACTTACCAGGCCACTCAGAAAGTATTGCGAAAAATAGTTTTTATATATGGGAGACTGGCCGGTCAGAATCTTTTTCGAAAATATAATTACTTGTAAGTAAAAATATGTGTGTTCCATTTTCAAAATTTCCCTCCACATTTTTTGCGAGCCAATTCAAAGTATCGTGTCTTACTGAAAAATGGATCTGCGCCGGGAACATTTTAGAGCTATGATTTTTTACGATTTCAAGTGTCGCCTGAAACCGGATGAATCGTTCGATAGACTTCAAATGGCATTTATGGATGAAGGCCCCTCCAAGGCAACCGTGTATCGTTGGTATAACGAATTTAGGCGCGGTCGACCAACCTTGGGGGATGAAGAAAGAAGCGGTCGCCCTTTGACGGCTATTACGGAAGAAAACGTGCTAGCAGTGAAAAATTTAATCCAAGATAATAGGCGAATTACATATCAGGAGATTCAGCACATATTAAAGATTGGATCGGGAAGCGTTCACGAGATTCTACACGGGCATCTTCGCGTGAGGAGGATAGTATCGCGCTGGGTGCCGCACTACCTCACCGACGCTCAGAAGCAGGCCCGGGTGGAATGGTGCCGTGATATGCTGAACAAATTTGAAGCAGGCTCGTCTCGGCGTGTTTACGACATCGTAACAGGTGATGAGTCCTGGATTTATCAATACGATCCAGAAACCAAGCGCCAGTCGACAGTTTGGGTGTTTCAAAATGAACCAACGCCTACCAAAGTGAAGCGATCTCGAAGCGGGGGGAAGATTTTGATCGCCAGCTTTTTTAATTTGACTGGCCACTTGGCCTCAATTCCCTTACGAGATCAAAGAAGCATCAACGCCGAATGGTATACTACCAAATGTTTACCAGAAGTTTTTTCTGTTGTGAGCAACAAGCGACCAAACACAGGGCTCCGCGGACTACTGCTCCACCACGACAATGCGCCTGCACACACCGCGCTCAAAACGAGGGACTTCCTGGACAGCACACCAGTCAAACTCCTGGGTCACCCTCCTTACAGCCCTGATCTAGCACCGTGTGACTTCTTTTTATTTCCAAAAATAAAAAATCTGCTCAAGGGGATACAATTTTCGTCGCCGGAAGATGCGCTGGCTGCGTTCGAGCAGGCTGTAAACGAGGTGTCTACGGCGGACTGGAAAAAGTGTTTTGAAAACTGGTTCAGACGCATGAATCTTTGTATAGAGGCTGGTGGAGAGTACTTTGAAAAGATTTAATAAAAATATATGTACCTGTAGAACAATTTTTTTTAGTGTCGCAAATATTTCTGAGTGTCCCACGTATAGTATTTTTGGAAGCAATAAAGTCTATTTTCAGGACCGCTAAACTAAATTTGTTTCGAAATTGACTCGATACTATGTTTTGTTTACGTAGCGTAGTGACGATCAACAAATGTACAATGGTTTGTATTTTAAGTATTAATGCCCTAGATCTTAGTTGAATAAATAAAATAAAAAACAAATTAATTTTTTTTAGTAGATTTCAATAAAGCTGCTATTTAGAGAGATCGTTTTATTTTTAATTTAATATTTAAATAACTCTCTATCAACTATTTCATCAATTTCGTGCTGTTACATACTCAGATAGGCGGCAGCATCTTCCTGTATACTCGTATCATACCATCTTCCTTACTGCGGTCACCTACAAACCTAACGTAACGCTGACAAGCGAGGTGACTATGGTACTTCCCCTCCACATTTTTCCAGCAAAAACTAGAATTCTGGAGGGAGCTCCCTGTCCTGTAGTGGACATTTCACGGGATGTTATGATGATGACATCCTCAGTAATGTAAGTCGCGAATGAATGAGTGAACATCAAAAAGTAAAAACATTTACAATCAACGAGTTTATAAAATGTGGGAAAAAGACGAGAGAAAGCACATCTCTTTTGATTCTTTTGCATACTTTAAATAAGGCAGTAAGTTTATTCGTAGAAGGTGGTAGGGCTTTAGTACAAAGTCCGTCTGGGGATATCCCTTGTCTATTTCAACCGTAAGGCAGCAGAGTTTGCGCTGCTATATGTTTCGGTTCGAAGGGTAATCAGTGACCTACGATCTTATAAGAACTAGGTTCTCAGGTTAGGCAATGCCGTTTGCTGTCTTATTAGTGTCAAAGTATGCCAGTAAAAGACAGTGGGTGTTATGGGCTGTGGTGACCACTTACTATCAGGTGACCCACCTGTATTTCTCGTTTGCCCAATTGTAATATAGAATAAGTGTTATGGGCGTTGGCGACTGCAGGCAGGTGATCCATCTTCTTTGATTTTTTAAAACACAGAAAAACACAATCTTGTCTGAACACATTTTTTCGATATAATGTGTTATTGGATCAGAAGAATATGTTTTTTTTTTAGAACTTTAAGTGAGATGGTTGATAAAAATTTGTTTGCCGAAGAGAAGAGCAATTTCTTTTGGTTTTTGAATATTATTTAGACAGGTTTAATAAAAATGATTGTTTCCTGCCAAAAAATAAACACGTCGAACGATTTCCTTCATAATATCTCATCTCATACAAGAAACATTGACTTCGCCGTAAAAGCATAAGACTAAAACGCCGATACAAAAATAATAACCTATTTCACGGAGCCAGTGAAGGAAAAAATAACAATAAATTAAAAAAATATTTAACCGCCTTTGAACGGGTCAATCAAATACTGTATGAATGATCACATAAGCTACTAGCTTTGTAAACCCAACCGCACGTAAGTGGTAACAGTTTGGACTTATCAGCATGGTAACGGAGTTGACAATGTTTCCACTGACGAGCGGTTGACTGTTATACATACTTATATGAATAAAATGCTTTACCCTGGTGTGTCAAATAGGGGCCAGATCTAGTATTCAAATTTTACTCGATACTTTTATTAGGTATTTCGATTCAATTTTTATTTTTAATAAATATATAAATTTGAAATATTATTTATTTAAAAGTATGATCAAAAGACGGATGTTTATACAAAATTATTGTCTGGAATGGACAGAAGGTACATATTTCCCACATAAACTAAGGCAATGGTGGAGCTCTATTCCTATTGCCCATACCATATAAAAATTTTGGGGATAAGTTATATTTTTCACCGAGGACTGCAAAATATAAAATTAAGCTTGGGTTAAACTAAGGGTTTGATAACCAATCAAAATTCTAATAGTTTGCAGCCCAGCAATAAAAATAAACTGTATTTTAGATATATTTTATACCTAGTTCGGCCAAATAAGTAAATAGATAACAAACACATTACACCTTATTTTTTCATAGGTCTAAAAAGTTGCTCCCCTTCCTTATAATGCTTTTTGACTTGGAAAAAAGTCTTGGGAGCGCCCTTTATGTGCTCGTCACATCTGTTTACTTCCATGCGACCTAAATACGACCTTTTAAAAGGGCCGTGTGGAGTCTAATAGTGACGTACGAGTTAGGTTATATCACAATATACGAAAAATATCCGAAACGTCTTTCGAAAAAAAAGGGAGTTTGCCATATATTAATAATTAAATAAAAAGGTATTTATTTCTTCACACAAACAAATTAAGACACGAAAATGGTAACAATAAACCCAAATTAAAAAGAAAATCATGATTTTGTTTGTGGAGGCTGTCCCCTATACTAGGTAAACATGTACTGTAGGTCGTTTTACAACTACGTTTTTTTAAGTCTCGGTATGTGGTGGGTTTGTAATTTTTTTTATTAAATGTTTGAAAGCTTTTTACACAAAAAAATCATTACAATATTTGTCAGCAGCAATCAAACAGACGTAGTAATTTTCATACTGATTGATTACATAGTGGTACTATGGTAGCAAAGACAAGATAGTCTTTGATGGTAGTAACCGTTAAGTATGAGTGTCATCATTTTCCATTTTCTGATTGCTTATCAGCAGCACCATCTAGTCGAATTTTCAAAAGGCGACAAAAACACCATATTGTCTTAAATTTTGTCATGTAATTATTACAAAATTAATTGAGTAAGTAATAAAATATCATTATTTTTGGGTCAAAAGAACAAGATCTCTGTTCTGTGGTTTGTTTTAAGTACTTTACTAAGAAAGAAGTATTGCCTTGTATATTGTATGTTATTGACATTGTGTACGCAGTACGATAGACCGTGTACCGAATATAAAGTCTATAATCATGGTTTCTTGGAAGTTCATCTCAATAGTAAGAAATCCGTAAACGTGTCAAAAGCTAGTTCGTATACTGCAATATCCGAAAATTTAATTATCTGTCCCATCACTAGTGAGAGCTTACCACAAACATGTATTTTTGTATCGAACACAAATTGTTTGGTAAACGATGTCTTGTTTTTTTGATACTGATTGACACTTTTCGAGTTACGTCGGAACGGGAAAATAATTTATTTTATTGCCAGTTGTTTTGAACCAAGGTGCATCTCTAACGCTACGTTGAGCTATTAGGGCTGCTTTACACTGTTAAGAAGATATGTGAAAAGATAGTTATTTGACAGCAGCGGGTGCAGTCTTTTCGCTTGAAAGAAAGGGATAAAGTGCGCAATCCGCAATGTAATAGATTGCCACAGATATACTGTGCGTATTACCAAAACTAAATGACCATAAGCGCCTGATATAAAATATCAACTTTTTGTAAAAACTAAGTAATAAAATAAAATTTTAGGCCGGGCAAACCCTAGCAACTACAAATACCTTTCTGTATACTTAATTTCACTACTTAAAACACCTCAGATTCCACAAAAAGAGGAATAAATGAAAACTGAAGAGACAACTTTGGATTTTTATTTTGTCGAGTCGATTTTCACTTATCATGTTTTGGTCTTAGAAACACATACCTGAAAAACAGGACAAGATGCTCAGTAAATAAAAAGATATTTGTCTTCAAAATAACCAAAAAAAATTACATATCGTCTTAACAAGTATTTGGCACTTACCAATAAAATGGCGAAATTTTCTCACAGATTAATTAAATCATAATTCCTATAATTCAACAGCGTGTAACGGAAAGGTGTGATAATACTGAAGGGTCTGAATCTGCCCATGAAACTGAACAACGTTTCCCAAGGAACATGTGTCATAGAACAATAGTAGATTAGTAGCCAAGGGCTGTAAGGCATCAATTGCAGCCCGAGATATTTAGGCGTACGAGCGCAGCGAGGGCGCCTATAGTTCGAGGGTGCAATTGATGCTTACACCCGAGCTAACTACTCTGCTTTACATCTCGATTGTGAGGTAAGTAGGTCCTTATTACCACCAAATTGTAGGTGACCAATTAGCGCTCCAGGGTAATAATGTAGCTAGAAAAGCCCTAGGGCGGTAAGTAATAAAAAAAACACTTCACTCTTTCAAAATTTAATTACTTACCGCCCTAGGGCTTTTCTAGCTACATTACTCGTATTACCCTAGAGCGCTAATTGGTCACCTACAAGCCCCATTTGGGGGTAATAAGGACCTACTTACTGAATATGAGAGATGTAAAATAAATTATTGACCTCCCATAGAAACTGCATGAATTGCACTTGCTTCTATACTTCATCATCACATCAGCCGAAAGACGTCCCCTAAAGATCTCTATGACGACCGGTCCTGCGCTGCTCGCATCCAGCGGCTCCCCGTGACCTTGACTGGGCTTACTGAAGTGTAAATTGTCATTTAAAACAATATTTTGAAAAAAAAATAATTTTTAGGGTTCCGTACCTCAAAAGAAAAAAACGGAACCCTTATAGGATCACTTTGTTGTCCATCTGTCTGTCTGTCTGTCTGTCAAGACCCTTTATCTCACGAACGGGCAGAGGTTGATACCATATATTAGGGTCTATGAACCACACAAAATCTGAAAATTTTTTACAACGACGCAATCAAATGATATGGCTTTTTATGTCCTCATCTCCATACATTTTTGCAAAATAGCAAAACTTACAGGGTACTTCCCGTTGACCTAAAATGAAATTTGGCAAGAAGCTAGGTCTCACAGTAAGGGAAAAGTCTGAAATCATTAAATATTACAACTTTCCTCACAACTAATAGTAACCAATTGAGGTGAGCTCCCGTTTCAAGAACATTCATATAAGAGAGGGGTCAAGTTGAATGGTCTAGGAGGCGATTTTTGTTTTAGTTCTATTTTGAAAACGGGAACACTTACAAACTTGAAAATTGGTATGATATAGTGCATAAGCTATAAAATAACAACATACAATAAAATTAGGTCAAGCGCGTGTCGGACTCAAACAATCTAGCACATTACCTTACTGAAATTTTAACTAATACAATTATGATTATGTGGTGGTACAGAACCCTCGGTGCGCGAGTCCGACTCGCACTTGGCCGGTTTTTTACGGTACCTTCTACACCAACAAGTAAAGTGAAATTGGGGGTGAATTTATTTTTCCCATCGTGTGGGGTGTCGTTAGATATAGGTCTTTTAAAAATAACGTGAGTCTGCATTAATGATTTTTCGATTTAGGGATCGGTTTGCGAAATAATTAGCTTGAAAACGCAATCCCCCAATACTAAAAAAAAAAAGTTTCGTTTCAACTTCCCATGGCGTCTCTGATAGAGATTTAAAAAAAGATGTTAAGATAACACTAGGTTTCAGGCGGTCTACTCTCAATTTTCGATTTTTAGATACCTACGATACTACTTCGACACAGTCAAATTCAAAACTTCGTTCACTGTAGTGTAGTAGGATTCCGGTTGGATTAATTGTCAAACTGGCAGTGAATAGCATCCAACCAATATCCTTCTCTATTTATTATCAATGAACTGAGTTTTGAATTTGAATGTTTCGAATAGTATCGTATCGATACATCGAAAATTGAAAGAAGACCACCTGACTTTGGCCGAAGAAGATATCCCTCTTACAATGGTTTTTTTTGTTTATTCCAACGCTTACCAATCTATTTTGCAGCCATGACACTAAAACCAGAGTATATTTGACGGAAAAAGTAACATTGGTTTCCAAACTTGTTTTTTTCCAAAGATTTTGGAAACTACGCCAGGGGGAGAAGCGCAGCGTTTTTCTTACGTCAATGGTTTTTTCTAACAGCTTTAGCCGATTGCTTACTGTGTTGGTAAGCTTTGAAATTAAAGAAAAAAATGGATCATAGGCCGTTTGTCCATCGCGTTTATTCTGAGCCATCACCGATAACAAGAGAAAAGCTCCGACAAAGTTACGAGCAAAAACAGCACTTATTATTTACTCATAGAGTCGCTTCTATCGGCGCTGTTCTTTTGTTTTAAAGTAGTTTTACCTCTACTCTACTACTCAAATGAGGCAAAGAGATTTGAACCTTGAGCACACCCTGACATTACATACATCGAGCGCGAATTTGAAATTGGAAGGTCTTGTAGGCCCGCATATTCAGTACAAAAGACCCTCAGAAGGACCACGAGAATCTCGAGGGCGGGTGCACGAGGGGGAGCGGGGTAGATTATAAGGGGGGCGGAGAGTGTCCGTTCTGTATGGTAGTACTTTTATATATATATATATACTTTTATATATATATATATATATATATATATATATAATATTACGCTTACCTTGAGTCACCTATGCAAGGAAGCACGCAGAAAGGAACAAATACTACTAACATTTTTTTTTTCACATGCAACTAAGCTATAATGAGAAGGACCAACTTTAT
Source organism: Athrips mouffetella (assembly GCA_947532105.1). Lineage (NCBI taxonomy): Eukaryota > Metazoa > Arthropoda > Insecta > Lepidoptera > Gelechiidae > Athrips > Athrips mouffetella. Next base: position 3,041,674 of record OX383975.1, on the reverse strand, counting down.
CCCAATTAAATTTTGTAACCTCCCAAAAATACACTTTCAGCGTCCATTATATTAAAACGGGACTGAATTGATCCTAGTTGCAAAGTAGAAAAACAACTAAACAAAACATCAGACAGATACGAAGCCTGAAGTAAAACAAGTATTTTACCGAGACTTTCCCCCCCTATATAATATGTATCACTCGTCAAAAAACTTCCAAAAAGACAGGTATGCGAAGGGTTGCAAAGAGGACGCTCTTATAAATTTGACATAATTTTCCACGCGAAAAATTCTTCTGATCCCTTCGGCGTTCCTCAAATTTTATTGTTACGTTTCTTTAGCGAATGCTCGCTGTTTTGGTTAATATGTAAGAAAGGTTTTTATATTCTGGTATTCATATAGTAGATAGAATATGAAAATAAAAGAAAAGAGGCTGGGTTTTCTTTCATACTGACAGACATAGCAACCAAACGGCTTAATCTACAGCTTGTAGCCACAGGTTTAACGGAAAAGTGTGATAATACTAAAGGGTGTGATTCTGCACATCAAACTGTACATTTTTCCCATCGAACGTAGGTCATACATAGACCAAAATCAATTTTTGAAAATGGCATCAGCTGGCATTTTGTTTGGGAGGTCAAATTTATTTCGTATTTAGATCTTTGTTTCTTGGGAAAAGTTGTTCAGTTTCATGGGCAGATTCAACCCTTTCCGTTACACGTTGTTGAATGTCAAATACTGTAGGTCGTTTGTCCACCACGACGTTACCGAGACGAAGCCAATAAGAGAATCACGGCGCCGATATTGTGCCGATATTGTCACGATACATATCACAGTTGACAACAGGGGGCTATTACGGTAGCTGGAACGAGTCTGCCATTTGCGAACTATTTCCTTCTTAACACGAATTTCCGTGCAAAGTTCAGAAACGCAAAGAGAAGTACGCAAAGAGTTCTGACATTTTGAGGTTTTTTTTTTATGTTACAAGTGAGCAAACGAGCAGGTGGGCCACCTGATGGTAGGTGGTCACCACCACCCATAGCACCCACTGCCTTATTAATGGCAAATTTTGACACTAATGAGACACAGGACCAAATTACCAAATTACGAGCGCCCTTAATATGTCCTTCCAGGATGCTCTCAGACTGGCGCAAGACAGAAGTACCTGGCGATCAACAATTTTAGCCAAGACGGCACCTGTCATTGTGGGTCACGATCCTCAGAACTGAGGGAGCGACTAAGAAGAAGAAGAAGACAGCAAAGCGCGTTGCTCACTTACTTACGAACTAAGCTGGTATCTCTCATGTGCCGGTAATTTCCCTGGCTCCCTTGCCTTTCAAACCGAAACACAGCAGTGCAAACACTGCTGCTTCACGGCAGGTTTCCGTATACCCATCATTGTCGTAGCCTTATTCCGTTTTTACCATTGGTTTTCGTCGGCTAACTAACCTTGAGGATTTGACGAGGGCACCAGTTTTTACACAAAGCGACTGCCATCTGACCTCAGCAACCCAGACCCAATTTTAGATTAGGCTTTGCCGGGTTAGTGGCCAACCTAGCTTTCAAAGTTTTTTAGCTGCCCAATGGCTTTTGACTTGGCTTAACGACTAATATCACTGACAATGACAATAACCGGGAAAGACATAACGTGCTTTCCGAAGCACGGAAACGATCTGTTGTTTCGAATGTAGCGAATGTTTCTACTGCCGGTTGGTTGATCGTACAGTCAGAAGCATGTTAAACTTGATTAATTAGACTTTACGCAGGTTTAACTTGACTTGCTTTTGAGATTTTAAAGATTTTCTTTCGTAATCAAACCGGATTTTTTTTTCGTATAAAAGGAATTGACTCTTAAAATTACCCAAGTTACAAATCCTCTTAAAATAATTAGTTATTCCTTGTAACATGGCCATAGATTTTCCTTACAGGGCAAATTTTGTTTCAGCCAGATAGAGATAGTAGGTACAGCCTTGCCACCGAGTAGTTAGCCATAAGAGATGAATTTGCATTATATTAAAGAGAGATTTTGGCTAGTCTAACTAAGAACTACCCTTCGCCTATTAGAACCGTAAAACAGCAGTAGTGTGACAAAACAATGGAAGGGGTTGAAGAGCAGGTGAATAAGGAGCAAGAGATAGATAAGAGTATTTACAGTAGTTTATTATTATTTACAATGGTTAATTAAGAGTGAAGACACCTGAAATGACATTCAAGGTTTTAGACTACACTAATAATTTTGTCAATTTTCATAAAGATAAACGAAGTAATAAGCAATCACTTACCAATAGTGGTACTTATGATAAACGTCAAAACATTGCGAGTGCGCAGAATAATTTGAATTTCGAAAGTCAGCTGTATGAAAACCGACACTGGTTAGATGAATTTTGAGGACAAAGCGAAACGAAACGAAATGACATTTATCATTCTGTGATTTGATGTAGTTTCATCTCTATGTAACCTATATGATCGGTGAAAGTAGCCTATAGCATATGGTTGAGAGAGAGTGAGTCTTCTGTATCTGTTCTCATGTCATCTCATCTCGGTGAACGTAGCCAATAGCAGCAGGCGGTGCAATTGGAGAGGTTATAGGGAGAGTGAGTCTTCTGTATCCGTTCCATTTATTATTCTGTGCTGTCATCTCATCTCTATGTAACCTATATGGCCAGTGAATGTAGCCTATAGCAGCGGTGCAGCAATGCGCGGTTATGTCTTGCAATCCGGAGAGGATACACTTTATTGAGGGAGAGTGACTCTTCGGTATCTGTTCCTTTTATATATTATGCTTTGATGTTGTCTCATCTCTATGTAACCTATATGGCCAGTGAATGTAGCCTATAGCAGCGGTGCAGCAATGCGCGGTTATGTCTTGCAATCCGGAGAGGATACACTTTATTGAGGGAGAGTGACTCTTCGGTATCTGTTCCTTTTATATATTATGCTTTGATGTTGTCTCATCTCTATGTAACCTATATGGCCAGTGAATGTAGCCTATAGCAGCGGTGCAGCAATGCGCGGTTATGTCTTGCAATCCGGAGAGGATACACTTTATTGAGGGAGAGTGACTCTTCGGTATCTGTTCCTTTTATATATTATGCTTTGATGTTGTCTCATCTCTATGTAACCTATATGGCCAGTGAATGTAGCCTATAGCAGCGGTGCAGCAATGCGCGGTTATGTCTTGCAATCCGGAGAGGATACACTTTATTGAGGGAGAGTGACTCTTCGGTATCTGTTCCTTTTATATATTATGCTTTGATGTTGTCTCATCTCTATGTAACCTATATGGCCAGTGAATGTAGCCTATAGCAGCGGTGCAGCAATGCGCGGTTATGTCTTGCAATCCGGAGAGGATACACTTTATTGAGGGAGAGTGACTCTTCGGTATCTGTTCCTTTTATATATTATGCTTTGATGTTGTCTCATCTCTATGTAACCTATATGGCCAGTGAATGTAGCCTATAGCAGCGGTGCAGCAATGCGCGGTTATGTCTTGCAATCCGGAGAGGATACACTTTATTGAGGGAGAGTGACTCTTCGGTATCTGTTCCTTTTATATATTATGCTTTGATGTTGTCTCATCTCTATGTAACCTATATGGCCAGTGAATGTAGCCTATAGCAGCGGTGCAGCAATGCGCGGTTATGTCTTGCAATCCGGAGAGGATACACTTTATTGAGGGAGAGTGACTCTTCGGTATCTGTTCCTTTTATATATTATGCTTTGATGTTGTCTCATCTCTATGTAACCTATATGGCCAGTGAATGTAGCCTATAGCAGCGGTGCAGCAATGCGCGGTTATGTCTTGCAATCCGGAGAGGATACACTTTATTGAGGGAGAGTGACTCTTCGGTATCTGTTCCTTTTATATATTATGCTTTGATGTTGTCTCATCTCTATGTAACCTATATGGCCAGTGAATGTAGCCTATAGCAGCGGTGCAGCAATGCGCGGTTATGTCTTGCAATCCGGAGAGGATACACTTTATTGAGGGAGAGTGACTCTTCGGTATCTGTTCCTTTTATATATTATGCTTTGATGTTGTCTCATCTCTATGTAACCTATATGGCCAGTGAATGTAGCCTATAGCAGCGGTGCAGCAATGCGCGGTTATGTCTTGCAATCCGGAGAGGATACACTTTATTGAGGGAGAGTGACTCTTCGGTATCTGTTCCTTTTATATATTATGCTTTGATGTTGTCTCATCTCTATGTAACCTATATGGCCAGTGAATGTAGCCTATAGCAGCGGTGCAGCAATGCGCGGTTATGTCTTGCAATCCGGAGAGGATACACTTTATTGAGGGAGAGTGACTCTTCGGTATCTGTTCCTTTTATATATTATGCTTTGATGTTGTCTCATCTCTATGTAACCTATATGGCCAGTGAATGTAGCCTATAGCAGCGGTGCAGCAATGCGCGGTTATGTCTTGCAATCCGGAGAGGATACACTTTATTGAGGGAGAGTGACTCTTCGGTATCTGTTCCTTTTATATATTATGCTTTGATGTTGTCTCATCTCTATGTAACCTATATGGTCGGTGAGCGTAGCCTATAGCAGCGATGCAGCGATGCGACGCTCTCGGCCGTCGCCGCGACTGATTTATCGCCGCGCCCGACACGCGGCGTACGCTTGTCGCAGCCGATATACTATCGCGGTTATGTCGTGCTAGCAGAAGTTATGTCGTGCTATCTGGGTAGGCTATGCCGTGTCATGCTATACAACTTCTGTTCGAAATCCAATTGCATATTGAAGGTAGGTTTCCTGATTCTTGCGCTCTCAAAGCAAGCGCAAGCCCAAGTTAGATTATTCTGGCAGACCTTGTATTGGACCGCCCACCATATTTCGTCCGTCGAAAATTCTTTAGCAATATGATAGAGTAAAGGGTATGAATTTATTACGGATCACAAAGATTTTTTTATTATGTTATAGCCGGTAAAAGAGCAGACAGCTCACTCTCGGAGCTCACCTAATGGTAAGAGTCACTGCGCCCATCGACACAGTCTTGCAATGCAACACCTAGGTGATGTTACTATAACGTTAAAAAGTTTGTTAACCTGCTTTTTCAATGACCACATGTCGTAGCTACCGGGGAAAACCACAGGGAGAGCGATCGATCGGTCGAAGATCGTTGGATATCCTACTAAATTATAAACGCGAAAGTTTGTAAGTATGTATGGATGGAAGTTTGTTACTCTTTCACGTAAAAACTACTAAATGGATTTTATTGAAACTTTACAATAATATAGCTTATACATCAGAATAACACATAGGCTACAATTTATGCTACGCAGACAAAGTTGCGGGCATCAGCTAGTATTATATAAAAAAGGAAGCTTGTCATTGGCTTATAGCAATTAGTTTATAGCACTCAAACTGTAAATATGGTTGTAAGCATCCCAAATAAAAAATAAACTAAAAAACAACCAATACTTTTTCCATTTCAATCAATTAGATTCTACATTTTTATTTTTTTGCCTTGATTTCCACAGAAAAATGCTCAGTTGACTTTTATTTCTTAGTAAAGGTTCTTTGCTGTGCTTTATTCGCAAGCATTTTTTAAATAAGTTTTAGTCTGAATTTTATTTTGATTTTGTTTTAGCTCAGAAAACTTTACTTTATCGGTTGAAATCCGCGTGCAAAAGTCATTTTTCTCCGCTAGTGTGGAAAAGGTTTTTGAAATTAGAACGTGATGATGAATAAAACACAACAGGTGACAATCGTTAATAAATTGCAGAATGAAACCAGATTGTGACCCTTTAACGTGTTCTTCTTTCCTCTTAAAATCCTTCTGAATCCTACGATAATTAAAATAAAAGGCACTCGCGATAAACAAGAATTTTGCAGCCTTGAAAAACATTTTTACAATCAAGCGGTTTTAAACAAGCTTTAAGCTTGTAAGTCTAAAAGCGAGTACTGGATAAAAACGGATTGTGCAACGAATTTAATTTAATTCACTTTAATCGGAATGGTTTACATTCAAAACTCGATAACAGCATTCCATTGTAAATAAAAAATATTCAATTTCATTTCCGTTATGGAAAAAGGAGGCTTTTGTTGCTGTTTCGTGGGATAACGGGATTTATGTGAAACGTCCATCATATTTTTTTTACTTTTTAATATTTTTAATACGAGCATACAGAAAGATTATTTATAAAACAAAACAGCTTTATAGATAAAACAAAATTATGCTACTAAACATTTCTCTGAAAATCATATGTAGGTACAGTCAAGTGCATAAATATGTTACTTGAAACCGATTGCAATTACATGTATTTATGTAAAGATTCACGAATTATGTCACACTTTTCTCATCGTTATTATGTCTTCGTTTTTGTTGTAAACATATCTAAATAATTAAGTGAGCAATAATATGTCCCTAAAAAGGTTTGTATTGCTCGTTATAAAACAAATTGTCCTTTATAGTATACATATTCTTGATCAGTTTCCGCAGACATATTTATATCAGTTAGATTGGAAGCTGTAATGACAAACTTTTTAAACGATAGTTTAGATACATATTTATGCACTTGACTGTACTATCATACAGAACGGACACTCTCCGCCCCCTTGCGATTTCCCCTGCACCCCCTCGTGCACCCGCCCGCGAGATTCTCGTGGTCCTTCTGAGGGTCTTTTGTACTGAATTTGCGAGCCTACGCGACCTTCCAATTTCATATTTCGAATTTGCGCTCGATGTATGTGGTGTCCGGGATATTAATACGGTCCCTTATATAATAGTCTAATATCGCCAAATTCACCAAGATGCACCAAATTGCACAAAAATTTTTCCAGGTACTAGTTAGGTACATAGCTCTCAATTTTTGATAGAATACAACAAATACAAATACAAATATATTTATTAACATTCAGTTTTTACACAAATGAGTTTAACATGGTCCCCACACTAGGCAAGCCTGTATCGTGGGGTCCCAATTTCAGCTGTTACATTACGTCTTAGCCTCTAATCTTACATTATATAATATAATAGGAACTTTATATTCTTACGGTATACTCGGAATTTACTCAATTACAGGTAGGTACTAAGTTTATAAAGAAAATTTATTTTATAATTAATTTTACTGTTAATATTGTTTATATTTCTATGATTTAAATAGTTTTTATTTTTAAATACATACATAGATACATGCATAAATACATACATATAAATAAATACACACAAAACACACATAATAAAGATAAATACAAGTTTTTATACATATACAATACATCCATAACTACACTAAATGCACACTATGTGTACAAACAAGTGCACGTCAGTGGAACCATCCGTAACCATACCATAAAGTCAGTGTCTCCACCGATGCGCTGCTGGGTGTACCCACAGTGATCACAGTACTGGTTCGAGTAATGACTCTGTTTCAGCGTAACTTTTATCAGCAAGCCATGCTTTAACTTTTTGTTTGACTTCCATTTTGGAACATTTCATGATGTTACAGTATTTTTCAGCTTTGTTATAAAAGTAGGCTGCAATGAATGGACTGAAACGTCGAGCAAAAGTTGTACGTATGATGGGAAGTGGCAATTTATAAACACGTTTTTTAGTCGATAGGAGCCAATTCTTGAATTTTCTATGGAAATTTTCTTATTTCGCCAAATTCACCAAGTTGCACCAAATTGCACCAAATTTTTTCCAGGTACTAGTTAGGTACATAGCTCTCAATTTTTGATAGGAGCCAATTCTTGAATTTTCTATGTAAATTTTTTGAAATTCAAGAATTGGCTCATATCAAAAATGGAGAGCTATGTACCTAACTAGTACCTGGAAAAAATTTGGTGAAATTGTAAATCGTGTCTACGTAAAACCGCTAATTGACCGCACTATGTGTCATAGTCATTTTTACATACATTCATCATCATCATATACGTCCACTGCAGGACAGGCAGCTCTCTCCGAAATTCCAGCCTTCTCTGGAACAATTTGGAAGGGAAGTACCATGATCACATTGGTCACCACGCTTGTTTGCGTTACGGCTGGCACAATGGACCGCGGTTGTTAGTGACCGCAGTATCTAAGATGGTACGATACATAGAAGAATGCTGCTGCCCATCCTCTACTTTATAGTCTCTAACTCATCTCTCACGATATCCGAAATAACTTAAAAATAACTAATAGATTATTTGCCGGCCCATTCAGAGTGTTTACTTTCTTTTAATACAGGGTGTTAATTTGATTGCGTGCCATAGCTCAGGGGCGGGATCAGTACCTATCAGTAACTGAACTACTTTTCCCAAAGAACGTAGGTTGAAATAAGTAAATAAAATTTTGACCTCTCATAGAAACTGCATCAGCTGATTGTATGGAAGGTCAAATTTGGTTTTTCGTATTTCAACCTATGTTCCTTGGGAAAAGTTGTTCAGTTTCATGGGCAGAATCAGACCTTAATTTTTTTCTAGTGATTGTAAATAAATTATTTTTTTCGCATTGTTGTCAAACACAAGTGACTTGACTTCTAGTTTAATATTTGTACCCGTTAAAAGTTCACATTGCAATTTATTCAAGGTTGTTGAACTGCAAATTTTGTATCAGGGGACGTTATTTATTCTGTGGTGTTATTTTTAAGCAACAAACCAAGTCTCAAACTAAACACTCCACGCCATCCAGGCACACTCGAAACGAAATCTCTAATATTTGAACTGCCATGAGCCATGCTTGTTGTTACTAGAGATAGTGATGGGGCACTTGGTCGAAATATACGAAAAATTATCCAAAATATTCGAAAAATTACATAGCTACTACTATGTTTTATTTATCCGTTGTACTTAGTAACTGATTTTAACAATTCTTTATACGTAGGTATTCTGCAAAAATATTATCAACTCCTTTAGCCTCCCTAAGGTTGGCTGGAAGAAATTCCATTTAGGGATAAGTCCGCCTTTGCATACTATTCATGTTTGTAATATGTCTCTTCTTTTATTTGTGATGCAATAAAGAATACATACATTCATACATGTTTTTATTCTCATAATCTATTACATGTTGTTCTGGACAGTAGAAATGGAAAGATCGGTCGAAATATACAAAAACATCTGAAAACCATTATAACCAATTGCTTGCCTCATTAGCAATAGTGATTTAAGCGTCCGAAACAACAAGACGCCATCTGTTGGTCTTGAGATGCTGCCGATAGGTATTTAAGTTGTCACGAAGGTCACTGGTTTTAATAAACATTTTGCCAGAGTTTTCTAGTCGCATTTTCTTACATAACATGACTAATATTGAAATCAATGCTTAATTATTTAAAATATAAAAAGTATTTTTTACAATAACTTTATTCAAACAAAGAGCTTTAAAATTTATATCCGATAATTTATTTTATAAACAAGAAACTAAATGAACAATGTAACATTAACATTATTATTCTATATTGTGGGTATAGAATAGCCGATTGGGATTTTTGAGTGCGTTAAATGTGTGCCTTTCCCTTGTTTGTGTGCGTAAAAAGGTAGTAGCAATCGGATTTATAGAGACAGGTAGACTAGTCTAGACACCTCTGCTATCTATGGATTGTATGCTATTATCCGAAAAATCCGTTTATACTTTTCCCATCCCTACTTGTTACAGATTGAACCGCTCTTTGATACGTAGTGCAAATGTTTGTTTGTCTGTGTGTCGCGAATTCTTATTTCGGTTGGTTTGGCCTACGCAAACACAAACTGTTGGTTTTGGGTGTACTGGTGCCGAGTGAAAGTGAACGATTTTTTAATAAATTCAATCGTTCAAGTGGTACTACGGTATAAAAAATGATATATAAAACTTTACTTACAAAAATACTTATTTAAATTATTGATTTTCTTTTTGAGAAATGGCTTTTGATCAAATGATGTACTTACCTAGTCTATGTATATCGCAGTTGTTTGATGAATTCAGGTTTGATCAAAAATAGAACGAAGGCAAAATAAAGAGCATAAATTACTCCTAACCTAGAACCTAATCTACACGAGCACCTTCTTTCTCAAACTGTTTGCAATTCGCTTTATAAATAATGATCTATTGATAATATGTATGTAGTATGTATTTAGTATTATATATTTATTTACGTATATGTATGTATATATAGTTACGAATATGTATGTATATGTATTTATAAAAGATTTTTTTGTATTTATTCTTAGCATAAAATTTATTATATAATTATTCTCACCTTGTTACACTGCACTTCCTACTAGTTTACCTTCGATGGATTCCTCTTCCCAAAGGTTGTCTGGAAGAGATCGCTTACAGCGATAAGGCCGCCTTTGCCCACTTTTTGTAATTTATTGTTTTAATTTTAATTTGTTTTTTTCTAGTGTGCAATAAAGTGTTCAGATTCAGATTCAGATAATTTTATTCAATGTAGATTCTTTACAGAATACTTATTGAATGTCATGCAGAATACAATGCAAATAGAGCGAGTCTACGCCGTTTCGGATCGTGCTATGGCAGCGTAAAAGAAACGGCAAGAAACCACTGCAGCACGGCCTACTTTAAGAGTCGGCTTTTCACAATGTGTTTCTTGTGTTTCGCTGGAATATCAGAGCACCATACCTCTTTGTCATTCATATAGTCATCCAATCTATAGTAAGCTTTTTTACATAACGTTTGCTTTACACATTCTTTAAACTTTCTCTCAGGTAATTGCACTATATTGTCAGGTATTTTGTTGTAGTATCGTATACACAGACCAATGAAAGATGTATTGACTTTAGTTAGTGTTAATCTATCTATCTATCTAATCTAACCAATTTTGTTTATTTTGTTCCGGGTCTTAGCGCGATAATAGTTATTAGGCAAAATAAACATGATTGAAAAGTGCGAAAGTAAAACAAACCTAACCAATTTTTACAATAAATTTTTATCTAGTCACATAAGTAAAATCTAGTAGAGACTTTAGAGAGGTTTTTTTTAACAATTAAAAGCCTGATTTTATCAAAAACCTGCGGCATGATATAAGAACAAAGAACGGGCGTAGTAATTATCATATTTATTTATTTAGATAATTAGGATATATGAATTGATCGCTAAAAGGTCTTCAAGCCAAGATGTTATTATACAAATATAATGCTACGCGACATTACGCAGTATTTCTTATGATAACTCCGTAAAATACCACCATAAAACTCCACACCTAACTTTATACTGAACCCCTAGCCAAATTTTTTGTAATGACGTCATTCAATCCAGTTGCAACCTAGTGTACTAGTTGATCTTGAGATCCGAGGGTGGAATCTTATATCTTACCTTATAAAATATGTCAAAGTCTTCAATTAATCATCAAAAAGTCCTTCCTCTTAGGCCTTGTACAGATGTACGCATTACATAATGTAAGTGGAAGCCAGCAAGCCCTTATGGTGGTGTTTGTAGGGAGATGACTGCACCGTGCAGTGATGGAGGGTCGGATGTGGGTCACCTAAATACATAAGCCCTAAGGACAGGGTGCATGCTACTGTTGTCGTTCCAACGCGGAATTTTCTGAGCTACATTTTTTGTTAAACGCAGTCCAAATTTAAGGAAAATTACTTATGTAATTAAAAGAGATAGTTCCTTGGTCGAAAACTAAAAAATATATGATTCCATCTAAAAAAATATAGGGTGACTTCTAATTAGTTCTTGATAGCAAAAGATATGCATGTACTCATGATACTGAACAACTTTTCCCAAGGAACATAGGTCGAAATACTAAAAACCAAATTTGACCTCCCATACAAAATGCGCTATCAGCTGATGCAGTTTCTATGGGAGGTCAAAACTTGATTTTCTTATTTCGACCTAAGTTCCTTGGGGAAAGTTGTTCAGGATCATGATTACATTCATACGTTTTTCTATCAAGAACTAAGTAAAGACTTGAAGACCTTTTTTCCTGATGTGGACTTTTAAAGGAGATTGTGATGAAAAAAACCGGCCAAGTGCGAGTCAGACTCGCGCCCTAAGGGTTCCGTACCTATCTTCCATATGATATACTAACAGCTTTTGCTCTTTGATTTTAAAAACTCCGCGACCATCCAACTTGACCCCTCTTTTATAGAAAAGTTCTTGAAAAGGGAGCTCGTGATATTATGCGAACTTGACATTCTGCGAACGTGAGATTTTGCGAACGTGACATTCTGCCAACGTGACATTTTCAGAACTTGACATTTTCAAAAGAGTCGCATTAAGCTAAATTAAAGCTAAAGCTCTGTTAAATATATTGATGTCAATTTCTGTTTTGATGAAAAAGATTGTGATAGCGATATATTTAAATGAGCTTTGTACAACTGGCCGTTAGTCGGACTAAAGGCAGATGAGGATCCCAATGATCAGTTGAGTTTTTTTCTCGGTACTAGATTCTCATTAGGTGTTGGGGGTTACTTTGTTTCGTTAAGTTTAAAATATTTTTTTACATATTTTACTTAAAAGAACCGGCCAAGTGCGAGTCGGACTCGCGCACTGAGGGTTCCGTACCACCACATATTGAAATTAATAAACTCCGCGATGACCATCGAACTTGACCCCTCTTTTATAGAAAAGTTCTTGAAACGGGAGCTCACCTTAATTGGTTACTATTAGTTGTGAGAAAAATTGAAATATTTAATGATTTTAGACTTTTCCCTTTATTCGTACTGTGAGACCTAGCTTCTTGCCAAATTTCATAATTTTAGGTCAACGGGAAGTACCCTGTAGGTTTTGCTTTTTCGCATAAATGTATAGAGAGGAGGACATAAAAAGCCATATCTTTTGATTGCGTCGTTGTAAAAAATTGAAATTTTCAGATCTTGTGTGGTTTATAGACCTTAATATTCGTTATCAATTTCAACCTGATACCTCTTCTCGTTCGTGAGAAAAAGGGTCTTGACAGACAGACAGACAGACGGACAACAAAGTGATCCTATAAGGGTTCCGTTTTTTATTTTGAGGTACGGAACCCTAAAAAGGCAAAAAATTATGACATTCAGTCATTGTTCACATAAATCAATATATATCTCTCATTTTATCATTATAAAAGATAAGCTCAGTTAAGAGCGTTACTCCGATGCGTCGCCACAACAAGGGTGTCTACTCTCAAAGTCCGATATATCGAAACGATACTACTCGAAACATGCAAATGCAAAACTTCGTCCCTTGACAATAGAGTAGAATATTGGTTGGATGCAGTTTGAAAATTCATCCTACCAATATTCTACTCTATTCTCAAGGGACGAAGTTTTGCATTTGCATGTGTCGAGTAGTATCGTTTCGATATATCGGACTTTGAGAGTAGACACCAAGGCCTCGGCCACGACTAAGCGCTGGCGCTTTCTCGCATCGATTTTATAGGAGTACTAAATAATTCACAGTAATATATAAATACAATTTATTAAAAAAAAAAGATACAGTATTTTAGAGTATGCTAAGTCCAAAAAGAATAAAATAATGTCTTACATTTTCACCTTAATGACACGGTTAATATCCCGTTAATTTACTGAAAATGTCACTTTTGATTGTAGTTTTTTTGAATGAGTTTTTACCTAAATCGACTTTTTTTTTTAACCAAAAACTAAACAATATCCTGTTTTTTTCAATCTTGTAGCATTTGATCCTACATAAATCTCGCATCTTCGTAGACGGTCAAGCGCTAAGTTAAGAACGGACGTGTTAAAAAACTGTTCTATTTGGAAAAATATCCCAATATTTTGAATTTTTTTTAAACCAATAAACAGATCGTGAAAGTATATCTAATATGATGTTAATGTCTTCTTTGAAAACTGAGAACTGCATTGTTTTATCCTTCGGCGAAAATCGTAAATTTTGACTCCAGGCACGATTTGAACGGATGGACGCTCTTAAATATAGGTTTCAAACTCGATAATTCATAGCAAAATGGTGCGCTGGACAAAAACCACCTTCAATCACAAAAATCTAGCAAAAAAGTTAGCTTTAAAAATTCATAAATTCTATTTCCACAGAGTAAATTAACCACGTAGATGATCCTAGCGACGCTAAAATAAACTCGCCGGTTATTTGAAACTTAATAACTTCAATTTTAAACCTGCAGTCGCCGAATGCATATGAATTAGTCGTTTTAACAGAGTGAAATGAGATTAGTGCTTCTATGTGAGAGTGGTAATTGTTAAGCTCTCGATCAGAAGGTTGTTGGTTCGAATCCACAATATACAAAAAAAACCGGCCAAGCGCGAGTCGGACTAGCGCCCTAAGGGTTCTGTACCCATCCACCATATCAAACTCTTGATGCTTTTGCCCTTTGATTTCAAAAACTCGACCCTTTTTTGGTATGAAAGTACTTGAAATGGGAGCTCACTTAAATTAGTTGTGAGAACAATTGTAATATTTAATGATTTTAGAATTTTCCCTTTGTTTGTGCCTACCTTCTTGCCAATTTTATCTTTTGATTGTGTTGTAGTAGGAGCTTGGAATTTTCACGGCTTCAAGAGTACACGGACTTTAATATTTGTTACTAATTTGAACTTAAACTTAAATAATTATATCCTAAAACACAATGATTTAAAAATTTGCTCAGCCATTGAAACTTCACACTTTTTTATTCAAACTAAACCACATGACGACCGAAAGTTTAATCCCTTCTTAAACTTCCTTTCTCACACTCTTTCTTTCCACTTTCTCTTCTTTCATTCAGTTTTTGCTTCTGTTTTAGCTTTAGTTCATACTTACTCATTCCACCATATTTATTTAATAGTTTGTCTTTATATATTTATTAGTTTAAAATGTACATTGTAATTTGAATACTGGTCCTTCATGATACAGGCTTTGCCTAGTTTGAAGGCCTCTGGCGTGTTTGTAATTGATGAACCTAATTTTACAGAAAGAGTAACAAACATCCATCCATACTTACAAACTTTCGCTTTTATAATATTAGTAGGAAATAGGATAACGTGGTAGGTATGGAAACATAACGTTGAATTGAATATACCCCTACATATATGACGTTAAGATTTTTTGTAGTAAAAAGCTAAGTATTTATTCTAATTTCAAAAAACCTTAATACCCGAAAAACCCGGTTTTATCTCATTGGAAAACCAGGTAGCCAAACTTACGGTTAACTGGTTTTTTTTGGTTTACCGGTTAACCGGTTTGCATGCCCTAGGAAGAGAGGAATGCTGCGTAGGGCTACACTCTTCAGTGCTTTACGCGGAAATTTGTGTTGCAAGTAAAATGGTTCGCATAGGCACGTACCCGCTGCCGTAATACCGCCCCTTATTTCATTTAAAAGAGCGCGGGTTTTTGTCGCTTCTTTTTTTCCCACATGACGCCACTTTGTTTGTAAAGCGATGTAGTATCTGACGTCATAAAGTTATATTGGAATATTTTAATATGTATTAATAATACTTTTAGTATTTCTTTGGAAAAAGAGGTACAGTTTCATAGTTTAAATCCTCAGTTTAAGTTTTTGGGAGTTGAATTATAACGAATCATAATGAAAACCACTAACTGAAAAAGAATGTCATATGCCCACAACTGTCACACTTACCCTACCCCTTACGAAACTACGCAGTTTCCTACTGCAAGGGTCTTACCAACTACGCAATTGCAAAATCCACGTGGGGACCAGTTCATTCACCCCAAGGTTCATAAGTTCTTAATCTTCTAAAATCAACCATATCCCCTTTCAATAAGGATGTAAACAAATGCAATTCTAAAATTGTTTTGCTGACTTTTCAATTTAGTATTCGGCTCTGATCAAACGTTGAGTTTTGTGTTTTATTTCTAACGTGACAAAGATTTCACAAACGCATCACTAACTTTGTTATGTTTGAAATTAGAGGGTCTGTATGTTTAAAACAAATTTATCTTTCAGTTATAATTTTAAAGTTCAATTTTGCATGTTATAGTGATGTAATCTGACCTTAATAAGGGTTTCTGGGTTTCAGATTGTACATTTGCGTCGTACTGAATGGGTAGCTGCTGTGTCACCTTGTTCGATTAATAATTAGTACCTGGTCGACCGAGCTTCGCTCTATTATAGCCGCCTCAACATCAAAATATAATTAGGTGAGCAAGCTATGCAAACAAATTTTTCACTTCTCATGCTCTGAAAGTGCTTCATTGTGCAGGATATAGGCTGCACAAAGTCGAATTATGTGCACTAGGGCAAAAAAGTAATCGCGGTGGTGTACGCCCTGCGCGCGGGCCTGCGGCACACCGCCAACATATTCTTCACTAAAGCAGAACAACTCATTCTTCAGTTACATTTAGAGAGTACTTTTACGTTTTATTTCCTCGCAATCAAAGTGAAAAGCAGAGTTTATAACTCGTCCACAAAACCATTTTATCCTCGACATTACTATCAGCCCTCGCCTTCGGCTCGGGCTGCTAAAAGTCTCGGAAAAATGGTTCGTTTTTTATTTATTTATTTTATTTATTTATGTAATAAGGATCGCCAACAGTACACGTATTATAAAACTTATTGTAATAAGACATGATTGTATTGGGTCTGACACGTAATACCCATTACAGGCGAACACAACATTCATAAGAGTACCTACTTACTTTTAACTACTAAATTTTAACAATAACAATTTACATTAAACTTTTAACATGACAGAGAATTTTGTGAAACATTTACAATTACATTTTACATTTTAATACATTAAGTCAACATTAAAATATTTTTTTTCTTAAAAGTTTTGTGCACTTGTTGTAAAATCTACTATTATAATTAATTAATGCAATAATAGAATCATTTATTTCAAGTAACATTGACTCATAATTGTTGGTAAAACTTAATCTAATGTTAGTAGCATAGACTGTCATAATATAAATGTCAAATTCACTATTATAATTATTGCATTAATTAATTATATAATTTGTTATATACAGGTTGTAGCAAAAACGGTATACCAACCCTGAAGGATGTGAATCTTCCCATGAAACTGAACAACTTTCTCTAAGGAACATAGGTCGAAATACGAAAAAAATATTTTCACCTCCCATAGAAACTGAATCAGCTGATAGCGCGTTTTGTATGGGAGGTCAAAAAATGTTTTTCGTATTTCGACCTATGTTCCTTAGGGAAAGAAGGTCAGTTTCAAGAGCAGAATCACACCCTTCAGGGTTGATATACCCTTTCTGTAACACCCTGTATATACAAATATTGCTCGTTGAATAGTATAGGATTTGTACCACAGCTGATGGTACGGTCAACCGCTTGTCGGTAGAAACTTTTTCGACTCTATTACCACGCCATAAGGTTCAAAAGTGTTTCTACCGTTGTGCGGCCGTGTGTACTAACACTGATGTACGGCAGTGAAAGCTGGGTATGGCCCATGGTATTTATTTATTTATTTATTTAAATTGGTTAACTAACATAGTACATAAAGTTATTTTACAAAGGTTTCTTAATATATAAGGCTTTAAGGTTTTTATGTACCACACTTACAAGTCAACACAGCATTCATAAAGTATAATTTCTATTTATGAATAAATGTTTTAGATCCTGATTTAATTTAATTTAATTTATCACAAACTTTAACTTATATAAGTAACTAAATACATATTAAAATTATAATCAATTTAATTTAACCTAAATTAAATTGTATTAACATCAATAAAACTGTCGCACTATAAACACAATTTATTTATTTATTATTTATTGGTATCACATATGCAATCAAAATATTTTTTTTTTGTTTTTAAATATTGTAAAGGTATCATTGAATATATCAATGCCTATGTGTCCTGGTATGGCAGAAGAAGCATGAAAGTAGCATTAATATAATAGAAATAAGTTGAGGACTATGATTGGTGTAAAATTGAGTGACAGAATTAGAAATAGTGTGATAACTGATAAGAGTTCGAGGTGGCGTAAAAAAAACACGTAGTGACTAAAATTGAGAATTGAATGGTGATTTGGTCATGTAGAGTGAACGAAGATTGAATAAGATCTATCAGGCGAGAGAGAATGGAAACGTGAACCTACAACTCTACCAATTTTGCAGAGCGGCTTGCGGGCTCGGCACGACAAATTTGCTCAGCGCGAGCTGTTACCGCGTATCAATGTTCGATGGTTTGCGTGCGAAACGATATTATGAAGACTGAAAATATTTTTTCTTTTCGCCATGGAACAGTTTGGCTAGGACATTTTCTCCATTTAATAACAACTGAAGGTGCCATAACTCAATCTCCATCGTAATATAGTGCATGTGTCATAGTGGTGCAGTCGGCGGGTGTCCAAACTTTACACCCTTCATACTTAGCCGGTACCATGAGACCATGCCATCTTTGCGATACTATCGCTAGTTAAGAAAGTTATCGAAAGATAACTGCCCAAAACCTTAAATAACGTTAAAACACTCTTAAATCTGTCACTTTCCGTTTGGATGAGATATAAAGCGATAACAATATTTTATAGAATCTTTAATTTGAAACGAGCACTGTGCAACAGGCAGTAAGGAGCCAAAATAGGAAAATTTTATTTTTCCCGTAACATAAACCTTTATCAACTACAATATTTCATATTATTTATTTATTTATATATATTTAGACCCCATTTACAATTGCAATAAAGTTGGGCAAAACTATTCCAAATTTCAAGTCGATAGATGAGTGGTTGCTGAGATAAACAGGTGTGACAGACAGACAGATAGACGAAGTCGCAAGGAATCCGTTTTGACCACTTTGGTTCGGAACAATAATTTTTTTTTCCCAGAAGAAGCCTTTCACGACTTGAAAATATTCGGGTTATATGAACTCGGGAACACAGACCCAGGCAGAGAATTTCACTCCTTTGCTGTGAGCATAATTTTTTTGTCCTGTGGTGCGACTGGACTCCCGAGACCGATAGACACCAGTTATGGAGCTCTTGGGCACACTCTCTAAAGTACAGTCTATATGACACCGCCAGATATACAATTTGTCACGGACATACGTCATCATGGTATCCCATGAAAACGTTCACTACAAGACAGGGAGCTCCCCCAGAAGTCAAGCAAAAATACGTGGTACTCATGAGGGGATTTACGAGTACCACAGTCACCACGCGTTGCGGCTGGCGACAGCTGTTGTTGGTGACCGCAGTATGTAAGATGATACGATACTCAGAAAGATGCTGCTGCCCATCCTCCGCTTCATAAGCATTTAGTCGCCTCTTACGACACCCACGGGTAGAGATGGGTTGGTACTATACTTTACCGGCACCACACAGGACAAAAAGACAAGAAAGAGATGCAAGGTAGTAATGTATTGCATCAGTATCGCTCTATAGCATCTTCTCCACTCCTAGTGTCTTAGTACAAGACCTCTTTGCAGCTTCTGTAATAAATTTCCAAGTTGAGTTTCGGTTAATATAATATGCCACCTTTGTTAACATGCGCCGACTGGGGCCAAATATTAGTGTTTGCAACTTTTCCTGTACTGTTGCTCATTAAACATCGGGTTACAAGCTGTATAGGGCTTTGTTGCTAGAACTAGCTGATAATAAACTCAGCTGCAAAGAAAAAGATTCATTTCTGTGATGATGTCAAAATTAATAATAATTCGTCACTTGGTGGTGTAGGCCTCAGAACAAAAACCTCCTTGCTTCGCTCGGAGAAGAAACCATGCAATTTTTTTTCAGTATGGGATGACAACTGCTAGCATGTCTCATGCCATGTCAAGTCGTCAGTGATCACATCCTACCAAATTAGATGAACGACGCGTTCATTGCATTTACAAAGTTTATAGGAATCTTGTAACTTGTTGGGATTTTAACGGTTGAAAATATTTCCTAAATTATATGGTGTAAACATTGTGTAAATTACATAGATTTATATAGTCAAGATAGGGTCTTGGGAACAAGCGGTTCAAAATTTCCCCATACAAGAAAAAATAGCGCCATCTGTGTAAAATCGCGTGAACTACGTTGTGTAGTACTTCGGTCGGTACTAAATACACGGAACGGAAATAATATGGCGGGAAAAGCAAAACATACTTTTTACTGTTTATATGTGATTAAGGCCTGGTTTTTCAGTTTCATTAATTGGATTATAGTCAAAAACAATAATAAGAAATAACAATAATAATAAGAGTATATAGTTTCTTCAACTAAGAACATTCCATTTTGTAGGTAAGTTTATTTGCATCCAATGTTGACAATATGACTGACAACGACTGACATTTGTTGGTCCTAAACGTCAGATTTCGGACCAACGAATTGGGGACATTGTAACGTGCCGATGGGCTAGTACTTATATATAAGTAAATGGTAAATTATAAAAAACATGTACCTAGTGAATAACTTTAAAATATCGTGAATTTATTCTTAAGTTGCTCTCCATATTAGTGATTGTTCTTTTTAATAATAACGTGTGTAGTTGATGGCTGTACATCTTCAAAACAACAAAACGAAAATTGCAAAGAAATTTTGTCTTTTCATCTGTAAGTTTTATTCAGTATTTTTCATGTTTGTGGATTATTATCACAAATATTGCATAAAGAAATGTCAACTTATCATTTCTACAGTCAGATAATATGGAAATTGTTACGTATTTTACTGTAATTTATCGTTTTTTGTGGGATCATGTTGGAGTTTATGAGTGATGTATTTTTTATCGATAGTAGTATTTTTACTTTCGAGCTGAGCGAGAAAGGTATTGTATTCGTGAAAAAAGTTGCACAAACTTTCTCAAAAATGTGTTCTATATCACTTAAGCAAGTCCCCTAAAAATGTCCGTCTGTCGGTTGGTCGGTCTGTCCGTCACGCTTTGGCCTAGCGGCTAAACGAATGGTCCTATTAACACCATATTTTTAATTTAAGACTTTTATTTCCGAATGGTTTTTTGCTGGCTCTCACTTTGAGGGTAGCTGTCATTCAACAAAAATGAAGAATTTTTTTTTTTTAAAAACGGTTCAAATTATTTTTATGAAACTTTGCTTGACTAAGCATCTCTATGCAAGGGTGTCCGTCTTCCCAGCAAGCCCGTGCGAGATATAGCCAAGTGGCATACATCAAAATTTAGTGGAAATTGGTTCATTCCATCAGTAAAGTGTCAGATTCAGTGCATCAAAACTGACGACTCTACGAGCTGAAAACTTTGGGTGGCTGTAGAGACGTCTCGTCAGCAAGCCCATGCTGTAACTCAAAAAGTACTGCACGTAGAATGCTGAGCGATATACCAATAGAGAGTGCATATTTGATGCAATAAGCACCAAGAAAAGTGAGTCCCTAGGTCTTACGGTTTCGGTGCTAGAAACAAAAATCATTTTCCCGCCAAAAATTTTGAATGAATGATGTGAAGTGCGACGTTGCCGTTCTGTGCAACTCTACATGTTGCTTTTAGAGCATTCAAAAATCAATCTTGTATCCTTATAGTTAAAAGGTACTGTAGACGCACGTGTAGATTATTTGTAATTTGAGAATAGTTCGGGAGACGGTGTACTTAGTAAAAGACTGATTGGTTAACAAGAAGTTTTTATTTATTTGTGGACAACATGTTAAGAACGAAATAGATAATTGGTGCTCACGTGAAGACGAACTGGTGCCTCAATCTCTTTTTAGCAACCGTGACAACTGTATTCTAGGAGGAGACGTAGGTTTAATGGTCTCAGTAACAAACTAAATTTTTTAAAGTATTATTAAATTGTCCTGTAATTAATAAGTTAAGAAAACTGATTTATTAAATAAATACGTGAGCCAAAATAATAACAAACACTTAACACTTATTATATCACAAGCCTAACTAATTCATAGTCGAACTTTTAGAAGTGACTCTGAAAGTAGAACTAATAATTTAGTTTTTTTATGAATTTCGTCATAAAACCGCTTAAATGGTCAACTAGTGGTACCTACATTGACCCTAATTGACTACATTAAGTTTGTATTATTTTCTATAATTTTAATTTTGTTTTGGTTATCTACCTGAATGGATATTCAATTTGATTGGATTTTGTGAAAATTTAGTACACAGGATGTACCAAAAACTTAAAGAGCTTTATAGTCGACAAAACTGAACAACTATTCATAAGAAACAGAGTTTTGAAATTTAAAAATCTGTGAAAATTCATATAAAAGGTGTTCCAGTACTACCAAAATTTTAACATGTGATTTGTTCGAAATCGTTTACGGTTGGTTTGTTTTAATATTTTACAATTCGAGTTCCGAATTCATGTGGTAGAACATTTTTCAGAAAAACCTTAATAAACGTTTGTAATTCCATACTATGAGTAGGTATGGTATTACAAATTAAAGTTTGCGGTTGACAGTTCTAATTGCATATCGCGAGAAAGTAAGTGCAGTGCTGCTGTACCATTTATTATATTTTACAACATTCAAC
The DNA here is from genome assembly GCA_947532105.1 of Athrips mouffetella. Lineage (NCBI taxonomy): Eukaryota > Metazoa > Arthropoda > Insecta > Lepidoptera > Gelechiidae > Athrips > Athrips mouffetella. The sequence continues at coordinate 3,019,456 of OX383975.1, read as the reverse complement.
GCGTTTTGTTTTCATTCTGGGTTCGATTCCCGATGGGGACACTGTCAAATAAATATAACTTTGTGTGTCTTCGCCAAATTGAAATGTCTCAATCAGCATGAATCATCCTGAATCAACAAATTGTAAGAAAATTAATAAAAATACTAAATTAATCTACATAAAATTCTCTACAAAAAAGGTTTGAAAGTTTTTCGCTACAAACAATACTGACAAGCAATTCTTGTGCTCATGCAACGCTTTGGCTCACAAGCGTATGAAGATTCTGGGTCAAGCTTATCCGAAACCAGAAGACTACAGGCTCCTTGTGCTCTAAGGTTCAATAAGGAACTCAGCTCCACGTTATAAGGCAAGATAAGATACACGAAATTTCGCTTGAAAATTTATTTGAGCTACTTAGAAGAAAAACACAAACCCGTATTTCAGCATTTTTGCAAAACCATCCCAAATGAATTGAATTGAGGGATAAAAGTTTGTTTTAAAATCCTACATAATTTGTATGTAAGCTAGAGATATTCATGAAAATAAAAAAAAAGAACCTTTACACCTCCTACCCCTCTTGCCTCCACCGCTACCGTCCATTACTTTTAGTAAGTAAGTAAGTAAGAAATTTGGTATCTTTAATATTAAAACACCTACGTAAGAAATCACCTGTAGTAAAAAATGCAAAAAGTATTTTTTTTTAATGAATTTAATCACTGCTTTTAACAGATTTGCCTTTTATTAAAGTTTAGTACTTCAACTTTTTGGTCAAAGTTTCGACATCGATTTGTCCTTGTGTAACTTATCGACTATCGATAGATGAAAGCATGCCCACATCCCAACTTGTGACGAATTATTTCTTATATATTACTTCTATATGAGGTCAAATTTCTTTGGTGTAGGCCAAAGATTTCGGACCTCCTTGCTTCGCTCGTAATAGATACCTTACTAATTTAATTTACTATGGGATGACATCTGCCAACGTGTCCTAAATTTTTATGTCAAATCATCAGTGATCACTAGGAAATATTCAAAATAACCTGTCAAATCCATAGAACGACGCCTTCACTACCTTGTGACATCTTATTTCTTTAATCCTCCTTCTAGTTACCCTTATTTTTCTATGGTGTAGGCGTTGTTCTATGGATTTGACAGGTTATTTTGTATATTTCTTAGGATCATATTTGATGGGGTTGTGACATGTTGGCAGATGTCACACCCTACTAAAATAAATTAGCAAAGTATCTATTCCGAACGAAGCAAAGAAGGTCCGAAATCAACAACAACAACAACAAAATATTGAGGAAAGTAATGGATCGGAGGCCGATAAGATTTTCTCCTTAGTTTTTCACGTGATGTTCAGGGTAAAAACGAGATGTCTTACTTAGTAGATAGGGGATTATAAGAAGTTCAAGAAAAAATTGTGAGAATTTCTAGACCGAAGCCCAGTGTTCAGGATGCCTTTTTCAGGTTTTCTGGCTTTGTGTAATTTAGCTAAAGTCTCCGGCTTTCTTGTCCGGCCGATGTTTTTAGTATCAGTAATAAGCTACTCTATTAAAGAAATTGTCTACTTTAGATGATTAGTCTCGTCTGTTTGCATTAAAAAAAAACATCGGCCTGACAAAAAGCAGGCCAGCCAGAAAATTTTAAAAAGCCTTTTACCCCGGGTTCCGGTCTTGAACTTCTCTCATGGTTTTTTGTGACTCTCTTATAATCCCCAATCTACTAATACATCTCGTTTTCGCCCTGATTATGATAATAAAAAACCTTTTTGGCTCCCCGTCTATAAGGAAAAGACGATAAGTCGTGTAATTTTTTGAAGTGTACATGAGTTTTCTGGTGTATACTTGTATCGTATACTTTTTGAAGGGTTAAATCTTGCCTATTTCTGCCGTAAAGCAGCAGTTAACACATGAGATTTACCATCTTAGTTTTCAGTGAGAGAAACGCGCTTTACTGTCTAGTAAGTGTCAAATTATGCTTCTAATAACACAGTGGGTGCTGTTGGCGGTGGTGACCACTTACCATCAGGTGGCCAACCTGCTCGTTTGCTCACTTATAACATAAAAAACTCGAGGTTCAAATCTCTTTGTAGAAAACCGTGTTAGGGAAATGATAAGTTAAATTATTCTTAGAGAGGGACCACCAGTAATAGAAATACTTATTCCTTATTCATGACTTGACAACCCTAAAGCTCATGGTTAGTAACAAGAGGTCTGTTTGGAAACTAATCAATACATATTAGTTAAAGCCTGGTTCGGACAGTTAGTTACAGCTCTGTATGCCGGTGTGTTAACACGTTACGTCATCATAATCCAGGTGTATTCCATATAAAACAAAATGACGGCAATGAACTAATATCGTATTTGTAAAATCGATGACTGACCTCACCCTGGTGTCAGAGCTGTCGAACCGCCAAAGGCCTCTGACACGGCTACTTCCAAAACAGCCAGTTCTGGAGCACAATATCAACTTATTCGACATACTAGGTTGTTTTTTTGGACCTGATATGCGTTTGCCCACCTTATTACAGAGGACAAAAGCAACAACTTTTGTTCTACGACTTTGCTAACAACGCTCAAAAAATTTTCGTCTCCCCATACTAAATTGGTCACGTGACCGACCCATTTTGTATGGGAAGTTGGAAATTTTTCGTGCATTTTTAGCAAAGTCTTAGAACAAAAGTTGTTGCTTTTGACCTCTGTTATAAGGTGGGCATACGCATAATATCAGGTAAAAAAAAATAACCTAGTGTAGGCGATTCTTCCTGCAATTTCTTTACCAAAGTGGGGAGTCTTACAAAATGATTTTTTGTTTGACAATATCTCCACAGGGAACCGAACCCAACCCACTATAGTTGAAATAATGTAGCTATTGATTAGAATGATAGAAGTGTTAGAGCAGGACGCAGCGATGCGCTTCACATTGAAGCGACAGAGACAAGTATCGATCCGACCTGCTCTCACGCATAGTTTGTCCACCTGTCATTCTAATCAAGCTATATTATTTCGACTAGATCACGTGTCGAGCCTATTATTGTCTCGACTTAAATAAACAAAAGCCGGTCAATCTATTGTACTTTTTATTAGCGGCACAGAATAAAGTAAAAGTACTATCATACAGATCGGACACTCTCCGCCCCCCTTGCGATCCACCCCGCACCCCCGCGCGCACCCGCCCGTGAGATTCTCGGAGTCCTTCTGAGGGTCTTTTCTACTGAATATGTGGGACTCTTATAATGCGTCAAACCACGTATTCTTTGCGCAGGAAAATCGTGTTACTCTATGGCGGGAGTACGTGACCTTCCAATTTCAAATTCGCGCTCGATGTATGTGTTAGCGCAACATGAATGCTTCTCATCACGTTTGAATTTCAAAAACTCCTTCCATGTTAGGCTTCTCGTAAAAAGCACTTTTGCACGCAGATATTGAACTAAGTATAAAGCAAACCTTTCCAAGTTAGTAAATGTGAAAAATAAATTAGGTATTTATTTTTGTATAGCGAGAGCTCCGGAAATGATAGTCTTTGCACGCTCAATGGGGTTAGTTTGGTTATTGAAATCCATTTACTTGGATTCCTGGTTGAATTTTAGCTAGCAGGAAGTTGTTAATTGCTGGAAACTAGTTTGAGTATTCTACTATTGATGCTCATGCTAGAATAGAGTTGTAAATGCGGACTGTAAACCTCAATCTCCTCCCATACAAAATGTACGTGATCACTTGCCTGCATTATAAGTACAGGCCTATCATCACGTGTCACATTGTCATAACCTTTTTACCGACTGCTTCTACAGGAGGGTTATATTTTTTTTACATGGGACCAAAAAGGTAATAGTCCAAGGAGGTTTTAATCCACGCTACGCTCTCGTAGCGTGGATTAAAACCTCCTTGTAATAGTCACATTGTTAACATTTGTCTAAAAAAAAAGAACTTATAGCAAATGCCATAGCCTATAAGCCAGAGACTTAACCACTTACACTGCTGTCAGTACTTACGAGTCACCAAATGGAAAAACCAGTATACTAATATACCAACAGTAAAGTGCCTTCCGAAGCACGGAAGTTTTGATGCCTCTAGCGGTCACCCATCGGGATTTGGTATACGAAAGAGGAAAAGGAGACTCTTATTCTTCCTTTAAAGAGAAACATTACAAAGAATTTCCATAGTCTGAAGCGAAAAACTGACATGTGGCATAAGTTATAGTCCAAAGCAACAGTTTTATCTTCTTTTCGATCGCCAAAATTATTTACAAACAAACTTAGTAATGCAGTCCAAAAAGTATTTTAATGCTTCCCCTTGTTGCAAAAGTCAAGTTTTTGTTTATTTAATGTTTAAAATGTTTATTCAATTAATCAAAGGTAACTGTAAGGTAAATTTGCTTAGAACCATCAAAAATAGAAGAGGGACGATGGTCGGACACCTGAAGAAGAACGGCAGATATTTTAATCCTGATTTTAAAGTAAAATTCCCAAGCTCAAGTTAATTTTATTTTATTATTTTCGGGATAACAACAGCCTTAAAAATAGTGATTAAAAATTACAGGACCAACTGAAAAGAGAAAGGCCAATTACAGCTTTAAGGGCACTACACACCAAAGTCGCCGACCCGCCGACATATATTGGCAACTTTTTGTCGGCGGGCTATGTTGGCGTCTTCACTCATTAAGGGAAATACAAACCAAAGCCGCCGGCCCACCGACAAAGCCCGCCGACACAACCCGGCGGCCTATTAAAAAGAATCATGTCGGCAACATTTGCCGCCGACATGTCACCGACTTGCGTACATACAAATTTCGACCCGCTATATATGTTGGCGACTTCACGGCAAATGTTGCCGATTCTTTTTAATAGGCCGCCGGGTTGTGTCAGCGGGCTGTGTCGGCGGGCCGGCGGCTTTGGTGTGTATTGCCCTTTACGCATATTACATATTTGAACTTCTAATGCTAATAATGCTTCTATACATCAATTTTGAAACGTTCAATAAATTCCAAGAGTCTCTTTACAAATCCTAAACACTTATTCCACAATTTACCTTATTCGAATAAACGCTTTCAGCTATACGTAATACAGAGTCCCACAGATCAATACGGGTGAATGGAGCGTGATAATTTAACGAGGGACCTCAGTCTGCCGTGTCTACACATCTGCGGTCTATCTAACATTCTGTATAGACAAGTTAGAACACCTTACAGATTTAGATCCTGAGATTTATAACAACTCCGTAAGTATTATTTAAAAGTGGTAAGGCTTTTTGGGCAAAGTCTATTTAGGTAAGTATCACTCATTAGCCCATTCCTGCCATAAAGCAGCAGTGCAACGGCAGCATGAGTAAGGGAGCAAGTAAAATTAAAGGTACATGAACTCAAACTCAAAATAGTTTATTCATTGTTGGATATTAAAATCTCTTAATGACGTCAGATAAAACTGTAGTTTAGCTGACGTATCGTTTCACAAACAAATTGGCGCCATGGTAGAAAATTATGAAGCGACAATAAAAACCCACGCGCTCTTTTATAAATGTTTGAATGTACATGGTTGATACAATAAACATAAGTCAATTTGGATTTTGATTTAGAACCGCAGCCTAATCCCATGGATTTTTCTCTTCTAGATAATCTGATATTTTATAATAACCTTTATTATATAATTTTTGCTTGATAACAGTTTTGAATTTATTTAACGGTAACCTTTCAATATGAGTGGGTACCTTATTATAGAAGCGTATACATGGACCTCTATAAGTTTTACAAATTTTGTGAACACGGCTGACATGAGATTCAAGTTGATTCTTGTTTCTTATGTTGACACTGTGCCTGAGTGCATGAGAATTACTATCTTAGATCTCAGGGTAGGCAACGTGCTTTGTTCTCTTATTGTGTGCGATTGTGCGTCTAATAATGCAGTGGGCGCTATAAACGACTTACCATCAGGTGGCCCAGCTACACGTATGCTCACTTGTAACAAAAAAAAACTAATATACATTTAAATCCGTAGATTTATAAGAAGTCCGTGGGTAATTGTGTAGGTACTGTCAGGATGTGTATATTATGTGTATTTAACTAAATAAAACAATTTAACAGTTGCATGGAACATATTTAAAGTTCCTTAAAATCCTTTGCTATTACTTTATCATCAAAGCAGAAAGTAACGGCAATATATTTAAAAGAGCTTTATCGTTAAAGAGCCTTGGTGCAACTGTTAACCTTATTCCGTTGTATTAAGATGGTAAACTATAAGCACTATTTTTGAATTTCTCGCTGTATGTTGAGCGATTTTCAGACTCAAGCATTTTTGATTATGCGAATATTAATAATTGATTTTTCTCTTTTATTTTTTTTTTTTTTTTTTAATTTTTAATAATAAAATTTATTAAATATCATAACATCTAATCACAATATCTACAATTTATAACTTACATAAACTTTATAAACTAAAAATTTCTTCAAGGGCATCCCCACAAGACATGGTTCCCAAAAGGCTAGCAGCGTTGCCCCTTTGAATGGCGAGACTCAGCCTTTGAGCAAAAAAGCTGCCAGCTCTCTCGGTCACCAGAGGTCTCATTGAGACGCTCCGAGAGATCCTTGATGAACTTTTTGGTTGATGGACCCCAAGTACCCATTGTCTCGAACCCTATTATTGCTTTTTGTTCGAATTAATTATTTTTCTGTTTTTAGGTAATATCTACTTATCGCAATCATTTTGAGTAATGTATTTATTTTATGTATTATGTCTATGTATTATTTTTATGTATTTTTAAGTAAGTTTATCAATTTTTATATATACTTTAATATAAAGTGATTAGGTATACGTATATTCGTGTGTAGTTTAAGTAGGTTTATCCCTATTTTTTTTTATTTTACTGTATTTTAAACTTTTATTAAAATTTCTTATCACGATTATTAACGCACATCCTTGTGCCCGTTTTAATGACATTCTTCCACACCTGATAGGTTGGCTGGAAGAGATCTCTAAAAGAGATAAGCTCGCCTTTGTGAACAATTTTAATTTGACCACTTTATGTTATTTGTACGCAATAAAGAATATATATAGTAATAGTAAAATTGTTTAGCACCTAAGTTTAAAAAAAATATAACAGAGTAACCTTTACTCTAGTGCTGACTGAAAATCAGTGTCATAAGTATTTAAACTCAAGTACTTTAGGAAAATGCTGAGTTCAGTTCCATTTCTTTATAAACATTATTTTACTTAACCTTTAAGACGTTTTGTACCGTATCGTGCATTGAATAAATTGGTTTGTTTGTTTCTTTCTTTCTTTTTTTCAAATTGGGTCTCCTACGATTGTCAACACAAAGATATCGCTCGAACTCCGGTTACTGAGCTTTCGACCTAATCTTAGATCAGGCCTTGGCTGGACAACTGCAAATGCCTTCCAAAGCACGGAAAAAGCTCGTGTTGTTTTACCTCTAGCGGTCACCTATCTGGGTTCTTACGTGGTTGTCTATGTTGCTTTACTTTTGTGATCTGAAAGATACAACTACGGACGTTTCTGGGTATCTTCGTAGGAGAATATTACGAAAATATTCGTAGAGGTTCTACGACGTAGAAGATATTGTATATTGCGTAGCAATCTCAAATTGCGTAGTCTAATGCCATATAGACCGTTGCACTTATATTCTTTAAAGTTAATGGTCTGTTAAATCTATTATTGTGGTTTCTCTTTTGATGACAAAGTCTCAGGTGACAAAGTGAGCTTCAACCAAAACAAGCATAATTTATGCTAAAAAACAAAAATACTTCGCTTTGTGGAACCTTTATTTTACTACGTAATAAATTATATTAGGTTTTCCTATGAAATTGGCATTTTGTATGGAGAATTTCAGCTACATTCAATTTTCCGTACTAACACATTAACATTTTTTTCGGGATTAAGAATTCCTATGTAGTATTTTTTTAAGTATGAATTGGAAGACACTAAGCTTACAGCAGCTTTAATTTAATTTTCGGAAAATATCATCTGTAAAAAATATAAAAAATCTAATGATGAAATCGGACGTCAATTTCCGAATTTTTAATTTTAGATATCGAACTAAAATAATAACAATATTTGATGCGTAAATTGATAACTTTGAAACCAACTTTCATATATAAAACCATATAAAGAGAATAGCTATACTTACAGCGTTATACTTTATTGTCCCATATATTTTAAGAGGTGGTTTTATCAATGAAACTGAACAACTTTTCCCAAGAAATATATGCCGAAATCCGCAAAAAAAAATCGAACTCCCATACAAAAAGGTGCTGTCAGCTGATGTAGTTTGTATGTGAAGTCCAAAAATAGAATTATAGGAATTGTGACCTCATTAATCTGAAAGAAAATTTCGCTAATTTCATAGGTAAGAACCCAATATTTCTCTCACTTACTAATATTTAAAAAACTCAGCTCTTCATTGTGTATGGTAAGCGAAAAGGTTTTTTTTAATTATAAAAGTTTCAGATCAAAAGTGGTAACATAAAGTTGTTCCATTTATATAGAGTTTAATAAAACCTTGCATAAATTATAATCTCATGAAACGCATATTTTAGAATCTCATCATATTCCTGCAAAATTTTGGCCTCGATGATAAAATTGGATATCTGATGTGGTCATACATAACTTATGACATCCTAACTCATTACATTTTGGGGTTTAAATTTTTGAGGTTTAATTTCGTTTTTTTTTAAACCGAAGCATTTTCCGTTATCGTAATTGAGTTTGCCCCGATTAGGGGTCGTATTAAGAGTGAGGGGTACTATATAAAGGGTATTAATATTTATCTTCGTCCCCAATATAATTCCCAATAGGCTAAGAGCAATATGTCAAACCGCGCAGGATCGGTCTTTGCGCGCAAAAATCGTGTTACTCTATGCCAATAGGTGAAATTTATAAAAAAAAGTTGACTAATACAAAGATAAATTATTTATTGTCACACACAAACACATAACCAAACTGGGGAAGTCACACAAACAAAATTTGGTTGCCTGTATCCCCGGGAATCGAACCCAGAACCTCCGGATCGAGAGCCGAACACTCTTACCACTAGACCACGGAGCCTTTCTTGTAAATATGATATGGGTGTCTTAAGAGGCGACTGAGGATTTATAAACTGGAGGACGGGCAGCAGCGTCCTTCTGTGTATCGTACCATCTTGCATACTGCGGTCGTTAACAACCTCGGTCCGTGGTGCCAGCCGCAACGCTAACAACCTTGGTGACTATGGTATTTCATTTCCCCTCTAAATTGTACCATGCAGTTTTGCTGGAATTCTGGAGGGAGCTCCCTGTCCTATAGTGGACGTTTCATGGGATGTCGTCATCGCTTGTTAATGTTGCGTTTTGCACTTAAATATCTTATCCTAACTTAGCTACGCGGTGGTTGCTGACATTATGGTGGTACCATTTTGTAAAAGAACTCTGCTACCTATCATCTGCTCATCATGGTTCTTTAGTCGCCATTCACAACACCCATCATAAAATCCCATGAAATGTCCACTACAGGAGAGGGACCTCCCTCTAAAATTCTAGCTTTTGCTGAAAAAATGTGGAAGGGAAGTACCATAGTCACCTCGCTTGTCAGCGTTACGGCTCGCATCATGGGCCGCGTTTGTAGATGACCGATGTAAGTAAGATGGTAAGATACACAGGAGGATGCTGGCGCCCATCTTCCAGTTTATAACCCTTAGTCGCCTCTTACGACGACCACGAGTATGTATGGGATGGTACTATTCTTTGCCGGCAACACACAGGACCTTTGCCGGAACCCACAGGAAGAAATCAGGTGCCACTATTCTAAGCCAGCAACCACACGACTCACCGTACAAAAACTAAATTTGATAACCCAAATATCTTAAGACCTCATATGCCGCCCGATCACGCGGGTCACCTATATTTTTCGCTTGATAGCAAATTTTTATGCATTCATTTTTTGTGGCGATAACTGGGACTCGTTTTAGCTGGGAAATCGAGTGGAAGGCAGTTGAATGGACAATGGTGATTTATGTGAAGGCAGAGTTTTGTGTTTCGGTCGACGCTAGCCCTATACGAGGTAGACGACTACGAGTATACGGTTGGAACGATTTTCATTCATTTTTCATCCCAAAACCAAGTGTTTCTTCTTGTTGAGACAATACCTTACTTATGAAACATGGGTTGAAATCCAAAAAAGAACATCTTCCCATTGAAAAACTTGACTTGACAGAGCCAAGAAGCTCGTTGGTGATGAGATGCTAGTGAAAACCAAGTTACACAGACTGGCCCACCGTCGCAAAGTTTTACTATGATTTCATCTGTGCATTTGCATGTTCAAGTATTCAAGTATTCTAAGAACTAAGATGCTGTGTCTCGTGTGCCAGTAATTTCGCTGGCTTCCTCACCCTTCGAACCGAAACAGCAGTGCAAACACTGCTATTTCACGGCAGAAATAGGCGAGGGGGTGGTGGGGAAGTCCCCAGACGGACTTTGCACAAAAGCCCTACCACCTTGCATGCTTGTATAATCTCGAATCAACTACTTAATTAGAAATCGAATACATACTTCGCAAGATTACACTGTAATCAAATCGCATACAGGTATATAATATATTTACACGCGATTTCACACAGAGCCGAACTCAAAAAAGAGATGTAAAATTTTACTATGGGGGTTGGATTTTTATTTCGAGGGAAAATTAACAGGGTTCAAACCAAGTTCATATGATAGATAGAATAGTAGATAATATTGTGGTGAAGAAAGAATATTTTTAAAGGCCACCATTTTTTTACAATCGATTTTTAAAGTTATTGAAATACGGCATCACTGATTGGAATATGGCAACACAGATTGGACTATGCCAAACTACTTACAAATAGTGTTGCGATCTATCGATTATTTTATTTCGAGATATTAGTGTGAGTCAGGTCACCTGCGTCAGTTTATACCTCGTAACGTCAAAAAATTACATTTGCCCTTTGCCTAGAGGCTCGTTCTAAGTCGGCAGATCATTTGACTGAGAGTTGTCAGTTTCTATGAGTCATATTAATGAGTTAACTCATTTAAATAATTTGAACCATTTGGTCAGTTTCTATGAGTCATATTAATGAGTCATTTAAATAATTTGGACCATATGAGTCCGAGAAGTAATACAAGATCTTATGACACGCACGACAAGCAGTCATCCAAGTACTATTAGGCCTGATATAAAGCAGGTTGTAGCAGACAGGCTACCTAGTAAGAGCAGGCAAAATGTCAATCTCGTCGGCCGACAATTATTGAGGGATCGAGGGGAGTCATGGCTCCCCCTGCCTCTACCACGAAGGTCATGAGGCGACCAAAGGCCACTCACAACGTCGCCCAGGCCACTTACCTTCGCGAAGAAATCGCCGCCAAGCTTTGCAAAAGTGCAGTCGCCCGCCTTACCGCCGCTTCACCGCACCCCGTCGAAGCCCCCCGCAACCGCGGGCCCTCGACAGCCGCTTGCCTGGGCTGTACCGCCTTTGCCACAGAGCCTATTAACACGGTCTTCTCCCCACAAGCCGTGGGAGTGAAGACGAAGCACCCGGAGGTGTCAACAACTTCAGTCACACACGAAGCCATCGACCTTGCCATCGAGCTCCTGCTCTCCGTTCTCAAGGCCTTGAGAGCAGGCACAGACCCGGTGACAATTGTCACGGAGGGTGTCTCCATCCTGGCTCGCATCCCCTCCCCTCCACACCAGGTAGCCTACGTTCACTACGCCTCGTCGAGTAGTTAGGACTGTGGGCCCCTCACAAAACTGATACAGTGGATTTATTTTTATACAAGAGAAAAAAAGAAAAAAAATGGGTTATCACTTTAAGGTACTAGATTCAGATTCAGATAATTTTATTCAATGTAGATTCTTTACAGAATACTTATTGAATGTCATGCAGAATACAATGCAAATAGAGCGAGTCTACGCCGTTTCGGATCGTGCTATGGCAGCGTAAAAGAAACGGCAAGAAACCACTGCAGCACGGCCTACTTTAAGAGTCGGCTTTTTACAATGTGTTTCTTGTGTTTCGCTGGAATATCAGAGCACCATACCTCTTTGTCATTCATATAGTCATCCAATCTATAGTAAGCTTTTTTACATAACGTTTGCTTTACACATTCTTTAAACTTTCTCTCAGGTAATTGCACTATATTGTCAGGTATTTTGTTGTAGTATCGTATACACAGACCAACGAAAGATGTATTGACTTTAGTTAATCTAGTATATGGTTGATCAATTTTATGCTTATTTCTAGTATTAAAATTATGCCTGTCACAAATTTTTGGTAATTGATGAATGTTCTTTCTAGCATACATTATATTTTCATAGATATACTGGCATGGCACTGTCATAATGTTGATTTCCTTGAACAGTTCTCTCAGGGAATCACGAGTCTTCAGGCAATAAATTGCTCTTATAGCCCTCTTTTGTAAAACGAATATTGAATGTATATCAGCTGCTCGGCCCCAAAGCAGTATGCCATAAGACATAATGCTATGGAAGTAGCTAAAGTAAACCAGCCTTGCAGTACCTACATCAGTAAGTTGTCTGATTTTTCTAACAGCATATGCAGCCGAGCTCAATCGACCAGAAAGAGCCGTTATATGAGGGCCCCATTGAAGTTTAGAGTCTAGTGTTAACCCTAAGAAAACTGTACTATTTACAAAATCTAATGGCTCATTATTCAATACTATGTTATGTGAAGTAGACCTTACATTTGGTAGTGCAAATTTAATACATTTAGTTTTTTTGGCGTTTAGGACTAGATTGTTAACAGTAAACCATGCATGAATCTGTCCAAGTGCATCGTTGACTTCGTTATAATTTTGTGATTTCCTACTTACATTGAATATTAATGAAGTATCATCAGCAAATAACACAATCTTTGACAGATTCTTCACCACAGAAGGAAGGTCATTAATATAAATAAGGAATAAAAATGGCCCTAATATGGACCCTTGAGGTACGCCAATTTTGACAACAGATCCCAGTGATTTCGTCCTGTTTACTTGTACCTTTTGAATCCTGTTTTCCAAATATGACCTAAGTAGTTTAAGTGAATTATTCTTAACACCGTAATGTTCAAGTTTTAGCAACAATGTGCTATGATCTACGCAATCAAATGCCTTGGATAGATCACAGAAGATACCAATAGCATCTTCAGATTTTTCCCACGCGCAAAAGATGTATTTTAAAAGTGCAGTCCCGGCATCCGTTGTACTGCGCCCTTTCGTGAAACCAAATTGATGGTCATGTAGTAAGTTATTTCTATTGAAGTGTGAAAGCATTTGATTGAGTATGACCTTCTCAAAAATTTTACTAAGTACAGGTAAGACTAATATTGGTCTATAATTACTGGGATCCTTTTTGTCACCAGCTTTGAATAATGGAACTACTTTACTTTTTTTCATAAAGTCAGGAAATGTACCATGATCGACACAATCATTGAATATAACAGCTAAATATGGAGATATAGTATCAATGATCGCACTACAGACTTTTACTGACATTCCCCATAGGTCCTCAGTAGTTTTCATTTTAATACTTTTAAAGGCTTTAATAATTTCGTTAGGGGTGACATGATTGAACCCAAATTCAGTTTCGCAGGCGTCCACATTCTTTTGAAGTAAATCGCTAGCAAGTGAAGATGAAGAATTGAGTGACTCTGTTGTTTTCAAAGGAATATTAGTAAAAAAGGTTTCGAATTCTTGAGCCACTTCTACGTTTGAACTAATAGTTCCGCGATTTGTATGAAGTGTGATTTGATTGTCACGCGGTTTCACTTTTCCAGTTTCACTGTTTATAACATTCCATACAGCCTTAATTTTGTTATCAGCAGACTGTATTTTTTTCCGAAGAAAAAATGACTGCTTTTGAACAAACTAATTTAAACAATTTTGAATATTTTTTGACATATTCAATGAAATTGTCGTCATTTGAATAATTTCTTAGCTCATATAATTCAAAAAGTCTCTCTCTACTTTTGCGAATACCAGCGGTAGCCCAGTCACTGAATTTGAATTTTACAATAATTTGCTTTTTTCTAATAGTGAAAATTTTACTGAATTCAGTATTAATCAATGTGAATAAATCTTCATATGAGTTATTAGGGTTGTTAGTATTATAATTGTGACAGAGCAGTTTTTCTAGTAACGTGTTTTTGTACTTTTCTAACCTACCGCTCGTTAGGCTCCTGGTTTCTATATCTATCTTCTGGGTTACTCGAGAATAATTAAAAGTAACACTTTGACCAGAGTGGTCAGACTGAATCGAGTTTATGATACTTTTCTCAAAATAATCGCAATTACAAAAGACGTTATCAATACAGGTAGCCGAGGATGACGTCACCCTTGTAGGTTCAAAAAATACATGCTCTAAATTAAAACATTTGAAAAGACTTATAAGTTTGTTACTATAGGTATTATTTTCTAAGATATTGACGTTAAAGTCACCACACACTATCACAAACTTATTTTCTTTTGTCACTATTTTTAAAACATCTTCCATTACTAACTCGAACATTGAAAATTTTTGAAAAGCGGGAGGTCTGTATACGCACACTACAACATGCTCGTCCAGCTCAACACAAGATATTTCAATACATCTTTCAACCGAAAGTCGAACAATATCTTTACGGTTCTTTATCTTAAAACTGTTACGAACTAAAATCAGTGATCCACCGTGTAAAGCAGACTTTCGATTGAAAGCACTGGCTATACAATAATTTTCATAATTTATCAACATTTGATAGTCTTTTTGCCAGTGTTCTGTCAGACAAATAATGTCAAATTTTGTTCTTTCTAAGAATAATTCTAATTCTAAAATTTTTCCAGAAAAACCTTGAATATTTTGATGTAAAATTTTCAAAATATTAGATTTTTCCTTTGTCTTTGCTATAGGAAGTTTTTTGCCAGAAGGTTTTTTTTCATTTACTTCAGTAAAATTTTGTTTAGAAAAACCCTCTTTTGTCGTATGAACTAGTTTAAAGAATTGGTGTTAGTAATGTTACTAACTAAAGAAGTTTTTTGTGTATAACTTCCTATAACAGAGTCAGATATATTATATGCTATCAATGTAGCCAGCTCTTTCTTAAACTTAAGAGGCAGATACATAGTATCCTTTGTCAATTTGAAATAATTTATAAAAGTATTCATGTCAAGATATAAAATGTCACTATGACGACTTGTCAAATTTTGTAAATTCATTCTGTGTATACATTTGTTGTGTTGCTCAGTAACATTTGAACAGTATGGGAAGTTACACAGAATAAACCTACACTTAGTTTCAACCTGTATTTTGTTTAACAATGTCACAAAATTGTTTAATTTTAATCTACTTATGTCAGAATGATTGCCTACCACGATAACAACAGTGGTGTTTATGTCAAACTTGCCTACAGCAATCTTTCTTACAAGACCGTCGAAAGTAATATCGGGACAGCAAATATTGGTCACCTGCTGATTATGGCAGTAATTAAAAATAGACCCTAGACCTACTCCTATCCTGTCTGAATATACAAAGGTCTTCTTTTTATTGGAAGTCGACGAATAGTCCTCGCCATCCGTGGTCTCTGTGCTGTTATCGACAGGTGGCTGCTGTTCCACCGTGGCGCCACCAGCGGCGGCATCATGTGTTGGCAACACTGGCGACGCGGTGATGTCTTCACTCCCAGTCACCACGCTCTCAACGATGTGCTGACGTGGTGCCACCACGATGACGTCACTCACAGCGGTCTGCTCACGCGCGGCGGCTTCATGTGTTGGCAACACTGGCGACGTGGTGATGTCGTCACTTGCAGTCACCATGCTCCCATCGATGTGCTGCCGTGGTGCCACCACGATGACGTCACTCACAGCGGTCTGCTCATGCTGGTCTCCGCGCTGCTGGCGTCGATCGTTCGCGTGTCGCTTTTGGCGGCGTTGTTTCTTCGTAAGGCGAGCTGAAAATCGCCAGTTGAAAAATGTTGACGTTGAACCGCAGGTGGCAGGCGTACAGCTAGAAGACATACTGATATTTGATGTCCGCGGTGGTTCTA
The DNA here is from genome assembly GCA_947532105.1 of Athrips mouffetella. Taxonomy (NCBI): domain Eukaryota; kingdom Metazoa; phylum Arthropoda; class Insecta; order Lepidoptera; family Gelechiidae; genus Athrips; species Athrips mouffetella. Next base: position 3,003,457 of record OX383975.1, on the reverse strand, counting down.
GAGCACAAGCAACCTCTTTGTCATTGGTGAGGGTGGCTAAAACGATAAAAACTAAACTGCGTTAGTTTTAATCGTTTTTGTACCTTGTATTCCTTGAATTTTCATCGTGTTCAGGTCTAAATCGACAATTTCAGTTTCATTTCAGGTTACTCTTTATTATTTCATTTACCTATTTTAAAATAGCTCCGCTACATATTACAAGAATTAAGACAACACATCAAACAAATACACTTAACTAATTCGAGTGAGTGAACTGACTCACTCATTTGAACTATTGATACCGTTATCTCTACGGCTTTCAAAATGAAACGCTTGCTTGACAGATATAACCTAAAATACCTAACCTTTTTCCTCACTCACTTCTTTGATATTGGCTAATTAAATGAATAAATCAAAGCAGTATTGATAAATATGTGTATTTTGTAGAATCGGGTTGTCAAGCTCACGAGATGTCTGTGAAAGTACATTCTTGGAATAAACGATAAAAATGAAATACTGGAGTTGAAATCAGTGCTTACATAGCCAGATAATTTACCATACAAAATAATAGATAGGCTCTAAGTCACCAGCCACTTTTGGCCGCACCGTGTAACAAGCTACCCAAAGAATACATCTATACATAAATAAATACAACATAGACTTACAAGAGGAGACACAAGACTACTCAGAAATTAATTAACTTAAGGGATCAAAAACTAAAACAAGGAATGAGTGCAGACTCACAAGATCTTAATATTGTAATATCAAGTGCCTTCGGACAATACTACACTAATATGTTATAATGTGAGAATACAATCATCCAGGCTCTACAAGCAATAAAATCAAGAAACATTACAAAAATAAATATTAGTATAGTGTAGGACAGCACATCAGTTCTACTAAAGCTGAATGGCCGCTATACAACCTCAGGATTGATACTACAATGCGATGAAGAACTATAAAAGTCATCAGTCATCACAAAATAGCATTATTAAAGGACATTTCCCTGGGAAATGATGCAACGGACTAACTGGCCATTACTTTTAAACCAGTTCCGGACTGAAATACAGATACAAATGTCCTTCACTCGTGCACAAGCCCCTACCAGGATTCAAACCTAGGACTCTCGGCTTGGCAGGCAACCGTACCACTCTGGGTGTCAACACCATTCTAGTCATCTGGCTGATGACATTGGTATTCCTATGTATTTCTCATCTGATTTATTTCTAATTAAACCATGAGTAAAATAATCACAAATACCTGTGTTTAGATATTATCTTCCTTAATCAACCAGTCTACAAAGAATATAATTTTAAAAAATTATATATTGGGAGACATTTCACACAAGGTTATCTGATCCCAAACTAGGCAAAGCCTGTACTATATGGGTACCAGAGACTGATATACATACATAAATAGATAAATAACACCCAGACACAGAACAAACACTTGTGTTCATCACACAAATGTTTGCCCTGGGCGGGGATCGAACCCGCGGCCCATGGTGTGAGAGGCAGGCTCACTACCAACCACACCAACGGGCTTGTCAACCCAATGTAAAAGATCACACATTTTTACCCGCAGCAATTATTATAATTAATATTTATGTTCATCTGTTGCCTCATAACTTCTATACAACTTATTGTAGTTAAACAAATGAGTAGCGTTAGTTTAGAAGCGTCTTGATCTTCCTCTAGTTATAGGATATAAGATGTTACATTACATTGAATGTGGCGCCATCAGGACATTAACTCATGAATGACCAAAATAATATTTTTATATGATACCATGTTGGGTGTCAAATAAAAGGACATTATCTGAACATCACTATGAATATTTAGTGGCAAATAAGCATGCTGCTTCACCCAAGGGCAACTGAACATAGTGGGTCTTACTCCGTGGTCTTACTACAAAAAAGTTAGACATCTGTTGAACACTTGATTAAAAAAATGCGCACAAAATAACTGGCTATGTCAGTTGATGCGCAGAAGTCAAGTCATAATAAAATAAGTCATTTTTGACTTCTGCGCATCAATGACATTTTTTTTTTTTTACTAGCCTATACTGTCCCACTGCTGGGCAAAGGCCTCCCCCATACATTTCCATTCCTCCCTATTTATTGCGACTATGGGCCACTGGTCTCTAAAAGCATCCAGATCATCTCTCCACCGCTTCTTGGGCCTTCCTCTGCCTCGGCGTCCATCATGGGGTACCCATTCCGTGGCGCGTTTGGCCCACCTATCCGGGTGCATCCGACACACGTGACCCGCCCAATCCCACTTTAATGTGGCAGCCTTTTTGCCGACGTCAGCGATACGGGTTTTGGACCGCAGTGTTGTGTTCCGGATACGGTCGTTCCTCTTTACACCTAGTATGCTGCGCTCCATCGCCCTTTGGCAGACCGCAAGTCTGGACTTCTGTGCCTCAGTCAGTGACCATGTCTGGGCTCCGTAGGTTAGGACGGGCAAGATGCACATGTCGACGAGTCTCCGTTTCAAGGATAATGGGAGAGTCCCTTTAAGTAAATCCTTCATGGACCAGTAGCTCCTCCACGCGTTTTCTATTCGGCGACTGATTTCTTTATCTTGCCTGTGGTGGAAGGAAACTAACTGACCCAAATAGATATATTCGTCGACATATTGTATCTCTTGCCCGTCTACCACGACCCTACGTTTAGTGCCATTGGTAATAACTTTTGTCTTTGACTGGTTCATATGAAGTCCAACCTTGCGGCTCGCCACATCGAGTTCGATCAGCATGTCTTGCAGCTCATTGGCTGATGGAGCGAAAAGCACAATGTCATCGGCGAAACGGAGGTTTGTTAACCTGTTTCCGCCGACATCAATGCCCTTTCCACCCCATGATATTGCCAGGGTTTTGAAAATCTCTTCAAGAGAGCTTGTAAAAAGTTTGGGAGAGAGTGGGTCACCCTGCTTGACACCTCTTAGGATTGGGAATTTGGGGCCAGATGACTGAAGTTTAATGTTGGCAGTGCTATTAGCGTAAATAGTTTTTATCAAGTCTAGGTAGGTGGTATCTAGATCTTGAGCTGTTAGGGCATCAATCATCGCAGTGTGATGAAGGCTATCGAAGGCCTTGCTGTAGTCAACAAACGCTAGGTGTATAGGCTTATTGTGTTCTGTAGACTTTTCTATTATCTGGTTTATGGCTTGTAGGTGGTCTGTTGTTGAGAAACTAGGTCTAAATCCCGCCTGCTCAGGTGTCTGGTGTCCGTCTAGCTTGCCATCAATTCTATTCTGCAATATCTTAATAAACGTTTTGTAAATGTGGGAGGTGAGGCTGATAGGTCTGTAATTTGAAATGTCTGATTTGTCACCTTTTTTATGTAAAAGTATAATATTTGCATGACAGAAATTATCGGGAAAGCGTCCAGATAGAAGAATGGAATTAAATAGATTAGTCAGGTGGGGCAGTAAGGTCTGCTCTCCGATTTTTAGCGTTTCTGTCGTGACACCATCATCTCCAGGGCTCTTATTATATTTCATGCTTTTGAGAGCTTTGTGCACTTCGTGTCCCGTTATGGAGGGGATGGTGTCAGGACAGGAATAATTTGTGTCATAGCAGGTATTGTTGGGACTATTGCTGTACAAGGATTTATAAAAATTTGTGCATATGTTTGTAATTTTATCTCTATCTCTTTGCTTTATACCGTTTTCATCCTTCAAGCTAGTAATCCACATCTTCCTTTTTACTATACCATTTTTGGCTACTCGGAGCGATCTATTTTTTACCAGCGCTACTTCAACAATGTGGGTATTTAGTTTTCTGGTATCTTTTCTTATGCGTCTTTTGATATCTTTATCCAGTTGTCTATATTCCTGTGTTCCAAATGTCATGTCTGTTCTTTTGTCTATTAAGTCTCTAGTAGTTTTAGATAGTTTATTTGTATTTTTTCTTTCAGTTTTAATCTTCTTGCTTGCCATGCCAATGCTTTTAATAATTTTATTGTAGAAAGATTGTGGATCAACATAGTTTTCATCAATTTGCAGTGAACCGAATGAGTTTTTCAACTCTATGTTGAACTGTTCCTGGTTGTTAATTAAAGTGGATTTATCCACAAGTTTAATTTTGTTTGTGAATAGTTTTGCTCTATGCAATTTCCTGTCAAATCTAATTTTTATTCTTACGGGTCTGTGATCGGAGCTGAAATTTAATTTATTTATTGGACCTACGTCTTTAACAATGTATTTGTCAGAGCAAAGAACAAAATCGATCTAATTTTTTTTTGGTTCTGCCATCAGGCGAAATCCAAGTCCAACGACGTTGCGGCTTTTTAGGAAAGAAGGTGTTGGAGATGCGCAGTCTTTGGCCAAAAGCAAATTGGATTAGACGGGTTCCACGTTCGTTCCGGTCTCCCAAACCATGTGGTCCAAGAACTTCCTCGTTATCCAAATCGACTCGGATGCCAATCTTAGCATTAAAATCTCCTAGAACCACGTTCCAAGTACCTCTGTTTTCGTCGCAGGCTTTATTTAGGAGATCGTAAAACTCTTCTACGTCGTCATCGGAATATGCAGATGTTGGCGCATATACTTGCACAAGTGTCAAAGTTGTATTGTTCGTCACTCGAAACTTTAAAACAGCAATCCTTTCCGAGTAGCCAATAAATTCGATGATATTGTTCTTCCACTTCTTGGCTACCAAAAACCCTACTCCATAGAGACCGTTGGTTTCACCGAAGTGGAAGAATATCCCATCGTCTCTTTCTTCAGTTTGTTCTCCATTTCTTCTAACCTCTGAGAGACCAACTATGTCCCAATTGACATCTTTTAGGGCATTTTCAAGCTCCAAAAGGCGTTCGTCCTTCATCAGCGTTCGTACGTTATATGTAAATAATGTCAGTTTATCTGTGTCCATTTTAACATTAGCTTTAGTCGTTTGATGGTTAATCGATCTCACCCGGGGATTCTTTGCACCCCTGGTCTCAGTGCTATTCCGGTCCCCATCCAGACCGGCCCAGCTGCTGGGACCGCCGGGCACTTGGGGCCAGTTCTTATTAACGTTCATCATTGAGGGGGTATGGACCATATAACCCGCCAAGCCGGTACCATTGCTTGTTGGCGAGTCGCCAGAGCCTCGTTTGTTAGTTAGCAGGGTGCACCGCGAGCAGGTGAGGTTGGCTTGGGCCCCGAGAGATGTTATTTGGGACCCCTTACAACCCCAATGACATAGACAGAGTTATTTGGTACGATATTTTTAATCAAGTGTTCAACAGATGTCTAACTTTTTTGGTGTAAGACGGAGTGTGTTTGCTTAAGATGAGGCAACGAGGCATGTCCAAGCAGCTTCATGCGGCCAATAACAACTTTACACTAAGTGTAATATTATTCATCTTATATTAATATCTGTTCATCTAAAAAAAATCTTGCTAATTGTGTAACAGATAGTTAACACTTTGAATTGACATAATAAGCCTATTATTATTATTTCTGGTGGAGAATCTGCGCAGACGGGTGATCAGATCACTTAAATAGCTATTTCATTCACTATCCCAGCTAGAAACGGACGGTGTGGCCTGCTTCACTGTAAGCCCCATCCAGGAAGATGGCCAGTTTATGCGGCAAGCTGCTCTTTTGGCTTCATGGGGATACCCCCCATTTTCCATTCCCCCTATCTACTGATTGAGATGTACTAAATAAGGACCCTGAGAGGACCTCCGAAGCTTTTCACACACAATTCTGTGTCCCCTGGTGTGAGGCTCTCTGCACCACAAGCCAATCTGCCGAGGGCACTGGTTTACTGGTGCTGTTAAGTCTTTTTTCTATCTATATCCCTTGATGAAGAGTTTGGATTGACGATACCCCTCCACATTTTCCAACTGTGTGATAGTTCGTCTCCATGTCCTGTATCGTTGCATTCTGTCGGGTTTTCTTGTGCTTACGGTAAATGAACAAAAACGCGTAACACCCGCAGTCTAAATCACTCGAATTCTTCATTTTTGTGCACTTTTAACATATTTTCCAGCAAAATACACTATTTTGATCACTTTAACCTCTTTCGTTTCACAAATGCAAAATCTCTGACACAGCTAGTTGCACAAAGCTACTTTAAAATTAAAGCTCCTTTAAATCTACTGCTGTCACTTTCTTTGTCAGCAGAATAGAAAGAGTCCGCAATAGACTTTTTTTTTTATTTATTTATTAAGGTTTGCCAACAGGTAATACACATAGACTTAACTCTACTAACATCTTTTACAGGACTTACATATAGGTACACCCAATTACAGGCAAACACAACATGCAATTTGAGTTTTTAACGTAAATACGCTACACTAAGAAACACAATTTAAAATTTAGTTAACCTAAAGATTACAATTTGGATTTGAGTTTTAGTTTAGACAATATATTTTTAAATTCAAGAAAAGAGCAGTTAAACATATCGACATTTTCGTTGACAAATAAAGTGTTGTATTGTCTGCATATCCGATTAACGATATTATAGAACCCGAAGTTAGTTCTAGAGTACTCGGTAGCAAAAGGTTTGTAGTTACACAAACGAGATCCAGAACGAGGAACAGTAAAGTTTATTTCAGCCAATATATGTGGCGTGTCCACAAGGCCTGTTACGATCTTATAGAGAAACAGCTGGTCGTTTATCCACCGCCTGTCCTCCAATGAAATCAGTTGGAAATGTCCTAACCTTTTATCGTAAGAGTTGAGGTCCAGTCTTTTGTCATGCACCGCAAGAAAAAAGAGAAAACGTTTTTGTACTCTTTCGATCCTATCGATGTGAATATGATAGTGAGGACTCCAAACACAGGAGCAGTATTCTAATACACTACGCACTAAAGCGTAATAAACTATTTTCAATGGAGTGGTACTTTTAAATTTTTTACAGTTACGCCAAACGAACCCTAGCATTCGAAGAGACTTTTTTATGATTTCGTCGATATGGTCATTGTAGGAAAGCTTGCTGTTCAAAGTTACACCAAGGTCTCTGATTTTCGTGACTTCTTCTAGTTTGGAACCGTTAATTTGGTAGCTTGACTTGATTGGATACTTTTTTCTACAAAATGTAATAGCTTTGCATTTTTTACTATTAAGTGGGAGTTTATTTTTAACAGACCAAGCCAATATTCTATCGAGATCATTTTGCAATAGTTGTGAATCTAGAGAGCTGTTAATAATTTTGAAAAGTTTAAGGTCGTCTGCGAAAAGAGAGAATTTAGAATGGCGTATGACGGAAACTAAGTCGTTAATAAAAACTAAAAAAAGTATTGGGCCCAAGTGGGAACCTTGAGGCACACCAGAACTAGCTGTGAAGAGCTCAGATTCATTGCCACAAACAACAACTTTTTGGGATCTGCCACTTAGATACGAAGCAAACCATTTCAAAAGACTGCCATGGACGCCTACGTTATATAGCTTGTTTATTAGCAAGTAGTGATCGACTTTATCAAAGGCTTTGCTTATGTCTGTATAGATTGCGTCTACTTGCAAACCTCTATCGAGTACAGAAGAAATTTGTGATGTATAATTGGCCAAATTTGTTGCAGTAGACATTTTGGAACGAAATCCATGTTGCTCGGGTATAAGTAATGGCTTTAAATGAGACGTCAGTACTGGACAAATGAGGGATTCAAATACCTTAGCTAGAGTTGACAAAAGAGAAATAGGCCTATACTCTGTGATGTCCATTGAATTGCCGCTTTTAGGAATGGGTATAATATTGGCACATTTCCATAAAGAAGGAAAGACTCCGGTCTGAAGGGAATAATTAAATATTGTGTTTAATGGGTGACTTAGAGCTTTGGCACAGTTGGAAATAAAAATTGGTGGTATACCATCTGGTCCGCATCCCTTACGGCAGTCCAGCTTCTTAAGCTTTTTTTCTATTTCTTGTTTGGAAAATTTAAGTCTCCCGATGACATTGTAAGACAAAAAATTGTTTCCGGGTAAGTGTAGGATATTATCAATAGGGCCGCTCATACAAGGATCAGAAGGTGAGAAAACAGACGCAAAATGATTAGCAAATCCGTTGCAAATTGAATTAGGAGTTGTCAATTTATTATTATTTAGCGTCATTTCGGAAGGAAATGAGCTATTACGCTTACGCTTGGAGCTTATGTAGGACCAAAAAGAATTCATATTGTTTTTAGCTATAGATGCTTCAATCTTACGTCGGTAATTATTGTAACAGATAGAAATTTGAATGTGACATCTAGTTCTAGCATTTGTGAAATCAAAATCATCTAAAGGGTTATTGAATTTTTTAAATCTCTCACGATATTTATCCTTTTCAATGAGGAGTTTAATCAGGTTTCGTGTGTACCAGACTGGATAACAATTTCGTTTAGGTTTACACATAGGCGTGTGTTTCTTCACAATATAATTAACTATTTCGTAAAATTTGTCAATCATGCAGTCAACTGTAGGAATAGCCTTCAGTTCATAGTCCCAATCTATCGAGCTTAATTCTTTGTTTATTTCTTCATAATTAGCCTTGTAGAAGTTGTACCTGGCTATTGTTTCTTTTTTCAGGAAGCTTGAAGGACTTGAATTATTTAAACTGATTATAAGTGGAGGGTGATAGGACTCGACCTTTGTAAGAGCATAGTCAGCCTCGCAAACCTTGCAGTTGGAAGAGGTAGAGAATATAAGATCTAATAGATTACCATCGCAATTAAAAGTGTTATTTTTCTGATATAGGTTATGCAGAGATATGAAATCGGACATCAGATGAACAAAGCCGGAGTTTATATTAGTGGAAGGGTGAACTGAACTCGACTGCGATTCAGCAAAAAGTCTAGACGTTTGGTGGAGATTAAAATCTCCAAGTATAATTATTTCATCACTGCTGGCTAGTGAGAGAGATTGACTAATAGCGGCTAATTGACCGTCAAGCTTGGTATGGGTTACAGGAGGTGGAATATAGACAGCACATATGCAAACGGACTTTTTTGTCCTACCAGACCCTGCAGATACAGAGACCCAGAGATCCTCATTATCAGGACTTTGGAAATGAGACATCTGAACTGCAGAAAACTGTTTGGCAACGGCAATCATGACACCACCTCCCTCAGACTTAGCTCCAGCAACACTGCTACGATCGCGGCGAAAGATGTTGTAATTAGTGTTCAAAATTTCGCTATTCAAAACGCTGTCATTTAACCAAGTCTCGGTGAAAACTATGACGTCATGATCGCTGTTGAGACTAGTAATATGCAGATCGTGTAGTTTACCTCGGATACTTCTCACGTTTTGATAGTAGATAGTTAGATTAGCCATTTAAATAAATAAATTATATTAATCGTTATTCAAAATACTAAATTCTAATTAAGCTGAATCAGAGCCACCTTTCGCAGCAAGATCATCCAGAACAACGCTGTTCTTAACCCAGATAACCGAAGTAGAATCGTCCTTACGGAGAAATACGCGACCGTGGCGCACCCACACATATTTGTAATTATTGTCTTTTTTAAACTTGCGAGATAGCGCATGCAACGAGCGATTCCTCGGGGAGAGATGTTCCATGACGTAAATGGGTCGTTTCTCTCCTCCTAGTCCCAGGTGAGCAGTGCTCAATTTGTCTGTTTTATTGTCTTTGTTGAATTTTAAGCAGGCTGCCAGCAGACTATCACGCACTATGGACGAAGATAACTTTATAATCACCGACTTTGGTCTAGGCGAATCGGGGCTAGATTTGGCCACTCTAGAGCAAGATGCTATATCGGTTTCTGTCAAAGGGTAAGATACAATTTGGCCCAATTGAATAGCGACATTTTTTAATATTTCGTTCTTGTGTTCAGGCAGGCACTGGATTTCTATGTTGCAATCGCGGTTCTTTTGATCTATTAGGTCTTAAAGGAGCTTTAACTTTAAAGATGCTTTGTGCAACTGGCGGTGAGAGTAGGATAGCTTTATGTTACGTCCATGTGTGTGGTTGAAACACACTGCTGTCAAAAAAAATATTACTTTGAAAAACATTACCCGTTGACAGCAGTCTGTCTTGACCACGCACACGGGCGTCATATACAGCTATCCTGCTGTCAAAATAATATTTCCAGTTCTGGAACGCACGTCTATACGAAGAAAAACGAAAAGGCAATTGAGTGTTGCCAGTTTATTTTGCTTTGGTGGTGCCAGTACTTAAAAAAAAAGTCCACTACAGATTTTTTTTTTAATTATTTAAAAAAAAATGGCGGCATTAAAAAAATTATTCTTAGTCATTCTTCTTTCTTCTTTTTATTCTCCTTCATGTAATATAAATTTCAAGTCTGTTAATTTTATCTTGGAATAAAAAACCACTAGTATACATGTCTTTTGACTGGATACGTAGAATTAACGAAATATAGATGAAAAATTTATGGCGTAATCAAAAGTAAATAACTATATGCATATTATTGATGTTAGTAGATATAAAAATAAATACCGAAATGTGTCCAGTATACGTGGGACACTCAGAAATATTTGCGACACTAAAAAAAATTGTTCTACAGGTACATATATTTTTATTAAATCTTTTCAAAGTACTCTCCACCAGCCTCTATACAAAGATTCATGCGTCTGAACCAGTTTTCAAAACACTTTTTCCAGTCCGCCGTAGACACCTCGTTTACAGCCTGCTCGAACGCAGCCAGCGCATCTTCCGGCGACGAAAATTGTATCCCCTTGAGCTGATTTTTTATTTTTGGAAATAAAAAGAAGTCACACGGTGCTAGATCAGGGCTGTAAGGAGGGTGACCCAGGAGTTTGACTGGTGTGCTGTCCAGGAAGTCCCTCGTTTTGAGCGCGGTGTGTGCAGGCGCATTGTCGTGGTGGAGCAGTAGTCCGCGGAGCCCTGTGTTTGGTCGCTTGTTGCTCACAACAGAAAAAACTTCTGGTAAACATTTGGTAGTATACCATTCGGCGTTGATGCTTCTTTGATCTCGTAAGGGAATTGAGGCCAAGTGGCCAGTCAAATTAAAAAAGCTGGCGATCAAAATCTTCCCCCCGCTTCGAGATCGCTTCACTTTGGTAGGCGTTGGTTCATTTTGAAACACCCAAACTGTCGACTGGCGCTTGGTTTCTGGATCGTATTGATAAATCCAGGACTCATCACCTGTTACGATGTCGTAAACACGCCGAGACGAGCCTGCTTCAAATTTGTTCAGCATATCACGGCACCATTCCACCCGGGCCTGCTTCTGAGCGTCGGTGAGGTAGTGCGGCACCCAGCGCGATACTATCCTCCTCACGCGAAGATGCCCGTGTAGAATCTCGTGAACGCTTCCCGATCCAATCTTTAATATGTGCTGAATCTCCTGATATGTAATTCGCCTATTATCTTGGATTAAATTTTTCACTGCTAGCACGTTTTCTTCCGTAATAGCCGTCAAAGGGCGACCGCTTCTTTCTTCATCCCCCAAGGTTGGTCGACCGCGCCTAAATTCGTTATACCAACGATACACGGTTGCCTTGGAGGGGCCTTCATCCATAAATGCCATTTGAAGTCTATCGAACGATTCATCCGGTTTCAGGCGACACTTGAAATCGTAAAAAATCATAGCTCTAAAATGTTCCCGGCGCAGATCCATTTTTCAGTAAGACACGATACTTTGAATTGGCTCGCAAAAAATGTGGAGGGAAATTTTGAAAATGGAACACACATATTTTTACTTACAAGTAATCATATTTTCGAAAAAGATTCTGACCGGCCAGTCTCCCATATATAAAAACTATTTTTCGCAATACTTTCTGAGTGGCCTGGTACAATACAAATGAAAACCTTAATGGCTTTGAAATTGTCTTTCAAGTTTGTACATTTGATCTTGGTTTCATTTCCACGCAGTTTGCAACTGAAAACTTTGTACTGGTATATATTATTTATTGCACACATATTTAAAATAAAATAACTAAATTAAAGAACATATATACAAGGGCGGGCTTATCTCTAAAAGAGGTAAGGTACTCGTACTGGTACCTATACAATTATGTTCAAAATATATTCCTGTAGATATAAGGCATGTATGACCGTTTTTCGTATGACCTTTTTCGTATCTTTACTTATGACCCACAATTTAGTCTACCTGCGTACGCCCCTGGAACTAATCTTGGTGCCCCCACATAATTTCCGCGTCAGTAATTTGATCAGGGCATAATCTCGTCCCATCTGTAACTAAGTTAAAGTTGAGTTAAAGTTTGATGTTAAATGACCCCCCATGGTTCCCTTTGACCCCCCCGCGGTTTATGGGATGTTTTCGACTTAGGCATGTTAGTGATGGCTTAAGTTTTAATTATTCTTGCGTCGGTATTCTGCTTATCTTATTTGGTTAGTTAAATAATTAGTTATCATGTAAAAACCAAGGAGGTAAAAACCATAAGACTAGTGTCAGATTAACTAAGCTGTCAAATGGTATCTGAGCTAGGATCAACAGCTTATTAAGGTGCTGGCAATAGTCATTTCCTCCCTTTCTAACAAAGGGCAGAATGCATTTGTTAGGAGAGAGCGGATTCGCGCTATTTTCCTTTTTAGGGTTCCGTACCTCAAAAGAAAAAAACGGAACCCTTATAGGATCACTTTGTTGTCCGTCTGTCTGTCTGTCTGTCTGTCTGTCTGTCTGTCTGTCTGTCTGTCTGTCAAGACCCTTTATCTCACGAACGGGTAAAGGTATCAGGTTGAAATTAATACCACATATTAGGATCCATGAACCACACAAGATCTGAAAATTTAAATTTTTTACAACGACGCAATCAAAAGATATGGCATTTTATGTCCTCATCTCCATACATTTATTCAAAAATGCAAAACCTACAGGGTACTTCCCGTTTACCTAAAATTATGAAATTTGGCAAGAAGCTAGGTCTCACAGTAAAAATAATGGGAAAAGTCTGAAATCATTAAATATTACAACTTTTCTCACAACTAATGGTAACCAATTGTGGTGAGCTCCCGTTTCAAGAACATTCATATAAGAGAGGGGTCAAGTTGGATGGTCGCTGAGGCGATTTTTGTTTTAGTTCTATTTAAAAACGGGAACACTTACAAACATGAAAATTGGTATGTTTATAGTGCATAAGCTATAAAATAACAACAAATAATAAAATTTGGTCAAGCGCGTGTCGGACTCAAAAAATCTAGCACATTAACTTACTGAAATTTCAACTAATACAATTATGTTTATGAGGTGGTACGGAACCCTCAGTGCGCGAGTCCGACTCGCACTTGGCCGGTTTTTTCACTAATTTTAGCATTTTTTCTAATATCTTTAATATTTATTAGTCATATGATAATAAATAAAATATTGAATATTGTGTAAAAGTTTTAGCATCATAGATTAATGGGTACCAGGGTGGTTTGATATGTACTTGAGGTAAAATTGATATCTTCTTCTTCTTTTCGTGTCGACGCAAATCCAATAAAATTAAATGAATTTTGCCCAGTGCTCAGCTACGCGAACGGCATTTTGTGTAGCTTGCATCAGTTCATCCCGCGTGCAGGTGTTAGGGCACGCGGGGCAGGATGTAAGGTGGGCCATACTCTGCGGGGAATAACCGTACTCGCATGAAATGTTCGTCTCTTCAGTGAACCCCCACCTATGTCGGTTTTTCTTGCACCGGCCGACCTGAGTCCGGAGTCTGTTAAGAGACTTCCAGGTCAGCCATGGCAGTTCATGACCAGGTGGGAGACTCTCCTTAGGAGGTATGAAATTATCCGGAGGGGCGAATTTGTCTCGCCACAATCTGCAACGGGAGGTAGAGGGGTCAGTATTGAGTGGTTTGGTACACTTAACAAAACTTTTCCGGCTCTTGATTCTTTGAGGAACAGTGGTGTGCGAGTTCATTGGGTGTAGCGGATTTGTTTCCATTTTACCTCTTTCGGTTTGAGCTATTATTGCCCTGCGAACTTCTGGGGAAGCTATTTCAGCCAGTGGATACAGCTGTGCTAGCAGCTGTTTGAGGTTGGTTTGAGACAACCAGTTATTGTCCGGTACTTTAACTTTTTATTTCCACCTGGTTTGCATGAGTAGATCGACACCACACGGGACAAGCGAATTCGCCAGCCGAATAGCATAGTGCCAGTCCAGAAGTCCGCAGTACACTAGATGAGGCTCCCCATTTGGTAGAGGTTAAACGGGCTACAAGGTTATTTCGGGCATTAACTTTCTTTCTTACAATTTCGCAGTTTTTCTTGTAGGTCAGAGATCGGTCCAGAGTCACGCCTAAATATTTTGGGTGGTGGTTATGAGCGATAGACTGTCCCTTCCAAGTGATGTTAAGTGTGCGGCCTGCTTCTTTATTTTTGAGGTGGAAAATGCATGATTCTGTCTTGGAAGGGTGTTTAAGAGCATTCTGTGAGTAATAATGGCTGAGGTTTTGGAGTGCCGTTGAAAGATTAGCTTCAATTTGGAAAAAAAACTGGAAGATTGAGAAGTTAATGCGAGGTCGTCTGCGTAGAGGAAACGTGTCGTGTTTTGGCTAGATGGTTGGTCATTTGTATAGATATTAAACAACATCGGCGCCAAGACACTGCCTTGAGGAAGCCCATTTTTTGGGAGCGCCATCTGCTTTTGTCCTCCAGCAGTTGAACCTGAAAGCGACGGTTATGGAGCAACTCAGCTAGAATTTTGGTAAATTTTGGGTCCTCAGTCAATAGGTTAACCTTCCATAACAGTCGCTTCAGGTTGACAGTGTCATAGGCCGCTGACAAATCCACAAAGACCACGCCTGTTATCATTCCCATCTCAAAGCCGTCCTCGATATGTTGAGTAAGGTTCAGTACTTGGTTACAGCATGACTTACTGGGCCGAAAACCTGCCTGCTCGGGGATTAGTTTGTGGTCGACCACGGGTAGAAGACGGTTTAGCAGCAGACGTTCGAACATATTGTACGTATGGCAGAGCAGTGATATAGGACGATAACTTTTTGGGTCGTTTACTGATTTCCCTGGCTTTGGAATTGCAATTATCTTGGATTTCCTCCACAGGCGGCGGGGGACTTTCGCTGACTCTAGACAGCTGTTAAACATTTCCAATAGCCAGGAAACAGCAACGGGTCCGAGTTGTTTTAACTGTTCTACCGAAACGTTATCGACTCCTGACGCTTTACCATCCTTTAAACTTTTTATGGTACTGGTATGGTATTAATATGCCTCCGATGTCTGTCTGTCAGCGGTAGATTGATGAAATTTTCATTGAACATGTATTTCTTTTGCCGCTATAAATAATAAAAAAAATCCATACTAAAAACGTGTTTGTAAGCGACTTTTGATCAATTTTTAGGGTTCCGTACTCAAAGGGTGAAAAAACGGGACCCTATTGATATGTCTCCGATGTCTGTCTGCCCGTCTGTCTGTCTGTCAGCGGGCTGTATCTCATGAACCGTAATAGCTAGAAATTTTCACAAATTGTGTATATCTGTTGCCGCTACAACAACAAATACTAAGAATAAAAAAAAGTTATAAATTTAGGGCTCCCATACTAAAAACCTGTTTTTTTAGGCGATTTTTGTTTTAGCTCTATCTTAAATACGGGAACATTTAGAAACGTATAAATTACTATATTTATAGAGCATAACCTATAGAATAACAACAAATAATAAAATCTGGTCAAACGCGTGTTGGACTCAAAAAATCTTGCACAGTAACTTACTGAATTTTCAACTAATACAATTATGATTATGTGGTGGTACGGTACCCTCGGTGCGCGAGTCCGACTCGCACTTTGCCGGTTTTTTAGACCCATAAAATTTCCGTGGTCACCGCGAAAAATTTTGGTTTTCCCATCAAAAAAATTCCATAAATAAGGCTTTTAAGGGAAAAAGTTGTTTGATCTATGTTTCAGAGGGAAAGTTGTTAAGTTTTGTCAGAGTATATCGAACAACTTTTTTTGCATAAATGAAATAACTCGTTGTCACTATAACCGACAGTTAATTGACCTTATAAGTCTTATAATTGTCTTGTCTGTCTCACAACCATGGGTTGGCTGGAAGAAATCTCTTGCAGAGATAAGCCCGCCTTTGTACATGTCCTGGTTTTGTATATTTCAAAGTATTAATTGTGAAATAAAGAATATATATAATTTTCAAAACCTTATTTCGTAAATTAACAACTCAATTATAAAGATGTTTTTACTTGAAATGTGCCTCAATTATTTAATAAAAAAAAAGTAAACTAAATTGCATTTTTAGTCAGGAAACCAATATTTTAAGAGAAAATGTTAAATTAACGCTTTTCCTCTACATTTTACATCGTCAAAGGAACTATCTTTGAGTCCCTAACAAGGTTCCCTGAAAAGCAGGCTACACGAAAAGAGACAACATTTTAGTTTGAATTTTTTATGTACACAGGAAATTACGTTAGCAACCGAGCGTAAAGAGGCGGGCTATTCACGAAGCTACATTTGTCAAACGAAGAAATCGCTAGCATCAACCAACGGTTTTTGTCCAAAACTTTATGAGGATACACATATTTTATCACTACACGACTCGTGAGTGACGGCGGTCCGTGAAACTCCTGACCTCCCTGAAAAAGATCCTCTTACAGGATCGAAACAAGTCAGTTCTATGTCGTCAATAATAACGTGAGTTTCTCTGTGGAAGTATATAATTAGGATACACAAACGCTAAGAAATATACCCAGAACAAGAAGACTCATCAATCATTCTCCAGCTAGGAATTGAACATGGAACCGTCATCCAACGTTTGTCTATCGCACCGTCACGGAAACGATACCGATAAAACAAAAAACAGCGCCGATAGAAATAAGCGCTAATATCGACGATAATACTATGGGAAAGTAATAAATGCTGTTTTTGCTCGTAACTTTTCGCCAACATCAGTGCGTTTCTCTAGTCTAATAAAATAGATCTAATAAAATAAATCAATATGCCCACGTTTCTACAAAAAGAAGTGAAATCCCACCAAAAACATTCTGTAAAAAACTAGCCAAGTCTCGATGGAGCTGCTTGTTTATCTCTAAAAAGTAATGAAATCTAGACAAAGTCGTGCCAAGTCTAAGGTTCCTTACTGCCATTTCTTTATTATTATAGTTAATGTTGTGTGACTTGGCCGTTGAAGGGTACACAAGGGTACAAAACCAGGTGCTCCATGACACCATTGCACAAATCTGTCGCCAGAACCGCTACCCATTGACGATGGAAAATTGCCATTTCGAAAAAGTTGATTCAATAACCAGTCAATTGTAGGCTTGATAAAGCTGCGTATTTCAATAATACTTATGTATAGGCGAGCCTGAAACAAACAATATAAAAAAAATCCAGTACAGACGGACTTCTAATCATTGATAGAAGTCCGTCTGGTCGTCTATTTACTCGTAATGTTAGATCGGTGGTCGATTTGACGCTCCAAAAAGAAGAGAGCAGAATTCAGCATTGTCAATGCTGCATGTGTTGCACAATCAACAATTGCCTAAAATGAGACACTAGCGTTCAATCACAATACCAGTATGGGCTATTATCTCGCTTAACAAACATAGATAGTTACAACAGATATAACATTACGTGTAAACAAAATTAACTTGTACCCACTAACGTATAAAGAATGTTCAACGGCCAAGTCACACAACATTAACTATAATAATAAAGAAATCGCAGTAAGGAACTTTAGACTTGGCAAGACCTTGACCAGATTTCATTATTAGGGTTCCGTACCTCAAAAGAAAAAAATGGAACCCTTATAGGATCACTTTGTTGTCCGTCTGTCTGTCAAGACCCTTTATCTCACGAACGGGTAAAGGTATCAGGTTGAAATTAATACCATATATTAGGATCTATGAACCACACAAGATCTGAAAATTTCAATTTTGTACAACGACGCAATCAAAAGATATGGCATTTTATGGCCTCATCTCCATACATTTATTCAAAAATGGAAAACCTACAGGTTACTTCCCGTTGACCTAAAATTATGAAATTTGGCAAGAAGCTAGGTCTCACAGTACAAATAATGGGAAAAGTCTGAAATCATTAAATATTACAACTTTTCTCACAACTAATGGTAACCAAGTAACCAATGGGAGAGGGCGCTGCTTTCGCCAAGTAAACATTGTTTTGGTATTGCTCCGGCTTAAAAAATCGTAAATTAATATCAATAGTGCTTGAATACAGTTTTTTGTAACATTAAACGTGAAGTGATTAAGAAGAAATCGATCTTACCAGTGCTAAATTATACACATTTTACACCAAAGAACATAAAAAATCAGTGCAAATAAGTCCAAGTGAATCAGTGCTAAAATCATCATTAAAGAACATAAATAAGGTGCTGTTTGTACGTGAATTCGCAAAGTGAAGCTATTTGTTGCTCCAGAGATACCCAGAAGTTAGTAAACGTCAATATTTTATAAAAAGTGCGACAACGTAACCTTAAATTTATCAGTTGATGACTCATATTTAACGTACTGTTTTGAACCGTGATGGAACTAAACGCAAAAATCCATCTAGCGTTGAGTAGCGAAACTAACATATAAGATCGGTAAGAACGGATAAGGTTTAGTAAAATAACCGAAAAAAAGTACAGCTATATCGTCAATAGAGGGCGAAAATACAAAACTATATTTTTGTTACTCTGGTTTATGAGAAAAATGGAAGGGGTCATGGCTGCATTGGAAAAGATCCAAAGGGAACTTGACAATCAAAAAATAGCAATTCAAGAAAACGGGAAGAATGTTACAGCTAAAGTGACGGCAAACATACATAATTTACTTGAGGAGAAATTTAAAAAATTGGAAGGACAATATAAAAACCTAGAGGAAAGGGTGGATAACCAGGAACAAAGATTATATTTTATAGAAAAACAAGCTAGACAAAAAAATTTAATCTTTTTTGGCATCGAAGAACAAGAAAAATCCTATTTTGAGTTGGAAAATAGCATTCTTCAGTTCGTTTACACCTACTTGTCAATAAGACTGGATTGTAATGATTTAGAATCAATCAGGAGAATTGGGAAGAAATCACAACGACCACGTCCCATCGTCGTACAATTTGCCACACTTGGCACAAAGATTAAGATTTTAAAAAACAAGAAAAAACTGCAAGACATGGATTTCTACATAAAAGAAGACTTTCCAGAATATGTGCTGCAAAAAAGAAAGGAACTACAAGATCAACTAAGAAAAGAGAGAGAAAAGGGCAATAAAGCTGTACTAAAATATGATAAGTTAATCATATTTAAAAACAAAAGCCGCAACTTCTCACCAACAAGCTCCACGGGAAATTCTTCTAGGCCACGCAGCCCTATTACAAGTTACAACTGTTCGCCAAACCAAGACGACAAAATTAATAAAAAAAGAAACATGTCAACGTCACCAGATATTCCAAGCGACACAACAGGAGAACTTAACAAAAAAAGTACTAAGAAAAATAAATTTGACATGATGAATTATGTAACACAAAATAAGAAATAACAATTAACAGCGCCCCCTCCAAATCTCCCAAACTGGCTCGTCACCATGGGAGACTACGACTACAACCCTCCAGTAGAATTCGAAAACAGTAAAAACAATTTAAATTTCCCTAGTAAAGACACGAATGAAAACAAAAAGCAAGTATTTATCTGCACTTATAATGTAAGATCGCTAAAAGACGACTACAGAATGTTAGAGCTTAAAAATTCCTTAAAGAATGTTAAGTGGGACGTCATTGGTTTATCAGAGGTCAGGAGAGAAGGCTTCGGAATAGTAGAACACGACTGGTGTATTTTCAATTATTACGGCGAAAAGAAAGGAGAGAGAGGAGTAGGTTTTTTAGTCAAAAAACACCTGAAAACGAATATATCTGAATTTTCAGGAATTTCCGATAGAGTGGCCTTACTTTGCATTGAAATCGATAATATACAGTGGTCTATTATACAAGTATACGCACCAACTGAGAGAGCAAGCGAGGAAGACCTAGAAAAATTCTACTCTGAAATATATAAAGCTAAGCAAAAAGCCTCAAAGAACCTGATAATATTAGGCGATTTTAATGCAAAAATTGGAAAACAAGCTGATAAAATTGGCTCTATCATTGGAACCTTTGGTTCAGGCATTAGTAATGAACGGGGAGACAGGCTAAAATTATTTGCCTTAGAAGAGGAATTGACCATTATAAATACCATATTTAAGAAAAATGAAAATCAGAGATGGACATGGAGATCACCAGACGGACTCACCAAGAATGAGATAGACTACATACTGTCAAATAGAAGTAATTTCTTTACCAATTATGAAGTTCTTCGGAAAATTCCATTCCCCTCTGATCACAGGCTTGTTAGAGGAACTCTACAACTGGAAAAAAAGAAAATAAGCCGGAAAACCTTTTCTAAACCAAAATCAGCACTCAAATCAGAGAAAGAACAACTAAGGTATCGAAAATCACTAGATAATAAACTAACTCAATGCATAAACGAAGACTTACCAACTCAAGATCTTTACACTACAACGGTGAGAGTGATACAAACAAGTTTGGTTGAAGCAAAAGGTGCAAATAATAATAACAATAAAGAAAAATTCAAAATATCGACACACACACAGGAAAAGATAGCCAGAAGACATTTTTTGCAACAAAAATCACAAAAAACCAAGGAAGAGAAAGCAGAATTAAAATTATTGTATAAACATATCAAATTACAGATTCAAGATGAATACGACGACTATAAGTTGAAAAAATACCAAGACTCTATAGAAAAAACAGGAGGAGTGAAGAGAGCTCGGAAAAAACTACAGGACTGTACTCCTGATACCAAAATTGAAAAGCTCACAAGGGAGCACAGAAAAAAGGAAAGAACTTGTAGCTGTGGCTACAGACTTCTACAAAAAACTTTACGAAAGAGAGTCAAAGACTAGGGCAATCGCACACTTAACATGCAATACATCAAAGCAAGATACGCAAGTAAAAGAATTTACAAATAAGGAAATTGAAATAGCCAAACAAAAGCCCTGGAACGGACCTCATTACTAATGAAGCATTAAATGTAGGAATTGACATATTGAGTGGGTTACTAACAAAAATATTTAATGGAGTCCTGAAAGAAGGGGAAGTGCCTTCACAATGGTCTGAATCAGAGATGACGCTATTATACAAAAAAGGCGACCCATCAGATATATCAAACTACCGACCGATCAGTTTGATGTCAAGTCTCTACAAACTTTTTGCTCAGTGTTTGCTTGCAAGAATTGGGCCAAAAATAGACAACAAACAGCCAAAAGAACAGGCTGGATTCAGACCAGGTTATTCAACAATAGATCATATTCAAGTAGTCAGCCAAGTAATTGAGAAATATAAAGAGTTCAACTGTCCCCTATACTTAGCTTTCATCGACTATCGAAAAGCTTTCGATACTATCTCGCACAATGCTATAGAACAAGCTCTAAATTACAACGAAATCGAAAAGCCCTACATAAACATAATCATGAACATCTACAAAAATTGCAAAAGTAGAGTGAGGCTTGATAGAATAGGTCCTACGTTCAAGATATCCAGAGGAGTACGACAGGGCGATCCGCTTTCTCCAAAAATCTTTATAGCGGTCCTACAATTTATACTGAAAGAAATCGACTGGTCTCGAACAGGCATCAGAATAAACGGCAAATACCTAAGCCACCTATGCTTTGCAGATGACATAGTTCTGTTTTCAAATAACGCCACAGAACTCGAAATTACCCTACGGTCTCTACATCAAGTAAGCGAACAAGTTGGACTGGAAATTAATTTCGAAAAAACCAAAATAATGACCAATCATAACAAAATTGTGATAAAAATAAAAGAGGAGACCATTGAGTACGTGGATGAATATATATACTTAGGAAAATTAATCTCATTTGAAGGAACTGACAAAAATGAAATTGATCGTCGAATTACAACAGCTTGGAATCGTTATTGGTCTTTAAAAAATATATTCAAGTCAAAGATGCCCGCAAAAATGAAAGGGAAGCTGATGGATACCTGCGTCCTACCAACTCTTACCTATGGCTGTCAAACCTGGTCCTTAACCGAGAAAAACGCAAAAAAAATATCGGTTAGCCAAAGAGCGATGGAGAGGAGCTTATTGAACATTAAACTAAAAGACAGACAGAGAAACGAAACCATAAGACGACGCACTAACATAAGGGACGCTATTGTTCACGTAAGAAAGCTAAAGTGGAAATGGGCGGGACATTTGGCCAGATACGAGGATGGAAGATGGACGAAGAGAGTTACAGAGTGGCGTGGACCTGGGCAAGGGCATCGCAGGCCGGGCCGCCCGCTTAAACGCTGGACTGATGACATTCGCGCCACTGCCGGCGCTTACTGGACACGACAAGCAAGAGATAGGGAAAACTGGAAACAACTGGAGGAGGCCTTTACCCGGACGGGGGTTCCCAACAATGCAGACTCTTAATAAATAATGACTAATGAATGACAACCAAAAATTTGGATAAATGTTGTATCTTTAAATAAATTTGACATGTGTATAAAAATGCTGACATAAAAAAGGATGTACTATTATTGATTTATTATTAACATATTTTTCTTGACAAGGTTAAAAAAAAAAATACTGCAAAAATTTTAGATTACTTGAATTTTTAAATTAATTTTAACCATTTGATTACCATTTGAATTTTTAATTAATCTTAACTATTCTTTTATTTTAAATTACACTGGTCAATACTCAATAGGTTGTTATTCTCTTTCTTTTATATTAGGGAGCAAAAATAAAAGGCTTTTTATTTTTATTTTATTTATTTATTAATGGTAACCAACTGTGGTGAGCTCCCGTTTCAAGAACATTCATATAAGAGAGGGGTCAAGTTGGATGGTTGCTGAGGCGATTTTTGTTTTAGTTCTATTTAAAAACGGGAACACTTACAAACTTGAAAATTGGTATGTTTATAGGCTATAAAATAACAACAAATAATAAAATTTGGTCAAGCGCGTGTCGGACTCAAAAAATCTAGCACATTAACTTACTGAAATTTCAACTAATACAATTATGTTTATGTGGTGGTACGGAACCCTCAGTGCGCGAGTCCAACTCGCACTTGGCCGGTTTTTTTTTAGAGATAAACAAGCAGCTCCATCCAGACTTGGCTAGTTTTTTACAGAATGTTTTTGGTGGGATAGAAGTTTTGACGCAGACCTTGAAGAGATTTCTTCCAGCCAACCAGTGGTTTAAAAACGTATAAACTTACATAGTTTGTAAGCTTCACGACTACTCGGTTTAATGTGCCTGCCGAAGCTATGAAAAAGCTCGAGTCATGTACGAGTAGTAGTACATGCTGACCCCTGACGAACCTGTTCCAGTCATGGCAACTATGAGGGATAGTATAAAAAAAAATTAAATTGAAAAGTTGTCGCACTTAACCACCAAAATAAGCAAATACAATTTTTATACGCATTTGAAGGTTACCTCAGAGTAGGTCCTGCTTAGTCGGTTGGTGAATAGCAAGCCTGACAAGGCAGCGTAAATAAAAGTAGGCACGGACAGTCGCTTTATTGTGCCCATTACCGTTCCAGATAATTTATCGCACACTAGTTAGTGCCGTGTTGTTTTTAGTCCCATTGAGGAAATTGTGTACCTACACAAACACACAAAGTAGGTACATATTAGAGCATATCATAGCACGGATATTTACCGCATTTTTTTCTTAACAAAAATAACAACAAATAATGCGTGTCCGTGGGCGTCGTAAAAGGCGCCTAAAGTAACTTTATGTGGAAACTGGGCAGCAGCGTTCTTCAGCATATCGTGCTACCATACCAATACCAACTAGTACAGAGTACAGTCCATTATACAGTCAACGTTATATCAAGCTTGATACTCGCAGTGCGACTCTAGCCCGTCTATTGAAATAAGAACGGTACAAAGTCCAATGTGTGTCAAGTTTTATGTGCTCTTGACTGAACCGAAAAGCTGAGGGTGTGGTGACTATGTACATCTCGCATTACCTAACAAGTAATAAAAAGCCCTCCGGTGCGATCGATCCATTTTCCCATTCGGTCCACTTTCCCGTTCGGTCCACTTTCAGAATGAAAAGTTAAAAAGGGGTCCCCATACAAGAATCGTGTTGTTTTTGGTTGAGCTCTATCGTAAAAATTGGTGTGTTTATTGTGCATAAATATCACACATAATAAAAAAATATCAAGTGCGTGTCTGACCTGATATACTTTTGCGCGACTGCACGTCTGACGATCTCTCACACATAATGTGTTCTTAGCTGACGCAGTGTATGGTAAGTCGAAAAATTTGTTACTTGGGAAAAGTTGTTCAGTTTCATGAACATAACATAACCTCTTGAAATGTACAAACTGGTCGATACCCCAAGGAAGTGTAGTTGGATGTATTTTATTTATTATTTACATAAATGAATTACCAAACATACAAAATTCACCGTGTATTATGTTTGCAGATGATGTATCATTATTATTTGGATGTAGGGATGACCACGATAGTAGGGAAAACGTTGTAAAAAGCTTTATGGACGTCAAAAGTTGGTTAGTAAATCACAATTTAGAAATTAATTTGAAAAAAACTAAACTTATTCAACTTAGACCTAGACAAAAATCTAAATTAGATGTTAGTACTGTTATAAACAAGCTAAATATAGAAGAAGTAAGCGAGTTCAATTTATTAGGCATTACAATAGATACTCATGTAACTTGGGAGCAACATGTTCAAATCAAAACTCTCTAACGAACACTCACCTTGAAGCGTCACGAGCTGCATACTACGCGTATGCCTACGCATGGATGAAGTACGGGGTTTTGTTGTGGGGAGACAGTGTACACTCGCATGAAATTTTCGTTTTACAGAAGAAATGTATCAGAATCCTCTTTAACATAAAGCCAAGGGAAAGCTGTAAACCATTTTTTATACAACATAAATTACTACCGTTGCCCTGTATATTTATATTGGAAGCCACCTTATTTGTCCGGAAAAACATAAATGAATTCAAATTTTGTACGAGTGCCAGAAGAAGTAACACACTGGTTCTGCCACATATAACTATGCATATGGGAAAAACTGGTCCGCACTATAAAGCTGCAACAATATATAATAAAATGCCCGAAATTATTAAAGCAGAACCTAAAGACAAACCTTTCTACAATAAAGTAAAAAACCTTTTGTTGAATAAGTGTTATTACACAGTAAATGAGTTCCTCCATGATCCAATCTAGTCATTCGTAATCGAAAACTAATCATTAATCTAATTTATGAATTCCTTATTATCAATTTTATTATTTACACAATGATATTTACAATGTTACCTATTTAATTTCAATTTTGATGCTTTATTATGTTGACAATTTAATTTAATTTTCTTTTGATTCTATATTATTATTGACAATTTAATTTCTTCTGACAATTTGACAATTTAATTGACAATTCGATGTAATGTAATTTAATTTAATTTTTTTTAATGTCTCTTACTGCATGCCTCACAATATGCGATGCCCTAATATAGGGTTCATGTACTAACTGCTACAATTATTTAAGAACTTTAAGCTGTACAATGTAAGCATGAATAAATGAAATGAAATGAAATGTCCGGGGTAATAAAAAATAACCCTGTGTCGGGTGTCCCTACGGGTGTCGTAGAAGGCGATAAATGATGCGGTCTAGCTGTGTTTTTAGGCTATCGGATCGCGACCTGTCTCTATTCGATATAATACAGGGTGTAAGGGACTGTATACCGAAAACTGAAGGGTTAGTAGCATTTGCCCCCATTTTCAAATGCCCCCGTGTCAAACGCCCCCAGTATCATTTGCCCCCGATAAATTTTATTGAGAGAAATACCTAAAAAATATTTGCTTTACAGTCGAGGACTAAAGTGCTAACAGATTTTTTTTTATTAATCAGTCTTCTGCGTTTAATAATTTATGTATTATTAGAGTGTGATACATTTACGTGGCGTATAAAAAAGTAAATTCACTGGACGTATAATTTTAATATTATTTTGTCAATACTTGAGTAGTTTGTTAGCTTCAATTTCAATGAGACTAAGTTCCTGAACAAAAACGGGTTATTGATAACAATAGCCAAATCCTGTCCAGAGGGTTATCAGTAGTTCTATCTCTTTTTCTCACGAATGACTCTGCATACTTCGACCAATCCGACGTCTGTCTGTATGGACGCTCTTATCAGTCATTAGTCTACATACTTGTTTTGGTCAGGTGGTGAGTACCTTGACTTGCACGTTGCCATAAGACAAGGGGTAGTATTAGTGTATTATCTCAATATGTCGGGTGAAGGTCCCTCTCAGGGTCAAGTGGTAGATAATTTTAAAATTATATTAAATGGTAAAAAAATGACATTGCTACATGCTGGGCATACCTATAATTTTCACAGAAATAATAAACATTCGTCAGTGTGTTTTAAACCTTGACACATCTTTTCCAGTTGTGTGCACAAAATTTTGTCGAAATGTGTTTTGTATTTTAGAAGTTATGACAAAAGTTAATTTGTATGGGAAGTAAAAGCTCCAGGGGACCTTTAAGGGTTTTGTAAGAGTACTAACCTAATATGCAACTATAAAGCTATTCTCTCATACCACAACGAGCCTGAGTAGGTACATCAACAACTTTGTAAAATATGTGCTTACTTGGGCCATTGTTATATTGGAAAATAGTTTTACTACGGCATGTTGAGTTGGTATCATAACGATATCCTAAAAACATTAATTTACCTACAGTTGTTGATTTTGCATGTTTATTTATATAAATATTTATTTGAAAGGTTTTTATACATTTAGGTGTTTAATAAAGAAAATTATAAGTAATACTGGGGGCGATTCTAGCGTGCCCGCTAAATTTATGATTAAAATTTGACAGGTCTTAAAGTGATGCTGTCTTTTTCCAGCCTATAGGCGGTAACAAAGATAGAAACATTTTTAGACCTGTCAAATTTTAGCCTCAAATTTAGCGGCCACGCTAGAATCGCCCCCATTTTGTTACTACAGTAGAAATAATGTAAAAAGCTACATTATGTTATTTCTTAGAATGACAGCAGTGTGACAAAAAGACGGAGCGATGCGTAAGATATTGGAGCGACAGAGACACGTATCGCTCCAACTTGCTCTTACGCATACTCGTAGCTCTATCCTGCTGTTGTTTTACAAGCTACATCATTTTAATGATGCGTGTTAGATTCAGATTCAGATAATTTTATTCAATGTATATTGAATGTCATGCAGAATACAATGCAAATAGAGCGAGTCTACGCCGTTTCGGATCGTGCTATGGCAGCGTCAAAGAAACGGCAAGAAACCACTGCACTGTTAATGATTTTGCATGTTTGTTCTAATTTATGTCAATTAGCTAAATAAAGCTTAGATAAAGCTTTTGTACATTTAAGGGTAGTATTAAGAAATTTTTTTTTCTTTGTTTTGTTGATTTTGCATGTTTATTTTTATGTTGATTTGAAAGTTACTGTGTATTTAACCGTAACTTCTAGAAAAAAATCGTATTATTTTGTTACTTACTGTCCACAATACTGATAAAATTTTGATTTTTGTTATAAATATAGAAATATTTACAGTTATGTCGTATTATTATGCCTTGTTCCATTGTGATATTGATAAAAATATTACACTTTGTGGTTATTTATAAATTACCTACACAAAAATAAGTCCAAATAAGTGAAAAGTATTTAAAACTACAAACACTTGTGCTTGTGATTGTACAGGCAGGTAGGTATTTCTCTGAATAACATTTATCGGGGGCAAATGACACTGGGGACGTTTGACACGGGGGCATTTGACTATGGGGGCAAATGCGACTAATTCAAACTGAAAGGGCGTGCTCAGTTAACGAAACTGAACAACTTTCCCAAAGACACATAAGTAAGGAAATGAAAAAAAAATGACCTCTCCATACAAATTGCCCGCTCTGGTCGAACAGTTTGTGTGGAAAGGAAAAAAAAAATTCATTTCCCAACATATGTTTCTTTGGGAAAGTTGTTCAGTTTCGTTGACTGAGCACGCCCTTTCAGTTTTCGGTACACCGTCCCTTGCACCCTTTATATCATCTATTATAACCCAATACGATAAAGTGTGATCTTAGTTCAACTAAGGCTCTCCTCTCGATAGAGAAACGAGCACAATCTGTGTGTATGGGTATGTATGTATAACTACAAAATTAAACTAATTCTAAGCATATTTTGAAAGTTAAGCCTTCCCGAAGCGGGTTCAAAGTAAGAAAGTAGAAAAAAAAGAAAAACAGCATATACAGGGTGTGTCAGCGAGTTCGCGAGAGAAAAGAAAAACCCAGCTTTGTTGCCGCTCAGACTGTTTACTAATTAATGTTGCCCGCATGTTCGCTGGTAGGGTGACCATGTTGCTCACTAACCATTTCCATAACCTTATAGCCGTTTTTATTAAGTCAGCTACCTAACTTAGGGATTAAGTGAAATTTATCACAGAGCAACTCCCATTTGGTGCCGGCAAAAATAGTATCAATCATCCCTACCCGTGGGTGTCGTAACAGGCGACTAAAGGTTGATGAACCAGAGGATGGGCAGCACCCTTTTGTGTATCGTATCATCTTACATTATCGGTCCATGGTGCCAGCCGTAACGCTAACAAGCGTGGTGACTATGGTACTTCCCCTCCTCATTTTTTCAGTAAATGCTGGAGTTTTGGAGGAAGTTCCTTGTAGTGGACGTTTCATTGGATGTTTTGATGAACTCCCATTTGACCACCGCAACCCAAAAGGCAAAATGCCACATTAGTGGTCAACTTGTCTATCAGAGTATTAAAGCCGCCAAGTGACATGGTAGAGACCAACGCCTTGACGTGCCTTTTGAAGTTCGAAAACGCTCTAGTTTTTATGCTACTATGGGTAAAATTGCTCATATGATCGTACTGAACACACAAAAAGTTGTGCGCTGTTATGTGATAATTTTTGTGAGGCCAAAAAACCTCCCTTTTCGACCTATGTTGTTTTGGAAAGTTTGTAAGGTCGCTCGAAAAATACTACATAAAAAAGAAACTGGGCATCATACTGGTCACCCTTTATTTATAAACTAGCGGCCCGCCCCGGCTTCGCACGGGTACAAAAAAAACGTTCAAAGATACCTTATTTTGAAAATCTACTTTTTTGTTATAAATAGTTAGTTACTGCGGGTTATCCTTAAAAGATAGATAAATACTAATAATATATACTTTAATATTCTAAATTAATAAGGAGAACTATAGGTCTATTTATTGCAATATTGTAATCTTTTTAAATATATTTAGATAAGACTGCTTGTTCTTCAATAAACTAAAATAAAATAATACTATCGCGGACTTTTCTTTAGAACTCTTAGAGAGCAACAATTTTTTCATACATAACTTTCATATAAATGAAACCATTTACGCAGCGCACGAACAGAAAGCTCTCAAGAGGCACGTTTTTTTCCAACTCGATCGACAAACATCATCACACAGTTCAGTTAATCACACAGTTCAGTTAATTTGCACTCAATATTTATGAATTATAAGCTTAAACCTTCCTATTGAATTAATCTATCTATTAGTGAAAACCGGATCCTGAGTTTAGCGATCACAGACAGACATGATGGATGGATGACGACAGAAAAACGTTTCGAGGGACTTTGTTTTATAATATGTATCTAATTAGAATATCCTGAGTAGGTACCTAGATTCTCCCATTATTGTTTTGTTCAAGAAGCGACCTGAAAGGCTTCACTTGATCAGTATTTGACTGTTCAATTATGTTATCCTCTCAAGAAATTTGTATCCTACTTATATCCAAACTTATGGTCACTGTACAATTTTCCCGCTTTCCCGCTGTGAGTTTCCGCTTTTTATTTGTAATTACTTGATGCGTTTCGGATTGGAATTAAATCCGTCGCCAGCCCCATTAGCGGTGCCGTGGCGTGCGCAATATGACGACTTTTTCTGCTACATACTGTATATTGCATGAAGTCGGTTAAAAAGGGTGGAGAGAGTGCATTGCTTGCTTATGCTTGACTTTTTGTTTTATTTCTTGAAGTATTTCAGTTTTGAAAAAGCTTCTACTAGACAAAAATTTGTGACGCAACTTTACTAATCAGAATTAAAAAGTTTGATAGTACTGAGACTGGTAATCTCAGTATTTAGGGATCCGAACCAAAATGGTCAAAACTGAACCCTTAAGGTGATCCGTTTTCCATACAAAAATTCAAATGATTTGCATTCTTACGCGAGACATTAAATTCTGTTGAAAAACGAACGAATACTGCTATTTTGAGTTAAATTTTTCGCTAATTAATACAAAAATACAGTTAATGTACTGAAAGTACTATTTTTGTTAGCAATTTTTGGTTCAATATTACGATTGTGGGCGTGCGGTCAAAACTGTACGGTTGTGCTTTGTGTGCATGTGTGAGTGATCGTACTCATGTAAACACGGACTGACGAGAGTAATTGACTTTAGTGGACATATGGAGATATTTTTCTTATCGAAATTGTTGTTAAGCGTTGAAGCTGCACGATGAAATTTACGCGAATCAACTTTTTGCACGTATATAGTTGGTACTTATTGCATTAAAAAATAAAACCTTATGTTTGCAGCAGTGGCTCCATCTAGTTGCGTTCGGGGCTAAGCTGGCCGTCTCAGATCACCTTAAGGAGCGATTTCGTCTTTCTGTCTATCTGTCACACCTGTATATCTCAACAACCACTCATAATATCGACTTGAAATTTGGAATAGTTTTAGAATATGACTTCCGAACTTTATTGCAAACGAAATTATTATAAAACAATCATTATTATTATTATTGTAAAGAGGGCTAAAATAGGGAGTATTTTTTTTTTATTTTAATTACTAGATAAGGTGGGGTATGATATGAAAGGGGCTGTCCTTGTACGTTCCAAACTGGATTTTAATATTTTTTACAACTCTTAGCCCCCTTATCTCCAAACTTTACCAAAGGAAAAACCTGAATTACTTATAGTCGATAGAGGTTTAAGTAATCGAATCTATTCAAGTCGCGAGTGAATAGGCTTCTTCTGGGCAAGCTCGTTCCATCGTCGACCTCATCTCCGTCTAGACTAGATCAAGGTCAAGAGTAATTTGACCTTGACGATAAAAAAAAATGTAAATATTATAGCAAAAATAAAACGGTCTCTCTCAGTTGCACAGTTTTTTAGAAATCTGTAAAAAACCTTTACAAACAAATTTAGTTTTGCGGTCCTAAAATGCTTTATTGCTTTTTAAAATACTATAGGTATATCGGTACCCTCGGCGAGCGAGTCCGACTCGACACTACCGGTTTTTAAATGCATATTATTTCAATTTGAAACTGTTTAACATCGCAGAGTTTATAACTTATTTTATAACCAATGACTACACAAGCCTGATGGGCTTATTGGCAGTCAGTAAGTTCAGTATTACATTAAAATATGAGTATCTTTAATAATCTTTATTCTTCTCTTGATCTTGTGATTTTTTTAAGAAGATTAAGTAAGGCTAAATATCAAACTTCATTATGATTTAGCTGATCATCTAGTATGAAAAGTCTAATAATCATACAACGAATTTCTATAGATTCAGATCAGATTGGTTTATTCAATGTAGATTCTTTACAGAATACTTATTGATTGTCATGCATAATACAATGCAAATAGAACGAGTCTACTCTCGTTTCAAATCGTGCAATGGCGGCATAAAAGAAACGGCAAGAAACCATTGCAGAGACGGCTTTGTACAATGTGATTGTTGTGTTTCGCTGGAATATCAGCCTCTTTTTCATTGATGTAATCATCTAATCCTTAATAAGGGTTTTTCATAACGTTTTTTTGCTTTCTTTAAATTTTCCCTCAGATAAATGCACTACATTTTCAGGTATTTTCTTGTTATATCATCGTATACACAAACCAATAAAAGTTGAAGAAGAAAACTCAGAAATTATCTATTGGGTAGAAAAGCATAAAAGCCTACAAGTATAATAACAAACAGTTATAACTTTAACATTACTTTCATTCAATAAAAAGGGGGCACGTCAATAAAGTTATTAATTTATAATACCCGAACCGAACCGTCCAATGAACCAAACAAATTGTATACTTAATAAATAAATATTCTTTCTGCGTGGTTCCCAGACATCTTTACTGAGGGAGTTCGCATAAAAATATGTCACTGCTTTTGATAAAGAGGTTATTGTGGTTTTTTGTATCCGCCATTTTGCTGTGGGGTTTAAAATGTAGGAGGTCAGCGAGAAGCATCGGAAGCAGTTTCTACTGGCACAGAATAAAGTAATAGTACTATCATACACAACGGACACTCTCCGCCCTCCTTGCAGTCTACACCGCACCCCCGCGCGCACCCGCCTGCGAGATTCTCGTGGTGCTCCTGAGGGTCTTTTGCAAAGAGATTTTAACCTCACTGCACGTAGCGAGGTTCAAATCTCTTTGGTCTTTTGTACTGAATATGCAGGCCTACACGACCTTCCAATTTCAAATTCGTGCTCGACGTATGTAGTGTTCGGGGTGTGCTACTGTACAAGCCCAGTAACTACACTATCGCAAAACCTATCTGTAGAAAGGACAGACTTGCATGATCGGTTACCGTAACTGAACGACTTTCAGTGAATAAAACATTCAGGAATCACAATCTACCGGTGCCGTTTTACTTTTTGCCGACCTTTTACAGTTTGCCCGCCGTTTGTAAACGGCAAATTATACGTTTTGCCTGCGATACATACATAACATCACGCCTCTTTCCCGTGGGGGTAGGTAGAAATCACAGCCCTTCACCTTCTACGATGTTGACATACTTTCTTCACTTTCTCTAAGTCAACCCTTTTATACAAGCTCGTCGGTTTTGGGTTCTTTTAACCTGGACTTATGCATAGGTATAGCATTCTGAATTTGTTTTTCATGGAACCTTTGCCGAGGCTTTCCCCTTCCAACGATTTTCTAATTTGAAGGGTTCTAACAATGCGGTTACTTTTTTATCTTTCCGCTGTTCTTATATTCTTGCACCTCATTACCCGAGTTCGGGCAGAATGAAAGCGATGTATGTTAAGGGAAAATTTTGCTATTCTCGTGATTTGTGAATTGAATTATATTGTGTACTGGACGGTTAGTCACTTATAGCTCGTTTTCATCTATTGTATTTTTTTTATTCTGTCTATTTTTGGTAAGAACTTTGTGATAGTGACAGATATAAACGATTTATCTTTCGGTTTTTTGTAAGTAAAGGAAGTAGGTACTTATGTCACAAGTCTTTAGGTGTACAGTGTTATTTTTGAACGTCTAGCCAAGTTTTAGGAGACATAATAAAACTTCAACAAACTAAAACTACAATCAAATAAAATTTTGTTTTGGTTCCGTACCTCAAAAGTAAAAAACGGAACCCTTATAGGATCACTTTGTTGTCCGTCTGTCTGTCTGTGTGTCTGTCTGTCAAGACCCTTTAACTCACGAACGGGTAAAGGTATCAGGTTGAAATTGATACCATATAATAGGTCTTTACCTATGAAATTGCCGAAATTTTCTTACAGATTAATGAGATCATAATTCCTATAATTCTAATGCTATTTTTTTCATTTGATTTACATTTGAAAGTTGACTTCAAGGTTATTAATTTACGCATAAAATAAAGTTTTTATTTTAATTTTGATATATAAAATTAAGGGTTTAAAAATTGTTCGTCTTAAATGTCGTCCGATTTCATCATTAGATTTGTTATATTTTTTTACAGATAATATTTTTCGAAAATTAAATTAAAGCTTCTCTTAGCTTAATGTCTTCCCAATAATGCTTAAAAAAATAAAAGAAATTGGATTTATAATTCCTAAGAAAAATGCAAAAATGTTAGTACTGAAAATTGAGTTTACCTAAAATTCGCCATACAAAACGGCAATTTCATAGGTAAAGACCTAATATTAGGATCCATGAACCACACAAGATCTGAAAATTTCAATTTTTTACAACGACGCAATCAAAAGATATGGCATTTTATGTCCTCATCTCCATACATTTATTCAATAATGAAATACCTACAGGGTACTTCCCGTTGACCTAAAATTATGAAATTTGGCAAGAAGCTAGGTCTCACAGTACAAATAATGGGAAAAGTCTGAAATCATTAAATATTACAACTTTTCTCACAACTAATGGTAACCAATTGTGGTGAGCTCCCGTTTCAAGAACATTCATATAAGAGAGGGGTCAAGTTGGATGGTTTTGAGGCGATTTTTGTTTTAGTTCTATTTAAAAACGGGAACACTTACAAACTTGAAAATTGGTATGTTTATAGGGAATAGGCTATAAAATAACAACAAATAATAAAATTTGGTCAAGCGCGTGTCGGACTCAAAAAATCTAGCACATTAACTTACTGAAATTTCAACTAATACAATTATGTTTATGTGGTGGTACGGAACCGTCAGTGCGCGAGTCCGACTCGCACTTGGCCGGTTTTTTTTTGTTATTAGGGTTCCGTACGTATAGGCTGACTTTGTTGTCCGTCTGTCTGTCAAGACCCTAATTTTTACAAACGGGAAAAGCTATCAAGTTGAAATTAATATCAAAGATAAAAGTCTATAGACCCTAGAAGATGTGAAAATTTCAAGCTTTTTTTTTTTTTTTTTTTTTTTTTTTTTTTTTTATTAGGTTCACAAACCGAATGTTACACACCTACAACTAGAATTCTGATAAAACATAAGTTAATGATATTTGTGTACATTCTCAAATAGTGAACACAGCATTCACAAGGGATAAACAAAATATCCGGTAGTTTTAATTTAAGTTACGTTAAATTAGGTTAGAAGTAAGAAATTAGATTACAACTAGGTTAAATTAAGTATTAATTAAAATTTGGTAATAACCAAATTACTAAGTACTTTATCCTTAACTGAGGCCAAAGAACCAGTGAATATGTCAAATTTGAAACGAATACCGTTATAACCGGCACACATTCTGTGGATAGGACTGTGTTGGCCAATGTTGGTCCTAACATGAGGAAGGACAAATGTTCTCCTATTTAGAAGCCTACTGTTTGGTCGTGGAATTTCAAATTTTATGGCTTGTAGAAGTTCCATGGAGTCAATACACCCATTGACTAATTTGTACAGGAATGTTATGTCCGCACATTTTCTTCGGATACTTAGTGGTGTTATTTTATAGAACTTTAGCCTAGATTCATACGAAGTAAGTTTTTTACATTTATTGTCAGCATACGCCAAATGATACAGAAACTTTTTTTGGACCCGTTCTATACGACTAATATGCACTTGATAACAT
The DNA here is from genome assembly GCA_947532105.1 of Athrips mouffetella. Classification (NCBI taxonomy): domain Eukaryota; kingdom Metazoa; phylum Arthropoda; class Insecta; order Lepidoptera; family Gelechiidae; genus Athrips; species Athrips mouffetella. The sequence goes on along the minus strand of OX383975.1, from coordinate 2,968,333 downwards.
GGATTCCATGCTGGACTTGCATACTCTAAGACACTACGCACCACACAATTATAAATAGGGATGATAATACCTGGATCTTTAAAAACTTTAAGTTGTCTTGTTACAAATCCCGTGAGTTGAAAAGCTTTTTTAACAATTTCATCAATGTGCGTCCTGAAACTCATATCCGAATCCAAATAAACCCCAAGATCGCGGATGCTAGCAACTTGTTTTAAAGGCTTACTGGAAATGTAATATTTGATATCCCATTGTTTCTTTTTCCTGGAAAAATTCACGAAATAGCATTTGTCACAATTTAGTTTCATTTCATTTTCTGTACACCACTGGTACACTTTGTTTATTTGATCTTGCAAAATGGATAAATCATTGTTGTTTTTTATTATTTTATACAATTTCAAATCATCGGCATACATTTTAAAGTCACAAGAAATACTCTTAGCCAAACTATCTATAAAAATAACAAAAAACAACGGGCCCAAGTGTGATCCCTGAGGCACACCACATGGGATATTTTTACATTGAGACTGAAAGCCACGAATCGTAACTAGCTGCGATCGGTTTCTTAAATAGGAGTCACACCAACGGAGCAGAGAACCGTGTATTCCGCTTTGCCTGATTCTGTCAACGAGAAGGTCATGATTTATAAGGTCAAAGGCTTTGCTGAAGTCTGTGTAAATACAATGTATTTCATCTCCTTTGTCCATTGCTTCTGTGATATCGTTGACAAAGCTCACTAAGTTTGATGTTGTAGACTTTTTTGGCAAGAATCCGTATTGAGCCGGATGTAGATATTCTTTTACGTGCCAGTAAATCTTCTTTTGAACTAAGGACTCAAAAACTTTTCCAAATGCTGGTAAAATTGACACGGGTCGATAATTAGATACTTCATCCAGTGCGTCTTTTTTATGAATTGGAGATATGCGCGCATTTTTCCATTTTGCGGGAAAGCAGCCAGTCTTTAGAGACTCATTAAAAATATAAAGCAGAGGCTGAGTTAACACCTCCGCGCATTCACGTAGAAACACTGGAGGTATACCATCTGGACCGGCACCTTTACTTGGGTCTAGTGATCGTAACGTTTTGAGTACTTCAATTCTGCTTAGAGAAAGAGATCCAATAGTATTATTGTTCTCCGCCTTGGCTTCACTGGCATAATTCCTGGCCGTAAATTGCGATTTGTATTCGTATACAGACTGAAAGTGTTCCAAAAATAGTTCAGCGATTTCCTGGCCACCGTTAGCCATTTTGTTTCCAAGTCTGACCTGGCATGGTATCGAACAACTTTTACTTTTTTGTGCGTTAGTATACGACCAAATAAATTTAGGGTTAGTGCGAAGATTATGTAATGCGTTATTTTTGAGTTTATTGAAGCAATCCTTTATCATAAGTTCGCTTCTATCTCTTAGTAATTCGTAAGTTATTTTATCTAAATAATTTTCGTATTTTTTAAACCTAGAGTGAAATTTGGCCTTTTCTCTTAAACATTTAATTAGCGGTCTACTAAACCAGATCGGATATCTATCAGTGTGAGGTCGGCGACGAGGCGTGTGTTTGTTGATAATGGAGTATAATTTTTCGTAGAACATTTCTACAGCTTCGTCTAGGTTTGAAACTCCCCGCCACACCTCCGACCAATCAATTTCAGCAATTGCTTTCCGTACGGCATCGAAATCGCTTTTAAAGAAATTATACTTGGGTTCTCTGTTTAGTCTGAGCTTTTGTATAGAATGGGGCGTTTGAACGCGAATCTCTAGCGCCGGATGGTGTGAATCCAATCTGCAGAGCGGTTTTGATGTCTGACTGATACTTACCGGCAATCTAGAGTCAGAAAAAACTAAGTCTAGGACACGACCATTTGCATTGGTTACATGGTTATACTGAGAAAGATTGTTAAAAGTCATTTCATTGAGGAAAATGTTCTCGATTTTGTTAGAACATGGTGCTGGGATACATGTATTTGTAGAGCTGTTATAAGACCAGGTGATATTAGGTAGATTGAAATCTCCAATAAGGAGGGTAACAGATTTTTTTGCTGATTTATTGCATATCACATCAACAGTATTTTTAAGAAATACGTTATAATGTTCTTCAGTAATAGGTGGTGAAATATATACTGCACACAAGTTCAAATGTAGTGATTTACTGCCTGTACCCAATTTTAATGTAATCCAAAGCTCCTCACATCTACATTCCCATGTCGGCTTTCTTAAAACATTATATTTATTCAAAACACCTACAAACACACCTCCTCCATCCTTTTTATGACATAAACCAGTGGAACTTCTATCCCTCCTAAATAAATTGTATCTTTTGTCTAGAATTTCGTGATCAAACACAGAGTTATTTAACCATTTACAATAACCTAATCAAAAGATGCGGCCATTTAAGTCCTCATCTCCATACATTTAAGAACCAAACCAAAACCTACAGGGTACTTCCCGTTTACCTAGAATCATGAAAATTGGCAAGACTCTAGGTCTTATAGCATAGACAAAGGAAAAATTCAAAATTTAATAAAATCTAGCTGTGCCCGCGGCTTCGCCCGCGTGGAATTCAGACAATGTGCAGTATTGTGCTGTCTCTCCCTCTCCCTATCCCTCTCCCTCTCCATCTCCCTCTCCTCCTTTTTCTTATACCAGTAGTAATATTAAGGTATAACAAGCCTGAAGGGTGTCGATCTGTGCATGAAACTAAACAACTTTTCCCGTAGAACACATGTCGAAATGTACAAAAAAAAGTACTTCAAATAGAAACTGCCTGCATCAGCAGATTTTTATTTTTAAATAAAGCTGTTCAATTTCAGTTCAGTCATTTATTCGTAAATATAAATTTAAAAGTCAAAAATATATAAAGAGAAGTAAAACAATCGTTACATACTTACGAAACAGACTATTATTAGGACTAAAATTATATATAATATAAATATTTTTAGACTGCAAAATGCTCACTCCTTTCGACTAAGTATGGTCAAGTCTTACCAAATAAGAAAATCGGAGATGTATAAATACAAACCCATACTTAAATATATTTTTTTCTCCAACATTTTAACCTTGTGACCGCCTGTGTGGCAGCCCCAAAACTACTTCTATTCATAACACAGTTACTTGTTCGCCTTCAGCCGGCTCTGGTCCGCTGACGCCAACTAAAGACCTCCCGTGGTTTGAAATATGCCCCTCTATAAGACCTTGGTGATGGCCAGGGTGACAGAGAGGTATTAAGGTTATAGAAGCTCTTAAAAACTGATAAAATAGTTCGACATTTACGACGTTTCGTTTACCTATATTCCTTATCCCTAAAATTCTGTATTTTGTATACAGAAATATTTTTCTTTATTATGCACCTATTTTGCTAGTAAATAAAAAAATTGGGTGTTTGCTTTAGAATGTTATATTACAAGTTTTTCGAAGTAGAAACTATAAAAAAATTATCAATAAAAAACAAAAAAAGTAACTTAAGTTTTTTAAGAAATAAAATGTACGTACACATCAGACACAAATTTTACAAATTGGTGAACAACTCGCTTATGTAATGTTTATGACCTGCTTGAGGACAAACCCGCAACTTTCGACACAGGAGAAAATCCACGCCAACAGGCCCGTCAACGTCACGGTTTCAACTATTATTGTGGCTGCTTAGTATTTCTACGTGGACACGCCTTATACATGCACAAAAAATTTTCCAGGTACATAGCTCTCAATTTTTGATAGGAGCCAATTCCGTTGAAAATCCAAGAATTGGCTCCTATCAAAAATTGAGAGCTATGTACATACCTAACTAGTACCTGGAAAAAATTTGGTGCATTTTTAAGGCGTGTTCATGTGAAGGCAACATAAGACGTTAAGCGACTGGACTATATGGTCACTCCCTAACTCCGCCCCTGTCAAACCGAGCTATTTAGGTAAGAGGACATTTTTATCATCTTTCACTTAGCAGGACACGAAAAAACGGTCGCTTAGTTGCATAATAGCTCTACACAGGCTGTATAACAGCTGTATATAAGCTGGAGAATGGTTTTAGGATATGCGACATATATTCCAGTAATGACATGGGGTTTTCGGAGTGATATGGGTTCGTGGAATATGGAAAAAATGCTTTTAAGAAAATGCTGCGGTTAGTAGCGATAAGGAAGAAACGCCAGAAAAATTTTGTGCAGTTTCTTGTCAAATTAAATTATGCTTATGAGTGAACACTGAACACAGGGTGTAAGGGACGGTGTACCGAAAACTGAAGGGGCGTGCTCAGTCAACGAAACTGAACAACTTTCCCAAAGAAACATTTTATGGAAAATGAAAAAAAAATTTGACCTCTCCATACAAATTGTTCGATCAGAGTGTAGCAATTTGTTAGGAGAGGTTATTTTTTTTTCCTTAAAATGTTCCTTTGGAAAAGTTGTTTAGTTTTGTTTAGTAAGAACACCCTCTTAGTTTTCGGTACACCGTCCCTTACACTCATATAAACAATGAAAATCACATTTTATGTACAGTCGGCATCAAAAATAGCTGAGCATTCCAGGTGCCTGTATATAGTAGTACCGCCTAAATGAGTCCTCGCCCGCGGGGTACGTGCAGGCAGGTGCGGGGGGCGGATGTGCGTAGAGAATGAGAATGCCCTGCCGCCTGCACCTCTTTCGTTCCCCCTTTGTCGTCTTACCCCCCCCCCCCCCCCCCCCCCTGTACCCCGCGGGCGAGGACTTATTTAGGCGGTTTATCTATAGAACCACACATTCAAAGTGACCATAATAAAAAAAAGTTTTCAAATTGCTGTAAACACTACAGTAAGCCAACCATAATTGGAATATTAGGGTGGGTTGCACCATTTAACTTAACCCTAACCAAATATACGCCTTTTGGTCTCTACATCGTGTAACGGATAGATGTGATAATACAAGAGCGTGTGAATCTGTCAATGAAACTGAACAATTTTTCCCAAGAAGCAGAGGTCATAGAACAAAATGAATTTTTGACCTCCCATAGAAACTGCATCAGCTGATAGCGCAAAGGAGATCAAATTTGGTTTTTCGTATTTCGACCTATGTTCCTAAGGAAAAGTTGTTCAGTTTCATGGGCAGATTCACTTCCTGCAGTATTATCACATATCACACCTATCCGTTACACGCTGTAAACAACACATTCAATACATACATACATACATACATACATAACATCACGCCTCTTTCCCGTTGGGGTAGGCAGAGACCACAGTCCTCCACCTGCTACGATCTTGACATACTTCCCTTGCTTCCTGTACTTTCATCAATCCTTTCATACATGCTCGTCGGTTTAGGGTACTTTTAACCTGGCCTTTATTCAGAACGTCCTGAATTTGGTCCTGGTACGTTCGCCTTCACATTCAATGTGATCAAAATAATCACAACAAAAAGTTTTCAAATTGTTGCGAGCATATTTTGTTTTACAGTACCTTCTAGGCAACGAAGCGGATCGTTGTATGAAGACACCCGCATTAAATCCTCAGTCGATGAAACTTTGCTGGGGTATTACCCTATATGAGACAAACCTTCTACAAAAAAATCCAAAAAAAATCGGTAAGTACTGTCACGGAGCGGGGCTGCATGCCTCGCATGCTGCCTCCTTTCGTGATCCTGGCTCTATCGTACTGGCCCAAAATTCCAAATTCCTATTTCAAATGTCTTCTATCTCTGTCTTTCGGTGTCATTCGTGTCAAAAACAGTCAGTTTACCTTTGATTCTGGTCGTGCTCGGACGTGCCCGCGCGCAGCACGACCACCGCCTTGTATTTTGTACCTACTTTGTCATAATAAACTCGTTCCCTTACGTTGGTTTTTGCCTAACCCCTACGACCACGACCCTGTGAGGATCCTCAACTTCTGTCTGCCGCTGAGTAGTTTCCGGTGGCACTACTTTTAATTTTTCCATATAAAAATGTATGAAAAAAAAAATTGTATTATTTTTTTGATATATTGAATTTACATTGAATTCATGATACATTATCATCCTGTCAAATAAAATCTGCATGAGAGAATTATGTTGGGGTCAACTGCTTCGTTGAGTACACTATAAGCCAACCATAATTGGTATATTGGGGTGGGTTGCACTATCTAACTTAACCATAACCGAATATACGCTTCTTGATCTCTACAGCGTGTAACTGAAAGGTGTGATAATACTGAAGGTCACAAGTGGGCAAAGGTGGACAGCAAAGTGGGTTACCCACCTTGAGAACTAAGATGGTATGTCTCATGTGTCGGTAATTTCACTGGCTCCCTTAGTACCCTTCAAACCGAAACACAGCAGTGCAAACAGTGCTGCTTTACGACAGAAGAAGGCAACGGACTTTGCACAAAAGTCCTACCACCTACGAAGTAACTCACCCTTAGTGGGTCGTTAGTAAATTGTATAATTCGTCTTTTTACATTATGCCTTGGCATTCTAAAAAATACCGAAAAATTTTTTATTCGTCATTTTACATAATGCCGCGACATTTCACTAAACGGCGCGTATTCGTTTCTGGCACTCACCGGCCGCTGCCGCGGCAGCGCCGTCTGAAAAAAAGGTACAAGAAAAAAATCACAAAGTATAACTCTCGTAAGTAATAGATTGGTTCCATCATAACCTTCATTATAGCCAATACTGCCAATACGGAAAATGAGCAAGCTAGGATGAGGTACAAGGAAAATGAGGAAATGATGGGAAAAACGTATCGTACGCGAATAATTAAATGATAATCTCTTTGCAGCGAATCGCGCGTGAAACGGAGCGATCGACTCGGAACCGAACGTATAATATCGTGTTCATATCGTGTTAAGGAGGACTCTACACTTGTATCACAGATTTAATAAACTAGCATGTAGTTTTTTTATAATTAGAACAAAATAAAAGATGGGATTTTCCTAGAATTATAATAATCTAAGGGCCGTTAGCACTAAACTTAAGAATCGCCCAAGTTCTTGCTTAATAGCCGTCAAACTATTGGTAGGAGTGTCCTAAACAAGTTAGTGGCGATTCTTAAGTTTAGTGCAAACGGCCCTAAAAGGGTCTTTTGATAATATAGTGGATGACGTAATCAGGAAGGCGCTGCTGTGATACTTATGTTTTGCTTCTTATATGTCAAAATCCGTTGGCAGTTTCTTTAGTTCCGACTTTACCCACTTGCCAAAATAACCATGTCGCACTGTAAGTGGTCATCTCTGTCTTTGAAGAACAGTGAAACCTTCATATAAAAAACCTGAAAAAGCATCCAACATTCAATTTCGAGGCTAATAATGCCTTTCCACCGGTGGTGTGCGAGGAAGCTAAATTTCGAGGCTAATGCTGCCTTTCCACCGGTGGTGTGCGAGGAAGCTAAATTTCGAGGCTAATGCTGCCTTTCCACCGGTGGTGTGTGAGGAAGCTAAATTTCGAGGCTAATGCTGCCTTTCCACCGGTGGTGTGCGAGGAAGCTAAATTTCGAAGCTAATGCTGCCTTTCCACCGGTGGTGTGCGAGGAAGCTAAATTTCGAGGCTAATGCTGCCTTTCCACCGGTGGTGTGCGAGGAAGCTAAATTTCGAGGCTAATGCTGCCTTTCCACCGGTGGTGTGCGAGGAAGCTAAATTTCGAGGCTAATGCTGCCTTTCCACCGGTGGTGTGTGAGGAAGCTAAATGTTAAGCTCGAAAATTCCAACGAATAGGATTGCTCCGTTTGACAGCGCATTTGACAAGCTAGGAAATGGTGCAATCCATGAAGGAAGAAAAAATTTTACGCGCCCAGAAAATAGGCGCCTAAAATGTTTTCTACCTTCATGGTGCAATAAGCTTAGCTCACTGGCACAGCATTGGTGGAGCAGCAGCCTTAGACTCGAAATCGAAGGATGGACGCTTTTTCAGGTATATTATATGAAGGTTTCACTTTTTCTCAAAGAAAAAGATGACTGCTTACAGTAGCTCCTCCAAGCAGTGCGACATGGATATTTTGGCTGGTGGATAAAGTCAGAACAGACAACAATCACACATTTAACGAGAAAAGTATATGACAGTAGCGCCCTCTTAACAACGAGGATAAATAAAAATTTAATAAAAATGTTTTTATTACAAGCATCTCAATACAATACATGCAACGGACACCCAGAAAGTAATCAAAAATGCCTCGCAACTTCCCTTAGATTAACAAATAACAGATTTTTTTGCATAAGAAACATGCAAGTGGTAAGTTACAAAACGGGATGCAATAAGATACGAAATAGTACATAGTTTATCAATTAGATATTATCAACTTGAGAAACATGTCGGCACACAAGCCCTAAAGTCGAAATTGTATTGTTTTTGTCTATACCTATTAAAGACAAAAGAAAGTACGAATACTGGATGTCTACTCTCAAAGTCCGATATATCGAAACGATACTACTCGAAACATGCAAATGAAAAACTTCGTCCCTTGACAATAGAGTAGAATATTGGTTGGATGAATTTTCAAACTGCATCCAACTAATATTCTACTCTATTGTCAAGGGACAAAGTTTTGCATTTGCATGTTTCGAGTAGTATCGTTTCGATATATCGGACTTTGAGAGTAGACACCCTGACTCGAACGAGCTCAGTTAGAAGAGCATTATTGGCATGGTACGACGAAGGTCACTGGGTGTCTACTCTCAAAGTCCGATATATCGAAACGATACAACTCGAAACATGCAAATGCAAAACTTCGTCCCTTGACAATAGAGTAGAATATTGATTAGATGCAGTTTGAAAATTCATCCAACCAATATTCTACTCTATTGTCAAGGGACGAAGTTTTGCATTTGCATGTTTCGAGTAGTATCGTTTCGATATTTCGGACTTTGAGAGTAGACACCCTGGTTCGATTCCCGCTCGCGTAAAACTTATCTTATATGGCTTTTGTTGCTCTACCCACTCATGTATGAACGCCTCAGTATCTGCTAATTTCAGTGGTTCAGATTGAGTACGATACTTTCCCTAACACTGCTAAGGCAGCTAACCTAATCATCAATATACAAGATAGGGTAAAGACTCAACGAGGTGTCTCCAAGTACCCGATAGGGTCATCACCATTAAACGTTAAGGCTTTGCAGGCGATTTCCCGACAAGTTTATGGCATCCTAGTTACGCTATCGTGAGCTGATGACTACATCACACTAGTGGATATTGCCTCTAAGACTAGCTAGGAAGCAATCTTTGGTACAACGTGAATTTTCATTGCTCTTATTTTTGAAGCCAAGTAAGCAACTTTTCCGGAGAAAAATACTAAAATTTGTCGGACATTCCAATGCTTAACAACACTTTTTGCGCACTAAAACCAGTGTATATTTGACGGAAAGAATAACATTGTTTTTCAAACTTGTTTTTTGCTTTTGACATAGCTGTAAAATGTTTTTTTTTTTATGTTACAAGTGAGCAAACGAGCAGGTGGACCACCTGATGGTAAGTGGTCACCACCGCCCATAGCGCCCACTGTCTTACTAATGGCATATTTTGACACTAATAAGACAGCAAAGTGCGTTGCTCACTTTGAGAACTAACATAGTATGTCTCATGTGCAGATAATTTCACTGGCTCCCTTGCCCTTCAAACACAGCAGGACACGCAGCTCCCAGAACAATAGCAAAACGCGTGGTACTTAGGATTATAGTCATAGTCATCACTCTTGTAAACGTTGCGGCTGTCGACAGCTGTTGTTGGTGACCGCAGTTTGTAAGATGGTACGATACACAGAAAGATGCTGCTGCCCATTCTCCGGTGCATAAGCACTTAGTCGCCTCTAACGACACCCACGGGTAGAGATGGGTTGATACTATTCTTTGCCGCCACCACACGGGCGCGCAAGCTTTCAGTAGGTTTTATTCTACGAATGTTTTATTACTTTAAGCCGGATTTACGAAAGAAAGAGAAAGCTATTCGATTATTTTTTCTTTTTTATAGCCACCAAAATTTGGCCCCGTGTAAATCAGCCATTATTCTGTGTTGAAAGTAAATACTCCTTACATGTGTACAGTCTTCTTAATCATGCTCATATATTGCCAGGGGCCCTCATTAAAATGTGCGCGATTTCGTTTGTTACTACTCTGCGACTGACGCATGGATATAAGTTTGCATTCATTAATGGAATAACACATTTTACGTTTTAATCCCGAGCCAGCTGTCATACCAATGGGAAGCTTAATATGTTGACTTTTGCTTCAAATTACACAGATTGTAAAATAAAACAATAACCAAGGAGGTTTAAGTAGCAGAACTTTCTGCTATGGAGGGAGCCATAAGCGTATCACTTTCTTGCGAGGGACCTCCATACTAAAATGTATGGAATTTCATCAAATCCTAAAAACGTAAAATTTTTATCTTTCTCTTTAAGAAATATGTGACATGGGACTAATTACTAACACAGTTTTTCTGGTGAAAACATTTACCTTTCAGGAAAAAAACGGTGTTAAAAATCACGCATTAAATGGCTATTACGGATTATTTACGCTTCCGTTCTTAGTATTAATCATTCACAAGTAAAAAAAGATATATTTTCACTTTCGAAAACAAATTTTATACTTAAACATTAGATTTTTAAAGATTTCTTGATTTTTGTAAAATTTAATTGAGTTTTTTGACCGATTAGTATAGGCGACTGGGTTACGCGATACACTTCACTAGCTCATACAGAATATGTATATGACGGACTTTATAGTTTTTTACTTTGAGACAATAACTAATGTACCGGTTTTTAAAAACGAAAAACTAGTTTTAATTTTCTTGATAGATAGCGTTGTTGTAGGAAAATTTTACTGTCAACTTATTTTTCCTATCTGTTGTAAGTGTTGCCTAAGGAGGTTTATTTACTTCACGCTTCATCTATAACAGATTTATTTTAAGTTCTTCAGCAACTATCTTCAGAGCCATCATTCGACACCTTTGAATACTCAGTTGACGCTTAGCTGCGAAACCGGCTCATTAGGTACGTCTAAATCCAGGACGTTTTGTAGTCTAAATCCAGGTCGTAAATAGGTACTACATGAAAAAAAAAAATGTTTCTTTAAAAAATCTTTGGAAAGCTGCTTTTTTTTATTAATTAGAAAAAAGTTTTGGCTTTGGGATTATAAAAGATACCTAACTCTGAAAAATTTTAAGAATCTGACCAAAAATACAAATAAAATAAACAGAATCCTGCAGTAAAAGAAACGCCAGGGCGGAGAACGTGTTAACATGATTACTTAAAAGGGTTAACATCTTTAGGGGATCAATCACTGTTGGCCATCGATCCTCAGGAGCGGATGGTACGTACTCCGGATCATTTACTCTCCCTGTGCTTATTGGAGTGGATTAAACCAAAGATTTCGGACCTCCTTGCTTCGCTCGGAATAGATATCTTGCAAATTTATTTTAGTAGGGGATGACATCTGCCAACATGTCACAACCCCATCATCGATGATCCATAGGTAATATTCAAAATAGCAGCGTTTTACCTACCATTAAAACGCTTATTAAGCGATAACCTTATTTGAAGCCTAAATATTTGAGAGTAGCGTACTTGACTTCCTGTAGCGAGTCGGTCATGTTACGAGTACTACCATTTTTCCCCTCTACGTATGACGTCACTTCCTGTGCACCAGAGTGGGGGCGCTGACTTCGGAGCTGATTCGAGCGCCCTTGCCTCATTGGCACTCAAATATTTATGGTTTTGACCAGGCAGAGATAGACCTTAGGCTTCAAATAAGGTTATCGCTTAATAAGCGTTTTAATGGTAGGTAAAACGCTGCTATTAAGCTTTGAACCGTTATTTGAAGCCTAAATATTTGAGACGTGTTTGTTATCGCCTGGTGGACAGGACAAGTGATAGGTGAAGGGAACATAAAAAGGATTTATATCAGGTATACACCAGTAAATTAAACAATACAACATGGTTTTTACCAGAATATATATTTTGAAAACACAGGTAAGTGCAAAAATCAACAATAATCAATAATTATATAAACATTGGTAGAATTGTACGGCTAGGTAATTTATTATAATCTTAATACACATTTATCATAAAATGAAAATATTATAATTCGTTTACAGGTGCGAAAAGATTAGAAATTGAATCAGATGCAGATTGAACGGCTGGATTCTTAACGATTTCACGACAATAAAATTTAAGGAATGTATTTTCAGAACGCCAGTTACCCTTTGCCAGTATATCATCGATTGGACAGTTTTCTACCCAGCTCTTCGAGGCAACAGCGGATCTTACGCTGCCAGGGCTTGCCTTGATGCCGGCCCGTTGCAGAACGTTTTTCACCCAACCACCAATGTTGGTACGAGATGCTGCTTTGGGGACGCCAGTACAAGTTAATAATAAGTTATCTAAATTACAGATCTCTCGTCTTGATTGTGATAATGTAATCACTCTTTTTATCCAAAATAAAGGATCTAAAGTTGAATGGTCTTTATTTTCGAGAATTTCCCAACCTGACTGCCGCCTACAAACTGAATCAGTTTTAGAACCATACTTAGGCCAAAAAATAATCGAATTTTGAGTTATAGAACAATGATCACATCCGATAGCTAAAAGTGTCAAATCGTGCACCCGGCGTCCTGAGCACAGGAGAAGCAAAATAACAGCTCGAGCCGAACTTTCATGTAAATTGTCAGAATTAGGCATGTTAGACTTTAACCAATTAATCAAAACATTTGTGTCCCAAATGGGGGCTTTCCTAGGTTTCACACTAGACATACTGATAGACTTCAATGCCTGACGCACCAGCAAGTGGGAACTAAGCCGGTTATCTAGATCAGGATCACATAGCGTAGAAATTGCCGATTTATGTACCTGAATCGTGCTGTAGGCTAAGCCATGTTTTTGATGTAAATCAATAAAAAATTTTGCAAGATCAGCCCCCTTAGGACGCGAATAATCAATATCATTTTGATGAGCCCATTGACACCAACGCTTCCATGCCGGTCTATAAGTTTTTAAAGAGGATTCGCGCCAACTCTTTTGTAACAATCTTTTTTGGTCTTCCGTCCAACCTGCTAGACTCTCCGTCCACCCCCACATTTCCAAACCTCCAGGGTCATCTCTGCAATCATTGGAGGCGGGTGGCCTGTCGTTGCATCGACTAGTACCTGGTCTAGATTGCGGACTGTGAACGGGGGCCCCAGAGCTCGACTCTTTAGATCTGACCGCCAAAAAACTTTCATCCACCGCGGTGCGACCACTAGGTAAATTCCCGTCGCAGTATTGAGATGTTGTAAGACACGGGGAATAAGGAATGGCGGAGGGAACACCCATGCCAGGGGATAGTCCCACCGGTGACTGAAAGCATCGTACAGATGGGCTTGCTGGTCCGTCAGGTCTAGCGTTCCGTAAACTGGGACTACGTGAGCCACGGCCGACGCAAAAAGATCTATCACTGGCGTGCCTAACTTCGAGAAGATCAGATTTGTGGCTTGCGGTAAGAGGTGCCACTGTGGGGGACAAGCGAGACGGGATAGGCGATCTGCTTCGGAGTTGTAACGTCCGGGTAGGTGATATATCTCTAAATGGATTCGAAACCGGTCTAGTATTGAGAGAATTTGATAGGTCAAATTCATGAGGGGAGCTGATTTCATCCCTCCTTCGTTCTTTAAGTATGCAACAACTGTCCTGTTGTCGCTCTGTATCATCAGAGAGGAGTCTTGCAGGAGACGGGCATAATCCTTGAGGACATACCAAATTGCCAACATCTCGCGAATGTTGGAGTGGAGCTGAGCTTCTTCCAGGGTCCATTGACCCGATAGACTGACACTGTTCAGTTGGGCTCCCCAAGCCACACCTGACGCGTCTGTTACTAAGTAGTTGGAGGCCGGAGGGAAATGAATCAGCGAGCTGTTCTTGACATTGATACTCCACCATATTAACTCTTTGATTGCTAATTTTGGTATAGGATATTTGTGACGGGGATCCTTCAGCAATAGTTGTTGACAATGCTTGAGAAGGGCTCGATGATTCAAACGCCCTCTTGGTACAGGAAAGCTCGCGAAATTGACCATTCCTACTATACTTTGAATTTCGCGAAGGTTGGCCTTTTTTCTTTTTAGAAGGCCTGCAACTCTTTTTCTTATCTCCAGACTTTTCTGGCGAGGCAGATACTTTTCGTTTGTGTGAGGATTCCAGACGATTCCCAGATACTGAAGGGCCTTGTGTGGAACAAGTTCCGACTTGGCATAATTCACTTGCCACCCTAGGTACTCTAAGCTTCTGATTGTTTCCTGAGCCTGCTTGATCAGAATTTGAGGGTCTTGGTGGACGAGTAAATAATCGTCTAAATAAACTGCGATACGAAAGCCCTTTTCTCGGAGAATTTGAGCGACCCAATTTGTTAGTGATGCGAAAACTTTTGGTGCGCAAGCCAGGCCGAATGGCAAACACGTCATTTGATAAAGCTTCTGATCGTAAATTACTCGAAGGAAACAGCGGTGAGCTTTGGCTACTGCCAGATGAAAATAAGCATTCGACAAGTCTATTTTGATTAACCAGTCTTGGGGTTGTAAAAAGCTTGAAATTTTGTGTGCATTTATGAGGCGAAACTTTTGAACACATACAAACTTGTTTAGATTTTTTAAAATTGAAAATCGGTCGTGCATTTCCGTCTTTTTTGGGAATCAAAAACATTTGAGAAACAAAACTCGGGCTGGGATCTGCAGGCTCCAACACCTTCATTATCAACATTTGACGAATAACTTTGTCCATCTCTACTGATACAGGTGTTTTTATGCGATGATTCGCCAAATTTGGAATAGCCAACGGTGGCCTTGCTAAAAAGGGAATCCGAAAGTTTTTTATTATGTTTATGAGGGTGGTTGGAGCCTGTAAGTCTTCCCAACGACTCACAAAGTTTATTAGTTGGCCCGCCAGAAAAGTGCTCGAGTCAATATTTTCTTCTCGGTTGTCCTCGTGGAGCATTAGATTGACCGGAGGTTCGGCTCTGTCCCTTGTTGGTACTCTGGTACGCATCGTTATGAAACGAACGACTGGGTCTCTGACGAGAGGACCTTGGATGTTGAGCTGTTGATCTTTGCCCTGGCCGATGAGGGTAGTCGCGCCCGTGATTTTGAAAAGCATTGTTTACATTTGGGAAAAATTGTGCGGGTGGTTTGCATATGAAATCCGGATAAGTGTACGCCGGAAAATTAGGTGGCTTATTATAAGTAGGAGCATAACTAGGCAGGGCCTGAGTCTGCTGTAGGGGCTGTGCCAGGGCAGCAGCTTTATTTTGTGTAGGCGCACGGAGCGGCCAACATATTTTGGATATACCGCCTGATTTTTCAATAGCAGAGGAAAAAGCTTCTTTTTGAAACAAGTTCTCGCCAGAAGGGGGTATTTTGCGAAGGCTAGCTTTCAAAAAACTATCTTTGACGGACCTTAAAAGACTATCACGTCTTTGTTGAATCATTTCGGCCCTATGGCCACAAGCTAGCTGCAAAATATCACTACTAATCTTTTGAAAGCTACCCTGCACAAAAACTTGTTGAATCTTTTGTTGTAATGACCTAGGGTTCACTTGTTTAACAGAACCTACCCATTCAATCAAATCTTTAAAACCGCTCTGAACGGCTTCGTTTTGCTTTATAACTGCCTGCGTAATAGCAGCAAATCCTCGTTCAGTGAGTGCAATCGAGTTATACTTGTCGTAAGGCCGTAACTCGTCATTCGTGTCTAAGTAAGTAAACCCCGGGGAGGAGCAATATAATTTTTGGACCTCTGCATAACGAACACTGTCCCATTCTTCAGTATTGAAGTGTTGCATACTATTTAGCAGTTCAAGGTGTTTAGAAGACGATTTGGGCATAGTTGGCTCTTTCAACACTGTATTTAAGGGTAGATCTAAATCAAAACAAACCGAATTTTCGGGCGGATTTTGATCGGAAATTTTTTCTCGACCTTCCTCATAAAGCTCCCTACTCACATTTGCACTTATTTCTGACATTGCGTCGTTAAATTTTTCATAATCCGCCCCATGGGGACTAGAATGGGCAGTAGGTTGAAAAGCCATGCTACTCAAGAAGTTTTTAATCCCACTTACTTGCTCAGCTAAAATACCGATAGCCTCCTCTATTTGTTGACGACGGCGTTTACTTTTCTGATGCGGATCAGCCATTAACGACCTTTTCTTTGGCCGAGAAGAAACTTCTCGAACCGGCTCGTCGTCCTGCGGGTCAGGCGCTGGCGGCGCTACCGGCTCCACTGTACGCGGTCGCGGCGGCGGCACCTGCTCCGCGGCTCGTGGCGGCGGCGGTGATGCGGCATTCGGTAAAGTCGGGGTATCCGACATGCTGGTAGTAGTACTCGTGTCAGAGTCGGATCCAGAGGAAGAATCTGAATCACCAGACTCTGTATTTTCCATGAAATTCTGGAAATAACAAAAATATTACAAAAAGAAAGAAAAAATCGAACGGTAACACCGTTATTTTACTTCGATATAAAAATTAAACAAAAATTTATTTAAATTTTGCACTAAAAAGGAAAAGATTTTTGCTTGTAAGCACAAAGTTGGTACTTACTTGCAATGCAACCGATCGCTACGACTAGCAAGTCGCCAATGAGGCAAGGGCGCTCGAATCAGCTCCGAAGTCAGCGCCCCCACTCTGGTGCACAGGAAGTGACGTCATACGTAGAGGGGAAAAATGGTAGTACTCGTAACATGACCGACTCGCTACAGGAAGTCAAGTACGCTACTCTCAAATATTTAGGCTTCAAATAACGGTTCAAAGCTTAATAACCTGTCAAATCTATAGAACAACGCCTACACCACCTAGTCTGATCCCATCATACAAAAAATTCGCAATAATCTATGCAATTAAAAAGAGGGTATCGAATTTTTACGGTCGTATAATATGGCCTTGAACCCTGGCCGCCATTGACCGACTCAAATCAGTCGGATGTTGCCATGTGACCAGGATTTTCAAAAATTTTGAACTTTGGCGCGTCATCCGTCCGATTGCCGCCAACTTTAATCTATGGTTTATACGTCATTCGAAAGTTAATTTCAATAGGTCATTACTCCCTATACACACCAAACCAAAATAAACCATAGCTTCGACGCAATAAGGCAGAATATCGAGCGCGGGAACTCGATCCTATTCTGTATCCTTCGGGATACACCGGGGCTCTACTCGTACAGGTTCCTCCTTCTAATTATCTTTATTTTTCTGTGGATTAAACTATACCACAGAATAAAGTAATACTACTATAATACAGCACGTGTCCCGTGTGGTGCCGGTAAAGAATAGTACCATCCCATACATACCCGTGGGTGTCGTAAGAGGCGACTAAGGGCTATAAACTGGAGGATGGGCAGCAGCATCCTCGTGTGTATCATACCATTTAACTTATTGCGACCACCTACGACCATGCAGTCATGGTGCCAGACGTAACGCTGACAAGCGAGGTGACTATGGTACTTCCCCTCCACATTTTTCCAGCAAAAGCTAGAATTCTGGAGGGAGCTCCCTGTCCTTTAGTGGACATTTCATACATACATACAAAATATCACGCCTTGTTCCCGTCGGGGTAGGCAGAGACCACAGTTCTCCACCTGCTACGATCTTGACATAATTCCCTTGCTTCCTGTACTTTCATCAATCCTTTCATACATGCTCGTCGGTTTAGGGTACTTTTAACCTGGCCCTCCATTCAGAACGTCATGAGAACGTCCTTTCATGGGATGTTATAATGAAGTTAAATAGATATTATTTGAAATTTGTAACAACTGTATATGTTGTTGACATAATTGTATTACTTAGAACCAGAACTAACTGAATTTCCCGTGATTTCTCGGAAAAGGTAACTAAAACGATTTCCAACATTTCATTTACTGAAACTTTTCTCTATTACTAACTTTTGTTAGAAAATTTTCAAAGAAATCTTGTTTTTTATTCGTTAACTGTTCATCTGTCATTTTCAATCATAGCTTAACAAGGAAACAAAATCTTGTTCGCACTTGTTCAAAAAGAAAAAGAAAACATAAAAAACTAAAACCGGCTTCATTTATAGTAACTCTTCAACAAAAGTACAGTCTGCACAAGTTAAATGGGAAGAGAACGTGGGAGGAACGAGTCGACAGGCAATTCATACGAGCGCCCGGTAGTGGCAGCAAAACAACGAGCGACGATGTCGCATTCAGATGGCAAAACGAGGTATTTTTCGTTTTAGTAAATCAGAAAGAAATTTAATTTTTGTTGCAAGGTAAAATCGTGTGTATAAATTGCTCATTTTGGAAAAAAAAAGAAACTTGATACTTTGTTCTACTGTGAAACGTAAAAAAATATCTTCTAATGCAGTCCGATTTTTATAAGAAGTCGAAACTTTGGACTCATGTGAGGAAATTGGGTGGAGGTTTTTTTAGCCACCGCACGACACAATCTCAGTCAGTAACTAACTACCTTACCGCCTACGAGGCACCTCATTTTACTACTCAGTAACTGGGCGACTGAGCTTCGCTCTATAATAGCCGCCTAAACATGAAAATATCATCGGGTTAGCAAGCTATGCTACTCAACAATAGAGGGCGCTGTAAGTTTCTTGAACGCACTAAAACGCGCTAAGAAATATTAAAAAAGACGGTGAAAACGAATTTTCCCAGACTTGAGACCTAGCTTTATCGTTTTTTTGTCCCCGAAAACCCCTGTATACAAAATTTCATCGAAATCGTTAAAGCCGTTTTCGAGAAACCGATTACAAATATATATACATAATATATAGTACCTGGGCGACCGAGCTTCGCTCTATAATAGCCGTCTCAACCTGAAAATATCATCGGGTGAGCAAACTATGCTACTCGCAAACAGATGGCGCTGTTAGTTTCTCAAACGCGTAAAGAAATTTAAAAACCAGTAAAAACGAATTTTCTCAGACATGAGACCTAGCTAGATCGATTTTTCACCCTCTAAAACCCCCGTATGCTAAATTTCATCGAAATCGTTAGAGCCATTTTCGAGACACCGATTACAAATATACAGGGTGTTAATTTGATTGCGTGCCATAGCTTAGGGGGTGGTTCAGTAACGATAAAGGAACTCAAAAAAAATATTTAGAAAAATCCTACTTCAAAAACATTAAAACTCCTTTGAAACTAAACTAACGCGGAGGACAATGACCCGGAGCACCGCGCTATTAAAAGCGCGCGAAAGAGTTTCAGTTCTGTATATGCCTACCTTATCCACTGATTCTCGCGCGCTGGCTCGGTGATAGCGCGGTGCTCCGCGTTAGTTAAGTTACAATGGAGTTTTAGATTTTTTTCAGTAGGATTTTTTTAATTATTTTTTTTGTGTTCCTTTATCGTAACTGAAGCACCCCTTAAGCTATGGCACGCAATTAAATTAACACCCTGTATATATATGCTGGAAGACATTTCTTTAGTGAAATAAGTAGTACCTGTTGTGTCGTCTTTTTATATGTATTGTCCATTGTGTTTTCTTGTGTGCAATAAACTATAAATAATAATAATAATAATAATATATATATATATATATATATATATATATATATATATATATATATATATATTAAAAGCAGGTCCATGAGAAAAACCTGCAAAATTTTATGTTACTCTAACCCGCGTCTGCTCCAACAGCACCGGAGATCTATGTTCTGCTCTTTAAAATTAAAGTAAGGAGTAGAATTATTTGCCTGCGTCTATATTCCTGAGTTCATGTAACCTGAATCTATTCAAGTTGCGAGTGAATAGGCTTCTTCAGGACAAGCTTGTTCAATCGTCGACCTCATCTGTGTCCTTAGGGCTAGATCGAGGTCAAGAGTAATTAGCCCATTGACCAAAAAATATCTGTTTTATATTCCTATAAACAAGCTAGTGGAATTTTGAATATTGTTACTAATGGTTTTTCCTCTAGCCTACAATGAACCACCACTGGGTAAAAGCCTCTCCTTTAAGGAAATAATTTCCTTTAATCCGTAATTCTCCTTTAATTTCCTTTTTTTTAAATGCCCAACTTTCCACCCTAGCTGCAACATAGCTACTCAAAGACGGCAAGCGACTCGAGTCCCGACACCCAACTATTGTGTCGAGTGTACAACTCTACTTTTGTTCGGCTAAGAATGAATGCGAATAAAATAAATGAATTGAAGCCAACAAAATTGGAAGAGATCTAGAGGTTTTTCAATGGTCTTCTTCCTATACACACACGCATACACTATCTCACCTAGACACACATATACTTACATCGAAATATACATACATTTGCGCGCTCATGCACACAAACACACATATACATACACACACAATTTACCGATTTATGCAGATATTTTTCTTTTGTTATTCTCTAGTAATGCTAGAGGAACCGAGAAGGATTTTTCACGTGATAATCAGGGCGACTAGGAGATATCTATGAAGTTCCAGAAAAACTATATATGAAGTTCCAGACCGGAGCCCGGTGTTCAGGAGGCCATTGTCTGGAAATGAAAAGGAACAAAAAAACCTGATCTTCAGCAGAAACAATTCTCATGCCAAAAGATAGGGGCTGATGAGTAGTGATATAAAAACTTGGACCAGACACTGGTTAGCCAAAATTCTGAAGACTGATGGCAAACCAGACCATTAAATTGTTTGCTATTGAGTACCTGATAAAATTTAATGCGATGATCAAGGCGAAAAAGAGATGTCTCAATAGAAGATGCTTTATGAGAGGATCACGAAAAACTATGTAAGAAGTTCTAGACCGGAGCCTGGTGTTCAGGAGGCCATTGTCTGGAAATGACAAGGAACAAAAAAATCTGATCTTCAGCAAAAACAATTGTCATGCCAAAAGATGGGGGCTGATGAGTAGTGATATAAAAACCTTGACCAGACAAGAAAACTGGGAGCTAAAGTCTTTTTACATAGTTTTTCGTGATCCTCTCATAGAGCCCCATCTACTGAGACATCTCTTAGTCGCCCTGATTATCACGTGAAAAATCCTTCTCGGCTCCTCTACCATAATACTAAGTACAATTAATTTATGATTTCCATAACTATTTATTTATTTTAAATTTGATAACATATAATATATAAATTTTTGTAATAGGAAGAGCGGAACCTCCTAGTACAGGTGCCTGTGACACTTATAAGGAGGCTCCCTAAACTAACTTACAGCCACAAGTAATTTTTTATGAATTTTTGTATTTGTATTATATTTCTTACAAAAGGGGTACGCACGGCAGCAAGCATGTAGAAACAAAACCAGTATAAGCTGAACCAGCGCTACGCTACAAACGCCCAAAACCAGAGACCCGCTCAGGTCAAAGTGTTGCAACTGACGTGCGGCCGTGTGTACAAAAAACAATAAATATGTCAATCTTTCGTTTAAAAATGAACAACTTTTGCTCAGGAACACATAAGTTAGGAGAAACATGGCCCTTTTCGAATTCATCTTCAAGATTCAGAATCAGAAATCTTTATTGCAGAACTGGTTAACAATGATGACACAGTTTAGTGGTATTAAATATAAAGCTCTATACAGTCCTTACCTAAATTCAGGCATGCAATTTTTTGTTTTACTCCTAGAGAATATAGTATCACAAATTCAATTTCATATATCAGTTAAAAAAAACCGGCCAAGTGCGAGTCAGACTTGCGCACCAAGGGTTCCGTACCACCACATAATCATAATTGTATTAGTTGAAATTTCAGTAAGTTATTGTGCTAGATTTTTTGAGTCCGACATGCGCTTGACCAAATTTTATTATTTGTTATTATTTTATAGCTTATGCACTATAAACATACCAATTTTCAAGTTTGTAAGTGTTCCCGTTTTTAAAATAAAACTTAAACAAAAATCGCCTCTACGACCATCCAACTTGACCCCTCTCTTATATGAATGTTCTTGAAACGGGAGCTCACCACAATTGGTTACCATTAGTTGTTAGAAAAGTTGTAATATTTAATGATTTCAGACTTTTCCCATTATTTGTACTGTGGTACCTAGCTTCTTGCCAAATTTCATAATTTTAGGTCAACTGGAAGTACCCTGTAGGTTTTGCTTTTTTGCATAAATGTATGGTATGGAGATGAGGACATAAATGCCATATCTTTTGATTGCGTCGTTGTAAAAAATTTGAATTTTCAGATCTTGTGTGGTTCATAGATCCTAATATATGGTATTAATTTCAACCTGATACCTTTACCCGTTCGTGAGATAAAGGGTCTTGACAGACAGACAGACAGACAGACATACGGACAACAAAGTGATCCTATAAGGTTTCCGCTTTTTTCTTTTGAGGTACGGAACCCTAAAAAACATCTAGAGGAAAGATTTAACAAATACCGATATTATTTATCAGTCTCTGACATTGAAAATACCAAATCCTAGTTTGAGCTTTGGTCCTAGAAAAATATCGTTGATAGTCTCATGTTTCAGGAAAAATCTAGAGACACTCGCACCTCTGGCTAGGGCAATAAGGATCCTAAGTGAAGTGAGAAAACATGTTGATTTGTTTAGTTGTTTCCGTTCGAGTTCACCAAAGTGACTGAAAAATGTCTAACACATATTAAAATTGTACAGACGTACTAAATGTGGTATATCCCGTGTGGTGCCGGCAAAGAATAGTACCATCCCATACATACCCGTGGGTGTCGTAAGAAGCGACTAAGGGTTATAAACTGGATAATGGGCAGCAGCATCCTCCTGTGTATCATACCATCTAACTTACTGCAGTCATCTACAACCGCGGTCCATGGTCCCAGCCGTAACGCTGTCAAGCAAGGTGACTATGGTACCTCCCCTCCACATTAAATTTTTTCCAGCAAAAGCTAGAATTTTGGAGGGAGCTCCCCCTGTCCTGTAGTGGACATTTCAAGAGATGTTATGATGATGACTAAATATTGTACTTGCTTGTTGTATTGGGTATTACTGTTAATTGACATGCATTTTAATATATTGTAAGTAAATGAAAAAAAAAACAAGTGCCCTTGACCCACCTATACAACTTTCAAACATTCTGGAGGCAGTAATAGTGCGGTCAGTTAGCTGTTTCACGTAGACACGCCTTACAATTTCACCAAATTTTTTCCAGGTACTAGTTAGGTACATAGCTCTCAATTTTTGATAGGAGCCAATTCTTCAATTTCAAAATATTTCCATGGAAAATTCGAGAATTGGCTCCTATCAAAAATTAAGAGCTGTACCTAACTATTACCTGGAAAAAATTGGTGCAATTTGGTGAATTGGGCGATATAAGACTATAAGGGACTGGACTTTAACTGCTAAAAGCAAAATTGACTAAAATACCGCTGCAAAGCAGAAATTATCTCCACGTTACAGAATAATTCGCAATAATCCGAGCGATAATTTCACATTATAACCTTTTAGCAGGGAAGCCCTTAATGGCCTAAAACACAGAATAATGATACACTAGTAGAAGTGACATAGTTTATCCTATATCCTGTCCTATACTATTAAACGTGCAATATTTGTAGTCAAAAGAAAATAGGGGACCCTAAGTATTTTTTTATTTGTAAGTAGCATAAAAACAAAACAATTATTATAAGAAAAACGGCTTTTTTAGGGTTCCGTACCTCAAAAGAAAAAAACGGAACCATTATAGGATTACTTTGTTGTCCGTCTGTCTGTCTGTCCGTCAAGACCCTTTATCTCACGAATGGGTAGAGGTATCAGGTTGAAATTAATACCATATATTAAAGTCCATGAACCACACAAGATCTGAAAATTTCAATTTTTACAACGACGCAATCAAAAGATATGGCTTTTTATGTCCTCACCTCCATACATTTATTCAAAAAAGCAAAACCTACAGGGTACTTCCCGTTGACCTAAAATTATGAAATTTGGCAAGAAGCTAGGTCTCACAGTACAAATAAAGGGAAAAGTCTAAAATCATTAAATATTTAAAATTTTCTCACAACTTATAGAAACCAATTAAGGTGAGCTCCCGTTTCAAGAACTTTTCTATAAAAGAGGGGTCAAGTTGGATGGTCGTGGAGTTTTTAAAATCAAAGAGCAAAAGATTTTAGTATATCATATGGTAGATAGGTACGGAACCCTTAGGGCGCAAGTCCGACTCGCACTTGGCCGGTTTTTTTTTATTTTGAGGTACGGAACCCTAATATTCAGGTAAAGAAAGAAAAATTCGGGCTCTCCTTACAAAATTGCAAATTTGATTGTACAGTTTGTATGAAGAGGCTGATGTTTTTTTTATTTCCTGAAAACTTTCCAACCTGTCCCTTCCACCCTGTATATAAGATTGACATACGTACATACATAACATTACGCCTCGTTCCCGTCTGGGTAGGCAGAGACCACAGTTCTCCACCTGCTACGATCTTGACATACTTCCCTTGCTTCCTGTACTTTCATCAATCCTTTCATACATGCTCGTCTGTTTAGGGTACTTTGAACCTGGCTTTTATTCAGAACGTCCTGATTTTGGTCCTGGTACGTTACCCGAGGCCTTCCCCTTCCAACGTTCCCATTCACTCTCGCCTTGTAGATCTCTTTCGTCAATCTTCTTTCATTCATCCTCTCTACATGACCAAACCATCTCAGCATCCCTTTCTCAATTTTAGTCACTACGTCTTCTTTTACGCCACAACGTTCTCTTATCACACTATTTCTAATCCTGTCACTCAGTTTCACACCAATCATACTCCTAATGAAATGTTGCGTGACAGCTTATGTCAATCCCATACATTTTTATTCTGTTTTATTATAGCGTTTGCGCTAGTATAGAAAGCCACTTGTGTCAGGGTCCTGGTTACAATGGTGCTCATATTTAAGACACTAGGCCGCTTCTAGAGTTTTACGTTCTGTGTCCAAAAATACTGTAATTTATTCTCATTGAGTGAACTTTCCAAATTAATTTACTTTGTTTTTCGATGTGGAAATAGGTTAATTGAGGATTTTCGGGCTTATTTTGTTTGCTGAATAATTTTTAAGAAACCGATTTGTTTTTTATCGTTTTCCTTGAAGGAAAGATACAAAAAAGCATTAGTTTATTTAAATGCGTGGTACTTTGGAAGGGATTTACCATAGTCACCACGCTTGCGGCTTACGACCGCTGTTGTTGGTGACCGCAGTGTGTAAGATGGCACGATACACTACTGCTGCCCATCCTCCGGTTCATAAGCCCTTAGTCGCGTCTTACGACACCCACGGGTAGAGATGGGTTGATAATGTTCTTCGCCGGCACCACACGAACGTATTATAATACCTTAATACCATAAAATAAAAAAAATAGTACTTAAAAATGAGGAGCGGGGAAGGCGGAATTTTAATACCATCCAAAAAAAATGCAACAGCTATTATGTTATAAGAAGGAAAAGATTTGTAAGTTTAATTGTAAGAAGTAAAATAAAGTATTACATAGGGTCCTACTACATAAAATAACATAATTTAAGCATGTTAATTAGACCTTGAAACTGAACAACTTTCACAAAGGAACATAAGTGAAAATACGAAAAAAACATATTGACCTCCCATACAGAATGCGCTAGTTGAGTAGTTGATTCAGTTTATATAGGAATTTTTATCGACACTATTATTTTAAAGAGGTAAAGTTTTGTAAGTTTGGATGTAAGAAGTAAAGTTAAGTATTTTTTATTCATATTAGGATATTCTTTTATGACGTGAGTTAAACCACATCTCTTCACAAAAACCGTCTGTCTGTCAAAGTGAGAATCGGACTCACATACTAAGGGTTCCATACCTATTCACTACGAGTATTGATACTGACATTCTGACATCCGCTGGTCTTTACTTGGAATTGGTCACTGGTCGACATTTTTACTCGCATAAGTGCATTTCAACATTCAACAATTCAAAATGTTTTAACTATTCTTCGCAGTTAAAATTTAAATTGTCTTTTCCTTCTAATTTAGATATACTAAGATATTTAAGAAAATCAACTTCTTTGTTTACTTAACTACTGATTTATTTTATATTATGTTTTAATTTAGAGGCACTGCTCAACATTGTAAGCCAACCTGTGGCCGACGATGTTGGTGTCACAATTACTAATTATCTAGTATAAAAATTTATTATAAGTTTTAATTGTGCTCACTGTTTGTTAGCCCTAATAAATAAATCCAACTAATATTATAAACGCGAAAGTTTGTAAGTATGTATGGATGGATGGATGTTTGTTACTCTTTCACGCAAAGACTACTGAATGGATTTTAATGAAATTTTACAATAATAATAGGTCTTTACCTATGAAATTGCCGAAATTTTCTTACAGATTAATGAGATGAGATCATAATTCCTATAATTCTAATGCAATTTTGTTCATTTTCTCATATTTGAAAGTTGAATTCAAGGTTATCAATTTACGCATAAAATAAAGTTTTTATTTTTAGTTTGATATATAAAATTAAAGGTTCGAAAATTGTTCGTCTTAAATGTCGTCCGATTTCATCATTAGATTTGTTATATTTTTTTACAGATAATATTTTTCGAAAATTAAATTTAAGCTTCTGTTAGCTTAATGTCTTCCCAATAATGCTAAAAAAAATGGATTTATAAGTCCTAAGAAAAATGCAAAAATGTTAGTATTGAAAATTGAGTTTACCTAAAATTCGCCATACAAAACGGCAATTTCATAGGTAGAGACCTAATATAGCTTATACACCAGAATAACACACAGGCTACAATTTATAAACCTGCGCAGACGAAGTCGCGAGCACCAGCTAGTAAATAATAAATAAATAAATTAACAAACCGCGCGCCCCGTGCCCCGGCCAGTGATCAAATTCTAACCCTATTTTATTTGATTATGGCTTATAAGCTTAGTAGTACCTAACTGTTAGTGTAAGTTGTATTATTAATGAATAAATAAATGGTACTATATAAAGTCCTTTTAATTAAAATTATATTTGCGTCCACTTAAACCTGACCCTCTTTGATATGAACTTACTTCAAACGGGATTTGGTTGTGACAAAAGTAACAAATTTCATGATTCTGGGTCAACGGGAGGTTTTGGTTTGGTTCATATATGTATGGAGATGGGGATATAAAGTTGCTGTGTCTTTTGATTGTGTGTCATCCCCTTACCGGTTTGTGCAAAAAAGGGTCTTGAGAGACAGACAGACATACAGACGGATAACGAAGTAATCCTATTAGGGTTGCGTTTTTTTCTATTGAGGTACGGAACCCAAAAACAGAAACGACTTTTGATTGTATTTAATTCATCATAACATCCCATGAACGTCCACTACAGGACAGGGAGCTCCCTCCAGAATTCTAGCTTTAGCTGGAAAAATGTGGAGCGGAAGTACCATAGTCACCTCGCTTGTTAGCGTTACGGCTGGCACTATGGACCGCGGTTGTAGGTGACCGCAGTAAGTAAGATGTTAGATACAAAGGAGGATGCTGCTGCCCATCCTCCAGTTAACCCTTAGTCGCCTCTTACGACACCCACGGGTATGTATGGGTTGGTACTATTCTTTGCCGGCACCACACGGGGTATTTAATTAATAAGAGGTAAACTCCGAAACTGCTCCTTCGATTTCAAAAACACATTCTCCAACATGTAGAATAGACCTTCAGACGGGCAGAGGCTCCTTTTACTACGGAGAAATCTCAATTACTCCAGTAAAAATACGGTTATGCAAAACATTAAATGTTAATAGCTACTTGTTGTGTATATCGTATTTAAATATGATGTTAAGATACAATATTTACGAATCCAC
The DNA here is from genome assembly GCA_947532105.1 of Athrips mouffetella. Taxonomy (NCBI): domain Eukaryota; kingdom Metazoa; phylum Arthropoda; class Insecta; order Lepidoptera; family Gelechiidae; genus Athrips; species Athrips mouffetella. Next base: position 2,940,719 of record OX383975.1, on the reverse strand, counting down.
CTAAAATTTTAATCGGAATATTTGTTTCGAAATACAGCTTAGGAAAAAATAGTAATAGACAATTATATACTTTATATCGTAGATAAACGTATATTTTACATATAGGCATCGAAATCCACCTTAAATATATTTAAAAATATCATTTTTTTCTTCAAAGTATAAAATCGACACTTATTTTCATATATAAGGCCCAATAAAGTCGAGGTAAAATAATAAAAATAAACTGAGCTAAACTTAACCTTTTTAAATGTAAGTGATTCTTATATATATTTTCAGAAATCCCATATAAAATACAAAAAAAGTTTTTTTTAATTGGTGGTTTACAAAGATTTTGTAAAAATTTATGTTGGATTTGCCAAAAATGTGAGTACTTAGCACTATTTAAATTATTAGAAAGCAAAACGGCTCTATTACTATTTTTGGTTGCGAAAATAAACTTTATCTACTCCCGTACCGAAATATTCCGAATTCGAAACCAATGACAGATTCGAAATTGAGGTCATTGTCCGCTGTCATTTTCATTTCCACACTGTTCCATACTACGAGCAGTACGGAAATGGAGTATGGATTTTAATTCCGCAACTGTTATAATACATAATTTTCAATCTGCATAGGCTAAGGCAATACTACCACAGTACTACATACAGCCTATTTTAAAGTAATTTTGTAAAAATACTTTTTACTGGGGTGACGACTGCCTACCTATATTTAAAAGAAAACGGAGAATACCAGGCGTGATTAGGAGTACATAAATCGACAAGAAGCTGACAGTTGGCTCGCTTCTATATAAAGTGACATTGGCAACAAAAGAAGTGAATTGAACAAAATGGAAAGTATGTACCAGGAGAACATGATTCTACAAGAGGCTGTCAGTAACCATATACATGAAATTAATGTTAAAGCAACGCCATCCACAAGCTCTGGATCTGGAATAACTTCGGGAATAACTTTAATTAACTGTACTAACTGTCCTCTTAGTTCAATAAATTGATCACTACTTTTTTAAAAAAAAAAATATTTCGTCGGTCGTAGATAAAGTTTTGTATGCAACTATACGTAATTAGTCATTTTAACACTCGATCTATACTATTTTGATACTCGGCTGCGCCTCGTATCAAAAACCAGATCTCGTGTTAAAATTACTCTCATTACGCAACAGTTGCATAAATAACTATTATTTAAATTTCGTGGTAAAAAAGTTTAATAATACAAAAAGGGTAATATTTTTAGGTGGATTCATGTATAATATGAAATTATGTATACATAGCAAGCCGTAAATAAAAACAATAATCTATTAACATTTTTTTCCGAAATTCCATATTTTTTAAATCTTTGGACGGCAAAATAAATAAATAAATGGGGTTAATTTAGGTGGATTCTATTAAAAAGCTTTACACAGAAATATAATCTATCGATCTGAAAAAGAAACACGGCTATTACAAATTATTTCCGTTTCGCCATACAATCTCTCGTAATTTTACTGGAGTAAATCCCAGGGAAAAAACGTTTAATTCTAGAACTACCAAATCGATCCCGAAAATTCTTTCACTTATTAAGTGAAAGACTAACATAGATAGTCTACTTTTCAATGTTCCCAGAATTTCCTTTCTACGGGAAAACATCATGCTCCCACGAAGAAATGTTCAAAATGAACGAAGTTGCGGGAAAAACTAGTATTATTATAAACAACAAGCTAATTTAGTCTCCTAAGCAAACTTGGCTGCGCTGCGTCGCTCCCTCCAATCAGAGATCGATACCCCATCATAATCTCCGGATGTGATGCAGACAGACAGAATATTCAAGCACGATTGTACACAGATGCATAAATACACATATACATAGGATCTCTAGTCAAACACTGAAATGTTTCATTAAAAAATAAACTAATTATCCATAATACATTTTTTAGGTTATTATCATCATAACATCCCATGAAACGTCCACTACAGGACAGGGAGCTCCCTCCAGAATTCCGGCTATTGCTGGAACAATATGGAGGGGAAGTACCTTAGTTAGTCACCACGCTTTATGAGCGTTGCGGTTGGCACCATGGACCGCGGTTGTTGGTGGCGATACACAGAAGGATGCCGCTGCCCATCCTCTGGTTCATAGACCCTTAGTTGCCTCTTACGACACCCACGGGTAGAGATTGGTTGGTACTGGTGTTTGCCGGCACCACACGGGACTATTTTTAGGTACTTATTACCAAAATCATAACTATATATTTATTTTTGATCAATGATTATTTGCATGACCCAAGCAACATGATTAAAAATATATGAAACATTTTTGGCCGGACCATATACGGACAGCAGCACAACATTTTGTAAGGAGTTGACTTCAGTGGGCCTTGGCTATGACCGAAAATGGTCGGATAATGATGTTAGGCGGAGAGCGCGCAGTTGGCAACCCTACCTCATCCGGTATCAATCAGCGACCTATCTAGGCTGCTGCACAATGAAATGGTAAAGTCTTAAAAAACAGGGTTGCCTGGGCGAAACCTAGCATGTTTTGTACAGTCAACAAAAGACTGGATATTTTTTACCACTTCATGTTTCAAGTAAAGTACATGCATAAGTATTAATTAATATGTACTAAAATAACCAGGGTTGCCTTGCCTAAACCTGGTAACTTAAGGAGGTGCAATGTGATTTTGCTATGTCAACTCACTAAGTATAATGGTTAAGCAAATAGTGTAGGCAACGAAGCAGTTGACCCCAACATAAATTTCTCAGGCAGATTTGATTTGACAGGATGATAAAGAATCATGAATAAATGTACATACATACATAACATCACGCCTCTTTGTAATTTTTGTATGGAAAAATTAAAAGTAACGATTTTTTGTGGATTTTTTTATAGAAGTTTTGTCTCTAGTGGTTAGTAGAAGGTTAGTCTGTTGTGTAATACCCCGGCAAAGTTTCATCGACTGAGGATTTAATGCGGGGGGGTTTTCATACAAAGATACGCTTCGTTGCCTAGAATAAAAGCAATCCTGTTGGTTTTGATACTTTCTAATTAGTTTTTTTGCATGCATTATATGTTTTCTTGTATACGATTTGATAAAAAAGTAAACAGTTTTTTGTTGACTGTACAAAACGTGGCAACGTTTTTTTAAACTCCCCATTTCATTGTGCAGCAGCCTAGTTCGGTCGCTGTCTGATGTCCCATGAGGTAGGGTTGCTGACTGTCCGCTCTTAGTCTACGTTGATATACTTATAAAAATTATTTCGACCAGAAAAAGAAGCCCCAATATTTTTTCTAAAAACTCATTTTAACCCCAAAAACTTATCCAAAGGGTTATAAAATATAAATTAATTATAAGAAGGGAAGGTTCCCTTTAGGAGGAAAACTTGGAAACTTGGGAAAGTTGGAAAGGTAAAGAAAGTTGAAACTGTTTCTGAAAAGGATATTTAGGGTTCCGTACCCCAAAAGAAGAGTAGAAATATATTGAAGAAACCAGTGATCGCTATACCTAATCACACAATTTTCACAGTTTTCGCTAAATGTTTAATAATTTTATAAATATAATAAATTTTCTGACATGAATTTTAATAATGAAATCCAATTGTAATTAATAATGCATGCAATTATTTTATTTAACGTTATAAAATTTTACTTATTAATATTGTAATTATGATTAGTTAATTGTGATTATTGTAATTATGATTCATCATCATAACATCCCATGAAAAGTCCACTACAGGACAGGGAGCTCCCTCCAGAATTCTAGCTATTGCTGAAAAGATGTGGAGGGGAAGTACCATAGTCACCTCGCTTGTTAGCGTTACGGCTGGCACCATGGACCGCAGTTGTAGGTGACCGCAGTAAGTAAGATGTAAGATACAAAGGAGGATGCTGCTGCCCACCCTCCAGTTCATAACCCTAAGTCGCCTCTTACGACACCCACGGGTATGTCTGGGTTGGTACTATTCTTCGCCGGCATCACACGGGTAACTATGATTAGTAATTCGTAATGTAATAAGAAAGGTGGATCATAACAGCATTCAAGTTGTTAATAACAATAATAATAATGTTTCTATTTAAGTCGCGAGTGAATAGGCTTCTTCTGGGCAAGCTCGTTCCATCGTCGACCTCATCTCTGTCCTCAAGGCTAGATCGAGGTCAAGAGTAAGCCCATACATAGTAAAAAAAAAAACATCTTATTGTTTACCTGTCATGAATAAGAAGTTTGAGTTTGAAAAGCAACGCTGCCGTCCATAAGCTAAAATGCCGTTAACCAACATCTGCTCGATTTTCACTTTTTAATGGTATCAATATCACAAAATAATTCTCTATCGACCTATCTAGGTCATATTTTTCTATCTTATTTAGTTTCTGAAATAAATAAAAGAAACTTGCCGTTAAATGACTGATTTTCCTTTGCAAACACAGCTATAATGCGATTAACTACAATTGCATAGCTAAAATGCCGTCAAAATAGAATAACTTATATTTTCATAACAATTTTACTCTCAGTTGCAAAACTTAATTGCCGTTAACTCATTTTTGTAAGCTACATTGCGATTAAAATACATTTAATGTATTATAGTTATGCTTACTTTCAAATTTGTAGAATATGACCCTAGACTAAAATGCCGCTAAGTGAAAATGCTACACAAGAATGTGATTAAAGGATCTTAACGGCAATTTAGAAATTTATTTGCCAAATAATTATTCGAATTTTACAATTTGTGCTCTCATCATTAACGACAAAATTTGACTAACATTGTAAATATTTGCATATTAAGACATAGCTAAATTGCGGCTATCCAACTTTACAACACTAAAGTGCCGTCAACTGAACTACACGGTTTGATTCGGGCGGCGTCGAAACGGAATGATTCAATTCAACATGCGGATATTGCCTCTGCTTTCTTTGTTATTCTCATTTCATAGACGAAGAAACTCAAAAAGATTGTAAAAACTATAACCTGTATTTGCACCCAGAAATGAGATAAAAAATAAAAATTAAACAAAACGTTAAAAATAATACGGAAAGTATTAAGATTAAAATACAATCACTCATGAATCAGGAGGCAGAGAAAAACACGGGAAAAGGAAAGAAATTTTAGAAAGTAGAAATATAATTCTATTCTACAACAACGAAAAAGTGAAGCAAAAATTAGAAAAATATGAGAAAGTGGTGTGGTGAAAAATGTATGAAAAAATGTGTTTCTATATTCAGCCAAGAAGATCGAGCAGCAATCAATACCACGTTCTGGAACATTTCATGGCAACAGCAGCGTTCACTTATAAGAGCACACACTTCAGTAGCAATTCCAAAGAGAAAAACTACCAGCGACCCGAAAAGAAATCCAAGAAGAATATTTACATTTAAAAAACTAGATGACACTAGAGTGGAAGTATGCAAAATATTTCTTTTGACTACTTTGGGTTATGAAAAAACCAATGACAGATCTTATACAACGATTTCACAGACCAATCTACCGATAGTCGAGGAAAGCACCACAAAACACCAGCATTTGAACGTGATTTACTGACTCAATATATTGAATCGTTTCATCCACAAGCACATAATCTAAGGATAAAAGTACGCTAGCTAACATGCACCTATGCGACGATACTTACCTAGTGACTCTAACATTGCCCAAATGCATAAACATTTCTTGAATCCAGAAAAAACTGTTTCTTTTAAACTTTATAGGCAACACATACAGAAATTGAATATATGTTTTACTTTTCTTGGAAATTATAAGGCGAAATATGCAAATCTTATAACTTTCACAAAAATTAAACGTCCCATAATGCCAAAAAACAGACCAAAGCAGATTGTACCCTTTGCATGCAGTGCAGAAAACTTTACAAGAAACACAAAGGGGAAGACCAAAGAAATCCAGAAAAACATTACAGTGCTGATTTAGGATGCTGCTTAGAATGGAAATGTTTAATGCTGCAATATTTTGTTATCGGCTTGTGGTGTATAATGAAACATTTGCACAACTAGGCAAGATCAATACCGAATCTAAGTCACTTACGGTCATTTGGCATGAATGCATTTACCATTTTCTTCTTCGTAACAGAGACGTTAGTACCTTGCATATTTGGATAGACAACTGCAGCGCACAAAAAAAAATTGGTCACTTTATTCACTTTTTGTTCACTTGGTCAACAGTGATGACATTGCCTCAGAAAAAAATATTCTGTACTATTTTGAACCAGAACACACATTTATGTATCACCAAATAGAGCTTGCCATGAAGAAGAAAAGGCAAACTCTATGGTTTTACTGACTTTGATGATCTTCTTCTTTTGAGTCGATTCTGGCGTGATTTATACTGTATTGGACCAATACTCCGCCGCCATCGGACAGCATTATCGGTGGCCTTGTAAAGGTCTTCGCGCGAGCAGGTAGAGATGCACGCAGGGCAGGTCAAAAGGTGTACCATCGTTTGCGGAGAGAAGCCACAGAGACAAGCAGGATCTGCGCCAAAGCCTGACTTGCACATATTTTCGTTACTCTGAACGACTTGGGTCCGGAGTATGTTTAATGACTTCCAAGTCGGCCAATCGCTCAGACACTGGGATAATTGATGCAATGGGTTATCTCTCCTGTGAGAGTCTAACATGGATTTTGGAGGCTTCGTCATTTGCTGGACGCACGACCTTCATTAAGCTACGTCTACTTTTGAGTCTCTGAGGTACCGAGACATGGTGGGTGCCGGGGATCTGAGTCACACTTACTTCTTTCTATAAAGCTTGCTACTTATCTGTGGATATCCGGGGGGCTATACCTGCTAGGGAATACAGCATACCCACAGGTTGGCTTGAGACATCCAGTAATAATTCGGCATGTGTCATTCAGTGCTGTATCCACTAACTGCATGTATGCGGAGCGGCTCCTGATCGAGCTAGTGTACTCGCCTGCTGAAAAAGAAAGAGCCAGCCCCGTCGTCCGCAGGACTTGAGGTGAAGCTCTCCATTTGGTGGATGTGAGACTGCTCAGAAGGTTATTGCGGGCGCCCACTTTCTGCTTGGTGTTAAGACAGTTTGTACGTCAGGGCCGTATCCAAGGTGATACCGAGTTATTTCAATCTTCGAAGATGCAGTGGCGTCAATCAACAAATCCAAAGTGACTGTAAAGTCTATGGAAACAGAAGATTTTGTTGACGTACAAAATTATGTATCGGACTGGAGAGTTCAAAACTCAAACCCACGAGCATATTTATAAGATATGGTTAAGATTTGTTTCACCCGAAAAAGTTACGATCTTATGTACAAAATTATTTTGAGTACGAGTAGACTGAGGTGCGCTTTTTAAATGACAAATATTTAAAGAACCCAAGTATTACGAAATTGGAATTTCACTCGCAACCAAAATGCATTGAGTCTAAAAGAAAAGCTGAAATCATTCAGAAACTTATCATCAAGCATAATACCCAAATACAAACAGCAATTTTGGATTAATTTGCCTACAAACAACGTCAATCAAAATGAAAAAGACACAAGTGATACTAGAAATAAGAGAAAACAATGTCATGACTGATTGCTGATTAAGTATTAAGTAATAGGTAAGGACTCACTCAATACGCTTTGTATTAGACAACTATTATAGGTTGAAAGTTGTGCATATTAGTCATTAAAAACTAATTATTATTTACCAAAGTAGGTGATATTTGCGGACTAAGTTTGTACGTTTATATTTTTGAGAGGTTTTAACATTTTGCTTTTAATTAGACGTATTTTTGTTATCATGAACACTAACTTAGCAGGCAGAATTGTGTTTTTCAGTTTTTAATTTACTTGATAATACTGAACTTTGAGAATTTGCCTTATGAATACGTATAGTAATGGATGTTTCAATTGTAAACCTGAGTTGTGAAAATAAACTGTACCTTCCTGTTTTGAAAACGCTGAACTGTGTACCTAAAAAAAACCTGCCTAGGTAATAAATATTATTAATAATAATTTTAATTGATGTCACTTTCATTACATTTTCTTAGAAAAAGCCTGAAAATTATCATGTTGATTGTTTAATAAATAGCATATCCTAATTTGAAATAAAGCTTTTTTCATTTTGCACTTTAAATAAATTTTTTTGGATTCTTTCAGTTATCTTATAGTGTTTACTAAGCTAAATTGCCATTAAGTATAAAGGTTTGAAACTAAACTGCAATTTAGCGTTGCAATAAAACCCAAAAAAAATACATAAAAACTATTTCATAAATTTAAACTTAAATAGCTTGCCTTAAATGCCGTTATATGACTATAGTAGCATAAAAGTTAAGTAGTTAAGTCTTGTGACCAGAAAACCAGAGTTCAAACTTTAATGCTGTTAAAGTACTTAGCGACATTTTAGTGAAGTATTTATGAAAAAGTAATCTTGTATTTTACAAGACAATAAAATACATCAAATATGAAACGCTAAAATGCCGCTAATATAACGTTAACGGCATTTTAGTGGTGTTTTTATGAACAAATTAATAAAACAAAACTAACTGCGAACAGAAATTTTCAAATATTTCCGTGATACCTTTCTATTACGTTTTGAAAATAAAATCATCGTAAAGTTCACTTAAATACCTTTTCAATGATATGTCAAAGTTGTAAATAACTGGTTTATTTATCAAACAGCATCGATTTTGTCTTCAATGCCGCGTAAATCGAAATTCCATTTTCGTAGATAACGGCATTATAGCTTGTGGACGGCAGAACGGGACCCTTGCGGAAGACACTTTTAACAGGAGTATATTGTATTCTGTGCTTTTAACCGTTGGTGGTTGGTCCCATCTACAGTCACTGACACTGGTCGTTAAGCCAAGTGATAACCTATTTGGTGACTGAAATTCTAATACAAATCAAACAAAAAAAGCCGACCAAGTGCGAGTCTGAATCGCGCACGAAGGGTTCCGTACTTATACCACTATACAGTCTTAGTTATGAACGTGCAGTCACGCAGAAATGTGCGTTCGAGTCCGACACGCACTTGACCTGTTTCTGTTGTTTTTAGGGTTCCGTACCTCAAAATAAAAAAAACGGAACCCTTATAGGATCACTTTGTTGTCCGTCTGTCTGTCTGTCAAGACCCTTTTTCTCACGAACGAGAAGAGGTATATTGATAACGAATATTAAGGTCCATAAACCACACAAGATCTGAAAATTTCAATTTTTTACAATGACGCAATCAAAAGATATGGCTTTATATGTCCTCATCTCCATACATTTATGCAAAAAAGCAAAACCTACAGGGTACTTCCCGTTGACCTAAAATTATGAAATTTGGCAAGAAGCTAGGTCTCACAGTACAAATAAAGGGAAAATTCTAAAATCATTAAATATTTCAATTTTTCTCACAACTAATAGTAACCAATTAAGGTGAGCTCCCGTTTCAATTACTTTTCTATAAAAGAGGGGTCAAATTGAATGGTCGCGGAGTTTTTAAAATCAAAGAGCAAACGCTTTTAGTATATAATATGGTAGATAGGTACGGAAACCTTAGGGCGCGAGTCCGACTCGCACTTGGCCGGTTTTTTTGTTATAAATTTTCACGCTTGTGAGTGTTCCCGTTTTTACGATTGAGCTAAAACAAAAATCAAGCAAAAAATGCAAAACACTTTTATCGTAGGGAAGCCCTCCTTATCTGGGGACACTACCGTAGCAAGGGCACTACCTAACTTTTCTCGAAGCGCTTCGTTATTTTTTGAACTCATCTTAGGTTTGGTTTTTATGAGATAAACAAAAATTACAGGATATGATGTCAATTGTAGACTTATTAAACATAGTACCTGGTCAACCGAGCTTCGCTTTATAATAGCCGCCTCAACATTGAAATATCATCGGATGATCAAGTTATGACACCCGCCAACAGATGGCGCTGTAGGTTTTTGTCTACAACGCGGTAATGCTTAAAAATACTAAATTTTTTATGTTAAAAACATTAATAGCCGGTTATTATTTAGCTGTATGTTGCTCACAACACAATCCTGATCTGAACAATATTTTTAAATAAACATGGAACAAAAACACGACAATCAAAATATTCTCGATTTCCGACCAATTGGAAAGTTGTCCAGTTTCATATTCTGAGTAACATACCAGAATACCAATAACACAATCCCATAAAATTTGTTTACAGGTGTAAAGTTAACCAAGTATTTTTAATAGTTTCACAAGCCCCTTATTGTCTTTTGAAAAGCTAATTCCGAAACATAGACTTAGCTGTCTTCGCTCTTAATATTCGATATCAACGTATCTTATTACGAATAATGTCTAAACCAGACTAACGCTTTTGCAACCAAAAGCCAATCCCAACCTACTCTGAACACTGTCAAACTAAAATCCCTTTGACCTACACCTTGGCGTAGAACTTTCGCAACTGCAAACAAAACGTTGCATCGGCAAGCTCAAACGAATTTAATTTTGCAGTGGGTGAAGTTTAATTTGTTTGATAAAGAAGGGACGGTTGGAGTTTGTGGACGGCAAATATAAGTTTGCACAGACAGGTTCGCAGGGGAAATTATGGAAATCGAGGTGGCTAGGATAGTTGGCAGCTATTTTGTCAGATAAACGATATTTGTTTAGTTCGATTAAGGTTTCGAGAAGGTATTCATTTGAGTATTGATTTTGTGATTTTGAGGCAATGACTAGCTGGTAACATTGAAATATGTATTTCGCAGGCAAATTGTATATTTCGCCGTTTACAATCGGCGGGCAAACTGTAAACGGTCGGCAAATTGTAAAACGGCGCCGGCAGATTGTAAACGGGTTTAGATCACTGGTGCATTTTAGGTTCGTTATACTCGGGATAGGTTATATTATACGAACAAAACGAAATAGACTGGGATGAATTTCATAATTTGGCTCTCCTTAGGGTCAGAACTTAAATGGGACCAGATCTGACAGTCAATTTTGTCTGGGGTTTTGAACACAGCAGAATTCAAAAATCAATGTTGTGAAGCCGAAATACTTACTAGGCCAAAAAAGTCAAACAATAACCTAGGCTAAATTACTGTAAGAGGTTTCTTGTTTTAAAGGTGTTCCTTAGGTCCCCCTGAAAATATCTGGAAAATTCTCCGTTGATCCCATGTATTTCAGCCTACTATATTTCAGCTACTATAGGTGACATTGAAATAAAGCAGGTGTCAACAGGTTGGTAATTTTATAACAATTAAAGTAACGTTAACGATTCACATCTATCTTTAACCGTTTCTGAGATAAATGAAAAAAACTAAAATCAGGGACCTGTTTGAGGGTGGGGAGGGGGGAGCGTACATGGGATCAACGGAAAAATTTCCAGATATGTTCAGGGGGACCTAAGGAACTGTTTTTGAACAAAAAACCTCACACCGTGAATTAGCCTAGGTTATTTTTTGTTTTTTTTTGAACTAGTAGGATTTCGGCTTGACAACATTGATTTCTAGATTCTGTGATGTTCAAAACCCCATAAAACCTTTGTTGTCAAAAATGATCCCGATTTGGTTCTGAGAACATTTAATTATCATTTATTTCCTACTCTGAAACGAATTATGCGCTGTTTTGTGAAATGCCGCGACAATATGTAAAACGAGGAATTATAAATTTCTCGGCATTTTGTATAATGCCAAGGCATAATGTAAAACTACGAATTATACAATTTGCCTGCAACATGTTTATGAGGTCCTAATGAAATAGTGAACATAATTGTAGCATGTTACTCAGATTATAAAACTGTACAACTCTTCCTAAGGGACATACTCGTAGGTCCAAATATGAAAACTAAATTTCAACTTCCTAATAGAGACTGCGTAAGTTGATAGCGCATTTTCTATAGGAAGTAAAGTTTTTTTGTATGTTTCTTGGGAAAGTTGTTCAGTTTCGTTGACTGAGCACGCCCTTTCAGTTTTCGGTACACCGTCCCTTACACCCTGTATTATACAGGGTGTTAATTTGATTGCGTGCCATAGCTTAGGGGGTGTTTCAGTAACGATAAAGGAACACAAAAAAAATATTAAGAAAAATCCTACTTAAAAAAAATTACTCCATTGAAACTAAACTAACGCGGAGGGCCACCGCGCTATCACCGAGCCTCGAAATAATTCTTTCTTTTTTTGTGTGTGACTCTAATTTTCCCTTCATACTTTAACGGGCTTAGGACCGTCAAAATGTAATACCTAATAAATTATAAAAAAATATATCATTGAAAAAAAAAATTAAGTAGGATTTTTTTATATATTTTTTTTGTGTTTCTTTATCGTTACTGAAACACCCCATAAGCTATGGCACGCAATAAAATTAACACCCTGTATAGGCAATGTACAGGGTAAACAGTTAATTTCTTCGAAAAGGTAATAAAGTGCGGTTTGTAAAACATCTTTCGCTGCGAGTCCCTTATCAAAACCAAAAAAAAAAATTACTTACTTCCTGTGGGTACTGTCAAGAGCACATCAAGCTTGACACATTAGACTTTTTACCTTTCTCATTTCAATAGACGTACGGGCTAGAGTCACATTGCGAGTGTCCAGTTTGACCTTTCGTTGACTGTACTAAGTACGAAGTGCCCCGATCAGCTGACTATTTTGTATGGGAACCCCCTCCTTGAAGGAACGCTAAACCTAGTGGTACTGTTTTTAGCCCTTCGTTGTAGCATAGGACAATAGTTACAAAGAAGTACCACTTTATTTCAAATATCTTTTCATCAATACAAAAATATTTTTCTCAACATTTTCCACATAAACACGTGAAAACTAAAAACAAGATCCGGATTTATCCAGCTGCAACCGGTTCTGTGAACTGAAGTTAATTAGTGGACTAGTGACTCTGTAATCCGCAATCTGGTACCAGGAAGAAGAATTGAAATAAGGATTTTTATTGAGGACGCAAAGATATAGATTTCTTTTAAAAAATATTGTTCTGTATTTCTTTTTAGGGTTCCGTAACCAAAGGGTGAAAAACGGGACCCTATTAATATGCCTCCGACACACCCTGGATACTACAAACATCGAGCGGGAATTTGAAATTGGAAGGTCGCGTAGGCCCGCATTCAGTACAAAAGACCCTCAGAAGGACCACGAGAATCTCGCAGGCGAGTGCGCGCGGGGGTGTGGGTTGGATTGCAAGGGGACCGGAGAGTAGTACTATTACTTTATTCTGTGCCTCCGATGCATTTCTGTCTGTCTACAGTAAACAGCAGCCAGACCCCTGTTGAGGCCCCTATCGAAGCACGAAAAACAAATAAACTACTACTTTATCTAAAACAAATTCTTCGCGTAAGTATTTTTCATGGATTTTCCAGCCTAGTCTGGCAATACAGGTCGACACTAAGGTTTTGCCTTTCAACCAACTAGATTTATTGACAAAAAACCCACACCGGATCGGGATACTGTATTTAATAAAAGAAAGGAAAGCCGAGGAACTTTTACAGGGAGGTACTCAGCAAGTGCCAAAATTTTTGTACTTCTGACATACCTCTAGGAGATCTCTTTAAACAATGTGTAAGAAAATTAGTATGCACTTCTTCTTCTTCATATTTTCGTGTCGACGCAAATCCTATAAAATGAAATGAATTTTGCCCAGTACTCAGCTACGAGAATGGCATTTTGTGAACCCCCACCTATGTCGGTTTTCCTTGCACTAGAGTACGAGTAGCATGTTACTTCTATACTATTACTAGCTGTGCCCGCGGCTTCGCCCGCGTAATATTCAGACAATTTGCAGTCTCTCCCTCTCCCCCTCCATCACCCTATCCCACTCCCTCTTTCTCTACCTCCATCCCACTTCCTCTCCTTCCTTCCTTCTCCCTCTCCCTATTCCTGCCCCTAACCCTACCTCTACTCCTATCCCTATCCTTAACGCCGTCTTCAACGCTATCCCTATCCTTATATAAACATAGAAACGATACCCATATTGATTTTTAGACATTATAACCAGGGAATGATGGTATTTCACGTCCACCACCTTAGATTTCAAAATTGTTGTAGTTTTCGTAATCAGCGATCTGATAAACCATACAATCGACACCCATATTGATTTTTACACATATCAACCCTATCGCACCCCAACCCCATCCCCAAGGGATGATGGTATTTCACGTCCACCACATTGGATTTCAAAATTGTTTTAGTTTTTGTAATCAGCAACCCGATAAACCATACAAACGATACCCATATTGGTTTTAAGACTTTTTCACCCCATTTCCCTCTTTAAGGGGTTGAATTTGGGGTGGAATTTCAATACCAGTGATGTATGTTCCACAGAATTACAACCCTAATGCCTAAATAATAAATTTAGTGGATATTACTTTGAAATGAAGGAGTTTCAACTTCTTCCCCTTTTCACCCCTTAGGGTGTAGAATTTTCAAAAACCCTGAGACACGTAAAACTTAATTTTTAGTCATCAGTCTATATACAAATTTTGAAGATCCTAACTTCAAAACTGACGGACTTTCATACAAACTTTCATCCCTTATTTCGCCCCCTTCAGAGATGAATTTTGAAAAATTCTTTAATACGTACTTTTTTTATTTTTTACCATGAGCTCGGAACCAAATTTCTATAATTCTACCTTTAAAATGTAAGACTTATAGACCAATATACGGAAAAAAATCATCCCCTTTTTCACCCCCTTGAATGATGATTTTTAAGAAATGCTTAAATACGTGTTTCTTTATTTTTTACCAGAAGTTAAATTCAAATTTGTGTGAATCTAGCTCAAGAAACAAAGGACTTTCATACAAACTTTCTTCCCTTATTTCACCCCCTTGGGAGATGAATTTTCCAAAATCCTTTCTTAGTGGGTGGTTTTGACGTGCATAGAACCTGTGTACAAAATTTCAGATCTGTATCTATAGCGGTTACGGCTCGGCGTTGATGAATCAGTCAGTCAGTCAGTCAGGACATGCTCTTTTATATATTTAGATAAAATCGTAAATTGAGTTTGTCTTTACATTGAATCTGAAGCGTGTACTATATTTATATCAGATAAGACAAAACATTTAGACAGAACGTACACATTTTTACTCTTAAAAATGTTTGTCCTGAATGGGATCGAACCTGCGGAAGATAGGAAGATCACATGAGCGTCAAGGTAGGTGAAGCACCAAAGATATTTGATAAGAGGTCCATTAAATGGGAACTCAGCCCCACGTACTAAGATAAGATAGTGGGTCCTCAAATACATAACTACGGACCTGGATCTGCCCGTAACATTGACAAATAGTATCGTCGGGGCCCCCGAGCCATACGTTACAAACTCCATTCATGGCTTTTTACTCGCGACTGCTTTGTGGATCGTACCTATATTCGCTGGTGGTGTTTTTGCAGTCGCTACCTGAATTAGATTGATTTTTCTTTCATCTGTGAATAGTATTGAGTTGATGAATGTATTTTGGAGCTTTATTGTTTTCTTGAAGGTTTGTTGATCCTTGGTTTTCTTATTTCATGAAGCTTTTAGAAACTTACTGGTTTACTCGTATACTCTAAATTATCGACAGCGAAATCACCGTCGTCTGCCGTAAAGCAGCAGTTTTGCACTGCTGTGTTTCGGTTCGAAGGGTAAGAGAGACAGTGACAGCACAGAATAAAGTAATAGTACACTCAACAGCACGTCAGTAGAAACACTTTTGGACCTTATGGCGTGGTAATAGAGTTGAAAAAGTTTCTACCGACGAGCGGTTGACCGTACTATCATACAGAACGGACACTCTCCGCCCCCCTTGAAATTTACCCCGCACCCCCGCGCGCACCCGCCCGCGAGATTCTCGTGGTCCTTCTGAGGGTCTTTTGTACTGTATATGCGGGTAGTCCGGGATGTGGTAACAGTGGGTACTATAGGCGGTGGTGACCATTTACCATCAGATAGTCTACCTGCTTGGTAACAAAAAGAAAAGCAAGAAAGAGAAAGAGGAGGTGTGATATTATGTTATTGTGAAAACAGTATTAAAACCTAACCAGATTTTAAGAGTGGATTATAACAACGTTATTTAAAAAGTGATAAAAATGAGAATATTTCTGAATAGCTACTTAGTTACATACATACATACATAATATCACGCCTTGTTCCCGTCGGGGTAGGCAGAGACCACAGTTCTCCACCTGCTACGATCTTGACATACTTCCCTTGCTTCCTGAACTTTCATCAATCCTTTCATACATGCTCGTCGGTTTAGGGTACTTTTAACCTGGCCTTTATTCAGAACGTCCTGATTTTAAGAGTGGATTATAACAACGTTATTTAAAAAGTGATAAAAATGAGAATATTTCTGAATAGGTACTAAGTTGTCTATTAAAAAGCACCTAGGTGACCGAGCTTCGCTCTGTATAATATTAGCTAGAACCCACCAGCAGATGGCGCCGTAGGGTTTCTAAAACGCGCTTTTTTCAAGAAATGTTCAAAAAAACGTAGAACATTAATTTTCCCAGACATGAGACCTATCTGTGCGTAAATCAATTTTTCGCTCTCAAAACTCCCGTTTAAAAAAATTCATAGAAATCGTTGGAGCCGTTTTTGAGAAACCGACTACAAATATAAATATACAAATATTGCTCATTAAATAGTATAGGACAGTATCGTACTATTAAACGAGCAATGGACTTTCTGTATGTTTTCTATGCGTGTTTTCTTGTAATAAATGAGTGCTTTGAAAATGCAGTTCGACATAGAATTAAATTCACATAAACCTGTCTTTTTTCGCTGTGATTGGCTACGATTCACAATGGAGTCTCAAAAAAACTACATTAGCAGCTTAACTGTCCTTTTTATCTGTATGAGTCATTGATTTAATATAAAGAGTGAGACGCATTAAGAGTAAATAGTCAAAAATTGTCGGATCAAAGAAAGCAAAAGTGGGGTGAAAAGAGATGAGTCGACGTGGGTGGGAAGTTGACGTGCTCTGGACTGTACCTACCTACATAGACGTATCCACGTAAAACTTACAGCCGTATCAAGAATACAGCCAACCAGAGATTTTTGCTGAATACTCTATATACCTATCATACAGAACGGCGACTTCCCATTAGACCAACCGCTACGCAGAACTAGTTGTGCCATTTAGGATCTTTTTGTGAGAATACTTCCTTTCAGCACTACACGGACATTCTCCGCCCCATTGCAATCCACCCCACACCCCCACACGCACCCGCCCGCCCGTGCGATGTTCCTGAGGGTCTTTTGTATTGAATATGAGGGCCTATGGGCCTTGAAAATCGTTAAACTGAAGTGGCATTGGACAGGGCACATCGCAAGAAGAACCGATGGCCGATGGGGAGTGAGGGTTCTAGAGTGGCGGCCACGTACCGGAAGACGAAGCGTTGGCAGGCCCCCCACAAGGTGGACCGACGATCTGGTCAAGGTCGCGGGAAGCCGCTGGATGCGAGCAGCGCAGGACCATACGTTAGTATTATATAGTCTAAGGCAGGACCGGTCGTCATGGAGTTATTTAGGGGAGGCCTATGTCCAGCAGTGGACGTCTTTCGGCTGATATGATGATGAGGGCCTATACGCGACATTCCAATTTCAAATTCGCGCTCGTTGTATGTATCTGGGGTGTGCTTTCAGTCCGGTCTCCGGTTATCCATCCATGATTATAGTATATCAATGAAAGGAGCTTAACACGAGACATAATCTCCGAGCAAGCAGTAAGTTGGGTGACAACGCTCCAATTTGTAGGGATTAAATCCCCCCGTAGGAGATTGGAAGAGGTGGAAATAGTTGCTTAATAATGAGGGGGTAAATAAGTTGGGATTTTATTTATTTGACGCAAAAACGGTTGAAAACTAGCTTCCGCAGCTCAGTCTATGACTTACTGTCTCTGGTAATTTCTTTCTTATTTAAGGGTCCCCTGGAGTTGTGAATTCCCATACAAACTACGTTTTGGGATAACTTATAAACTTAGTTTAGAAGTTATCGCAAAAATAACCAAACTAACTAACAAATAAATTTTTGCGATAACTTCGAAACTTAGTAGTTTAGAAGTTATCGCAAAAGTTAGTTTGTATATTAAGTAGGAAAGAGATAACCAGATGGACGACCGACAATTGACGTTTTGTACAATTGGATGTATAAATTTTGGCCATAACATTATGGCATGCCCTTATTGCTATAGAATCCTAACTTATTTGCGATAACTTCTAAACTATGAAACACATCTACCTCGAGATCTTCTCCCCGCTACTTTTCCCAACATATATAGATTTTTTTTTATGTTACATGTTAGCAAACGAGTAGGTGGGCCACTGTTGGTTAGTGGTCACCACCGCCCATAGCACCCACTGTCTTATTTATGGCATATTTTGACACTAGTAAGAAAGCAAAGCGCGTTACTCACTTTGAGAACTAAGATGTATTCCCTTCAAACCGAAACACAGTAGTGCAAACACTGCTGTTCCACGGCAGAAAAAAGCAAGGGGGTGGTACTTCCCCAGACGGACTTTGCACACAAGCCCTACCACCTTCTAAACCCTTTTTCAGATTATCTGGGCTTTTTACCTTTTTTTTTTTTGGACCGAAATAGCTAAGTATTCTCTGGTAGCTAAGGATTGTAATTGTTACAACAGTGATAGATCTATTTCTTAAGACGAATTACATAAAACATCGATTTGAAAAGCACAACATCATCAATCTTAGTATGTTAGAAAGAGATAGACAAGTAAAGAACACAGGAGACGTTGTAATCGACCTGACCTTAATCGGTTTCAGATATTTTGTCAAGCTAAGTGCAGACTTTAGATTTAGAACATTTTTGTGATTTGAACGTAAGAAAAATAAAAATTTAAACATATTTTTTAACAATGGTAGATTACTGCTGCGGCTGGTGAATCAGCTATTTAGACACAAGTTTATTTGACGCCATATTTTTTGGCAAGTGTCACTTCATGGCTTCAGGGCAAGACCGGTTATCGGGAGGCATACGAGTACCATATAAGGATATAATAATAATGAAATAGACCAAAAACAAAGAACCTGAGAATTTAGTAATTATCTAGTCATAAGTAGACTTTAGACCAAAGTTGGACCAAATTCAGGACGTTCTAAATAAAGAACAGGTTTAAAGTACCAAGCCTTAGTCCACGAGCATATATGAACGGGTTGATCAAAAGTTGAGGAAGCGAGGGAAGTTTGTCAAGATCGTGGCAGGGGGAGGGCTGTGGTCTCTGCCTACCCCACAGGGAAAGAGGCATGATCCAAATCACTCATTTTTGGACTTTTTGTTTGTTTATTTGTTCGAGCATCACGCAAAAACTACTGAACCGATTTTAATACAACTTTTTT
Source organism: Athrips mouffetella (assembly GCA_947532105.1). Classification (NCBI taxonomy): domain Eukaryota; kingdom Metazoa; phylum Arthropoda; class Insecta; order Lepidoptera; family Gelechiidae; genus Athrips; species Athrips mouffetella. The sequence continues at coordinate 2,921,515 of OX383975.1, read as the reverse complement.
GTTTCATCGCTAATAGTTTGACTTAAAGGATGTAAGGGACGGTGTACCGAAAACTGAAAGGACGTGCTCAGTCAACGAAACTGAACAACTTCCCTAAAGAAACATATTTGGAAAACGAAAAAAAATTGATGTCTCCATACCAACTGTTCGATCAGAGTCCGTAATTTGCATTGATATATAGGTAATTTTTTTATCATATTTTCCCGGAAATGTTTTTTTTGGGAAATTTGTTCAGTTTCGTTGATTGAGCATACATACCCTTTCAGTTTTCTGTACACCGTCTCTTATACCCTGTATATGTACGGCTTCTGTACTTGCATTTATTCCTAAAAACGCAATTTTTTTTGTAACAATATTTTTCAACTTACTGGCAAGCACAAAGCTGAAAAATAAAAAACGAATTTACATTTTATATTCTATTCCTATTTCAAATATATAAAGCGGCCAACACACGTTGCGACCGCAGCAATACGTTACGGCTTTTCCGTTCGAAATTCGAATGCTGCGCTCATTTGTCGGGATTTGAGAAGACTGAGCCTAGCTTCTTAGGTAGGCCACAAGGCGTAGTTTATAGGTGAATGTATGGCTGCGGAGTTTAGGCTATGGAGTATGAGAAAATCTGTATTTGTAAAACTTTTATAATTTTCCTCCTGTTTAGCGAAGCCATAATGGAAGTTCATGCAACTGTCAATCTGAAGTGGGCACCCTAAATAACATGTTTAAAACTTTTTAAGCCATTAAATCACATTTGATAATCTGGGTTGCAATTCTCCTAAATCTTAAGCAAGTTAAGAGTTCCTGTCGACTATCCGGCGAATTTATTAAAAATAACGACCAAATATCCTGTTACATCGACTGTTTTCTTAGTAAACACTTTGTTGTATATTACACAAAGAATCAATGTATAGAGTTCTTAAAATGGTTCAATTAAAAAAAAACAAATTATTAAAACTTGAATCCTTATCTTCACCATATGATGACGACATCAATACCATAGTCAATAGTGCGTCTTACTCTGTCTCTATAGAGAATATGAAACAAAAGACATCACACGTCATTCATTCATTCAGTCGAACCGTTCGTTGATTGATTCGTTCATTCTTCCTAGGATATTAATCGATATCATAGAGTAGAATCGAGATCAGCTACGTTCCTTTTCATATAGTTTTTATCTTCTCCTTATTTTTAGACAAAAATTTACTTTAAATACCTTATAAAAATTGCAAAATTAAACAAATAAACATAGGAAATACTAAAATTTAATAATTTTTTACACGAAAACCAAATCATTTATTTTTCACATATAAAAACCCCTTTAGACGTCGTTAATAGTTTAGCTCGCGCTGATTTGGAGTTGCCAGTAACAGGCGGTCAAAAGTAATTCTTCTTCTTAGTCGCTCCCTCAGTTCTGAGGATCGTGACCCACAATGCCAGGTGCCGTTTAATAAATTTGTAACTATATGCGTTTGTATTATTTAAATCACAAATTTTTGAATGACACTTGCGGGACAGCCATAAAAGTTCCATTAAAAGCTAGTTACCGTTTTACTAATTTTTCTGTTTTCTGGCAGGCCTGGCATTACCGCTCTAATTAGCGAGTAGATTCAGCGACGACGTCTAAGTCGCACTTCACTAAATCTCGATTTAGTTTAAAACAGGGTTGCCAACTTAGTGGAAAATCCACTGAAACTGGTGGTTTAGACCTTCTTGTCAGTGGGCAAATTTTGGTTTAAGTGGCTAGTGGTTTTTTCTAGTAGATTACTTTATTTTTGTTAGTGGAAAGACATTCTTATGACCACTGAATCCACAAATAAGCCATATTAAAATAAAATGGAATGTTTCACATGTTTAACCTACTGGTAACCACTGCTCCAAAAGAGTGATGTAAAGAGTCAATCAAACATGTCTGGTGTTAACAGATTCCAAGATTTTAGCTACTTTCGTAATCTCTATGCTACTTTTTCCGCAATTTAACGCTAATGTGGCAAGACTAGACCTTTCAGTATGAATGTTAACCCCATTAATGTCCCTAAACTGACTTAGTCATCTAGGTAGGTAAACGATTCCTAATAGACACCCACTAATAGTGTTGTAGAAAAAATTTAAACCAAGGAAAGTTATGCATCAGCATGTCCTGCTGAAGAAAACAGAAAAGACTATTCCTCTGGTGATGACTTTTAATTCCATTTTCTTTCACATTTTTAATAAATATGTAGAAATTAAAAATAAATATATAAAAATTGAGAAAATTCTTATTAAGTGGATTTTTGGTGGATTCCACAACCGCTTTTAGTCGATTGGCGAAAAAAAAGTTGGCAACCCGTGTTTAAAATAAACTAGACTTAGGTATACGTAAGGACCAGCGTTGCCGGTACGGGTATTTTTACCCGATTTTGGGTAATTTAGGTCTTCAGCGGGTTTCTTTCGGGTAACGTTTACAGCTGGGTAATTTCGGGTATTTTCGCAAAAACCTATCGTTAACATATATAAAATCATTGTCTATTGTAGAAAAATCAAACCTACCCAAAGATTTTGAAACTACGCCAGGGGGCGTTTAGTTTTTCTTACGTCAATGAACCTACCTAACAGAACATCCCACCCGTCAGAAAAAAAGTGGTTCTCCGTTACACAAAAATCGCGCCAACCTTTTTTTTTGGTTTGGCTTTGCAGTTGCGTGTGTCAAACAAAAAAAATTAACCAAAAAATGGAATCACAGAGAAAGAAATGCCTATAGGAAGTTCCCGAAAGAACAAGCGAAACAGAACATGGTAAAGGAGGGTTCCGATGCCAAAATGGTAAAAAAAGGAACCCTTATGATGCAAGTTTGTCTGTCCGTCTCTCTGTCACACCTGCCGGCTTAGCACGCTGCCCGAGAGAAAATATATCTCGGAGAAATGTCACTTTATTTGAGGAATTATGTCATCTACACTACGGTTTGTTTCTTGAATTCAACGCACACATCACATTCACTGAAAATAGTCGGTTTATTTCTATATGCGTGCATTCGTCGAATACGATCGAATACAGTTTTAAACCAGACTAGAGCGCGCTTATGTCAATGTCACTGAGAAAAAATCAAATTTTGATTTTGTTTTGCGATTTAAGAAATTATTGAGAGATAATGATTATTCGATAAGATAATTAAATCTAAAAACTCCAAAAAAAGTTAAAAAAAACCCTCTCGAAAACGAGATTGATGACAAATGTCTTATGAATTTGACGTTTCGCACACGCTGCACTACCTCATTTTCGTATGCAATGATAGCGCGCTAAAGTGACGTCACTGATGACGTCACGTCGCCTAAACGAGTGAATACGAGCAAGTTTTGAACCGACTATTAGCGCACTAAAACCGCACACAAAGCTCATGAGCAGGTTTTAAACCGTAGTGCTAATCTATCACCTCCAAACGCAAAGAAATGTCAGTGAACGAAAATGTTTAGGAAATCCACAAATTACGTTTTTGATATTTAAGGCAAAGATAGCTTTATGCACTAATACATGTAGCCGTCCTTGTCTTTCAAAATGTGTCGCAGTGCTCGGATGTCATTTTTATAGGCAACTAAAATCTATTCTGGAATACATAACAAAAAAACATAATAAAAAGAAAATTATTATCGGCGGTGACTTTAATATAAACGTTTTAGAAAACTCAATCCAATCTAGAACATTATTGGATTTTATGAAAGAATATAATTTCACTCAACTTGTTGATAAGCCAACTAGGACCATCAAAGATGCTTCAACATGCATTGACCTTGTTTTTGTAAATTTTACGGAAAGTGCAATTGAAGTCAGCGTGCAGGATTTAGGTTTTTATGATCACAAGGGCGTAGTTGCAAATACAAAACTAAATACTAATAAACCTATATTGTGGAAAGTAGAGAAGAGAATATACAATAATAAAAATATAGACAATTTTAAATCTAAACTAAAGATAGTGAATTGGTATAATATACTAAACCCTTGTAACGACGTAAATAAAAACTATAGCTTATTCGATAAAAAACTTAATAAATTATTAAACGAATGTTTTCCAAAGGTTACAGTAAAATTAAACCTAAAAAAGCGAAAGAATTGGCTAACAAAAGTCTAAAAATATCATGTCAAAATAAAAGGTTTTTAAAAACTATAAAAGAATACTTTGAAAGTTCACCATTAAAACAATATTATAAACAATATGGTAAAACTCTTAAAAAACTAGTCAATACAGCAAAAAAAATCCTACATTTCCCGAATAAAAAAATCTAATAATATAATTAAGTGCATGTGGGGAATAATAAAAGAAAAATTAAATAAAAACACTAAAAAAGATAAACAAAACATTCAATTAACATTTAATAATAGAGACATTAATGAACCTAAAGAAGTCGCAGATACTTTGAATATTTTTTTCGCATCAGTTGGTAATAATACCGACAGAAACAACTCAAAAGCTGATAGAAAATCGAATATTTCTACATCGCGTATACAAAACAGTATGTTTTTAAGTCCTGTTACACCAAAGGAAGTAAAAGATGCAATCCGCAATCTAAAAAACAAACATAGTTTCGGCATAGACGAACTTCCCCCCACTCTTATAAAGGCATGTATTGATGAGTTACTCTTACCATACTACCTACTAATAAACCAATCATTTAATGAAGGCACCTTCCCAGATTTATTAAAAATATCCCTCGTAAAACCGATTCATAAAAAAAACTCAAAATTAGATCCAAATAACTACAGACCCATAGCGCTCCTACCTACGTCAGCAAAAATTTTTGAAAAAATAATGTGTAATCGTCTTTATTCTTACTGCGAGAAATTTAATATTTTTCACAAGTCTCAAAATGGGTTTCGGAAAAAGCATTCAACTACTTTGGCGGTATTTAACTTCATCCAACAAGCCTTAGAAGCAATAAATAAAAAACAATACGCCGTAGGGCTATTGTTAGATATGACAAAGGCGTACGACAAAGTCCAATACAATATTCTCCTAGAGAAGCTCTATGATATCGGTATACGCGGTCCAACCCATAAGTGGTTTGAGTCTTATCTAAGTAACCGAATGCAGTATGTCGAAGTTGAAAATTTCAATTATAAAACCGGCCTCATCTGCAATGTAAGATCCGATGTACAATACATGCGAAATTCAATTCCTCAAGGTACAGTTCTTGGATGCTGCTTGTTCATCATCTACATAAATAATTTGCCAGACGCTTTTAATGAACCCTGTGCCTTATTCGCAGATGACGTTTCAATTTTAATAACCTGCAAAGGCTCCTCTGAGTTAACATCAAAAGCTCAAAACATTTTGACTAACGTAAATCAATGGATGACGGACCACTGTTTAGAAATAAACTCTAATAAAACCAAAGTCATGCAATTTCGACCATATCAGAAAGCGGCTTTAGACGTTAATATTTCATATAATAATACGACACTCGAATGTGTTAGTAATTTTAGCTTATTAGGTCTGAATATTGATACCCATATCAACTGGAAAAATCATATTCAAAAAATAAAGTCTTAAGTTATCAAGCTTCACGTTCGCTCTCCGTGAATTGAAAAAAACCACCGATTTAGGAACTGCCCTCTCGGTTTATTATGCATATATGCACTCAAGATTAACCTACGGCATTATTCTTTGGGGCAATAGCACAAACGTATCAGATCTTTTCATATTACAAAAAAAAAAATTATACGCATATTAGGAAATTTAAAAAATGATGAAAGCTGTAGGTCGACCTTTACTAAATTGAAAATTTTAACTTTAACCTCTCTATACATTCTAGAAGCTTGCAAATTTATTAAGAACAACCCACAGTTCTACGAAATGGAAGATAATCAGCCCCGACTGTACCCTCGCAGGTATAAAACAAATAAAATCAATATTATACCTTCTAAATTAAAAATACATAGTTCTGGCCCTTTAAGTGTATCAATAAAAATATATAATCATCTACCGCTAAATATAAGAATAGAAAATTCTTATAATAAGATGATAAAACTATTAAAAGAATACCTAATAAATAAAACTTACTATAATTTAAACGAATATATCAATGATAAAAATAAATAAACTAAAAAAATATACCTACATTATATAAATACATAATTAAATATTGTTGATAACTATTTAAAATCTCGGTCTATCTCAATTATTGCAATGCCTCTGAAAATGGGCTCATATGAGATACCTTATTTATAATACCATCTTGTTATGTACCATATGAAGGCAATAAATGTATTGAGTATTGAGTCAACGAAATGGGCCTAGATAAACTGACAACTGCAGCGTGGCACGCTCACGCGCTTTCTTAAAATATATTTTTGTATTTTTTACACGACTCTTAGTGTTCAAGTTATGATGAAAAATTACAAAAAAAATACCGTTCCCGCCCCCTTATCTCCAAAGTTTGAGAATGGAAAAACCTGAATTTAATACAGTCTATAGAAGTTTAAGTAAATATTACAGCAAAAAATAAAACGACGGTTGCACAGTTTTTTAGGAATCTGCAAATAACCTTTACTAACAAACTTAGTTTTGCGGTCGATAATTGCTTCCAAAAATCATCATAACATCCCATGAAACGTTCACTTCAGGATAGGGAGCTCCCTCCAGAGTTCTAGTTTTTGCTAGAAAAAATGTAGGGGAAGTACCATAGTCACCTTGCTTGTTAGCGTTACGGCTGGCACCATAGACCGAGGTTGTAGGTGACCGCAGTTAGTAAGATACAAAGGAGGATGCTGCTGCCCATCCTCCAGTTTATAACCCTTAGTCGCCTCTTACGACACCCACGAGCATGTATAAGTTGGTACAATTCTTTGCCGGCACCACACTTCCAAAAATACTATGGGTATATCGCAACCCTCGGCGTGCGAGTCCGACTCGCACTTGACCGGTTTTTTTTTTGCCACAGAAAACGGGTAATTTTGGGTAATCTTTTATTTGGTTTCGGACTTTTTCTCGTTTGACTGCCGGCAACACTGGTAAGGACGTAAAGTAAAGTAAATCTCGATTTAAACACACGTCAATCAAAGTTAAACCGGCGTTGAATGGTCTGTCATTCACTATTGTTTACGTATTTTGTTTTATCAACCAATAAATTATAATTCACTTTTTACGTTTTGATGAAAACTTTTCTATAGTTTCTTTACAACCAATTCACAAAATTTTCGGATATAACGGCGGATGAAACGGCTTCTTTAGTTAAAAACAGTTATACCTGTGCTGTGTAAAATCAATGTGCGTTTGTGGTGCGTTTTTCGATTCGACAGGTTACACTTATATGCCTTTCCATTAACCTCAAAAGTACTTGGTGGTGGTTCCTAGAAGGTGCACACCGGAGGTTGTCTCATGGTACACCGATCACGACTTTACTCCCTCGAAGGGGTACCCATATAAACGCCTAATAATAAGCCATCAAGACCGCTCCAAACAACCATGACCGCATAAATATTCACTGTTTGGACAATTAAAACACGAACTACAAGATACTTCCGAAGGTATGTCCAATAAGACACTCAAAATAAGTCATTTACCTACTTACAGCTGTGTTATGCTCTACCTTATTTTGTTGAGTTTGACTCGCACTAACCGAACGAATAAATAATAAGTCAAGAAATATTAACTGCGCTCAAAAAACGACCCATCCACGGGTCAATTCCTCAACTACTACTAGCTGACATTGCAGCACGTGCGCAAACCAATCCCTGCTCTCGTTCTGAATTTGAACCAATTGATTCATATTTTGAATATATGTCCTTTTGGTTTCACAAAGGGCCTCTTTTTATTTGGAATTTGTTCTGAGTTAGTGTTCCTGACTTATTATTTATTTGTAGCACTAACCACTTTTAATAATTTGTTATTCTTCTATCATGTTATATTTTATAGTTTTCTACTTGTATCTGTTGCCATTTTACTTAATATAATTTTTCTTTGTAAGGAAGGAAACCCTTTTATTAAAATCTTTTCAATTTATCATTATAATATAACACATACTCTGAAAATTTCAACCACCTAACTATATCCATTCAAAACATACATTAGACAACAAAGGGTCCCCCTGGCATCTTTTGGGTATTGATGGAACAATAAAAAACACAGTGAAGGGAAAATGTTTTACTTACCTATTTAAGTGTTTGTCTTGTCCTAGGAATATTCAATGGATATTTACTCTACAAATCTGAATGATTATGATGATTCTTAACAATGTATCTATATGGTATTGGCAGAATTTTATTGTGCCAACACAAAAGCCACTGATCATGAAAATGACAAATGAAATATTATTATCTAATGCGCAGGTCAATAGTCCCTTGAATGCGTTGAATTTTCATACTTCTAAGTCAACTCAATGAAAATATATTATTAAAGAAGAACTGTAGATACAAGGATGTTTACATATATATATATGAAAAGCCAGGCTTTTGTGCCTTCAAAAACCAATAAAAGTTAGATGGAGATACTTTCATTGCCTTATAACACCAAGAAAGGCCAAATATGAGAGACACATTTCGGGAACTTTGTGAAGAAAGAACAGAAAAAAAGCTGGTAGGGATGCTCTTGGTGCCTTCAGTTATTTGAACTTGAATATGACCCAGTTATGAATTCCTCTTCAGACTATTGGTGCCTTGGGGTATAAATAAAGATTAGATATGAAGGAAGACGAACAAAGACCAGATGAAGGAAAGCGGCCTCTGGCTACCCTAACAATCCTGAGTTTTTTTATGTAAGCCTTTACTATTACTGTAAATATAAATCAATAAAGAATAATATTAATTACTTGTTTTGATTTTTGTGTACTTTTCGCGTTGTATATAAAAAAGTTGAAAGCAATGTTTTGTTTTGGTTAATTTGCAATTTATGCCCCTTCAATTTGTGCCGATTGTATGTTTTAGCTTTTGTACTTGTTACATCCCGTGTCTCTTAGCAAGTCTAGGAGTTATGCCAAGTACTACTCTCCTCCAAACGGGGTCTTTGATTCTTACTCAGTCTGATTCCTTTACCCCTAAAATACTTCTTCCCACAGCTCTCTGGAACTCCAGTATACAGAAGATATATCACAAAACAAATATACTAAACTTACTTATCCAAATCACAGTATCTTGAGTTTTGGTCTGTCTGCTTGTTTATAGGTTCGTTTGAGCATCACACATAAACTACTGAACCAAATTTTAATTATTTTTAGGGTTCCCAAAATGATGCGACTTCTTATGTCTGTCATACTTGCCCAACTTTATTGTTATTGTATAAGCGCAAGTAAAAAAAATAAGAGAAATTAATTTTATGCACGATATAAGCTTTCAGAAAGTTTGTAGAATATTTTACAGTTTTATGCATGATTTTCATTGATCTATTTTATTATAATTATCTATGAGTATAAATAACATCTATCAGCAGAACCCTTGCATAAAATAATTCTTTTTTCATTTTAGTACTTACAATGAGAGACTTTCCTGTGAATGTTCCTCACAAATTTTATAGATGGCAATGTGAGTATGCTCGAGGTTCAAAACTCTTTGTAATTAGCTAAAAGATTTTTTTACTATACTATTGGACAAAAGAGAATGTAATTATAAATTTTATAGACAGAAAAAATAACTTAGACTAAATTTCCTCACACATGCTTACGGTGAGTCCGAATTTACGAATTAACTAAAGTTTACGTAGGTATTTGAATCATCGTATTTTATCACTTATTTCCTCTGGCTAAATAAACGAATTAATTTTTGTTCTTCCTTCGATATTCATCGACATAACGATGACTTGCGGACACAATTTTACTGATCTAATCATGGAAAGAACCACCAATGCTTGTAAGCGTTGCAGGCGTTGCATTTGCTGTGGTTCGTGACCGCAGTATGTAAGATACAATACACAGAAAGATGCTGCTGCCCTTTCTCCGGTTCATAGACCCTTAGTCGCCTCTTACGACAACCGCGGGTTGGGATGGGTTGGTACTATTCTTTGCCGGCATCACACGGGCGCATGGGTATGATTACCATTAAGACCTAGAATTCATTCATACCGTCGGTGAGTTGGGGACACTTACCAATCGCGCACGCTGGAACCTATTTGAAGAAAACTGGTGTATACTTTTCACTCACTATCATTATCGCCCAGGAATCGCCAAATGAAACAATGAATATTGTTTCATTTGGCGATTCCTGGGCGATTCTTTGGGTCTATCCCACCTTTATAAGAGCATTTGCACTCATTTTAATTTAGCCGCCATACAGTGATCTAGGCTCCTGGGACCAATTCTTGAATATCACCGGGTGATAAAATATCACTCAAAAAATTCAAAATCATATATTTTTCTTTTCAAAAGTTAAGATTGATCTTCGTAAAATATAAAGCAGTCCTTGATTGTTCGTTTTCATGTATTCTAATTTACCTTTTAACAGTTAATCAGGGTGAATGTGAATTTTTAAAGTCTCAAAAGTGATATTTTATCACCCGGTGATTTTCAAGAATCGAGTACCTGAACTTGCGATTCTATATAAAATATGTAATTATAAAAAAAAAACACTTAAAAAAAGGAAAAAATAAAAGGAACCGATTTTGATGAAACTAACACTGATATGACAATCCCTAATTTGACTGCTTTATTTCTTTTTATTGCGATGTAACTTTTAGTCGTTGAGATATGCATGGGGAAACAAATATGCACTTATGAAAGTGAAGTTAGTAAGGTAAGTACCTACATTTGTTTAGAAGGTTGTACAGACCCGTATTATATTACTCTGTGTACAGACTAAGATACGCGAAAATGTGTATATTTTCAACAATTTTATACATCATACAAAATAACTCTGGCCTTGACCGTTGATTCGCAGAACTCAAAAAAGTTATTGCAGGGGGGTGCGAATCATTCATTGGCTATCCGCTTGTCACAAATGCGCAGAAAATAGCTGTCAGAGCTAAACAAATTCTGTGCATGTTATACATAGTAGTTGAATCGATGACCTCCTTTTTAGAGTTCTGATCCAAAATGGTAAAAACGGAACCCTTCTGGTGCAACTTCATTTGTCTGTCAGGGGCTATTCACTTGAAATTTGGAATAGTTTTAGAATATGATTGCCCATCTAAATTTTAAACAAGAGTTAAAATACTATTATTTTAAAAATATCATTATGGTTTCGGCGGGTACCCTCGAAAGTGATTAGAAGCATTTTATAGCTCTGCTGTTATTTTATTTGAAATAAATAGTTTTTACATATATGTATTAAAATTAAACTATGTAGGTTGAATATAATTTAACTCACACACTCACTTTCACCACTAAAATATGGACAACACAGCAGAACAGCTTATCAAGAGCATAGAGGAGCTGTCAGCCGTGTTTTCAACAAGGATGGGTGAATTTCACTAATCCTACTATGAAGAATTTGGCAGCAGAGTTTTCATCCTTCAAGACCTTTGTGTGGAAGTCTCTCAGCATCCTCAAATCGCAGGTGGAGCTTCTGGTCCTCGGTCTGGACCGTATGGAGACGCAGTCACGTAGGAAAGTTCTCTTTCATGGTATTAAAGAGGAACCTCAGGAGGTTGTGCTGAAGAAGATTATCACCGTGATAACCAACCAAATGAAGTTGGCAGGTATTAGTCCCAATGAGATTGAGGCTTGTCACAGGTTGGGTGTTAAGAAGGACTCAGCCCGCCCCGTGCTTGTTCGGTTTACCTCAGTGCGGCCTCGTTCCGAGATATGGAGGAGCAAGACGACCTTAAAGGGTTCCAAGGTCACTATCACCGAATTTTTGACTAAGACCCGGCAGGATGTATTTCGACCGCCCGTAGATCATGGAATTGCACCCCAAAAACTCAACTGCGCAACAGTGATTAAACAATGTTTCCGTTTGGAGTTTTCTGCTCGTGTCTTCCCAATTTTGCCGGAGTATACTTGCTTTTTATATGTAGGGTATGCACAATTTTTTTTATATTCCTTTTGTGATTTTCCACATATCGTGCATAGATCTCACTTAATTTAAACTTTTTATGTTTATAATAAATCGATCGCGATGTAAACACGTCAAATGTCAGCTGGCTGAAAACGTCACTGCGTCTTGTTTTGACGTTGCGTTTTGTTCTATGTTAAGGCCCCAGTTCACGTTGGACCAACCGTTGGCCGCGCCGGCTCGGCAAGCTTGATGACAGTGCTTTTAATTTTTATTTCCAGCTGCACCATATTTGAAAAAAAAAAAAATTTACTTATTTAAAACACGGAGCAGAGAAGGGGAGAGGAGATGTTGATATCAGTCGAGCCGTGACTCAATCAATTGAGCTATGACGTCACGAAAGGGGGCGGGGCATACGCCATTTCCTCTTTGAACTTACCAGTGATCACATCGAAACACGCTCTGCAAAAAATTGTTTAAATAGTTGGAAAAACAACCTTCACTATGAAGTGTTGTGTGCCTTTGTGTTTAAATTCGTCATAAAGGCAAAAAGAAACTGCATTTAGTGTCTTTTCACTTGTAAGTAAGATTTTTGTAAGAAAAATTCACAAAATAACATCAAGAAAATAAAATGGCGGCTTACGTTTCGCGGAGCGGCTGCAGCACGATCTCTAGCAGTGAGAACGTGACGGTGACCGGTGGGAAGGAGGGGTATTGGATAGATCATGCGATCGTTCGAAGTGAGTGTGTGTTTGTAATGAATAGCGCGCGAGATATTAATGAATAACCACTGTGCCCCCTAATTTACTCTGCCCCTTCTTCCAGGCAACCTTACCATCCCTAATTGGTCTATTTTGGCAAGCCAATTCTTTATATTAGTTTCGTGGTTATCAGGGTCAAAAACAGGAATTATCTTCTCACCAGATATTGATTTCAACGGCCTTGTGGCGGTGCCATGGGATGTACAAAACTTGTCTACCATCTTTTCAAGTTTTTGACTAACTAACCTCTCGAATAGCACATTTGGCGGCTCATCATCCGAATCATGTTGATTTTCGAGAGCCTGTGTGTCGTTAATTCGTAAGGGCTCCACATGAAAGGTCCCGCTTGTAGCTGCAGCACATTTTGATAGCCGCGACCACAGAAAAATAAAGGTACTTAGAAGGAGGATTATAGAAATAATTCGTCACTAGGTGGTGTAGGCGTTTTCCTATGGATTTGACAGGTTATTTTGAATGTTTTCTATGGATCATCGATGATGGGGTTGTGACATGTTGGCAGATGTCATCCCCTACTAAAATAAATTAGCAAGGTATCTATTCCGAGCGAAGCAAGGAGGTCCGAAATCTTTGACCGCGACTTCTTCGTTGCACGAGTAAATGCACTTTCATTGTTATTATTACTACGAAATCGTTTCATTTACCACAGGTTCCGAAATATCCACTTCTGATTTTTACAAAAGGTAAACAACTCACTTCGTTTTTAACAGTTTTACTCGAATATCAATGAAAAATACAGAATTACAGTAATCTCTACTTGTCAAAACCGAACTCCCTGGCGCGCACCGTACCGACAGACTGGCGCCTGCAACCCGAACGTGTCTCAGCGCCCTCTTGTGGCGATGCTAGCGCCGCGCTCCGTAACACTATAGTTTTCTACTCTGAGAATACTACTGTATTTTTTGTTTTAAAAATATTAAAAAAAAGGGAATAAGATAGTCAGTTTTTCTTTTCAATTTTGTTTTTGGGCTGTACGGTCAACCGCTTGTCAGTAGAAACTTTTTCAACTCTGTTACCACGCCATAAGGTCCAAAAGTGTTTCTACCGATGTGCGGCCGTGTGTACCTATCTCATAAACTGTATGTAATAGGTAGACAGTTAAAATTTCCACAGGTTATGTATTTCCACATTTCTGATACCGCTATAACAACAAATACTAATGTATCCAACCCACGGAGCAGAGAAGGGGAGAGGAGCTGCCTCTACGAAATTTATGTACGACACGAAGCGTGACAGTGCGCGGGGGTGAAGATCGAGTCACGGGTTGGCGGGACATAACTAGACTCCACCTATTTATGTAAAATCCATCTAGTGGCAAATAGTGAAACTACAAGCACTTTTTGTCCTTACACACTTTTTGGTGGTACTGCTATACTCTACTAGATGGCGTAAAAGACACTATACTACAAAAATGAATTATTTATACAGGGTGTTAATTTAATTGCGTGCCATAGCTCGCGGGTTCAGTATCTGTATCTGAACGACTTTCCCAAAGGAACATAGTTCGATAAAGGACATAAATTTTGGACTTCCCATACAATTGTGTTGGTCACTCAGTAGGTATGGAAAGTTCAAAATTATTTTTTGTTTTTCGACCTATGTTCCTTGGAAATAGTTGTTCAGTTACGGATACTGATCTCGGTCCAGAGCTATGGCACGCAATTAAATTATAACCTGTATAGACTAAGAGCGGGCAGTCGGTAACCCTTCCTCGTTGCTTATGAAACTTAGTTCATTTGTTTTGAAGCTAAGCTACATAAACTGTGTATTTTTGACAGGACGGGTCGAATTGATAACCTCTTCTTTTTGAAGTTGATTAAAAAGATAAAGGTGGTGGCAGCTTAACACGATGTCCCTCAACACAGAATCCTCAGAGAAAAAAACTGCATAAAAATTTATTTTGACGATGCCAAAAAATAGTCATGAAATAGTCATAAATAGTCACCATAAGGAAAAAAATAGTCGCGTTACAATTCTAGAGTTATAGCTATGGTTTGCTGAGGATTATGGGCATAGGCTATAGACAGAATCCTCCGTTCTGATGCAAGCAAACCGTGGGGACTATCGACTTGGTTTTTATTTAAAAAAATAGTCATGAAATAGTCGTCATGACTTCCACATTCTCGAAAATAGTCGTTCAAGGATTTCAGAGTTACAGGGGTAGCTTGCTGAGGATTCTGTGCATAGCATTTCAAGGACGCAGATTCCTGCAGAACGTTTAGGTTTTTCTGTTTGATACTGATGTCAAAAAATAGTCAACAAATAGTCGTCCTAAACCATAATCACTTTGGTCTGGTTAACCTTGTAGAAGTATGTTAAAAATGCATGTTAACTTCGCCATACATTTTTCAACTCAAGTACAGTCGTGTTCAAAATGCATAATATCATCTTTGATGGTAACTATTTTGTTACTTGAATTTTTTTTTATGTATTTGGAACCCATGCAATATAATTAATTCTGTAATAAAAAGCAAAGTTTATTTGTTTTCATTTTTAATAAGGCTGTGTATTAACGTGCCACCAAATTTGAGTAAATTTTTACTATATAATATTTACCAAATTTTATCTACCAAAATGGATGAATGTACACCAAATTTGCTTCTGGCGCTTCGCAGGCCGCTGCCGCGGCACGCTCGCTCCACTCGCTCGGCTCGTGCGTTGTGGTCGCTAGATAACCTAACACAACCTGTCCGAACCGGTTACTCAAATTTGGTTTACGTTCAGCCAATTTGGTATACATTCATCCATTTTGTCTGAAGTGTATTGGGGTATAAAAAAATATTTTGGGAATCATTTAATTTGTTGCCGTTTAATAAAGTTTAATAAAGTACAATAATTGGTTTTAAACTAAAATAATAAAAAAAGAAACTTCTTAATGAATATATTCAGTATAGATTATTTTTAAGTTAGTTTTTTGTATAAATCACGGTCTTCGTACTTATGTACGTTAAATGGTTAAATGAGTAATACAGGGTGATAATTTTATTGCGTGCCATAGCTTAGGGGGTGTTTCAGTAACGATAAAGGAACACAAAAAAAAACCTTAAAAAATTCAACAAAAAATCTTGACAATTTTAAAATTAGCCCTACGCAGAGACCCGACCAGATGACCCGACCGAGGCTGCACTTTAAACGAGCCAGCCGCTGTTAGTTTTGGAATTTACATCCAATTTTTAAGTAGGATTATTGAAAAAATGGAAAGCCTAATTTGGAATAACGCGTTGTATATTTACTGCTTCCATAGGCTGTAGTGTATGTTAACATTACATTTCACATAATTAACGTAGAACACGGCAATTGTCGTTGTAATAGCAACACCGTAGGTCACTTACCTAAATACTCGCCGGCGGCGGCGAGCACTAGCTCGGTCATACAATTTGGTCGAGCCGAACGAAACATCTCGTCGCAGAATATTGGTGCTTTTTCTATTATACGATCCACGTTAAACATTTCCAACTCTGTTTCTATGCCATTAAGTCACTGATTTGTATTATTCTACTGATGTAGTATTGGGTAAAAGAAACACATATGCAGCGACATTTAAATTTTTAATGAATAGTTAAATGCGTTGGCAAACAATATTGATCAATGAAGAAATTAGTAAAATAGTGTAGTTAATTAAGTAATATTCGCGAACCTACCAATTATTATTAAAGTTTTTTTTTTCTGTATGCATCTGGGTGTAAGCCCGATATTCTAGTTTTACCTTTCATTAAACGTGGAACCTACATTATAAGTTTCTAGACCAAAAGGTTGGGGCTGTGCACTGATATTTAAGTCGGTTTATCCTCTTATTTACCTTATAAAAATAGATAACACAAAAATAGAATCTGCAACAACATATAAAAATAAAAGCCTCTAACAATATGAAAATTAATTTTTATTGACAACTTGAAATCAACGTCAAATAATTTTGTGTACGCGACTGTACAAAGAAAAAATGTATGACGAAATTAACATGCATTTTTAACATACTTCTACTAGTTAAACCAGACCGAAGTTATTATGGTTTGAGAAGACTATTTGTTGACTATTTTTTGACATCAGAATCAAACAGAAAAACCTAAACGTTCTGCAGGAATCTGCGTCCTTGAAATGCTATGCACAGAATCCTCAGCAAGCTACCCCTGTAACTCTGAAATCCTTGAACGACTATTTTCGAGAATTTGGAAGTCAAGACGACTATTTCATGACAATTTTTTTAAATAAAAACCAAGTCGATAGTCCCCACGGTTTGCTTGCATCAGAGCTGAGGATTCTGTCTATAGCCTATGCCCATAATCCTCAGCAAACCATAGCTACAACTCTAGAATTATAACGCGACAATTTTTTCCTTGTGGTGACTATTTCATGACTATTTTTTTGGCATCGTCAAAATAAATTTTAATGCAGTTTTTTCTCTGAGGATTCTGTGTTGAGGGACATTTAACACGTTATGCTCCCTCTATCTATATAAATATAGAGCCAACTATATTTATTTGAAAATTAAAAAAATAACATTAGGTATTCATTTGCATACCTACTTATAATCAAATTAAAAATAAGAGGCATTCCGCCATTCCTACTATGAGAAGTAGGTATGTTGTTCACGATTTTGTTTGCGATGAGGTAGGGTTGCTGACTTCCCGCTCTCTATGTACTGGGTGTTTATTGCCAAAGCTTAGGAGATGGTTCGGTAACGATAAAGGAACACATTTTTTTTAAAAAGATCCTATTGAAAAAAACTAAATCTCCTTGACACTAAAACTTGAAATTGAAACTAAACTAACGCAAAAAGAAACAGATTCAATTATGTATGTACTTACCTTATCCACTGATACTTGCGCGCTGGTTTGATGATATGGGTAATTGCGCTCCGCGTTAGTTTAGTTTCAATAGAGTTTAAAAAAAAATAATAGTAGGTATTTTTTCATATCTTATTGTGTTCCTTTATCGATACTGAACATCCACTAAGCTATGGCACGTTATTAAATTAAGACCCTATATACTACTTACTTGCTGAAATCTGGAAGACGGTTCTTGAACATAACTCTGGCGAGATTGTCCACTGCATACTAGGTGGCGCTACTACAAACAACATAACTAAAAACTACAAATATTTCTCCAAATAAATAAAATATTCACGATATTCACTTAATTTATATCAAACTATTGTAAAAGCTAAAGCCAGAAATGTAAATTGAGTCCGTGAAAGTAAAAAAGAGAGGTGAATTTCGATCGTCTACAAATATTCCCAAAACCATCTAGCGACATAAAGCAGAACTAATGTTACGGCCACATGCCTACAGTACATCGATAGCAAATTTTATTGAAAAATCTTACATACAAGTGAAAAGACACTTTAAATACAGCTTCTTTTTGCCTTTATGACGAATTTAAACACAAAGGCACACAACACTTCATAGTGGAAGTTGTTTTTCCAACTATTTAAACAATTTTTTGCAGATCGTTTTTCGATGTGATCACTGGTAAGTTCAAAGAGGAAATGGCGTATGCCCCGCCCCCTTTCGTGACGTCATAGCTCAATTGATTGAATCACGGCTCGACTGATATCAACATCTGCTCTCCCCTTCTCTGCTCCGTGATCCAACCGTATTTGTACTGGGCATGGTTCGATACAATAAATTGGATGTGCGAAGGGACCTTGCATTGATATCTTATTTATTTAAAGTACTTCGAGGAAAAATAACAAATCCAAGTTTATTACACTACTACTTAATACAATTAATATTATGTGGTGGTACGGAACCCTCGGTGCGCGAGTCCGACTCGCACTTGGCTGGTTTTTTTTTTAGTTTAAATAAAGTAATATTTTTTGTTCGAGTATTTCTTTTTCCTTTGTAGCTTTAGGGCTCCCGCACACGACCGAGAATCGGTGACCGATTTTATATCGGCATCCCGCTCTGACGTGTTAGCACCTGAATCTTCCGTCCTTGTCCCGGCCGATAATCGCCCACCGATTCTCGGTCGTGTGCGGGAGCCCTTAGGTGACATCAACTAAGTAGGTAGGTACTACTGAACCGATTTTAATGAAACTTGCACTCTACCCTAAGTTGACTAATTCAAATAAATATTATTACCTAGTTCAAATAAAAAAATATTATTGCAATCTGACCTTAGTTCCTGACATATGTGTGGACAAACATACATCCAAACATAGGCTTGTATGTTATTTTATTAAAGTTATTAAACGCACTTGTTGGTTCATATGTTTAGTAGTTATGATATGCGAAAATTGTGTACCTATTTCTGAACAACGTTTTGACAATATTAAATGGCAACAAACACTACGGTTCGTCACCCGCATATGAGCACTGTGTGCGGTGTGTGCGCGCTCAAAGTCGGATCATACCTTGCTCGTATTCACTCGTTCAAGCAACGTGACGTCATCGGTGACGTCACATTAGCGCGCTATCATTGCATACGAAAATGAGGTAGTGCAGTGTGTGCGATACGTCAAATTAAACGTCAAAATTAATTTTGGTTGAGTTTCGTGGGATTTTTTTCGGTTTGTTTGGAGTTCGAAAGCAAACTAAAGAAATGGATACAATTCACAGGGTCCAAATACTTTGTGGCTAAAAAGTACTTTGATTCGAACAGTGACATTGACATAAGAGCAGTCATATCGGATCGTTTAGACATTCGATTGTGTTCGACGTTTGCACGCTAATGAAAACGATCCGACTCGAATGCGCCGATTGCAGCGTTGGTAAAATATTTCCTTAATGAACCGCACTGAAATTAAATGATTCCCAAACGATTTTTTATACCCCAATACACTTCAGACTAAATGGATGAATGTACACCAAATTGGTTATTGGCTGAACGTACACAATGTTTGCCGTGCGGTGCCGGCCCAGAATAGAATAGTACCGACCCATCTCTTCCAATGGGTGTCGTAAGAGGCGACTAAGGGAATGAAATCCAGAGGATGGGCAGCAGCGTCCTTCTGTGTATTATCCCATCACACTGCGGACGCCAACCCGTCTGCCAAGCGTGGCGACTATGGTAAAACCCCCTAAAAATCCTATGAATCACGTCAATAAGCACCGGCCCCTAGTCCCCGGCGGCCCCGCTATTCCTGGCTCTGGTAGCGGTCATGGTAACGGTGGGGCAGGGGGTGCGAAGAATCCCCGGCAGATGCCAGGCTACCAACAACGACGACCTCTGGCCCTGGCAACGTACAACACGCGCACATTGCGGACCGACGAGAAGGTTGCAGAACTCGAGGAAGAATTGAGCAGGTTACACTGGGACATCTTGGGTCTATCTGAAGTCCGAAGAGAGGGGGAGGACTTGATAACCCTAAAATCAGGTAACTTGCTCTATTCCCGGGAGGGCGACCAACTGTCCCAGGGAGGTGTCGGGTTTATGGTCCACAAGTCTCTCGTGAACAACGTCGTCATGATCGAGAGTGTGTCGTCGCGGGTAGCGTACCTTATACTCAGAATCACCAAACGGTATTCGCTGAAGGTCATACAGGTATACGCCCCCACATCGACACACTCTGATGATGAAGTCGAGGCTATGTATGAGGATATCTCTAAAGCCATACATACGCCTAAGACCCACTATACCGTTGTCATGGGGGACTTCAACGCGAAACTGGGCAAGCGAGGCGATGGTGAGCTGAGGGTGGGGCAATTTGGTGTTGGATATCGGAATTCCAGGGGCCACATGTTAGCCGACTTTTTGGAGAAAGAAGGACTCTTTATGATGAATTCCTTCTTCAAAAAGTCGGAAAACCGAAAATGGACCTGGATCAGTCCCGATGGTATTACAAAAAATGAGATTGACTTTATCATGTCGACGAAGAAGCAAATATTCAATGATGTCTCTGTGATCAATGCGGTTAAAACCGGAAGCGATCACCGGTTGGTAAGAGGCACATTGAATATCAACGTAAAGCTGGAAAGAACTCGACTGATGAAGTCTACGCTCCGACCCGCACCCACCAATATCCAAAATCCCGACGGCTTTCAGCTCGAACTGCAAAATCGCTTCGAATGCCTCGGTGAATGCATAGATGTGGACGACTACAATAACGGGTTCGTGGAAACTGTCCATACAATTGGGTCAAAGTATTTCAGACCCCACCGTACTAAAAGAACCAAAAAGATCTCAGATCATACCCTCAAGCTAATGGAAGAAAGACGCGAAATGGTTCTGCAGTCTTCGGGAGATGCTTCTCAATATCGGCGGCTCAATAAACAGATCTCCAAGTCTCTGACTCGCGACATTCGGTTATTTAATACTAATCATATTAAAGAAGCGATTGAGCGGAACAAGGGCTCCAAAGTGTTCGCAAGAGATCTGTCTATTGGGCAGAGCCAGTTGACGAAGCTGAAAACCGAGGATGGCAGAACCGTATCGTCCAAGCCTGAGCTACTGAGGGAGGTCGAGAAGTTCTATGGACAGTTATACACGTCAACCGGCCAACCCGTTAGCAGTCTGGCCAACGATCCAAGAGCTAGACTTACCCGACACCATACCGAAGATATCCCGGACGTCAGCTTGTACGAGATTAGAATGGCTCTCAGACAGCTTAGAAACAACAAGGCACCCGGGCACGATGGAATTACGGCTGAGCTTCTGAAAGCAGGCGGAAGGCCAGTGCTAAAAGCTCTTCAGAAGCTGTTTAATTCTGTCATACTCGAAGGGAAAACGCCACAGGCATGGCACAGAAGTGTGGTGGTGCTCTTCTTTAAAAAGGGTGATAAGACCCTGCTGAAGAATTACAGACCCATCTCACTTCTGAGTCATGTCTATAAGCTGTTCTCGAGAGTCATTACGAATCGTCTCGCACGCAGGCTCGACGACTTCCAGCCTCCCGAACAAGCCGGTTTCCGTAAAGGCTTCAGTACCATAGACCACATACATACGCTACGGCAAGTTGTACAGAAGACCGAAGAGTATAACCAGCCACTTTGCCTAGCGTTTGTGGACTATGAGAAGGCCTTCGATTCGATCGAGACGTGGGCTGTGCTACGATCTCTCCAGAGGTGCCAAGTCGACTATCGGTACATTGAAGTGTTAAAGGATCTGTACAAAAACGCCACTATGTCAGTCCGTCTTCAGGACCAGGACTCGAAACCTATCCAATTGCATCGAGGAGTGAGACAGGGAGACGTCATATCTCCTAAACTGTTCACCGCTGCATTGGAAGACGTCTTCAAACTCCTGGACTGGAAAGGACTTGGCATCAACATCAATGGCGAGTACATGACCCACCTTCGATTTGCCGACGATATTGTCGTAATGGCTGAGACCCTGGAAGATCTCGGCACGATGCTCAATAACCTCAGTAGAGTTTCACAACAAGTGGGTCTTAAAATGAACATGGATAAGACGAAAATTATGTCTAACG
The DNA here is from genome assembly GCA_947532105.1 of Athrips mouffetella. Taxonomy (NCBI): domain Eukaryota; kingdom Metazoa; phylum Arthropoda; class Insecta; order Lepidoptera; family Gelechiidae; genus Athrips; species Athrips mouffetella. Next base: position 2,899,486 of record OX383975.1, on the reverse strand, counting down.
CCCTTGTTGTACCCACTCCACTCAAAGTTGGAGACTCTACGCTCGAAGTTGTCGATGAATACGTATACCTGGGACAAACAGTCCAGCTGGGTAAATCCAACTTAGAGAAAGAGGTTACTCGTCGAATCCGACTCGGATGGGCAGCGTTCGGGAAGCTCCGCAACATCTTCACGTCCAAAATACCGCAGTGTCTCAAGACGAAAGTCTTTGACCAGTGTGTGTTGCCAGTGATGACATATGGAACCGAGACGTGGCCGCTCACGATGGGCCTTATCAGGAAGCTCAAGGTCACCCAAAGAGCTATGGAAAGGGCTATGCTCGGAGTCTCTCTGCGAGATCGAATCAGAAATGAGGAGATCCGCAGAAGAACAAAAGTAACTGACATAGCTCTGAGAGTCGCTAAACTAAAGTGGCAGTGGGCAGGGCACATCGCAAGAAGAACCGATGGCCGATGGGGCGTAAGGGTTCTAGAGTGGCGACCACGTACCGGAAGACGAAGCGTTGGCAGGCCCCCCACAAGGTGGACCGACGATCTTGTCAAGGTCGCGGGAAGCCGCTGGATGCGAGCAGCGCAGGACCGGTCGTCATGGGGATCTTTAGGGGAGGCCTATGTCCAGCAGTGGACGTCTTTCGGCTGATATGATGATGATGATGATGACACAATGTTTGGGTAACCGGTTCGGTTAGGTTGTGTTAGGTTATCTTGCGACCACAACGCACGAGCCGAGCGAGCGTGCTGCGGCAGCGGCCGGCGAAGTGCCAGAAGCAAATTTGGTGTACATTCATCCATTTTGGTAGTCAAAATTTGGTGGATATTATTTGGTAATAATTTACTCAAATTTGGTGGCAAGTTAATACACAGCCATATTAAATCCAGTAAGTACCTGGGCGACCGAGCTGCGCTCTATAATATCAGAATCAGATATGTTTATTATTCCTGGACATCACAACACAACATATTACAAACATAGTAAAGGAACATAATCATCATAACATCCCATGAAACGTCCACTACAGGACAGGAAGCTCCCTCCAGAATTCTAGCTTTTGCTGGAAAAATGTAGAGGGGAAGTACCATAGTCACCTCGCTTGTTAGCGTTACGGCTGGCATGGACCGCGGTTGAAAAACCTCGTCATTTATGGCCGAAAAAAAATTGGTATTTTTTATTTATCTTTAATGATCCTATTCCTGTATATGAGCCAAGTTTCAAGGTACCTTACATATAAGTTTCCCTTGCGAATTATAGAAACGAACTATTAAAATATCATCGGGTGAGCAAGCTATGCTACCCGCCAACAGATGGCGCTGTAGGTTTTTATCTAAAACGCGTTACATTACAAAAATGCTTGAAAACACGGGGAAAACGAATTTTCACAGACATGAGACCTAGCTAGATCGATTTTTCGCCCCCGAAAACCCCCGTATGGTAATTTTCATCATAATCGTTAGAGCATTTTTCGAGAAACCGATTACAAATAGAATTGGCTATGTATGAAATTCTCATAATGCCTCAATATTTTTTTTTGGATATAGGAATAAGGTCCCTTGTTTAAAAGAATAATTCTAAGATTTTTCAGGCCAGCCAAAGCACCAACAGTGAGGCTTTTCAGAGTCATACGTGAATGTTCTTTGCCATGCATAAAAAAAGCAAGTCTTTAGATACACTACGGTTTGTTTCTTGAATTCAACGCACACATCACATTCACTGAATATAGTCGGTTTATTTCTATATGCGTGCATTCGTCGAATACAGTTTTAAACCAGACTAGAGCGCGCTTATGTCAATGTCACTGAAAAAAAATAAAATTTTGATTTTGTTTTGCGATTTAAGAAATTATTGAGAGATAATGATTATTCGATAAGATAATTAAATCTAAAAACCCCAAAAAAAGTTGAAAAAAACCCTCTCGAAAACGAGATTGATGACAAATGTCTTATGAATTTGACGTTTCGCACACGCTGCACTACCTCATTTTAGTATGCAATGATAGCGCGCTAAAGTGACGTCACGTCGCCTAAACGAGTGAATACGAGCAAGTTTTGAACCGACTATTAGCGCGCTAAAACCGCACACAAAGCTCATGAGCAGGTTCGTATTCGACGAATGCACGCATATAGAAATAAACCGACTATATTCAGTGAATGTGATGTGTGCGTTGAATTCAAGAAACAAACCGTAGTGCAAACGAATGACATTTGACACATACATAACCTCACTTTTCGTTCTGCGTTCTCGTATACATAGCGATTTTTTTGGATTTCCTCTTTAAGCACGTTCCCACGGAGTTCGAACGATGCTGAATACCAACGAACACCTTCGCTTCTGACCCTGGATTTGATCACGGAAGCCTACAACACTAACCCTGCTACGAAATCTGGATATGTATAAAACCTGACGATATGGCTGTATTTTTTCGAGCGAATTCATCAAATTTGCCTACAGTTGATATTCTCATGTTAATGGAGTTTATAAAGACAAGCACAATGTTGCTGAAATCACAGGCACAAAAGCTTTGATGTAAGTTGCGTTGGGTTAAGATGCATACCATGGCACATGTCTTTCTTGCAACTTGACTTTAAATTAATTACTTATTTCACAACAGGTCGTCGTGGGAGTCAAGTAAAAAGAGAAGGATATGTCATACAAGCTAAAATTGTTCCGGAGCAAAAAATATCTAACAGGTATTACTTATATTGCAACAGTACACATTAATGAGACATTAGACACAACTGGAGACAAATCATTAGATGGCTGTGCGGCTGCAGCTGGTAAACATTGTATATTGCTTTGATGTTATACCATAATAACATGATACTCGTATTATTGTCCTGTGTGGTGCCGGCAAAGAATAAAACCATCCCATACTTATCCGTGGGTGTCGTAAGAGGCCAATAAGGGAGGATGGACAGCAGCATCCTCCTGTGTATCATACCATTTTACTTACTGTGGTCACCTACAACCGCGGTCTATGGTGCCAGCCATAACGTTGACAAGCGAGGTGACTATGGCACTTCCCCTCTGCATTTTTCCAGCAAAAGCTAGAATTATGGAGGGAGCTCCCTGTCCTGTAGTGGACGCTTCATGGGATTAATTATTATTATTGTCTTTCTAGTTACATTTATAATAAAAAATAATGAATGCCTATTTGCTTTTCAGGAGGCTGTAAACACAGAGTTGTGTTTTTATACTGGTTGTAAAAACGAAGTGCCGAGCCTTCCCCAACCAGTGTGCAGAGCTATTAGCTCAAGTCTAGTTTAACTGCTGCACGACAAGACACAGTCCAATGCAAAGAAATTTTCAAAACAAAGCCTTTTCAACTTGGACCAAAAGATCCAGGCTCTTATTGTTTTGCATGATAATGATGAAAATCCTGTTAAATTTAAAAATATTGTTTACTTTGGTTGATTTTGTCTCTGAAGAAAATAATAATTTATATGAAAAGTTTAAAACCTTTAGGGACAAAAAAGTGGAACGAAAAACAGCAGAAATTTATCAAGAAATGATAGCCCAACTCAGAAGAAAAACATCAATCCTAAAAATTTTAAGAACCGCGATCAGCCCATAAAATTATTATGACCTAATAAATATATTTTAGCTTAATTTTGTTTTTCTTGTCTTTAAAATATAAATAAGTGAAAATATTAATATTTTTATGCTATAACACTGCATTTTTTTAAGGTGCCGTACCCAAAGGGTGATATGGGACCCTGTTAATATGCCTCCAATGTCTGTCTGTCAGCGAGCTGTATCCCATGAACCATTTTAGGTTGACAGTATTCATTTTTACAGATTTGGTATATATTTTTGTTGCTGCTATAACAACAAATAAGAAAAAAGTAATTCCCTACTAAAACGAGTTTTTAGGCGATTTTTGCCATATTTTTAGGGTTCCGATACCACACAGTAAAAAAAAGGAACCCTTATGGCGCCGCTTTGTCTGTCTGTCACACCTGTATATCTCAGTAACCACTCATGCTATCGACTTGAAAGAAATAGATTTAGAATATAGTTGCCAAACTTAAATGCATATGAAAGAATAAAAAAAGAATTAGGATTATTAATGTAGAGGGGGCCCGAATAGGGGTGGCAAATTTTAAAATTGTGGTAACTAGGTTGAGTGGGGTATCATATGAAAGGGCTTTACTTGTACATTCTAAAATATATTTTTGTATTTTTTAAGTCTTAGTTTTGAAGTTATGATGAAAAAAGTAAAAAAAATACCGTTCGGGGGTGAACGATATTTTTTATCTCGAGTTTGTGAAAGGAAAAATCTGAATTAATTACAGTCAATGGAAGTTTATGTAAATATTACAGCAAAAAAGGTTAAAATATTACACCTTGTAGGGTAGGAATAATGTGTTACTTATCATAAAAAATTGCTTGATTAAATCATAATTTATTGCCTTGAATCAAAACCATTGCCTATCTCCTAGCCTTAAAGTATTTCTTTTTCATGGAGTTAGCTACCATAACATTAGGAATTTGACGAGGGCATTTCTTTTTAGAAACTACTGCCATCTCACTGAGTGACTGGATTTTGGTGATCAGAAGAAAAGAGAAACTCATTACAAGCGCTTCAGTAGTAATAATTTAAATATTAATATATTATTGATTGTAGTACATAAAGTTAGGAAAAGGACTGGTACTTAGGCTTTATGGAGGGCAGTGATTTTCATTCTCAAGTTTGTCTTCAACTTTATAGTTTAGGTACCTACCTATCTAAGTACTTACTTGAACAGGAGGACACATATTACACCTTGAAGATGCCGAACTCTTAATTCTAGGCAGATAATAATATATATGCCTTTATTCTGAATACCTATACACAATTAATACATCAATTATATCATTACATTTTCATCATTATTAAATTACCTACATAAAATTAACATTAAATTTATATAAAATTACATTAGGTACCTACATTAATAATTATAATCACAAAAAGTTTCTCAGTTCAGAGTGCCTGTTGGCAAAGGCCTCCTCCAGGTTTCTCCATTGCGCTCTGTCTTCTGAGACCCTTCTCCAGTAAGGCCCAGCAGTAAGCTTAATTTCATCTTCCCATCTCCTAGTGGGCCTCCCTCTGTTCCTCTTTACACCACTTTTCCCTACCTTCCCTGATCATGTGCTTTGTCCACTTCCATTTCAGCGAGTCTATCCTTTTAAAAACATCTGTAACCTTAGTTTTTTATCTGAGCATCTAACTTTATCCATTTTCTTTATACCCACCATACTTCTTTTATGGCGCGTTGACATCTTATCAGCTGACCTCTATGGGATGAGTTTAATGTCCAAGTCTCACAACCATATGTTAGGCAAGGGAGGATGCAAGTGTTAAAAACTTTGCGCTTCAGGTGTACACCTGAAAATAGACAATGTCCATTGAATATATAAAAGAATAACATGACAGTACCATGACATGATCATGCCAATACAGAAAATAAAAAAATTGTGACAGCCATAATCAATAAATAGTATTGGAAATAAGTGCAAACTGGATCAACCACATACTTGATTTGCACAAGTCTGCATGTACAATATTACTAGGGACATAAAACTTGACAATAAAGTGCAATTCATCATAATGTAGGTACCTAATACACTGCCATGTGGTGTAAGGCAGGGCGGTCTGACCTCCCCGGACCTGTTTAACACCTACGTTAATGACCTGATTGTGAGACTGAGCAGCACTAATGTCTGTCTAAAAATTGGTGACAGATACTTGAATAACCTTAGCTATGCTGACGATATGGTGCTGCTTAGTCCCTCAATCAAAGGTCTATGCAAACTTATTAGCATTTGCGAGGAGTATGCTTGTAGTCATGGTCTTACGTACAATGTTAAAAAAACGGAAATGGTGATATTCAGGTCCGGGAGGGGTCCGGATATGGTGCCTGAAGTTCTGCTGAATGGCGAACCTATTAAGACTGTGGAGTCCTTCAAGTACCTTGGCCACATTGTGACGTCAACTCTGAGTGACGACGACGACATAGAGAGGCAACGAAGGGGGCTCTCCGTGGTTGGCAACATGCTGGCCAGTAGGTTCCAAAAATGTGAAGATGATGTGAAGGTCTTGTTGTTCAAGACCTTCTGTCAGTCTCTGTACACCTGCCAGCTGTGGACCAACTACACTAAGAGGTCTCGCGACAGCATCAGAGTACAGTACAATAACTGTTTTCGGCACCTGATGGGCTTAAAAAGGTATTGCAGTGCCTCCGGTATGTTTTTTGAGGCACGTGTAAACTCATTTGATGCTGTTGTGAGACACAGGATAGCCTCCTTCTTGACCACTCTGCGTCATTCTGGCAACACAATCCTGGGGGGATTGTACGAAAGACTTTTTAGTACCCAATGGTACAAACGATGGCTCGAGCTCATAGCCTAATTATTATAATACTATAACTTATAACTTTTATTTATTTATTTTTAAGAACAATGTAGCTCTTGGCTATAACCGTTCTTATGTTTCTATGTATGGTATGATAAGTAGTATATAAGATGGATCTTTGTGTCTGAAATAAAGAAATTTATTATTATTATTATAACATCCCATGAAACGTCCACTGCAGGACAGGGAGCTCTCTCCGGAACTTCAGCAAAAATGTGTGGTAGTTTGGAGGGAGTTTTCCTTAGTCACCATGCTTGAAAGCGTTGCAGCTGATAACCGCAGTATGTGTAGTGCATTAACCTGACAGAAAATTTAAGGAATGTGTACAGCAAACATAATGTAAGAATGCTTATTATATTCTGCATGTTCTGACATTCAATAAGTATTTTGTGAAGAATCTACATTGAAAAAATTATTTGGAATCTGAGTCTTATTAGAGGCTGTCGCTGTGTTAGTAGATTTAGCATAAAGGGTTGGCTACAATAGATCTTTACTTATAGTACCTATGCTTAAACCACCCTAATTAGTAAGCCTTAATACTATTATTCATAGATACAGGCGCCTGTTGGTTAAGGTGGGAGTGGTTGGCCAGCAAAGGTGTTTATAAATCTGTTTAAGTTGATCCATTTTCTGTGTTTGGTGTCGTATTATAGCCGTAAGAGAGATAAATAAGTGTAGTGGGTCTTTTTATTAGGTATTAGCTTTGTTTGGATTTTCTATTATTGTTTGATTACCTATTGTATGGTTAGGAATGGTTTGTACAGCAGTTTACCATAAAACAGTTGCAGTGCTTTCATGTCAATCTTACTTGTTAGGTTCCAATAGTATGAGGTAGGGTCCTTCTGTTAAGAGGAGACATTGGACTTGTACTTACATTAGGTATAGCAATATGTATGTGTCCATCCATAGGCACTAGGTAGGTTTACAGTTCTGACAGATATTTGCAAGACAACAGTTTTCACCCTGTAATACCTAAATCAAACTTGCAATGAGACACTGCACTGATATACATGTGTAAACAAACTAAAAACGCTGGATGTATTTGAGGTTAAAGTAAATATTCATAGTCTTTAGGTAACATTCATATTCGTCATAGGTTAGTTACTTACACTCATTCTACAAAGGTTTTGTTTTTTACCCTTTATATATCCTTCCGACAAGCCGCTTTTTTACTAATTTGGCTTATTTAATAAATATTTCATATTTCATAATGGACGACATTGGACACGTATGTGTGTGTGTGTGTGACGTATAAGATAAATGTTCCATCTCTTTCAGTTTCATAGCGTCGTTTATCTTCCATCTCTTTTCCCTTACGTTAAGTATAAGTTTTTATACTTAAGGTTTTGACAGATCAAAAACCTGCTTATTCTGATTAATTTGTAAATGAATGAATGATTGAATGAATGTAAATTTTCTCGCTGCTGGTTATGTATGGAATTGTTTTGTTGTTCTTGTACAAAGTACGCAATGTACAGATGTTTTCGATTTTTTGTCGCCAATAGCAAATTCCGTACTCTTAATATTAACTCAAGTTTAATAAATTTAGGAGAATAGCGACCCTGAACCTAACAGTTTAACGTGCCTTAAGCATGAAAGTATAGTTATTTTTTATTATTACCGTCGCTCATGGACACCTGCAACACCCAGGGGGTCATAGATACACTGCACAGCTTTTAAAAATTTGTAGGCTCGTTTCCAAAGACTGCTATGTTTACTAACACTATAGCCCAACAAGGTTACTCGGTGATTGGAATAATTCAGACGAAGTTCACCAAGGAACATATATACCCTCAAGTTCACTATCTATAGGTATAGGTTGTTTTTACAAACTTTAAGTCTTATATAAACGTTCTAAATAGAGCTAATCCGTTTCGATAAAGTTTGAAAGAAACGGGAAGAAATTCTTTTGCTACAGCCAACTTTAAGAGTCCGCAAAGAAAGAGTTTGCTGACATAAATACATACATACATACATACATAACATCACGCCTCTTTCCCGTTGGGGTAGGCAGAGACCACAGTCCTCCACCTGCTACGATCTTGACATACTTCCCTTGCTTCCTGTACTTTCATCAATCCTTTCATACATGCTCGTCGGTTTAGGGTACTTTTAACCTGGCCTTTATTCAGAACGTCCTGAATTTGGCCCTGGTACGTTCGCCTAGGCCTTCCCCTTCCAACGTTTCCATTCACTCTCGCCTGGTAGATCTCTTTCGTGACATAAAAACATAAACAAAATATTTCCTAATTATTCATTGTACACCAAGCTTTAGACAAACGCAGGTAAAATAGATTAATCATGTACCTATACTGCAGTGCGTTTCGTTTTGCACTGACTGCTATGATGGATGCGGTATGAGTGCAAGCAGTTGACTGGAACGGAACGCAACTCGTTCGTCATAGTAATAGACTTTAAGGGCACTGCATGTTATCCTACGTCATCTAGTACACGAAATTTGCAACTTTGTAGCGATAGTGGTGGCCTACTAGGTCCACAAAACGTTGGTCTGCCAATCCGAAACCTGGCAGATTTTGTACAGTTAGAGAGAAAAGTGGTTAAATGACAGATTACACGAATGAAATCTATTCGTAGAAATAGAAGGTACCTATATAAGTAAAAAACAACAGGTCTGCCTTGCATCCTCTTGGCAGTTTCTCCAGTCCGACCAAATTTGTGGTCCAATCACATCCGACCACATTTGTGGTCCGACTAGCGAAACTGCCAAGAGGATGCAAGGCAGACCTGTTGTTTTTAACTTGTATAGGTACCTTCTATTTCTACGAATAGATTTCATTCGTGTAATCTGTCATTTAACCACTTTTCTCTCCAACTGTACGAAACCTGTCAGGTTTTGGATTGGCAGACCAACGTTTTGTGGACCTATTAGGCCACTACTATCGCTACAAAGTTGCAAATTTCGTGTACTAGATGACGTAGGATAACATGCAGTGCCCTTACGGTCTATAAGAAAAGCTGCTGTTGTGTAACCGTCGTAACCGTGTTATGTAACGTCCACGTTACGTCATTATGATATGAAAATTTTTATACAAGGTGTTTGGTATACGTCTGCAAACCTCTCGGGTGGTTGGTCTACCTATGAAACTGAACAACTTTCCCTAAAGAACTAGGTCGAAATATGAAAAATAAATGATCTCTCATGAACTAATACGCTATCAGCTGGTGCATCTATGGGACGCTGTAAATTTTTTTTTCGTATACGACCTATGTTCCTTAGGGAAAGTGGTTCAGTTTCATGGGTGGAGCAAACACTTGAGAGATTTGCAGACATAAACCAAACACCTTGTATAAAAAAATTATGGTTATTTTCAGACCCCGCCTGCAAAGATCACTTTTAGATTTAGAGATCCGTTTGCGAAATATTTAAAAAATGAATCATAGTGGCTTGCTCCCTTAACCTAATCTTGGCGGGGCCGGTACCGTGTCTCCAGAAAAACTGTCCACCAACACGTAGAGTCAAGAGCGTATCAAGCTTAACACAATTGTCTTTGTTAGGTTCTTATTTTAACTGACGTAGAAACTATAATTGCGCTGTAAGTAACACTGGACTTGCATTTGATTGTATCTGCTGTCCCGTAAATATTCCACTGTTGTTAACAAAAGTTTTGTATAGAAAAATCTGTCCTCCTGTTATAATCCTTTTGTCGCCATTTACTACACCTACGCACGTAAAACGATGAATTTGTTCAGTTGTTCGCACTTCAGTAGTAACACTGTGTACTTATGCGGGTCTTCAGAGCAGGTATCTGGTTTCAGCTTATGCTGGTTTTGTAAGGTACTACGGTACCAAATGTCGTGCACACCTAAATACAGGGTGACTTTTAATTAGTTCTTGATAGCAAAAGATAGGCATGTACTCGTGATACTGAACAACTTTTCCCAAGGAACATAGGTCGAAAAACCAAATTTGACTTCCCATAAAAAATGCGCTATCAGCTGATGCAGTTTCTATGGAAGGTCAAAACTATATTTTCGCATTTCGACCTATGTTCCTTGGGGAAAGTTGTTCAGTATCATGAGTACATCCATATCTTTTTCTATCAAGAACTAATTAAAAGTCACCCTATATAGTCATTCTAAAGACACTCATTTAAGTGTAAGTAGTGTTACTTTTATATAAACAGCCTCTTGGCTGCTCTTGCACATCGAGGTTGACGCTTTCGGCTTTGCATCGCTGTTATTTTAATACCGCATAAACTAGAATCAAAGTGCAAGTGTTTATATTTACTTGCTTTTGACTGTGCTGTTCCACATTATCATACTGAAATTATTTGCCATTCAAAATAGAAAAAGCGAAAAAGAAAAACCACCATTAAATCTAAAAATAAACTTAAAAATGCTGCAAGACATAACAATTTAACCCTTATTTTAAAATAGAAACTAGACTGCAAATCCCTCCCCCGAGTTGAATGCCCTCTACGGATTAGAGTATAAAGTATGCAAAGCAAATTAACTTAAGTAGTACATAGTGTCCGCTCAATATTTTAAAAGTCCCAATGATGGATGGGCTTTGGCGAGAATTTCCATAAAGCTATTGCCTTTTTAGAGGGATTGGAACTACTGGTAATGGATGGTTTTATACTACACGATTGCAGCGACTTTACTTTACATACATATATACCTACTTACATAAAATCAAGCCTCTGTCTTAGGGTAAGCAGAGACTACAGCCTTCTCCACCTGCTACGCTCTTGACATACTTCCTTCGCTTCCTCATTGTAAACGATCAAACATAATATTTAAAATTTAAATTTTTTTCAACGTGGCGCCACTTTTTTTCGCCACTTATGTAGTTTAACTGACGTTAAAAACCGGCCAAGTGCGAGTCGAACTCGCGCACCGAGGGTTCTGTACAAACCTGTAGGTACATAAGTAAAAGTTATTATATTTTATTGCAAATTTTTTTTATTATGTGATGTAACTAAAAATTTTATGTTTGCGGAATTTTCCGTTTATGTGTGCTATCAAAACGTTGCTCCATGCCAAATTTAAAGATTCTAGGTCGACTGGAAGTATCATTTAGGTTTTGATTCCCTTGCGAGTAGTTGCGAGTTTCAAAATATGCGGCTTAAATTGCTGTTTCTTTTGGTTGCGTTGACGTAGAAGTTTGATTTTGTTACAGCTTAAAGGTATTATACACCTGAGGATTTGATAAGAATTTCAATTTAATACCTCTACGCGTTTATGAGAAAAAGGGTACTAAGTTTAAAATTATTAAAATTATTTTTATTATATGATGTAACAAAAAAAATATGGTTTTCTAAATTTTTCCTTTGTTTGTGCTGTAAGACGTTGTTTCGTACCAAATTTCAGGATTCTGAGTTTACGGGAAGTAACCTGTAAGTTTTGATTTCCTTGCGAGTGTCGAAAATTTACGGCATAAATGGCTGTATCTTTTGTTTGCGTTGGCTTAGAAGTTTGTTTTTTTCACAGCTCCAAGGGACAGTAGATTTGAATATTTGATATGAATTTCAGCTCCACGCGTTCCTGAGAAAAAGGGTCTTGACAAACAGACAGACGAAAAACAGTGTGATCTTATTAAAAGGGATCCATTTTTTTCCTTTTGAGGCACGGGACCCTAAAAAGTGATAAAAGTATATCCTTATATGAGTAAATGATAATCTACTTTACTTTAATCCAATAAAAAACTATGTGTTTATTCCATTCCGAACTGTAAGGAAATGACATTCAAAATTATAATTGAAATTATATATTTTACTTTTCGTTTCGATATCGATCCAAAAATCTATACTGTGCTAACACTATCTATCTTACATTTTAAAAGCAACCATCTTAATAAATTAAAACAAGTTAAATCTAAATCGGTTCAGTAGCTTTTGCGTGAAGAAATAAAAAATCCATAAAATATTCAAAAAAATCTGTGATTTGGATTCAAGGGCATCAAAATAACATACCGTGATAATATTTTCATAAATATCTTCAATGTACATAAAAAACCAATTTACAGTTTTATATTAGTAGGGATTTAAGAGGTCGTAAAGTGTAAAAAGTCCCTAATAACAAACGATATTTTAGCTCACTGACGTGATCAATGATGTTGTTAGACTCTACTCTTTTTAGTCTGCAGTCTCTTGCAAGGAAATTAAAACTCAGAAGGAAACTATCGATGTATAAGAGAAAATCTTTTCGAAGCTATAATGGTAGTCGGATCGTGTCTGCCATATGCGAACCATTTCCTATGCAACACAAACTCTTGCGCAAAGCCTGGAAGTATGTAAATAGTTCCGAAATTTTTAGGGTTCCGATACCAAAATGGTAAAAAAAGGAACCCTCATGGTGCCGCTCTGTCTGTCTGTCACACCTCTATATCTGAGCAACCACTTATGCTATCGACCTGAAATTTGGAATAGTTTTTGAATATAGTTGCCCAACTTATTTGCACATGAAAATTTTTTGAAAAAAGTATGATTATTAATGTAAAGGGGGCCAAAATAGGGGGGGCCACATTTCAAATTTTCGCTACTAGGTCGAGTGGGATATCATATGAAAGGGCTTTACTTGTACATTTTAATATATTTTTTTTTAAGTTTCTTAGTTTTCAAGTTATGATGAAAAATGTAAAAAAAAATACCATCCCCCCTCCCCCTTTTCTCTGAAGTTTGTTGAAGGAAAAATCTGAATTAATTACAGTTGACAGAAGTTTATGTAAACTTTACAGCAAAAATAAAACGATCTTTCTAAGTTGCACAGTTTTTAAGAAGTCTGCAAAAAACCTCTAGAAACAAATTTAGTTTTGCGGTCCTGAAAATGGACTTTATTGCTTCCAAAAATACTGAAGGTATATCGGAACCCTCGGCGCACGAGTCCGACTCGCACTTGACCGGTTTTTTACCTTGGCAGAGAAGTATGCTGCATAGGGCTCTCTTCCTGTGCTTGTGCGAGAATTTGCGTCGCTCACCGATGACTTTGTACCACTACTAATGTAAAATATCCTCTTAGTTATGGACGAGCAGTCACACAGAAGAATATGAAATGCACGCGAGTCCGACACGTACTTGACCAGTTTTTATTATTTGTTGTTATTATGTAACCTATGGACTATACACGTGAGGACTGGAAGTTACTCCATCGACAAGAGCCAAGCTCTTAAATTAAAGAAAGGACTATACACATACCAATTTTCACGCTTTTAAGTGTTCCCGTTTTTACGATAGAGCTTAAACGAACATCGAGCAAAAAAACACCCAGTAAACACGTTTTTAGTAAGAAAGCCCCTTTAATTTATTTTTATTACTTTTTAGTAAAGTGTCAACAGAAATACATAATCTGTGAAATTTTCAACTGTTTACCTATTTCGGTTCATGAGATAAGGCCCGCTGACATTCAGGCAAATAGACAGACATCGGAGGCATATTAATGGGGTCCCGTTTTTCACCATTTGGGGACGGAACCCAAAAAACGTTTGCCTATAACATAAAAAAAGATCTGGAAAATTGCTTGTTTTCTGCAAATTCACGTTTTGTACATTTGCTATTGGAACCATTATAAAAAAAATATACTTACGAGTAAACCTATTTCTAACTGAACTTCATATTCAAATATAAAAAATGGCCAAGTGCGTGTCGGGCCACGCGCAATATAGGGTTCCGTAGTTTTTTACGATTCAGGTGTTGTCTAAGTATGTCATAATATTCTTAACATAAAATGTTTACATCCTAATACTCAGCGAGGCCCTAACGCCTGATTTCTTCTGCTATTTTCATCATATATATTATTACTATGAATTTTTTCACATTTCCATTAACTACTGTTTAGCTGGCAGGGGGGGAGGGGGGCACTCGACTCCAACAAAAAATTGCGCTTTCAAGCTGAATATTTCGTAAACGGATCTATCCAACAATGCCCCACACAATGGGGTAAACAAGAAAAAAAAAATCACCCCCACTTTACTTGTATGGGACGAAACCTAAAATAAAAATAAAATTCTAAGATTTTATTTTACCACTTTCTCGGCGTGAATAAAATACATATCCATAGTAAATTTCAGCTCTCTAGTACGAAGGGTCTCTGAGCTAAGCCGCGGACAGACAGACGGACATGACGAAACTATAAGGGTCCTTGTTGACTACGGAACCCTAAAAAGGACACATAAACAAGTAAAGATACAAAATCTCTTGCAGAATCTTAAATTATTATTATAACGTAGTCCAATTTTGAAATCGTGGTCTAAATGAAAGTCAAAACACTAAATATATTTCCATCTCCCATCATATATTTACTGTGATTAACCCAAAAACCGAGATTCCAAAGATTAAGTTGAAAACATTGATATAACCTAAATAAAACCACTAACTAGATGCTCGCTGAAATATGAATGTAACTGCATTCACGACGAATTTTTATTATATCTTGTTATAGCGGTGTAAATGATAATTCTGTGAAAATTTCAACTGTCTACCTATAACGGTAAATAAGATACAGCCTGCTGACAGACAGACATCGGAGGCATATTAATAGGGTTCTATTTTTCACCCTCCCTCTAGAATTCTAGCATATGCTGGAAAAATGTAGAGGGGAAGTACCATAGTCACCTCGCTTGTTAGCGTTACGGCTGGCACCATGGACCGCGGTTGTAGGTGACCGCAGTAAGTAAGATGTGACATAGGAGGATGCTGCTGCCCATCCTCCAGTTTATAACCCTTAGTCGCCTCTTACGACACCCACGGGTATGGAAGGGTTGGTACTATTCTTTGCCGGCACCACACGGGGCACGGCCCTTTGGGTACGGAGCCCTAAAATCTAACAAAGTGGGTGTCTAGTCACACTGTATATCATTGTTTGAAAATAACGCGCGTTGCCTACGGAGTGCGTATTTATGGCGTTAATTAAATCTTAAAGAAGCGATTTACGGCAAGCAGTTCCCCGGCGCTTACCTGTTTGTTTTAGGTGAAGAGGAAGCGTGGCTCTTAGGTTGAAGAATAAGAAGAGGATGCAGAAGACGTGAAGAACAGTTCCTCACTCTTGTCTAGAAATAAGTACTAAATTGATCAACCACATATTAGATAAGCAAAGGGCATAAATATCTTTTGTCGGTCAGTGTGTACGATATTATAACAAAATACCTGACAGAGTAGTCCAATTACCCTAGAGAAAATTTGAAGAATTACTTAAAAGCAAACTGTTAATCAAAAGTTATGTAAAAAACCGGCCAAGTGCGAGTCGGACTCGCGCACTGAGGGTTCCGTACCTATTTACCATATGATATACTAAAATCTTTTGCTCTTTGACTTTAAAAACTCCGCGACCATCCAACTTGACCCCTCTTTTATAGAAAAGTTCTTGAAACGGGAGCTCACCTTAATCGGTTCCAATTTATGACGTATTAAAAAAAAAACTACTTACTCGATCTCCTTCAAACCAATTTTCGGTGGAAGTTTGCATGGTAATTTACAGCATATATTTTTTTTAATTTTATCATTCTCTTATTTTAGAAGTTACGGACGGGGGGGGGGGGGGGGACACTTATTTAACCACTTTGGAAGTGTCTTTCGCGCAAACTATTCAGTTTAGAAAAAAATTATATTAGAAACCTCTATATCATCTTTGAAGACCTATCGATAGATACCCATGTGATATGTGTGGGGTAAAAAAAAAAAATTGAGTTTCAGTTCTATTTATGGGGAACCCTAAAATTTATAGTTTTTTTTTCTATTTTTGTGTGAAAATCTTAATGCGGTTCACAGAATACATCTACTTACCAAGTTTCAACAGTATAGTTCTTATAGTTTCGGAGAAAAGTGGCTGTGACATACGGACGGACAGACCGACAGACATGACGAATCTATAAGGGTTCCGTTTTTTGCCATTCAGCTACGGAACCCTAAAAAGCTTAGTGGTTAGATGACTACACCAATGATTCGAAAGCTCGTAGGTGCCAAGTTGCTGGTGAAATTCAAGTTTCACAGTCTGGCTCACCATCGCAAAGTTGCATGTCTGTCGGTCTTTTACAGATTGTACTTCGGAGATTGTTTTACAGATTGTACTCCACGAGCTTACCTCCTTCTACCATCGGGAGCCTTAAGGCGTCCATATTTGCTTAATATTCCACACATTTGCACTAAGCGCTTTGATACATATTTTATAATAAACATAGCTAAGAAGTGGAATTCTCTGCCTGCGTCTGCGTTATACCCAATCTATTCAAGTCGGGAGAGAATCAGCTTATTTTGGGCGAGCTTGTTCCATAGTCGACCTTATTTCTGTCCTTAGGGCTAGATAATAGTTAAAGTCAAGCTCATTGACACTACAAAAATACTCATACGGCTTTCCTGCAGTCAACTAGCGCCCCCATCAGTTAAATAGTTATTTGTTATGCAAGGCAGCAAAAGCGTTATTTGGCGTGAGTGCCTTGTATTGAAACCTGAGCAAGCGAAGGATTCTAGAATTGAACCACGAGCGAAGCGAGTGGTTCAAAAGAAGAATCCTGAGCGTAGCGAAGGTTTCAAGGCACGAAACGCAAAATAACTTTGCTGCCGAGCGAAACACAAAATTTTTCACCTCACTAAAGCGAGGAAGCAGCCAGTACCGCAGCGTGGAGGTCTGCCATACTGCATCACGTTCGAATTTCAAAAACCTTTTGCCCGCTAGCGGCCAAAAATCGCTTTTGGCCGCAGAAAAACCTTTTGCCCGCTAGGGGCCAAAAATCGGTTTTGGCCGCAGAATTTAACCGACAAAACAAATGTTTCCGAGCTTTGGAGGTGAAAAAAATATTACTCGCTAAATACAAAACTTATCGAAAATCTGTCTTTCCAGATTGAAGTACAGATACCCTAGTTTATTTAGATCCTATCAATCCTGAAAAAAATAGTTATAAAAATGCTAAAAGTGGCCGTTTTTCGCACTTTTTGTATCTGTAACTACAGAGAACTACGAGTATATTTTTCGGGATAGATAGGTTCTAAATAAACTAGAGTACCTTTAATTCAATCTGGACAGACAGATTTTCGATAAGTTTTATTTCGCTTCGCATCCAAACTACACGTTTATTTCTTACGGGAAATTTTTATTTACAAATATTACTTGATTATGCAGGTAAGCCCATAAATTGTGAGTATAGTTTTCCTGTTCAAGTTCATATCGCATTTATATTAGAAATAAATAAAGTATCCATCATTCTACCCCAGTTTTATCTCGCAAGATACATGCCGGCCACATACTAAACGTTACTATAACGGGGAAACATTAAGCTTCACGCACACGGGCGATTTTTTCAGTACCGAAAAAAGTCCGTGGTTGGCTTTATGCTTGATACAGCCGAAAGTCTTACATGGATACGTTTATGTAGGTAGGTACAGTTCAACGCACGTCAAGCTCAAAAAGAAAATAGATTTGTGAGCAGAAGAAAACCTGCCCGTGAGTATGAAGTAGAAAATGGCAGACTTCACTGACACTAGCAGGATTTGTACCTGCGTCTTCCCTTACCGAGTGTAATGTAACCGAGAGGAACCTTCTGAACTTTCCGTTAGTGTTACTTTTTTTACTTTTATGGGAAAACCAACAGCCTTATATCTAAGTTAAGCGCAGAGATTAAAAGCAAGTTAACAAGTTTATGAGCAAAAACAAAACTATTCCGAAACAGTCAGTTTCAAAACAGTGTAGGTAGAATATGGTGGAAATAGTAAAAAAAAAACAACATAGATTTGATAATCCGAAACGTCAACAACACTATCTAGAGTAAGAGATAACTAATCATTAAATAGTTTGTTAAAAACTCATCATCAAGGTTTATTTTCATTGATATACAAGGTTTTAATAAATTTGAGCAAAACCTTCAGAGGCAAAATTCTTTAGACTAAAAGCGACAAATTTTGTTCTACGACTAACATGTTTTTT
The DNA here is from genome assembly GCA_947532105.1 of Athrips mouffetella. NCBI lineage: Eukaryota > Metazoa > Arthropoda > Insecta > Lepidoptera > Gelechiidae > Athrips > Athrips mouffetella. Next base: position 2,881,222 of record OX383975.1, on the reverse strand, counting down.
ATTGTGATTTCCCAAAAGTCGTAAGCCATTTAAAATTTCCCTTAAAGATACAGCCCTAAACAATATTCATATAGAAATATGGAATAATTATTGAACTATGTATATACAAAAATTACAAAAAACCATACATAGCTACAGTTTGTACTACGGCGCGGCGTAGCAAATCTCTACGCCTTGCGCAAATTTGAAGCTCATCTGTATCCAGCCTTACGCCGAGAGTTACTGGGCGTAAGGGCGAGGCCACACTAGCCGTTATAAATCACGGGCATGATTTAAGCGGTGTTCACACCAGCCCTATTTTTATTCCCGCTCGTATCTTACCAACATCTACATATTTGGTCCATTTTCAACTCTGAATGTAGGTTTTAGGTAGAGAAGGCATAAGATATCGTAAAATGAAAATCTACCCTTAAAACTGAATAAATTTTCCTGAAAATAAGAAATCAAAGAAAAAATACAAAATGCCTTGAAAATATTTTATTACATACGAACGCCCCTATTGTTGTAAAAGTGCGCTTACACTTCAAAATATTAGTTGTAGTAAATATTGCAAAAAAATAAAAAAGTCTTTCTCGAGTAATACATAATTATAAAAAAAAACCGGCCAAGTGCGAGTCGGACTCGCGTCCTAAGGGTTCCGTACCTATCTACCATATGATATACTAAAAGCTTTTGCTTTGATTTTAAAAACTCCGCGACCATCCAACTTGACCCCTCTTTTATAGAAAAGTTCTTGAAACGGGAATTCACCTTAATTGGTTACTATTAGTTGTGAGAAAAATTTAAATATTTAATGATTTTAGACGTTTCCCTTTATTTGTACTGTGAGACCTAGCTTCTCGCCAAATTTCATAATTTTAGGTCAACGGGAAGTACCCTGTAGGTTTTGCTTTTTTGCATAAATGTATGGAGACGAGGACATAAAAAGCCATATCTTTTGATTGCGTCGTTGTAAAAAATATAAATTTTCAAGTCTAGTGTGGTTTATGAACTTTAATATTCATTATCAATTTCAACCTGATACCTCTTCTCGTTCGTGAAAAAAAGGGTCTTGACAGACAGACAGACGGACAACAAAGTTATCCTATAAGGGTTCCGTTTTTTTATTTTGAGTTACGGAACCCTAAAAAAGATAACATGTCTGAACCAGAGGATGGGAAGCAGCATCCTTCTGTGTATCGTACCATCTTACATACTGCTATCATCAACAACAGCGGTCCATGGTACCAGCCGCAACGCTAACAAGCGTGGTGACTAAGGTACTTCAAAAGCAATAGCCGGAATTCTGGAAGGAGCGCTCTGTCCTGCAGTGGACATTTCATGGGATGTCATCATCATCATCATAACATCCCATGAAACGTCCACTACAGGACAGGGAGCTTCCTCTAGAATTCAAGCTTTTGCTGGAAAAATGTAGAGGGGAAGTACCATAGTCACCTCGCTTGTTAGCGTTACGGCTGGCAGCATAGACCGCGGTTGTAGGTGACCGCAGTAAGTAAGATTTTAGATACAAAGGAGGATGCTGCTGCCCATCCTCCAGTTTATAACCCATAGTCGCCTCTTACGACACCCAAGGGTATGTAAGGGTTGGTACTATTTTTTACCGGCACCACACGGGACCATGATGGAATGTTATGATGATAAAATTGACATCTCTTACAAGTCTTTTATAGTCCACTGCTGGACAGTGCCAGAATTTCACAGCAATATGCGTGTTACATTTTGCAGGGGAAGTACCATAGCCACCACGCATTGCGGCTGACACCATGGACTGCGATTGTTGTTTTTTTTTTATGTTACAAGTGAGCAAACGAGCAGGTGGGCCACCTGATGGTAAGTGGTCACCACCGCCCATAGCACCCAATGTCTTATTAATGGCATATTTTGACACTAATAAGACAGCTAAGTGCGTTGCTCACTTTGAGAACTAAGATGGTATCTCTCATGTGCCGGTAATTTCACTGGCTCCCTTGCCCCTCAAACCGAAACACAGCAGTGCAAACACTGCTGCTTCACGGCAGAAAAAAGCAAGAGGGGTGTTACTTCCCCAGACGGACTTTCCACCTTTATACCGTGACTGCTATTTGTGCGATTAGCATCAAAAAGACGCTGCTATCTATTTTTTGGTTTAGAATCCCTTAGTTGCCTCTTATGACACCACTCGGATAATCCTTTATGGTTTACTATAACACATTTATTCTCAACACTAATAGCTCCCTGTGGCTTTTACCGTCGTTTTCTTATTCTTTAAGTATCGAAGTTTGTTTGTCATTTTCCTAGTAATTTTCTTCGCCAGGTAAGATTTCCCTGGGGAATGTTTATGGTTCATTGCTTAGCTAGGACTAGTTGTTAGAGCGTGCGACTCTCGCTCTAGAGGTCCTAGGTTCAATTCCCGGTGGACACAATGTCTAACAAATAACGAAAATCACTCTGTGGGACCCAGTTTAGTTAGAACATTGCAGAATGAATCACCCGATTGTCAGAAAAGTTAAATGATTCCGTGCTTCGGAAGGCACGTTAATCTGTTGGTCCCGACTACTGTCTGCGGATATATTTGGTAATGAGCCATGTCAGAGGTCTTTGGCGGCTCAACAACCCTGACACCAGGGTTTGTGAGGTCGGTCATCGAACTTGCAACCCGCACGGTACCCTATACTATTAAAAGAGCAATATTTGTATAGATATTTGTGTATATATTTGTAATCGGTTTTTCAAAAATGTCTCTAACGATTTCGATGAAATTTACAACACGGGAGTTTTCGCGAGCAAAAATCGATCTCATGTCTAAAACCCTGTCTAGCGCGCGTGTTTCGCGCGTTCAACTGGACGCAAACAAGGCGCTCCTAGTATCTCGACTCGCGCGAGCCGAGGAAATTCGCGCGATGCTTGTGGACGCGATGTATTGACGCCCAGTAGCTCGCCGACGCGCATAGAAACTCGCGCGTAACAATTCGCGGCGAATTCGCCCTTTCTGGACAGGGTCTGAAAAATCTCGTTTTCCCCGTGTAAGTCAGCATTTTTTTTAATACCGCGCTTTAGACAAAAAACTACAGCGCCATCTGTTAGCGGGTAGCATAGCTTGCTCATCCGATGATATTTTAATGTTGAGGCGGCTATTATAGAGCGAAGCTCGCTCGCCCAGGCACTGATGATGATGAGAGGTTGATATGTAGTTTGTAAACTCTGACCACACGGCTTGTCTCGTCAGTTGTCCAATTTTCATAAATCTCATATCGCGCAACAAAGGTTTCTGACATGGTTTTTTGACGACTAGGTACTTCCATAGATAGTAGCTGGAACCAACGGCTTAACGTGCATTCCGAGACATGGAATATTTTTTTTTTTTTTTTTTCATTTCAGCGACGTGAACTTTTTAGCATTGTTTAAAATTGCTGCCACCACACATCGAACCCAGAAAATTTCAACGATATTACCAAAACAAAAACGTTTGCCTAGCACACATAAATAAGACTTAACTCTAGAGCTCCAGGAGCTTATTCCACCATCTCCCTTCTACCATCGGGAGTCCAGAGGCTTCGCAGGATATCACCCATACTTGGTTGATATTCCGCACATTCGCACAAAGCGCTTTGAAACATCCTTTATAATGCGCACGGCTAAAGAGTGGAATTCTCTGCCTGCGTCTGTGTTCCCGAGTTCATATAACCCGAATCTATTCAAGTCGCGAGTGAATAGGCTTTTTCTGGGTAAGCTCGTTCCATCGTCGACCTCATCTCTGTCTTCAAGACTAGATCGAGGTCAAGAGTAAGCCCATTTTCAATAAAAATAAAAAAAACATTACTTTTGAGGCAAAAGTTTTTGTATTGGTAATGTCGTTGAACTTACCACGATCACCCCCCTGAGCCGAACACTCTATCTACTAGACCATAGAGGATGTAAAAGTTAAAGGAAGCAAAGTTTTGGCTGACCAGTTTCTCGACTTAACGTTTATTCCCATGATGACATAGTCGTTCGTGTGGTGCCGGCAAAAAATAGTACCAATCCATCTCTACCCGTAGGTGCCGTAAGAGGCGACTAAGGGCTTACGAACCGGAGGATAGTCAGTATCATCTTTCTGAGTATCGTACCAAATTACATACTACGGTCACCAACAACAGCGGTCGCCAGCTGCAACGCTTACATGCGTGGTGACTATGGTTCCTTAGTTCTACCCCTCCTTAGTACTATGCGTTTTTGCTGGAGTTCTGGAGGGACCTCCCTGTCCTGCAGTGGAGGTTTCATCAATATTCTAGACTAGTTTACATCTACACTAAATAATAAACTATTGTAAGTAATTCTTAAATTTTCTAAAAAGGTATAGTTTGTAAGTTCGTTTGTAGGAAGTAATCTCTGGAACTACAGAAACGATTGTGATGTTTCGTATGCTGATAGTTTGTACAATGGAAAAGCCCTTTCCATACTACTAGTTTCTGAGTTCCACGCATATGAAGTCGCGGGCAATTGTTAGTAAAACATGAATGCCGTTTCGCGCAGGAGAACAAGGAGCAACGAAATCCTTTAACTTCTCCCGCCCCGTGTCCTCCAGAACTCTCCGTCTGAGCTCAACGCGCAATGTTACGCAGTGCTCGGCGCGACACGGCGGCAGACGGCGTTCCGTGAATCTGCTGACCTCCCTGAAGAAGATCTACGAAATAGATCGAAACCTGTCGTTCCTATCCCGTCAATATAAAACGTGAGATTATCCGTTCATATTAATAATCATAAATGCCGTATCCATTCCTATTCTTTATACATTCGAGTAGGAAAATGTAGCCGTGGAAGTATAATGCATCTCCAGAAGAATAATTTAGCTATAAACTAGTTCGCGGTGTCACCGGTCAAGTTATCTATACTGGTATTATAACATTGTTATTTTTGGAAACCCTGGCTACATAGCTACTCAGAATACTAAACAACTTTTCCAAAGAGACAACCTTGTGACAGAGTGGTGGAAAGTCAGGGATGTTCGTGGTGACTATGGTAAACCCCCTCCAAAGTACCACAAGTTTTTGCTAGAGTTCTGGAGGGAGCTTCCTGTCCTGCAATTGACGTTTTATGAGATACTAGCTGGTGCCCGCGACTTCGTCTGCGCAGGATAAATTGTAGCCTATGTATTATTCTAATGTATAAGCTATATTATTGTAAAGTTTCGTCAAAATCCATTCAGTAGTTTTTACGTGAAAGAGTAACAAACATCCATAAATACATACTTACAAACTTTCGCGTTTATAATACGAGTATTAGTGAGATATTATAAAGACTTTTTTGTCATTTATGTAGAAATCTTATCTATAACTAGCTGTTGCCGCGTGGTGTTCAGAAAAAGTAGCTAATGACTTTTCCCATGGTTCAAACTATCTTCGTACCCAGTTTTTATCACAATCGGTTTATCGGATTAGTCATAAAAGCGTAACAGAGAGACAGACAGACAGTGCAGTTCTCGCCTTTATATTATTAGGTATACAGAGTACCGATAATACGGATGTTTGTAAATTTATCACCTCTTGTTTACGTGTGGACTGTTAGGTCGTCCACTATCCTCGTAAGTGTAAAATCATAGTTGAATTCCACGCGGAGTAACTATGATACGGGTTTCGTTATTTCTTAAATACAAAACAAAGCCTAACTAAATCTGAGGCTCAGCCACTTTAGCTTCTGTGGCTACTGAAAAAAGAGCGGTACAAAGTCCAACGTGTCTAGCTTCACATGCTTTTAACTCTACATGTACCTACATACAAAACTGTTGGACTTCACTTCCGTACAATCTTTGTAACTTTTCTCTCCCCTTAAAAGACAATTCCTAAAAAACAATGATTCACTTCCCTCTTTATTTTTTTAAGTATTCAGTTTATAAGTACCTACTTCCTAAGTTTTCAAAACTTTAGAACTTTCATAATTTTTTTTACATTTGTTACACCGCCATGCCCTAACGGGAATTTTTTATCATTATTTTAAAATAAAACTAAATCTAGATTTTACCAATCTTTAGCTGTCCCCACGACTTTTACACAAACAACTGGACCGGATCAAACGGAATTTTCAACATTGTATTTGGCTTTGTTCCGTACAAAATTATAAGCTTTGTTTGATTTCAGCTCGGTTTCACAGCTTGAAACTTTGAGCTCGCCTATTATCTGTTTGAATGAACCGATGGCAATAAAAAAAACCGGCCAAGTGCGAGTCGGACTCGCGCACTGAGGGATCCGTACCACCACATAAACATAATTGTATTAGATGAAATTTCAGTAAGTTAATGTGCTAGATTTTTTGAATCCGACACGCGCTTGACTAAATTTTATTATTTGTTGTTATTTTATAGCCTATGCACTATAAACATACCAATTTTCAAGTCAGTAAGTGTTCCCGTTTTTAAATAGAACTAAAACAAAAATCACATCAGCGACCATTCAACTTGACCCCTCTCTTATATGAATGTTCTTGAAACGGGAGCTCACCACAATTGGTTACCATTAGTTGTGAGAAAAGTTGTAATATTTAATGACTTCAGACTTTTCCCATTATTTGTACTGTGAGACCTAGCTTCTTGCCATATTTCATAATTTTAGGTCAACGGGAAGTACCCTGTAGGTTTCGCATTTTTGAATAAATGTATGGAGATGAGGACATAAAATGCCATATCTTGTGATTGCTTTGTTGTAAAATATTTAAATTTTCAGATCTTGTGTGGTTCATGGATCCTAATATGTGGTATTAATTTCAACCTGATACCTTTACCCGTTCGAGAGATAAAGGGTCTTGACAGACAGACAGACAGACAGACGGACAACAAAGTGATCCTATAAGGGTTCCGTTTTTTTCTTTTGAGGTACGGAACCCTAAAAAGTTCGAAAATTGCACGAAAGCAACCCAAATACGTTACTGAAAACCCCGTTTAAGTCGTTCAAGTAGTTTGTGAGGTATTGGTGCGGCCGCTTAAAATTTCGCGAACCTTCTGTCTGATTGAACCGTTTGCAATGAAATAATGCTTATATGTTGCACAGAAAGAAGCCCGACGCGTCATTGAAAACCTCGTTTGACTTTGAAACAGTTCAGTAGGTGAGTTCTTGGTTCTGCAGCTTGAAACTTTGCGTATCTTCTGTCAAAGTGAACCTACCTATCGCAATGAAACTAAGCTTATTTATTGCACAGGAGTAAGCCAAACGCGTTATTGAAAGCCACGTTTGAATCTGCTCAAAAGTTTTTGAATTATTCGTTATTCACCTTCGCTTGAAACTTTGCGTGACTTCTATCTGAGTGAACCGTTTTTAACTAACCTAAGCTTATATGTTGCACGGAAGTACCTAATCCAAGCACGTCATGGAAATGCCAGTTGGAGTCGATACAGTAGTTTCTTCGCTATTGGCGCCACCTATTGAAACTTCGGGCATTTTCTGTGAACCGTTTTCAATGAAAGTAAGCTAATACATTGCAAAGAATTAAGCTAAACACGTTATTGAAAACCCCGTTTAAATCCGTTTAGTAGTTTGTGAGGTTTTGGTGCCCCGCTTGAAACTTAGTGAACCGTTTGCAATGAAACTAAGCATACTTGTTGCATGGAGTAAGCCAAATACGTTACTGAAAACTTCGTTTTAATCCATTGAATAGTTTATGAGTTATTTGCGCCGCCGCATGAAACTTAGCGTACCTTCTGTCTGAGTGAACCGTTTGCAATGAAACTACACTTTTATGTTGCACAAAAGTTAGCCAAACTCGTAATTGAAAACTCAGTTTGAATCGGTTTGTGAGTTATTATCGTACGGGCAATTTGATACTTTACATTAGTGTAGCTTCTGATCGAGTGAACCGATTTGAATGAAACATAGCCTATATGTTGCTTAAAGCTAAGCTTAATCTATCTGCGAAAACCACGAGAAAATCTGTTCAGTAGTTTCGGAGTTTATCGAAAACATACCTACAGACAGATAGACAAAAAGTTTAGAAAACATAGTTTTGAGTTCTATTAGTCGTTTCTTATCGCCCACACTATTTTTTTAATAAATTTATCAGAAGTACAGACACGCGGCTTCTACTCTTTCATTATATTTATATTTACATTTTCTGATGATGTTGATTTTCATTTCAGAAAGCCAACCCCTGATACGTCTTTTGGGCGTGGAATGGCAGTCGTTTACTGCGAAAGACCAGAACTACTTGGAAATTGGAAAGCAGCTGGTTCCTTAAACAAAACCGGAATGGAGCAGCTACAGTTCTGGAAGAGCATCTTCAAAAAACATTACCCTCATTGATCAAGGTGATGGAAAAGACCAATTAAAAATGGCTGCTTTTTGGTTACTTTTGCGTGAAATATCGATTTTTAGGGTTCCGTAGTCAATAAGGTACCCTTATAGTTTCGTCATGTCCGTCTGTCTGTCTGTCTGTCCGCGGCTTAGCTCACAGACCTTTAGTACTAGAAAGCTGAAATTTTGTACGAATATACATTTCATCCTACGCCGACAAAGTGATGGAATAAAATTTTGAAAAATATTTTTTTTTACGGTACCTTCCCTACAAGTAAAGTGGGGATGAAATTTTTATTCTTCTCTAACCCATATTGTGGGATGTCGTTGGATAGGTCTTTTGAAAATAATGTAAGTCTGCTACGATTATTTGTCAATTTAGGGATCCGTTTGCGAAACATTAATCTTGAAAGCACAATTTTTGTTGAGTCAAGTGGCGCTAGGACCTCGTTGAGCATTAGGAGGTAAAAAGTTTATGTTAGAAACGTTATAAAATACTTACTCAAAACCCGATTTGCGATAAAAAAAAAATAGAAAAAACTACGGAACCCTATAAAAAACGGCCAAGTGCGTGTCCCGACACGCACTTGGCCGTTTTTTTTCTCTAAATTTAGATATAAAATAAACAAACAAAAACGGGAAAACTGTTTCTGATTAGAACACACTAATATCACGTCTATTTATCGTAAGTGAGTAGGCAGAGACCACATCCTTTCTCTGGCTACGAAACTCAAACTTTGTGATGAAAACTGATAAATAAAAACTTAATCATAATCAGATAAAACATCGATACGAGTACCAAATGTGTATGTATTTATTTAAAATCCAAATTTCTTTGATAATAGTTATATTAATCTTACTGATAATTTTAAAAATAGAAAAGTAGTATGTAAAATGTATTCAAGATACATTAACAACCATGTGGACTTATCGAACGAGTTATTTATTTACGCAAACAAGTAGCCGTTGCAACTCATGTTTTCGCAATGTGTTTACATTTGATTCTGCAGTTATTACCGTTATAGTGACGCTTGGTTATCGATATTGATAATTTGAGATTTTAGTATTTGATATGTTGTAGATGAGTTTTATTTTATACCTCATATTTTATTTGAATAAAATTAATGATGATGTGGGCTATTGGCCCCCCTATAGCACAAGGCAGTTGAGCGCTAGCTTCCAAGGACGCATATAGCACTTTTTTTTTTTTTTTAATTTATTTATTAAATATTTTACAACTGAGTTTTACAAACTAAATATATCGCCAAACTGCAAAACAGTTTGTTGGCGATCAAATGCACTCTTTTAAAATTAATTTTAATCATAAATAATCATGCAACTTACAACTAAGACTTACAATTATTTATGTACAGTTTATGTGCTAGCAAAGGTGAATATAATAGAGGACAATATAGTTATTAAGTTTCTTCCTCAATTGTGTTTAACAAGGAAATTTTCAATTTGTTTTTAAAAACATTTTTGCTCATGTTTTCATCAGAAATTAAGGAGTTAAACAACTTTGGTATGATACACCGTCGAGTTCTGTCACCATAATAATTTGTTACAAGTGGCTCTTCATATCTTTTCCTTACTGTTGTTCTCAGATTGCGGTCATATGTTTTAGGTATCTTAAATTTTGAATTATTATGGTGTTCCAGAGCCAATAGATATTTAACTTTTTGATGTACAGGGGGGTGATCGTGGTAATTTCAACGATATTACCAAATCAAAAACGTTTGCCTCAAACACTTCGTAAATACTTAACATAACTTTTGAGGCAAACGTTTTTGTTTTGGTAGTGTCGTTGAAATTACCACGATCACCCCCCAGGTAATATACAACATTGTTTAAAGAGTAGTATATAGTTTTTGTTACATGCTTTTTTACTTTTTTTATCAACCAACAATTTTATTAATCTAGTTTGTAAGTGACATATTTTATCTAAATAAGTCTTAAAAGTGAGGCCGTATGTATTTAGACCGTAGCTTAAAACTGCATCTGGTAAGGCATAGTATACCATTCGCAAGGTTTTTTTGTTAACGACATAACTTAGTTGTTTGAATTTAGACAATAAAGATCTTAATTTGTTACACACAATATTAACATGAGACTTCCAGTTCATACAATTGTCTACAGTCAAACCCAGATATCTGTACTCATTAACAAATTCGATATTTTTACAGCCGACACACAATGTTTTGTTACTGTGTAAGCATTTATATGAATGCGGTTATACATGGAGAAACACCTCGATTTCGATGATTTTTTGTAATGGTTTTGTCATAAATTGCTTACTTATTCCGTAAAAAATGTTGGTAATAAATAGCACGCTAGTAGAAAAGCACTCAAAATTTAACAATTACCAAAAAATAGAAGCTGAATACCGGCTACCTTGTTACGGCCATACGATGGAACACAAACGAATTTTACACTTACTAGTTACACATTATTGCCCATATTTTTCACTTTAGCGCACTAAGAATATATTTTCCTTCCATCAAGAAAATATCTCAAAAACACATTAGAATACGCGTAGCGAAAAACCGCTGACGAAAACTTGAATATTCAACTAACAGTACCTTTTTTTAAAAGGGGACTATAGATACGTAAAAAACGAGCTTGGTTTTTTGTTCCACTCTTAGTGCTACTCAACAAAAAAGAACAGTGCTCAGCACTATTAATATTTTGACGTTTCTATCGCACCACTTCACGCCGTACGTTTGAGCATCCTTGGAATCATAAATCGCTAGACTGCCTAGTGGCGCGACCTTCCAAGGCCGCATAAAACGCTCCAGCGTGAAAATAGTTTGTGGTGTCATCGGTCAAGTTATCTACACTGATATCATTACATGATAATATTTGGAATTCTAGCCAAAATGATGAACAACTTTCCCAAAAAGATATGGGTTGGTCTACCTGCGATTTAAAGGACAGCTTTTCGAAGACTCAACGAAACTAAACAAACTTTCTAAACTAAACTTTCGAGATATGAAAAAATCTGCATCTTCGTATCTTCATACAAAATTTTATATCCTGAAACGACAAAGGCATGCGACTTTGCGATGGTAGGCCAGATTTGTTTTGTAACATGCTCGGCGATATAAGAAAAAGGTGCTTTTTCGACGTTGAAGATTTTTGGTCTCCGTATACACTCTAACTCTAACTTTTACATGCCCTCCAGTTCGATATGATAGCAGAATCAATATTTATTTTATTACTGAAGGGTTTTTATTGGTGGGTTTGATTTTGCGGGTTTTTTATCTATTTATGTATGTATATCAGTGTCTGATACCTGTAGTACAGGCTTTGCTTAGTTTGGGATTAGGTGACTAAATATTCATTTGTCACATCAAGAGGAAATAAGCATTGAAGATTGGGCTTAGGACATGGCCGAAGGCTTTCATTGCATTAATATTATAGCTTGACTCTCATCTAGCAGCTAACAATAATCTTACCTGCCCATTATTGCTCTTACTCATCCTTCTTCTGTCTGAGCCTTGGCACTTAGCTCATGAGCAGAGCTTGTTCTCGTACATGTTGGTTAAATTTCACAATTAACTACAGCCTTATCGATCTCTCTACGTATCTAAACTCCAGTGCACTGTATCTCGACAATCTAATTCATAGCTTAGAACTAACAAAACAACTGTATAGTAAGTTCGTTCTCAGTTAAAACGCTGCTCCTGTAGCTGTTAAGAAACGACTGACTCTCCCAAAAGACAACTGCGCTTGACTTAAATAATTTTATTCAAAATAGCTGCTAGCCCCCAATAACGCTCGACTGAACTAATTCACCAGATGCCGCTAGCGTTTATAAGAACAACACAACTTTACACGAACTTTACTCATAACCCGACCTGTCTCCGACGTATTCATAAATTTATTATGAATCACTATTAAAATATAAAAATTACTATATGAAATCCTACTAATATTATAAACGCGAAAGTTTATAAGTATGTATGGATGGATCTTTGTTACTCTTTCACGTAAAAACTACTGAATGGATTTTAATGAAACTTTACAGTAAAATATCTTATACATCAGAATAAAAGGTAAGCTACAATTTATAAAGATACAGTGTGAATTGTACAATTCTGCGCAGACGAAGTCGCGGGCACCAGCTAGTAATTAATAAGTCACACTACGTATCGATATTTTATAGGGTATGATATCGATATTTTATCCATATTTAACCTTAGACATCACTATATCATTTCACCCTCAGTTTTAAATTTATGATATGCGAGCGAGCTTTCGCAAATAATATCAAGCAAATATAGGTTTAATTGATGGCGGAAATTTACGGAAAGAGAAGTATTCATATGAAAAATTATGGCCAATTAAATGAATGAGGCATTGAATGGTGTAGTATGAAGAGAGAATAAATTATTAAAGCTTTTTTTGAAGTGAAAACTTCTTTAGCGGTGCTTGGCACTTTTTTAGATGCGTCAGATGTCACGTCAAAGCCCATCCTCCGGTTCATAAACCCTTAGTCACCTCTTACGACACCCAAGGGTAGGAAAGGGTTGGTACTATTCTTTGCCGGCACCACTCGGGACTTGCAAAATAATCAATTCCAAATAACTAAAGCTCTAACGATGCACATCTTGAAGTTTACCAAGCCAAGCCACCAACATGCCAACTTCCCAAGTCGGCTTTGTCCAGTCCCGTACAAGGCTTAAGCTGATGACTTAGACAGATGTTACGCTGCTACTTTGTGAAGTCCAATCAGGATATGAATAATTAATACTTTACTTAAAGTTTCGTTGTTTAATGAAGTTGAGTGAAAGCAAAGTGTTTCCTCTATACTCTACATCGGCTAGCAAAAAAATAACCATTGCGTTACTATATAAAATACTAGCTGGTGCCCGCGACTTCGTCTGCGCTGGTTTATAAATTGTAGCCTATGTGTTATTTTAATGTATAAGCTATATTATTGTAAAGTTTCATTAAAATCCATTCAGTAGTTTTTACGTGAAAGAGTAACAAACATCCATCCATACTTACAAACTTTCGCGTTTATAATATTAGTAGGATGTACGTATAAGATTAGGTGCAAGATTTATTAATTGAAGTGTTCCACTCACTATAAAACTGTTATAGTTTGGTGAGAATTTTGTGTTTTGTTGAATAAACAAAAAATATTTAAAAAGAAAGTTGGCAAAACTAAAGGTAAAATTTATCCCCGCCTCAAACTCTCAAGCAGCAAATTTACCCTTACAATCTTGGCAATAGCCGAGATCTGTGAAACATGGCCTAATTAAAGAACGGTAATTGTACCATAAATAGTGTTGAGCGGGAGGAGACGCTAACAAAATATTATTATACTTACCAAGAAAAATAATAAGTTTATTTTTACAGAAATAAAAGGGTTTAAGGGACGGTGTACCGAAAAATGAGTAGAACAACTTTCCCAAAGAAACGTTTTTGGAAAATGAAAAGAACTTTGACCACTCCATACAAACTGTTAGAGCAATTTGTGTGAAATTGGTAAAAATTTTTTTTTTTCCAAAAATGTTTCTTTGGGAAAGTTGTTCACTTTCGTTGACTGAAAACGCCCTTTCAGTTTTCGGTACACCTTGTGTTACAACTGCAATAATTTTGTATGTTATTCTGGCGATAAAACATAGATAAAGCCTCAGATAAAACTAATAAACAAGTTTAAAAACGTGAAAAAAATTAGGTCATCCCAAACAAAAACGTCCTTACGCACTTCTTGACTTTAGACTGAAAATCACCATACTATAAAAAACGTAACCCGCAAAGGCATAAAACTCATGGAAACTAGATGTCGCTTTCAAATAATCTGAATAGTAGAAAATTAATTATGGTCTACCGAGTATTCTGCTAAAAAATATTCAAAATTTCAACAAAGTTTCAATGTTTTAGCAGAATACTCAATAAATCATAATAACTTCTCGGATTATTTATTAGGGCCATCTAGTTTTATACCTTTCTGGGTTACGATTTCTAAAAGGGGATGGTCAGTCCTTCTTATTGCTCGTCCATGCTTCTATACATAATCAGTCCATTCATTTTCAATGTAAAATTACATATTAAGAGCGTGGATATTACCGAATTAGTAATCGGCATAACAACAAGATTTTGAAATCCCCTTTTATAATAAAGGGTTCTAGAAAAACACATTATTACGATATTAAATTTAGTTTTCACGCAAATTAGGTAGGGATTTCATTTTATTGTATGTAAACCGGATCTTTTCAAGGCTTGAGTAAACAGGCTTTATCTAGGTTAGCATCATGTAAGCATTTTTTATTATGTTACAAGTGAGCAAACGAGCAGGTGGGTCACCTAATGGTAAGTGGTCTCCACCGCCCATAACACCTACTGTCTTATTAATGGCATATTTTGACACGAATAAAACAGCTAAGCGCGTTGTTCATTTTGAGAACTAAGATGAAATGTCTCAGGTGCCAGTAATTTCGCTGGCTCCCTTCCCAGATTAGTAAGTTAATGTCTTGCCCTTCCAACCGAAACACAACAGTGGAAACACTGCTGCTTCACGGCAGAAAAAAGCAAGAGGGTGGTACTTCCCCAGACGGGCTTTCCACAAAAGCCCTACCACCTACCATGCATGCTACATCTTCGACCCCTCGGGGTCAAATTCTCACCTATATTACAAAAAAAATCTACTTTCAATATGGTGTTTTCAGCCTCGGTTTTCAGCAGCCATCTTTTGAAATGTCCACTGGATGGTGCGGCAATTCAGCACAAGGTAATACCATCATAGTGTGTCACTATGAAATCAGTATGAAAATGATTAAGTCAGTTTGATTACTTCTAATGCCTTTAAAAAAAATCTTGTAAAAAGGTTTCATATATTTGACTATGCTAAAAAAAAGAAATTACTAACAGTGATTAGCATACCACCCATCGACGCTTAAAAAACGTAGTTGACCGACGCGACGTCAAGGAAAACTTCCTATTACGAGTATAAACGAAAAAAAAAAAGAAACTATTGTAGGTGACATGCCTTCTGCTGTGACATCACAGCTAGGTAAACATTACATTGTGTCTATGCAAATAAAAGAATATTACATGGCTGAATTAAAACCAAAATTGTTTGTGCATCATAAAAACCAATTGCAATAGGTACTCCGCGTCCTTTGAATATAAAACCTGAAATACATTTACGAGGAACGAATATGACTTACTAAAGAGAAATATTGCAGTGGTAAAGTTCATAGATTAATTCTACGTAATAACATGTACGTGAAAACAAAGCTTGTCAGTCACGAGAATGAAAAGAGGAAGAGGCAGAGCGTTGTTGGTTGGAAACAATAAAAAACGACCGGGTGCGAATATTAACCAAGGCCGTTGTCGAAGCCAACCTGGAATAGAAAACTAATTATTTGATTTTTCATAGGAAATAGGTTTTTTTCATTAGGGATGTTCTCACCACTTTTTGAACGTTAAACTAGATGGCTCTGATCAGCTAGAAACAAGTATTTAATTCAATTTGGCGTTTTACTTGACGGCTGCAGTCATTATTGCCTCTCTTTTGGTGAATATTTGAACTCCATCATTGTTACTTCCGTGTCACAAAACAGGTTCTACCCATTTTCACGACTTAAATAAGACTAAAATAATGTTTATTGCAAAAGAAATTTTTGGCCGAAAGCGTAGAAAAGATTTTTGAAATTTTAATATACGATCGAAGTCTGCGGGCAAAAGCAATTTTTGGCCGCTAGTGAGGAAAAGGTTTTTGAAATTAGAACGTGATGATTAATATGGGATAAGGTACTGGCAGGCAGGGCACATCGCAAGAAGAACCGATGGCCGATGGGGCGTAAGGGTTCTAGAGTGGCGACCACGTACCGGAAGACGAAGCGTTGGCAGGCCCCCCACAAGGTGCACCGACGATCTGGTCAAGGTCGCGGGAAGTCGCTGGATGCGAGCAGTGCAGGACCGGTCGTCATGGAGATCTTTAGGTGAGTTCTGTGCCCAGCAGTGGACGTGTTTCGGCTGATTGATATAACGAAGGTAGTGGCGATATTTGTTAGCATTTTCCACACTGTAGTGAGATGAAAATTTGTGTGTTTTGCTCAGCATCAAAGTTATTTCGCGTCTCGTATCTTGGAACTCTCGCTACGCTTAGATCAGGCTTCGCTCGTGGCTCAATCAATGAATCAGGAACAATGAATGAATCCTTCGCTTGCTCGAATATTGATACAAGGAACTTTCTTTCTTTCTTTCTATATTGTACACGAATACATTACAAAAACAAGCACAAGTGAAAACATATAACAATGGCGAGCTTAACTCAAAATTGAGTTTTCTACCAGCTAACCTTAAATAGAAAAATCTAGTAGACAATACAGCGGGCATAAAAGTGTACAACACAAATAATTAAAACAAGAATCCTTACTACAATACTTTAACACGAATAAATACAAAATAAGAAATAAATATAGAAATTTAATATATATATATATAAATATATATATAAAAATATATATAGGTATATATATACATAACTTACGTAAATAAATAAATAAATACATACATATTTTAATACTAAAAAGAAAAATAATAAGAATAGAAATGATATATAAGTAAAAACTAGTTAGAGAGAAAGTGCTCTTTTAGCTTTCGCCTGAAAGTATCCAGCGACGGACTAGCGCGAATGGAGTGAGGAAGTTTGTTCCATAAACGAACAGAGTGAACAGTGAAAGGACCACCGTAGCGGCTTGAGGAGTGTTGAGGAAATTTGAGGAGTAGGGATCGACTGGTGCGGCAAGGCTCACCACGAGGAACCTGATATTAGAACTTGCACCAAATAACAGTTTTGCTTCTATACATAATAATTAACTATTGTAAAAAGATTTATTATCCATCCATATTGTGAGGGTCACGGCCTTATGACCCTGTGATGGGAGTCGAACCCATGTATAAATCGAAATGTATTATCTCGATTTGTTAGTCTTAAATTTTGTTGATCGTCTTTTATTGGACCGATTGATAAAATAATACTTCACAGTTTTGTCTAGCCAAACACTGTGCTGTGCAATACTAATAAAATGGCAAATTTACTTGTAAATGGCAAAGTTTTAGAATAGCTCGGCTTATTAAGTTAATGGCAAGAGTAGATGCTTACTTTTGGACCTGAAAGGTCTCGAATTATTACGAGTTTGGGAGTAGGTAATATGTTGAAAGAAACAATGAGTTTTGTGGTAACAAACGATAAGTATTTTATTTACCACATAAAGCGCCTGCATGTTTATATTTACTCAAAACCAACGAATTCGATACAATATATCATTGTATTAAGGAATAGATAAAGTAAGGCGGGAAAATTACAGGTAATTGAATTTAATATAATATCGATATTCGTTGGATCTTGTTCGCAAAATTAAGCCCAAATTGCAGGAAGTAGAAAGGAACAAGGAACGAAAACCACTTTGGCGTTGCCCTAAACAACAATTAAATGCCTTAGATAGGTATTGACAATAGGCAGTGACATGAAATATAGGTACAATTAAATCATTAAAATTATCGCTTACTTTTATTGTGGCCACAATAACACCTTAAGTTTGCCCTCTCAGATTACGGTTGACACTATGTTCGACATTGCAATATATATCAAATGGTGCAAAATATACTAGTCAATCTAATCTCAAATGGCAAACGGTAAATTATATCTATAATTATCAAAAGAACATGTTGGTATGCTTATCTGTGAACTAGTCGAATCCACATTAGTTCGACGGTGACTAATTTTTCTATAATACACTGGCTCTATATCGTGCCTCTTTGCACATCAATCACAAGCACTTCACTCACTACCCCTCTCGTGAGAGGATGCACACCGAATGAATCGCTGGAAGTTCCACCCTTCGTCAAAGCCAGCGCGCGCGCCACCGTTCCATTCGTAACGTCATTGGCCTCCATGCCAACACGCGCGCTTTCTTATTCGTCGAAAACCCATGCGCTACATTTACGCGCCAAAACTGCCTGACCTGAAACTGTTAGTGTGTGTGTTTAAATGTTCCTATACAGTAGCAAACAGATGCGCTTTAAGTCCCAGACTTAAGGCTCTGCTTTGCTAAACAAGATAGTGGCACTTACGCCTTTTTTATTATATTTGCAATCCAAAGTCAATCCGAACGTTTACCGCGCTCCTTAAAAAAATATGGTTGGGATGTTATTTTTATTAGCGGCAGGCTTGTCCCATTACAATATAGAATCCCAAAAGGAAGAAAACAAACTTTTAGATGCTGACAGAAGATCTTCCGGAAAATGTTGGGTCCCAGTTGGGTGGCAGTTGGATTGTCCGAAAAAATCAGGTGTGTGAAGCACTAATAGCTGATCCAAATATCATCAGCATAGGCGAAGTCAAAGGCCAAGATCCTCTTTGGGTCGCTGAGCCATCGTAGTAAGTAAGTATCCTATAATACCACAAACTACCTAAGGTGGCGTAGATCCACCTATTCATATTTTTATTTAACATTGTGATGAACATCATGAGATATTCTATGTAGCAGCAGCAAGCAAAACTGTAGGTAAGCTTAGTTGCAGTACAAATCTTTATTATTTGCTTATAGGAAATATGTCCGGATACAAATTTTTTTTTTTTCACCGATATTCGGAGCCAATATCAGTTTTAAATAAAATGTAAATTGAACACGCGTTCGCGGAAGATCGTAATGAAATAAAATTTGTGCTGCAAGCAATGCTATAACCCACTAACTAAGCAACCAGATAATATGATATAAAAAATATTCTTTTCACCTCCAAAGCTCGGAAACATTTGTTTTGTCGGTTAAATTCTGCGGCCAAAAGCGATTTTTGGCCCCTAGCGGGCAAAAGGTTTTTCTGCGGCCAAAAGCGATTTTTGGCCGCTAGCGGGCAAAAGGTTTTTGAAATTCGAACGTGATGCAGTATGGCAGACCTCCACGCTGCGGTACTGGCTGCTTCCTCGCTTTAGTGAGGTGAAAAATTTTGTGTTTCGCTCGGCAGCAAAGTTATTTTGCGTTTCGTGCCTTGAAACCTTCGCTACGCTCAGGATTCTTCTTTTGAACCACTCGCTTCGCTCGTGGTTCAATTCTAGAATCCTTCGCTTGCTCAGGTTTCAATACAAGGCACTCACGCCAAATAACGCTCTTGCTGCCTTGCATAACAAATAACTATTACATCGTTTAACAAAATCGCATTATGGGAAAGGAATGTATTAAGAGGTATCGCTCTTCCGTTTTTAGATGAAATAATAGTAAACTAACGTTTACGTTTGCTTTAGGGAAAACTAACACAATAACAGAACCTATTCAGATAATTTTTAGGGTTCCGTAGTCAAAAAGAAACCCTTATACCCTGTTTTGCAATTAGCTTTATAAATAATGATCTATTGATAATATGTATGTAGTATGTATTTAGTTTTATATATTTGTCCCTTGTGGTGCCGAACCCATACATACCTGTGGGTGTCGTAAGAGGCGACTAAGGGTTAACTGGAGGATGGGCAGCAGCATCCTGCTTTGTATCTTACATCTTACTTACTGCGGTCACCTACAACCGCGGTCCATGGTGCCAGCCGTAACGCTAACAAGAGAGGTGACTGTAGTTCTTCCCTTCCACATTTTTTCCAGCAAAAGCTAGAATTCTGGTGGGAGCTACCTGTCCTGTAGTGGACGTTTTCATGGGATGTTATGATGATTTATTATATCATTAATGTATGTATTTATTAAAGTTTTATTTAATTTTCTAATGTATTTTTGTTTGTATTTATTATTAGCATAAGGTTTATTAAATAATTATTCCCACCTTGTTACACTGCACTTCCTACTCGTTTACCTTCGATGGATTCCTCTTCCCAAAGGTAGTCTGGAAGAGATCGTTTACAGCGATAAGGCCGCCTTTGCCCACTTTTTGTAATTTATTGTTTTAATCAGATTTTTTTTTGTGTGCAATAAAGTGTTCATCTATCTTATAGTTTCGTCATGTCCGTCTGTCTGTCTGTTTGTCCGCGGCTTAGCTCAGTAACCCTTAGTACTAGAAAGCAGAAATTTTGTACGAATATACATGTCATCCACGCAGCAAAGAAGTATAATGAAATTTTGAAAAAAAAAAGAAATTTTAGGTAACAAGTAAAGTGGGGATGAATGTTTTTTTTCTTGTGTACCCCATAGTGTGGGATGTCATTGGATAGGTATTTTGAAAATAATGTAAGTCTACTCAGATTATTTTTCGATTTAGGGATCCGTTTGTGAAATATTAAGCTTGAAAGCGAAATTTTTTGTTAGGGTCGAGTTTCCAACCCCCCTGCCGGCTAAACGGTTGTTATTGGAAATGTGAAAAATTTCAAAGTAGTAGCATGTATGATTAAATTATAAGGAAAACTATCACAGTTTAGTAGGCTTCACAGGTTCATGAGCTATAGTCGAAAAACTAAAATTAATAAAAATAGCAATATACTACCTCCTGTGATTATTTATGTATGTCTTTTCCTCTATAAAAAGGTTGTCTGGTAGAGATCGCTCTCAGCGATAAGACCGCCTTTGCCCACTATAACCTTAAGTGTTATTCTTTGTGTGTTCTTATGTTTATGTGTGCAATAAAGAATTTATTTATTCATTCATTCATTCAATATAACATTCAGGCGCTAGCACCTCGCTGAGCATTAGGAGGTAAAAAGTTCATGTTATAAACGTTTTGAAATACTCACTAAAAACCCACCTTGCGATAACTAAAATATCGTAAAAAGCTACGGAACCCTATACTGCGCGTGGCACTTGACCGTTTTTTTTATTCTCGTTCTGATTGCTAGTCTTTTTGTTATATATTGCACCAAAATAATTATAAGTCAAATACACTATCGAAAACCTCGTTTGAATGAGTCCATGCAGTTGTTTCTGTAAAAGCGAACGAAGTCAAGGGCATAGCTATAAATAGGGGTCAACTTAATTATTCTGCGATAATAGTAAGGTTTGAACAACTGTTGGAACAAAAGTTGGGAAATTAGTGCTATTGTGTAAAAAACCGGTTAAGTGCGTTCGGACTCGCGCACCGAGGGTTCCAGAGAGAGAGTCCATTTTTGGAACCGCAATACTAAATTTGTTTTTGAAGGATATTTGCTTTCCAAAAAATGGTGCTACTTAGAGAGATGGTTTTATTTTTCCTGTAATGCTTACATACAGATCTATAGACTGTAATTAATTTAGATTTGCAGGTGTGACAGACTGACAGACAAACAAAGTCGCACCATACGGTTTCTGTTTTTACCATTTTGATTCAGAGCCCTAAAAAATTCAAGCGAGAGGTGAAACTTTTTGCTTAGGTTCAAAAGGTAACGAATTGCATAAAACGTCTTTAAAGCTTGTTTAAATCTATTGCACATGTTTCCTTTTTTAGGGTTGCGTACAAAAGAAAAGGACGGGACCCTTATAGGATCATTTTATTGTCCGTCTGTCTGTCTGTCAAGACCCTTTTTCTCACAAACTGGTAAAGGTGTCAAGATATTAATAACAAATATAAAAGTCCACAAACCTTTGAAGATGTGAAAATTTCAAGCGTCTACAGCAACACAAACAAAAGATACGGCCATTTATGTCCTCGTCTCCATACATTTATGAACCAAACTAAAACCTACAGGGTACTTCTCATTGACCTAGAATCAGCTTGGTTTAAAGCTAGGTCTTATAACTAAAGGAAAAGGTCCAAAATAATTAAATATTATAAATTTTCTCACAACAAATCATAACAAATTAAAATGAGCTCCCGTTTCACGCAAATTCATTTGAAGAGGACGTTTGAGTGGAGACCGAGTTTTTATAGAGCAAAGTTCAAAAACTTGTGGTATCAGTAGACATGTAAGGAACCCTTAGCATGAGTCCGACTCGCACTCGCCCGTTTTTTACTTTCGAGCGGAGCGAGAAAGGTATTGTATTCGTGAAAAAAAAGTTTTTCTAATTTTCTCAAAAATGTGTTCTATATCACTTATACATCATAAAAAACAAGTCTCCCAAAAATGTCCGTCCGTCGGTCGGTCGGTCGGTCGGTCCGTCGGTCCGTCGGTCGGTCGGTCTGTCCGTCACGCTTTGGCCTAGCGGCTAAACGAATGGTCCGATTGACACCATATTTTTAATTTAGGAGTTTTATGCAAATCCATCGAAGGGTTCTGAGTATTTTCCTTCTGGCTCTCATTTTGAGGGTAGCTGTCATACAACGAAAATGAAAACTTGAAATTTTCTCAAAAAAGACTCATAGAATCTTGATGAAACTTTGCATAACCAAGCATCTCCATATAAGATATCATGCACAAGTATCAATTGATCTGTGTAATTTCATATAAGGGGTGTTCCTGTACCACCAAAACGTAAATATGTGATTTACCCAAAATTGGTTCCATTGAGTTTATTAAAATTCTCTATAATATTAATCCTGGATTGGTTGTTTACCTGACTGGATATTATTTATGATTTTTTTCAACAAAATTTAGTACACAGAGTGTACCAAAAACTGAAAGGGCTTGCTCAGTAGACCAAACTGAACAATTATCCATAAGGAACATGTGTAGGGAAATTAAAAAAATGTGCATGCAAGTATCCTACGGTAGTATCCATTGATCTGTGAAAATTCATATAAAGGGTGTTCCAGTACTACCAAAAGTTAAACATGTGATTTACTAGAAATCGTTTGAAGTTTGTTTGTTTTAATGTTTGACAATTTGAATTCTGAATTGATCTGTATATTTCATTCGAACATTTTTTTGGAAAAACGTAAATAAAAGTTTGTATTTCCATACTATGGCATTACAAATTTAAGTTTGCGGTTGACAGTTTTTCCTTGAGTATTGCGAGAAAGTAAGTGCAGTGCTGCTGTACCATTTATTTAGTTATTGTTTTAAGGTCAGAAATAATTTACAGGAGCTTTACTTTTAAAAGCAATTTGTTCAACTAGCTATTAATGTATTTTTTTTATTTCGTTAAAACCTATTTTATTTTGTAACCGTACCGTATTATAATTTTGTAATATGACAGACTGTTAGGATACATACTGTTTTGTTAAATTACCTAAATAGGTATGCAAATGGGAGTGGGTAAAAAATTTATTGTTTTCCGATATGCAGTGAAAATTGGTTACCCTAGTGTATTTTTTTTAATTATGCAATGTATTTTAATTTATGGAGGGAAGATATTTTTTGAGAATTTCCAAAAGCCGCAGAACTACAGTGTAGCCCCAGAATATGCCTTAATTTTTTAAACATAAATTAATTAAAATTCATTTATTAAAACTATACTTTTACCAATGCTGATCAGCGCCACCTAGAGAAACTTTCAGAAAATGTTGAAATTTTTTCATTAATGCGATTTATTTTGACGGAACCCAAAAGTTATTAAACACCGTCCTAAGTTATAAATAGTCTGAAAATTTATCCATTATTGTTTTGCAGTCAAAGGAAAATAGAGCAACTTAAATGTCACTAACGAGTAATAATATTATGACTCGGTACTTCACACTTATTTTTGTGGTAAGTTATTATTCTTTTTTGTTTTATATGGAACATTTGAAGTGCAGGTCTAGTCTAGCTTATCACCTGCAGCGCGTGCGCATCTTATCTACTAGCCGACCACTACAACTAAGCGCCGACGATTGACAGTGTCGACGGCACAACACGTCTCTCTACTTGGTCACTAGGAGAGCCCGGGTGTTCAGCCCTGAATGGTCAGCCCTGAACATAATTTAGAAGATTTCATCAATTGACGTCGCATCATTATTCAGCATCACACAAACCTACTAAGATAAAATGTACAACGTTGCACTTTACACCGACGACACACTAATATAATTTACATCTGTGATAATAAAATTAACTTTGTATAAAAAGCATTAAAATATGGAAATAAATCAGATTTGTCAACACTACCACCGTGTTCACTCTTCTCCTTCCGCTTCACTCAACACCTCAGGAACGTCGGGAGTATCTCATGTGCTGCTGTAACCGCTGGCAGCTCGCACACCGGGGAAGGCGGGGTAAGGGGTACATCTAAGACATTTTTCATGCGCCTAATTGTAACGGTCGGCTATAAGATGATTGATTTTCAAGACGCAAAGCAAATTATTTAAAATTTTATAAAATATCTTAAATGATTAGCCACAGGTGAAAAAGTAACTGACATAATTTCGCATTGGTAATGAGGTTCTACAACCCTAAAAGTCAGGTTGGACAATTTCAGTAAAAATTTATTCAATACGTTTGGTCTCTGGGTTGTGGAAGCCAGAATGACACTTATTTTGACTTAGGTGTAGATTTTGTAAAGTTAGGGCTTGTAGAGTTAAGGCGTGTAGAGTTAGAAGCTTGGCTCTACATGAGATCTGATAACTTTTTGTAAATGCGAGCTATATGGTCTCGTCTTGGCAACATTTTACATGAAAATGTTGTTGGTGGGATGTTTTTTTTTCTGTAGGTCATCATAGTCTGCGAAATTATGTCAGGCAAAGCTAGTGAATTAGGTAAGCTTTGGTTTTTTATCTTTAATTCAAAGCATATGTAGGCGGTAGTGCTTTTGTGCTAAATCCGTCTGGGGAAGTACAACTCCCTTACTTTTTTCTGCCGTAAAGCAGCAGTGTTTGCACTGCAGTGTTTTGGTTTGAAGGGCAAGGGAGCCAGTGAAATTACTGGCACATGAGAAACACCATCTTCGTTCTCAGGGTTTGCTGCTTGTTACTGTCAATTATGCGACTAATAAGCATATGTGAGTATAGACATTTTTCCTAATTGTAACGGTCGGCTATAAGATGATTGATTTTCAAGACGCAAAGGTAAGCATGCAAAGTATGCTTTAAGTATGCTTCCTGTATGTTTTGTTAGACGCACTTATTTTGACCAGA
Source organism: Athrips mouffetella (assembly GCA_947532105.1). Classification (NCBI taxonomy): domain Eukaryota; kingdom Metazoa; phylum Arthropoda; class Insecta; order Lepidoptera; family Gelechiidae; genus Athrips; species Athrips mouffetella. Next base: position 2,856,134 of record OX383975.1, on the reverse strand, counting down.
TAAAAGAGAGGGTAAACGTCGAGTCTTATCAGGATGTCAAATCATTGGCAGAGGACAGAGAGAAATGGAGATTGCTCCACCGACAAGAGCGCGGCTCTTAAATATGAGAAGAAGAGAAGAGAGTATATAATTATGTTCCTTGCTAATAAGACATTGAGCTCTATGGGCGGTGGTGACCACTTACCTTTAGGTGGCCTACAAGCTTGCTTGATAAATAAAGAAATATGTTTTTTGTTATAGGTCATCGTGATCTGCCAAATTATGCAAATTGATGCTTGTGCTTATGGTAAGGTTTGCTGTTGATTTTGACTTACTCTTAAAAATTGTGTTTTACTATTAATTTTCACGAACTGAGCAATTTTTACAAAGGACACTAAATACAGGTCGTTAAAAGATTCAGAAGTAACGTTTAATTATTCTGGGGCCTAAGTGCAAATCAAATCAAAATATCAAATCAAATATAGTTTATTCATTGTTGGAAATTATAATCACTTAGTGACGTCAGCTAAACTACGTCGCTTCACAAACAAAGTTGCGCTATGGTGGGAAAAAAAGAAGCGACAGTAAAAGCCACGCGCTCTTTTACATATGTTTTATCTTGGAGGAGCTACGACGTACACGGTTGATTCAATAAACATATGTCAATTTGAATTTTGAATTAGCCTGTTAGAACCGTAGCCTTTTCTCTTCTAGATAATCTGATAAGTATTTAAAAAAAAAAGTTTCTTAGTTAACGGAAAACTTTCAACCGTATTATAGAAGTGTATACATTGACCTTTACAAGTTTTAGTCATTTTGTGAACACGGCTAACATGAGGAGCAAGTTTATTCTTCTTTTTTATGTTGACACTGTGCCTGTCACAATTTTTCTCGACAATATGTAAATTCCGTTTAACATATATTAAATTCTCATAAATGTATTGCTGTACAAAAGTCAAAATGTTGATTTCTTTAAATTTATTTCGAAGAGATTCTCTAGGCTTCATTTTATAAATTGCACGAACAGTTCGCTTTTGTAGTGTAAAAATGCAGTTTGCATCCGCAGCATGACCCCATAACAAGAGGCCATATGACATGAGACTCGTCGCATTAATTTCTGTTCTGTATTGTATTATGTATGTGTGTCTGTAGACAAAATAAACGAGTTATCTATCTATCTACACACAAACTATTTAACTTTTTGACGTTACAATATAGGTAATTAACAATGATATTACAATTATATATTAAAACATCTTTGGTAATTAATATATTAATACAAAATTTTGTGTGCATATTTAAGACAGATAACACCGGAATAGGCAATTTTCCATGACGCTTGCCAACTTCGTTTTTATAAGTGCCGATAGGTGGCCTGGAATAAATGAAACCTATACATAGAGAAATTTATTACAGACATTTTGAATATACATCTCAATCATTTTCATACTGGCAAATAATATATATACTGGGTTGCCGTTTAATGTCAGTGTTTCAATTTTCCTAACGATGATCAGCAGCGCCACCCAGTTGAACTTTCAAAAGGGGCCGGAAAACACCCAATTGACGAAGTTTATTTAATTTGAGATTTATATTTGTAAATATTTCAAGTATCCATGAGCAATGGATGAAGTACTACCGAAGAGTTGCCCAAAGACTGGGAGTATGAAAAAATCAGTTCAAGAATTTTGCTGCATATTTTTGGCAGAATGAGATAAAATTATTTCATTTATTAATTTATGTTTATTATTTTTAAGATAGTTCTAGCCTAGATAGGAAGTCTTTTCGCCGTATACATCACTTAACACTTGAAGGAAAATGTCCGTGACTCTTTGAGATAACAAAAACGGGGATTCAAAAGCTTTATAAGCTGCTCATTTCAGTTAGTTTTCTAACGATGATCAGCAGCGCCATCCAGTTGATTTTTAAAAAGGTGCTGAAAACACCCCATTGACACAAAATAAATAGTAATAGTACTATCATGCAGAAAAGACACTCTCCGCCCCCCTTGCAATCAACCCCGCACCCCCGCAGGCACCCGCCAGCAAGATTTTCGTGGTCCTTCTGAGGGTCTTTTTACTTTCGAGCGGAGCGAGAAAGGTATATTGTATTCGTGAAAAAAAAAGTGTTTCTAATTTTCTCAAAAATGTGTTCTATATCACTTATACATCATAAAAAACAAGTCTCCCAAAAATGTCCGTCCGTCGGTCGGTCGGTCCGTCGGTCGGTCTGTCCGTCACGCATATTTATGACAGAAATCCAACAAAAAAAAAATGGAAATTGAAACCTCCAGAAATTGAAATTGTACCTTCCAGTTTGAAATTTGGGTGGATTCAAAAATATAGTCTCTTAAAATTGCATTTAAAAGCCGTTTACAAAAATTTGGCCTGATATGAATTTTTTCTCCAAAATATAGGATATCTCTTAGGGTATAGCTAAATAACGATCAAACTAAATAACTTACTCCGTAAAGTCCACTATCGCTTTATGGGGGGAGCAATGAACAATTTTTCTTCTCGACACTGGCGGTTCGCCATATTTTTAACTTCTAGAAACTGAAGAATGTTCTAGAACACGACATTGGCTGAAATGTCCCCAAATATGGGTTGAAGATTGCCAAATATAAAAAAATAAAACGCGCAAAGAAATAATAAAATGAAAATCGGAAAAATTGTATTTTCCCAGACATGAGACCTAGCTAGATCGATTTTTCGTCGCCGAAAACCCCCGTATATAAAATTTCAATGAAATCTTTAGAGACGTTTTCGAGAATAAACATATTGCTCTTTATATAAACATCTAAAACATTAGTTACAATGGGTATTAAAAATAAAACAAAATTCATCAAATACTTTTAACACTAACAACTTCTATGAATGACTGGACGTTTTATGGGATGTTATGATGTTAGACTTCCACCGACAGACAAGATCCGTCGTAGATCGTTCCGACGTGGAATTTCCGCAGTTGTGTGGATACACTTACCCTATAGCATACCCCGGCCACTACATACATCGAGCGCGAATTTGAAATTGGAAAGTCGCGTAGGCTCGCATATTCAGTACAAAAGACCCTCAGGAGGAGCACGATAATCTCGCGGGCGGATGCGAGCGGGAATGCGGGGTGGATAGCAAAGAAAATATAATATTACGCTAACGTGTGGATAGCAAGGAGGGCGGAGAGTGTCCGTTCTGTATGGTAGTAATATTACGTTATTCTGTGCCTATACTCGTAGCTAGAAAGAAAACCGCCATACCACAGTAAATATATAAGCTAAAGCAGTAGAAACTCGGGACTTTTTTTGAAAAAAGAACTATTCTGCGTCTTGTAACCCAGATGTTTTGAAATAAGAATAGTATGATGAACTCAAATATTGGGGTGCTTCTATCAACTTAGTTCCTTTCAGCATGTTTTCGGACCGTAAAACTAAACAAATTTTTCCGAAACCCTTAGTCGCCTTTTACGACACAAGGAAAGGTTAAGAAGTCACTTAGTCGCCTTTTACGACACACGGGAAGGTTAAGTCACTTAGGCGTCTTTTATGACACAAGGGCAGATAAAGACACTTAGTCGCCTTTTATGACACAAGGGCAGATGAGGACACTTAGTCGCCTTTTATCACGCAAGGGCAGATTAAGATACTTAGTCGCCTTTTATCGCACAAGGACAGGGACATATTTATAGGAACTCTATAATATGTACCTATTTGTTTGTATTATGGTTTTAGCACCCACGACTTACTTCAGCGCGAAAACTGCTTATTTTCCTGTAGCGGTGTGTGCATGTGTGAGTGCGCCAGTTTTAGACGTTTGTTAGGAGTTTCCATACTGCTTTAGCTTAAATATTTACTGTGGCCATACGCTGGTCGATGAGAGGCTCATCAATACCAGGACTCGCCTCCAGATATATCACGGGAAAAGTCTGGGTTTTCTCTTGTATTCACGAAATATTTGTGGGGATATGACCTTGTTCTCTTCACACATTTTCTATGCCACAGATACTCGTTGAATGCAAGAATAAAAAATCTAATCATTAGATGTGTGTTCTATACTTATCTCCTGCAAGAAAATTCAATTTGAAATAATTTAAAACAAAAAAAATATAAAAAAATCTATACAAATAATAAAGTCGTAAACTAGCCGAATCTTTACATTTAAAATTTCAGAAAAAGTTGTAGAAAAATTATAGGACCCATTCTGACCATTTTTGAAATTTTTATCTGTTTGTCTGAGCGGCAATAACTCACAAACAGCTGGATTTATTCAAATAGAGTTTGGGTTCAGTTGGTGAAACCCCAAAACTCTACGCGAACGATGTCGTGGACACAGTTAATACAAAACAAATTGATACTTTAACACTGATCTTATACGAAGACTAGAAAATATAACTTTCTTTTAATCCTGACTTTACAATAAAAATATAAGCATATCTATATAATTCTAAAGGCCACCGCACACCGCGGTCAAAACAAATGATAATTGACAAGTGTGCGCTCAGATTTATCGTGCGCCCCGAGCCGACGATTTATCGCTTATAGCTGGTGAGTTATAGCTTATATAGCTCCGTTATAGCTTAGCTGTTGACCGCACGCTTGATAGAATAGCGATTGTGATGAAATTGCTGCAATAGAAGGAACAAAACAGTTGAATCACTTTACAGATAATGTGTAGTTGATTGCACATCAACCATGTTTTAGATTTGTCCGTGCATGTTTATGGGTGTGAATATTTTCGACAGTTTACAAATCACTAAATGACACGTGAGGGTTACACATAATTATATACAACACGGATCAACTCACATTTAATATTGACGGCATGGGGCCGACAAGTTTCGACCCTGTACGAGGATCTTCTTCAGGGAGGTCGGCAGTTTCACGGACCTGTGAAACACGTGAAAGCGGACACGTGAAATAGGGCCGCCAGACTATGCTCCTCACGCTGCTCCTCGCTCTGCCCCTCGCGCTGCCGCGATTATTCCCTTTCTAGCCATACACTGCTCTACTCGCGCGATTAATCGCGACGCTCCGCACTAGGTCACTTGCCATTGCTACACGATGGACGTCGAAACTGTGGCAGGATGCGCACTATGTATTTTTGGTAAAGCTAATTATACCAATTTCTTCTATAGAAATATACGCCGTACTAAAGGAGTTGATGTATGACATCTATTTATCGAAATAAGAATAGATTATTAATTATTGTAAATCGTCCGCAAAAATTTCAAAGGGCAAAGCATGAAGAGTATAATATAGTGGATAGGTACGGAATGTTAACGTTTTTTCATTAGACCATTCTTCTGCTGCTGGCAGCGACATGATTTGACGCGTGAAATAGACGCGTCGGCGGGCAGCGTGTGGCTGCCTACTCGCGCTCATATTGCCGGTCCTTTCACTCGCGCCCGAAAAACCAAAAATCAAGGAATCGATGGGCATGACGAGGAGCAATACGTGCGGCATGACGAGTAACGCGGCCATGCTACGCCTCTGCCTCCTTCCCTCGCTACTTCCCACGCCACTCGACGAGTATGTGGCTGAGCTAAAACCCGTGAAAGCGGACACGTGAAGATCCTCGTACAGGGTCGACACTTGTCGGCCCCATGCCGTCAATATTAAACGTGAGTTGATCCGTGTTGTATATAATTATTTATATAATTATCGCTTTGCCCATTATGACTTACGCATTGTGAGAGTGTAGGCAGCGAAATCAGTCCAACTCTTTCTAGGGAGTTTCGTAGGTGTGACTAAAGCCCGCGTCACACAGAGGCGGTAGCGGAAGCGTTCCGGGGCCGGTATTTTTTAAAGTATGAGTTCTTATGCACCCTGTCACATTGAAAAGCGGTCGCGGCGCGGTAATTTGTTCCCGCCAAACCGCCCCGGACCGCTTTCGCAATCATACCGCCTCTGTCTGACTTGAGCTTAAGAGCTCTCACGGGGGTTTTCTAGAAAATCAGCGCCCTGTTTCCACAGCAATGAAGCTGACAGAGGGCGCCTTGACCGATAATAATATTGATGATTACAACAAATGTATTATATCGTGATAAGATTAATCGTGCATGACATCCCTGATGGGAGGCAAGTAAAGCGATTAATGATATTTATTTATTATCAATGGATCATCAGCGTCGCGCACGCTATAACACCATCAACCGTCTGCAATGTGCATCCAATAGGCCGAGTCCTGAAGCTGTAATTTTTTATTGGCTGGACATAAATCGAAACCGTCAATTTACTATAAAGTTGCTATGTATTATAATAGGTGGTGGAACACTTATGTAAAAAATAATTTTTAATGAATTGGCTGGCTTTTAGATTCTCCAGAAAATATATTTTTTTGTTTGTTTATGCATGTGAAGTCAAGCCAAAAATTGTAACTAATATCTGATGGGGTAAACTTTTGATGTGGGTTCCAAGGTACCTACTTCAATTAAAACTAAGCAAAAAATATTTGCGCATATTTTTTTATTAGCAAATTTGTATGCAAGTTACATAAAAGTCCAGGCAAAAATGGTAACCAAATTATTTTAAATTTGATAGACTTTCCAGGACAGTTTTTGAACAAATTACCTAAAATTAAGCATATTAATCTAAAGTTAAATATTTTCGTATTTAATCTTGAAGCAAAAATACCAACTGAAAAACTTTTGTTTAATTACAGGTTTCATCGTGTGTTCTTTCCTTTATTTATAAAATTAAGCATAATTATAAAAAGATAAAAAAGTTGATTTTTAATTCAATAGATCGCGTCAAGCGAGCGAGAACCGGAGTAATATTATATGTTCTTTGGAACCTGTATGGCGTGCCGTGCGCCTCGAGACTTTTTTCTTCTACGTAATGTCAAGAGTACGTCAAGCCTGACATAATATTAGACTTTTTAGTGTTCTTATTTCAACAGTCCAAGTAGCTAGAGTGGGCTGCAAGTGTCTGGCTGCCTGCTTGTACAAACAACAACACTTCAAACAGTCCATTGAAAGGAGAAAATATCATTGTGGGATACAGTGTTACAAAAAACTGGGCAAGTGCGAGTCGGACTAGCGTGCTAAGCTATTGCTCCTGATCCCCCGATCTTGACTCCTCTTTAATAAGAATTTATTTGAAGTGGAAGCTAGCTAACGTTAATTGGTTGTGAGAAAGGTTGAAAACTTTAATTATTTCAGACTTTATGGTTCCGTACCCATAGGGTGAAAAACGGGATCATACTAATATGCCTCCGATGTCTGTCTGACTGTCTGTCAGTGGGCTGTATCTCATGCTGCATAAGCTATAAAATATAAAAACTGATCAAGTGCGAGTAGGACTCAAAAAAGGACGAGTTGCACTCCGAGAATGCCGGCAGAAGTGAAAACTTGAATTTTTGAATATGATGTTTTTGTAAGGGACAATCGCGTCATTGCTCGTGTACTTCTTCATCGAGACCTAAAATTTGTCTCAGCACATGAGTAGTCTAGGGTCAGTAGTTTTCAAGTAATAGCGATTTTTACTTTGACAGCTGTCATCCGAAATGTAGATCTCATCGAGACCTATCATTTGACTCAGCACACAAGTACTCTAGATTCAGTAGTTTTCAAGTTAAAGCGATTTTTACTTTGACAGCTGTCATCCGAAATGAAGATCTCATCGAGACCTATCATTTGTCTCAGCACACGAGTAGTCTAGGGTCAGTATATTTCGAGTTATAGCGATTTTTAGTTTGACAGCTGTCATCCGAAATGAAGATCTCATCGAGACCTATCATTTGTCTCAGCACACGAGTAGTCTAGGGTCAGTAGTTTTCGAGTTATAGCGATTTTTAGTTTGACAGCTGTCATCCGAAATGAAGATCTCATCGAGACCTATCATTTGTCTCAGCACACGAGTAGTCTAGGGTCAGTAGTTTTCGAGTTATAGCGATTTTTAGTTTGACTGCTGTCATCCGAAATGTAGATCTCATACATTTAGGATTCGCTATTAAATAACGATCAAAACCAGTACGTCAAGTCTGTCGTGCACATATCACGTTGTGCACTACAAAAAAAACCGAGACTATGACCACAGAATATATAATAGTAAACAAGTTTACAGGAGTCACACTCCTTTGATCTTGGAAAAAGCTGCCTATTTCACAGACAGGCCTGCTATGACAAAGACAAAAAAGATGTTTTGGTCTTTATCACACTTTAGAAGTTTTGTATATATTGAGCCTGCTCTAACTTGGTATGCTTATTTTCAAATCCATTTCGATACTTCATCCGAGATCTGACGCGACTTCTGATGCGAGTTAATAATTTTTTTCCCATCTGAAAAAGTGCCAAGCGCCGCTGAAGAAGTTTTCACTTCAAAAATCGACCACAGTACTCGTAATTTACTGACATTTCAACTAATACAATTTATATCATGCGGTGGTACGGAACCCTCGGTGCGCGAGTCCGACTCGCACTTGGCCGGTTTTTCCCTTTCATTAGATCAAATCCACAATTATTTTGAGTCTCATGTCAAACCTGTAGAATATTCATACAAACTTCCACCCCATTTTTCAACCCCTCAGGGGATGAATTTCAGAAAATCCTTTCTTAATGTGTAGTCTTGACGTACTAAAAAACTACTTACAAAATTTCACATCTGTAGCTTTATCGGTTACGGCTCGGCGTTGATGAATCAGTCAGTCAGTCAGTCAGTCGGTCAGGGCATGCTGTTTTATATATTTAGATCAGAAGATCAAAAGTATTTTCAGCTTACTACAACCGATGTAAATTTTCATCTTTCATGTTTAACTTTAAATTCCGAAGCGCGTACCGAATAAAACAGCGAAGCAATGCGACGTTGCCATACCGTGCAATCACGAGCCGTGTACTATGTTAATGTCAATTATGAACTTTATTTCAACTTCTTTAGGGTCGATATAAAGCGCTACATAATGTAATTTTTATATAAAAAGATACGCTATTGCCTGAAATGTTTAATTTTTAAAGTAATCAACGTAAGTACAGTTTTAGAGTATAATTAAACACTTTTCATTCAGTTACCTATTTTGGCCAAAGAGAAATCCCTCAATAATTATACCACTGTAAAGCTTTAACATATTGTGTTCACTTTTATGACTGTTTGATCAAGTACAACAAAATTTTGAAGTACAAAAAGTCACGAGATAGTTATGTATTTTGCCCGAGCAGACAAAAAGAAATAAAACTTTTAGTGGGATTTTTTTAATTTTAGGCTTAACCTAAGAACTTAGGTGCTTAATTCGTTTGTAAAATACTAAAAGTTTATCATTGAACGAGCCCAGAAAACATTTCGTTTAGTTGGCATTTTTGCCACAGTAACTATTTATATAATAGGGTTTTTTTAATCTGCCGCCTTGTCCCATTTGGTGATATGCTTAATTTTAAGTAATTATGTAATTACTTCCAAGACTTCATAAACCACAAAAAGAAAATCTTGGTTCCGATTTTTGTCTAGGCCAAAATCTAATTATCTTGGGGTACAAACAATCATGTTGTTGCTTTTGACTTTGTCAGGCGTATATGTAGGTCATGTAGGTAAGTTAACAAGGAGGGTGTGTGTGTGTGTGTGGATGTTAATCTGAACAACTTTCCCTAAGGGAAATAGGTCGAAGTCAGCTGGTACCGCATTTTGTATGGGAGGTCAAAATTTATTTTTCGTATTTCGGCCTATATATGTATATTCTATATTGCGCACAAATAACATAAAGTTGTCAAATGAAAATTGTTCACAAAGGCGAGCTTATCTCTTTTAGAGATCTCTTCCAGCCAACCTATCAGGTGTGGAAGAATGTCATTAAAACGGGCACAAGGATGTGCGTTAATAATCGTGATTAGAAATTTTAAATTAAAATAAAAGTTTAAAATACAGTAAAATAAAAAATAGGGATAAACCTACTTAAACTACACACGAATATACTTATACCTAATCTCATTATATTAAGGTATGTATAAAATTGATAAACTTACTTAAAAATACATAAAAATAATACATAGACATAATACATAAAATAAATACATTACTCAAAATGATTGCGATAAGTAGTGCCCTCTTAATCGCATCTTAAACGATGTTATTGATGGACTGCTTTGTATAGCCTTTGGAAGTTTGTTCCATAGTCGAACAGCATGGGAAGAAAAGGAGTTAAAAAAGAATTTGGTGTTCGCTCTAGGACACTCCAACATTGTAGTGATGCAGTCGCGCCTGGAGCGGGGATCAGGAGGTAAAAGTTGGAAGCGGGAGCGAAGATAGTCAGGAGTGGCAGGGTCATTCAGGATCTTATACAAGACAGAAAGGATGTGCACATTACGACGAAGTCGGATAGGTAGCCTCTTTAATTGAGCTATGTTCCTTATGGAAAGTTGTTCAGTTTCATGGGCAGAATCACACCCTTTCTGTTACACCTTGTATATCAAAAGTACAGTACCTACTTACCAAATATACATACAAGCATTTTGTATTTGTAATAATTGAAAATATTTTAAGAGAAACCGTTAGACAGTTTAATTCTTTTACTGTGTTTTTATCTGACTGCGGCAAAGCCCGAATGAAGGGGTTATGTGTTTGAATGAATGAATGAATGAATAAATGACCTGTATGTATGTATTTATGTCCGTTTTTTAGTTCCCTTGTTTCTTCTAAACGGCTGAACCGATTATGCTGAACTGTCAAAGCGCGAGCGACACTGTGTTTATTAAAATTATGAAAAGCCTGGGTGGATTTCTGGGGCCATCATGGAATTTAATTTTTTCCCTAAACCTATGTAATGGGGTATCAAAATGAAGGGAGTTAAGAGGTGATCATAATAATATGTACAACTTATGTTACATGTTACAAATGTTTAAACAAATGTTAAAGGATAATTTGACGTATCAAATCTGCAACTAAAAAGTTGGAAATTAAAAAACATTATAAAACATAAAACCCGACTGCGTAACACAAAAAAGGAAAACAAGCTCTAGGATCTAGGAAACATGAATTTTGTAAGATATTAGTGTTCAAGAGTACGGGGCGGAAAACTAAAAGTTTGATCGTCCCCGCCTGCAATATCTTATAAAATTCAAGTTAACGAAGATTCTAGAGCTTGTTTTCCTTTTTTTCTGTTACGCAGCCGGGTTTTTTATTATTTAATATTTTTTTGTTAACAATTTTATAAACGTCAAAAGAAATTATTTTACAAATTCAAAAGAACAAAGGAGTGAATAAACTATTCAAAAGACAAATAAATCCTCGTTGAGTAGTACAAAGGCTACAACCATTTTCAATTTACAGCGTTTTAAAAACAAAAAGGTATTGTGAAGTGGAAATTAAATCCGATGAAAGGCTCGGAAAGTAATTTTAAGGTTGTTTAAAATACAATTGTTAAGAAAATGTTTAGTAAATGTATAATTTTTTTCACATCACTAGCTCGGAAAACTTAGCTTTATCGGTCGAAATTTGAATGCAAAAGTAGTTTTTGGCCGCTAGCGTGGAAAAGGTTTTTGAAATTAAAACGTGATAATGAATTATCACGTTCGGACGCGGTACGGCGCTAGCCGTATTAAGGATGGCAATGCGTAGTGGCAGTACGGCGTATGCCGTATTTACTGCGCCCTCTTTAAAAGCCACTACGGTTATCACCGTGCAAAATACATTGAATTAGTATGTAGCCCAGAATTATTGTCATCCTGAGTATTCACGCAATTTCCTATTGCAACTACACTAAAGTCTTATATGCAAACGAATGAAGTTCACGCTCACATACGAAAGAACTTCGAAATTTGACGGTACGGCATAGGCCGTAGTCCTTGTATGGAGGGAAGTGGGGGAGGTCTAGTGCTTCGCTGAGTGCACTACGATTATAGCCGAACCTTGCGTAGATGATAATCAATGAAGACAAAACTGGGCAGTAAGACTTTGACCGTATTTAATATTTGTATGAAAAAAAATTGTGTTTGGGGAGTGAACATCGGGGTCCGGTTACCGCGTCCGAACGTGTTATGTTACAAAGTACTGGCGCTATTTGTTAGCATTTTCTTTGCTATAGTGAGGTGAAAAATTGCTTGTTTCGCTCGGCAGCAAAGTTATTTCGCGTCTCGTGCCTTGAAACCCTCGCTATGCTCAGGATACTGATTTTCAACATCTCGCGCGTGGCTCAATCCTAAAATGCTTCGCTTGCTCGACTTTCAGTACACGGCACTCGTATCGCAACAAATAACAATTTTGCTGCCTTGTAGAGCAAATAACTATTTTATTACAGTCGAAGTAATTTAGCTTGATTAGGATGACAGCAGTGTAAGAGCAGGTTGGAGCGATGCGTAAGATAATCACGAGATAAGAGACACGAATCGATCGGACCTGCTCTCACGCATATTTTTTCTAGCAGCGCCAGCACGAGCCTCTAGATAAACACTTTTCATTTACTCGCACGAGAAAATTGGCGTTTGCTCCATGTTAAAATACCACTAGAGACCCGCTGTATCCCCGGGGATACAGAATAGGATCGAGCTTACGCGCTCAATATTCTGCCTTATTGCGTCGAAGCTATGGTTTATTTTGGTTTGGTGTGTATAGGGAATAACGACCTATTGAAATCACCTTTCGAATGACGTATGAACCATAGACTAAAGTTGCTGAGAATCGGACGGGTGACGCGCCAAAGTTCAAAATCCTGAAAAATCGTGGCACCATCCGACCGATTTGAGTCGATCAATTGCCGCCAAGGGGCGCGGCCATATTGTACGACTATTTGATTGCATAGATTATTGAGAATTATTTGTATGGCAGTGCTCTAGAGGTAAATGATATTTGGCCTTAGATGTATTTTTTAACCGACTTCAAAAAAGGAGGAGGTTCAATATTCCACTGTATGTATTTTTTTTTAATCTAAGGGCTTGTACTGAGCCAGCAGCTGTCATTCTAATCAAGGTATTTGTTGCAAGAAAATCGTATAGTTTGCCGTTTACAAAACGGCCGGCAAACTGTACCTGATCGTTCGGCTAATTGTACACACGGCCGCACATCGGTAGAAACACTTTTGAACCTTATGGCGTGGTAAAAGAGTTGAAAAAGTTTCTACCGACAAGCGGTTGACCGTACAACGGCGTTGGCAGATTGTAATCTAGTTAAGACCACAACTGGTGTATTTTAGGTAAGTTATTTAAGGCAATGGGTTAGGTTAACTTACGACTTGTCCTCGACTCGACTTTTGTCCCGTGTGGTGCCGGCAAAGAATAGTACCAACCCATACATACCCATGGGTGTCGTAAGAGCCGACTAAGGGTTCTAAACTGGAGGATGGGCAGCAGCATCCTCCTTTGTATCTTACATCTAACTTACTGTCAACAACAACCGCGGTCCATAGTGCGAGCCGTAACGCTAACAAGCGAGGTGACTATGATACTTCCCCTCTACATTTTTCCAGCAAAAGCTAGAATTCTGGAGGGAGTTCCCTGTCCTGTAGTGGACGTTTCATGGGATGTTATGATGATTTATCATGAACTTACGACTATAACGCACGAGCCCAGCTAGCGTAGCGAGCGTGCCGCGGGAGCAGCCACTGAGTTTCAGAAACGAATTACACGTATTTGGGGTCATTAAAATGCCGAGGCAATACGTAAAATGCCGAGGAAGTAAGTAAAATAACGATTATAATTTCGCGGTATTTTGCAAACTGCCAAATCATACAATTTGCCTGCAACATAAGGTTTTTCAACGTACGCTTCGAGTTCATCGCAACATCTCCATTGAGGTCGGTCAATAAACAGGTAAGTTAGTTACAGAAAATCCAGTTTTTAGTCAAAACTACAGCTTAAATTTCTGCGTCTGGTAAAAAGTTGTTTCTTTATTACTTATAAAATACAGCGTGAATTTTCATTCGTTTTTAAGCCGAAGCCCAGTGATTCTACTCATGAAAACAAGCAACTTTCCCAAAGAAAAAATTTTTTTACTCGAAACAATTTTTTCGTCTCCCCATAGTGGATTGGTCACGTGATCGACTTATTATGTATGGGAAGGTGAAAAATTATTTTCGAGTAAAATATTTTTTCTACGGTCAAGTTGTTTGTTTTCATGAGTAGAATCACTGGGCTTCGGCTTTAAAACGAGTGAAAATTCATCCTGTATATCGAAATAAAATGCCAGTCAGTAATGCGGCAGTTACTAAATCACTCGGTAAAAACTAGTTTTATAAGTAATGTGTAGGATAGATAGATTGAGTCTAAATTGCACACATAATAAGAAAAAAAAATTTCTTACAGAAAAGAAAGCCTAAATCTAATGTTGCCAAAGGCGGTCTTATAGCTTTACGCGAAATCTATTCTGTCACAGAATTTCACAGAAGGTTCTTTTCAGCTGAAAAGTCTACCTACTCTTAAATTATAAATTTTCAGTAGGTATATGAAATGACAATATTTTTTATGCCAGGAGAAATCAATTTCTAATTAGACACATTTTACGACACCCTCATATAATGCTGTTTATTACTTGATTAAACTACAATGTATTTATATAACGTGTTAATGTAATAAGTGCAACCCCCCCATACACCCCAACTGATTTTTATTAAAATAAATCCATTCCCGAAAAAACCTTAAAAAAAGTTTTTTAAATCTAGAAATTGTTATTTTAAAGTTTCATCATTGTTCTAGTTTAATCGTTGTTCTAATTCGCGCACTCCGCTCACGCCACGCCCACTTACCTCGCGCCAGCGCTCGTTTCCACAGAAATATTTAGAATAGAAGCGGCAAAAATTTGAATAATAAAAAACGCGTGAAATTGATTCTACTCTCGATTCTGAACAAACTATTTTCTCAGTTTCGCTTATTCCGTTAACACGTTGTATAATTGAACACAGTGACCGATCGCACTCTGCATAAAATTTACTAAATAAATTGTGGAACTAGTGTGAAAATGATGTTGCGTATGAGTATAAAGACATCCATAGAAATAGAAACCGAGACCATGTGTTTTTAGAAGATGGGTCTAACTACCTTATTTTTAGGGTTCCGTACCTCAAAAGAAAAAAACGGAACCCTTATAGGATCACTTTGTTGTCCGTCTGTCTGTCTGTCTGTCTGTCTGTCTGTCTGTCTGTCTGTCTGTCTGTCTGTCAAGACCCTTTATCTCACGAACGGGTAAAGGTATCAGGTTGAAATTAATACCATATATTAGAATCCATGAACCACACCAGATCTGAAAATTTAAATTTTTTACAACGACGCAATCAAAAGATATGGCATTTTATGTCCTCATCTCCATACATTTATTCAAAAATGAAAAACCTACAGGGTACTTCCCGTTGACCTAAAATTATGAAATTTGGCAAGAAGCTAGGACTCACAGTACAAATAATGGGAAAAGTCTGAAATCATTAAATATTACAACTTTTCTCACAACTAATGGTAACCAATTGTGGTGAGCTCCCGTTTCAAGAACATTCATATAAGAGAGGGGTCACGTTGGATGGTTGCTGAGGCGATTTTTGTTTTAGTTCTATTTAAAAACGGGAACACTTACAAACTTGAAAATTGGTATGTTTATAGGGCATAGGCTATAAAATAACAACAAATAATAAAATTTGGTCAAGCGCGTGTCGGACTCAAAAAATCTAGCACATTAACTTACTGAAATTTCAACTAATATAATTATGTTTATGTGGTGGTACGGAACCCTCAGTGCGCGAGTCCGACTCGCACTTGGCCGGTTTTTTTTAACACGCTTATATGAGGTTGACCGTCTTGTGGGTTTGTGGGGGAATCTAAGAACCTATATTTCACCCACTTCTAGATGTCGTAGGAAGTTGAAACTTTGCAGTTGTACGTAATTCCGATGACAATGCAATAACATGGAACTACGGAGCTGGTTTCATGATGGAGCAAGAAGGTGGACAATAGAACCCTGGAAAGGCTTCTGGTAAATCAGTCGTATTTAGGGTCATTAGAATTGTCTTAATGAGTAATTTTCATTTTGCTTGGTGATGAGGACCTGATGATGACCAGGAAGGTGGACTATGGTACTCTTGAACGGCTTCTAGTAAATGAGCCGTGTTTGGGGTCATTAGAATTGTCTCAATGAGCAGTTTTAATTTTTCTTGGTGATGAAGACATGATGATAACCAGGAAGATGATCCATGGAACTCTTGGATGGCTTGTAGTAAACCAGCCGTGTTTGGGGTCATTAGAATTGTCTTATTGAGTACTTTTAATTTTGCTTGGTGATGAGGACCTGATGATAACCAGGAAGGTGGACCATGGTACTCTTGAACGGCTTCTAGTAAATAAACCGTGTTTGGGGTCATTAGAATTGTCTCAATGAGCAGTTTTAATTTTTCTTGGTGATGAGGACATGATGATGACCAGGAAGGTGGTCTATGGAACTCTTGGATGGCTTCTAGTAAACCAGCCGTGTTTGGGGTCATTAGAATTGTCTTAATGAGTACTTGTAATTTTGCTTGGTGATGAGGACCTGATGATGACCAGGAAGGTGGACCATGGTACTCTTGAACGGCTTCTAGTAAATAAACCGTGTTTGGGGTCATTAGAATTGTCTCAATGAGCATGTTTAATTTTTCTTGGTGATGAGGACATGATGATGACCAGGAAGGTGGTCCATGGAACTCTTGGATGGCTTCTAGTAAACCAGCCGTGTTTGGGGTCATTAGAATTAACTTAATGAGTACTTGTAATTTTGCTTGGTGATGAGGACCTGATGATGACCAGGAAGGTGGACCATGGTACTCTTGAACGGCTTCTAGTAAATAAACCGTGTTTGGGGTCATTAGAATTGTCTCAATGAGCATGTTTAATTTTTCTTGGTGATGAGGACATGATGATGACCAGGAAGGTGGTCTATGGAACTCTTGGATGGCTTCTAGTAAACCAGCCGTGTTTGGGGTCATTAGAATTGTCTTAATGAGTACTTGTAATTTTGCTTGGTGATGAGGACCTGATGATGACCAGGAAGGTGGACCATGGTACTCTTGAACGGCTTCTAGTAAATAAACCGTGTTTGGGGTCATTAGAATTGTCTCAATGAGCATGTTTAATTTTTCTTGGTGATGAGGACATGATGATGACCAGGAAGGTGGTCCATGGAACTCTTGGATGGCTTCTAGTAAACCAGCCGTGTTTGGGGTCATTAGAATTGTCTTAATGAGTACTTGTAATTTTGCTTGGTGATGAGGACCTGATGATGACCAGGAAGGTGGACCATGGTACTCTTGAACGGCTTCTAGTAAATAAACCGTGTTTGGGGTCATTAGAATTGTCTCAATGAGCATGTTTAATTTTTCTTGGTGATGAGGACATGATGATGACCAGGAAGGTGGTCCATGGAACTCTTGGATGGCTTCTAGTAAACCAGCCGGACCTGATGATGACAAGGGTGTACGGTTGAATACGCAGGAAAGTGAATGTTTGCTGCAGGACACGCGTTTGTGGCTCTCAGTCGAGTCAAATCCCTTAATGGTCTTCAAATAGAAGAACTAGACTGTTCAAAACTTAAATAAAAAGCACTTTGTAATGCTGATGCCTTAACAGAAATGGACAGAATGCGTGCCCAACGAAACAGTAGAATCTACATAGAGTTTAGATATAAAGTAGATAATGTATGACTAAAAAGTAAAAAATAAAAATATAGTTTAAAAAACTAAAAAAACACGCTTTGCCTGCCTGAAATGTACTAAAAAGTATAAAATAATTTATACATATAATCTTAAAATAGTTAATCCAGTTTAGCGAAATTTTGCCAAGTTTATGAAAGATGTAGAGGTACCTTTCAAAACACACTTTCAGAAATAAATATTCGTTATCTAATAAACAATTTTTCTGACCATTTTTTATGCAACATACTTATATTACTGTTCACCATGAATAAAAAAATATAGATTATTTTTAGAAGCGTGTGGCGATTTTAATACTATAAATCGCTATTAAGATTATATGTATAAATTATTTTATACTTTTTAGTACATTTCAGGCAGGCAAAGCGTGTTTTTTTGTTTTTTAAACTATATTTTTTTACAAGAAAGAGCACCAAATAGACCTTTCCAGGTGCTTATATAGAAAAAAACCGGCCAAGTGCGAGTCGGACTCGCGCACCGAAGGTTCCGTACCACCACATAATCATAATTGTATGAGTTGAAATTTCAGTAAAATAATGTGCTAGATTTTTTGAGTACGACACGCGCTTGACCAAATTTTATTATTTGTTGTTATTTTATAGCTTATGCACTATAAACACACCAATTTTCAAGTTTGTAAGTGTTCCCGTTTTTAAAATAGAACTAAAACAAAAATCGCCTCAGCGACCATCCAACTTGACCCCTCTCTTATATAAATGTTCTTGAAACGGGAGCTCACCACAATTGGTTACCATTAGTTGTGAGAAAAGTTGTAATATTGAATGATTTCAGACTTTTCCCATTATTTGTACTGTGAGACCTAGCTTCTTGCCAAATATCATAATTTTAGGTCAGCGGGAAGTACCCTGTAGGTTTTGCATTTTTGAATAAATGTATGGAGATGAGGACATAAAATGCCATATCTTTTGATTGCGTCATTGTAAAAAATTTAAATTTTCAGATCTTGTGTGGTTCATGGATCCTAATATATGGTATCAATTTCAGCCTGATACCTTTACCCGTTCGTGAGATAAAGGTTCTTGACAGACAGACAGACAGACAGACATACAGACAGACAGACAGACAGACAAACAGACAGACAGACAGACGGACAACAAAGTGATCCTATAAGGGTTCCGTTTCTTTTTTTGAGGTACGGAACCCTAAAAACGGTCAGTAAAAGTCAACAAGAGCACCAAAACCTGTTTTTCCTTAAGCCTTAAGCTTCTCGCGACCTCTTGCCTCCGGCCATCTCTTAAGGCTATACCGTCGCTAAAATTAGCAGATACACGCTTGTCAATGTTATATTCGACCTCATTTACACGTCAATAACGTTCACATAAGCTAAGCGTGCCTTACAACGTGGCTTTCACGACCAACGGTGACCCCGAAATTCACAAAAGTGAGAGAATTTTTTTTTCTATGTTATTGCAAAATTATCAAAAAAGTAAAACGTCCACATCATTAGTGTTTTGTCAGAAATATTGTAATTTTTCACATATTTTTGATAAAAAATGTAGCATAATGGTTACAAATGAGAAAAAATTGACAAACTAAGAGTCATTTCAGATTTTTTTTCTTCAGTTATACGAATTATATTAAAATTCTATCTCAACCACATCATTTCTCATATCTTGATTGTTAACAAGTTTTTTTTCTGTTAAGATAAATGTCATTTGTAAAAAGTGGTTACGAAGTTACTCAGCCTTAACGTCGTATGACGTCGTTCAGGAAGGAGTGCCCTTAAGTTCTCTTGTATGAGCCGACCTCTCAGCACTGCCTCCAGGGATCTCTTAAGACAGTGCTCGGTTACACATACGAGTGAGATGATGACTATGAATCTTTTCGCGTGAAAAGGAAAAAACCGGCCAAGTGCGAGTCGGATTCACGCACCGAGGGTTCGGTACCAATATCGTCTTAGTTATGCACGCGCAAACACGCAGAAGTGTAATAAATGCGCACGAGTCCGACACGCACTTGACCAGAGTTTACTATGAATGAATTGTTATTTTATAACTCATGCACTTTAAACATACCAATGTTATGTTTCAAAGTTTCAAATCTTTATTGCGTCCATGTTGTACAATAGATATTATTTAAAAGGTACAGCTATAACATGAACCCTGACCGCAATTTTAACTAAAACTAGAAAAAGATTAGATTTTAAACTAAGCTTAATTAAACTAAAACTACTACTTTTAATTCTAATATACCCACTTATATTCTTTAATTTACATGCGTATTATGCCTTTTCACATAAAAATTCTTCTATTGAGTAGTAACTTTTCTGAGTAAGAAACGTTTTTAGAGATCTTTTAAATAACTGGGGATCACTTTCATCTTTTATTGTTTGAGGGAGCTTATTATAAATTTTTACAGACATTGCATAGGGCCCGGTATGATAAATCTTCAATTTGGAAAAAGGAATGTCTAATCTATTCTGTGGTCTAAGGTTCTATGGTCTGGAATATTGTTGGTAGAGGTGCATATTATTTTTAACCAGTAAACTTGCTTCTAGTATGTAAATCGATGTTAGGGTCAGTATTCCTAGTTCTGAAAAATATTGTTTACAACTTACAAATTTATTAATATTTACTATTATTCTAAGACATCTTTTTTGTAGCCTAAATAATTTTTCTATATCCGTACAGTTACCCCACAAAACTATCCCGTATTGAAGCAGAGTGTGCATATGAATAATATGCACACAGGGCTGTTTTTTTATCCGTACATTTTACGATAGAGCTTA
Organism: Athrips mouffetella; assembly: GCA_947532105.1. Lineage (NCBI taxonomy): Eukaryota > Metazoa > Arthropoda > Insecta > Lepidoptera > Gelechiidae > Athrips > Athrips mouffetella. The sequence continues at coordinate 2,835,830 of OX383975.1, read as the reverse complement.
AACAAAAAATCGAGCAAAAATCGCCTAAAGAACTCGTTTTTAGTAGTTCTGTACTTAATTTAGCCCCCCTATTTTTTATATTATTTGTGGTTGTAGCGGCAACAGAAATACATAATCTGTGAAAATTTCAACTGTCTACCTATTACGGTTCATCAGATATAGTCCACTAACAGACAGACAGACTTCGGAAGCATATTAATAGGGTCCCGTTACCAACCCTTTGGGTACGGAACCCTAAGAAGGTTGCTTTCTTCGGGAAAAGAGTTAAAACAGACGACACTTTTAATCGGCTTGATAATAGTCGGTCGAGCTTTCAAAAACTGGTTAACCTAGGGCATTTGATATTTAAAAGCTAAAATTAATTAATGCGAGAGGTATGATAGTGCGAAAGTGTGAAACACAAGAAAACATTGTACAAAGTTGACTGTAAAAGAAATCCGAGCTGCAGTTATTTCTTGCTTTTTCCTTTTTACGATCTAACATGGTGCAGACTCGCGCTATTTGCATTGTATTTTGCATGACATTCAATAAGTATTCAGTAAAAAATCTACATTGAATAAACAATTCTTGACGTGAGTCTGATCGTTATCAGTCTTCTGTCACGCGCGGAAGTGTGCGGATGTAGCGAAAAGCGAGTGGTCCTTGTGACTCGGTGCAATGACCTCGAATGTTGTTAAGTGCGCAAGCTGCAATGTTGTTATCAACGAGCTCCTTGCTTATATTCAAAACAAAAGCAATCTTATGGACGATATTTCGCTTATTAGACTGTGTAGTGAAAGTTTTTCACAGGAAGACATTGTGATAGCTAAACGGCTACTTTTTGACGCGGTTCCAAATTCCAAGTTAAAAGTGCGAAAAAATAAGGGCAAGGGTGTGCGAGACATTGATGACATTGTTGGACTTCTCAAATCAACAGATCCAGAAATCTTACCTACGTATGTAGCCCGGAACCTTGAGAAATTACCTCCATTGACCTTTGACCACATTGATGTCACAAAACTACTCAAGGATATCCTTGTACTAAAGTCGGATATAAAAGACCTTCAAAGGGATGCTGCTACGAGCGCTCAGTTGCAGGAACTTAAGTCGGAGATTGATAATTTAAAGTGCACATCCATTGTAAACAATCAATTTGACTATGTAAACAGAAAGCGGGGTGCATACTGTCCGGATAACAGTAGTTTTGACAGTGGGCCTATGGCCTTGAGGTTGTATCCAGATACCGAAAGCAACCCTGTATCCCGAGAAATAAGTATCCAGGTTAAAGACACAAAAAACATAGCTTCCGATCTTGACGGTAGTCTAGAAATTGACAGTATAAAAATAACGGAACAAAACACAACGCAACCGCCAAATACCTGCTTATTAAAAAACACAACGCCGGGTAGACGAGCGCATAGCGTCGGCTCCCTCCCACCTACCGGAACTAAAGAAGACGTGCGACATGAGTCATCACTACAGTCACCTGTTTTACGCAACGTCTGCTCCCCTACTAACGGCGACAAGTCAATTGAGAGCGACTGCGTGAATTCGTATCGAGATATATTACGCACTACTTCAAGTACGTCGATAACTGCAACGGCGGCAGCGGCGCGTCCTCGTAACTCACGCGCTGAGAATTCAAATCAAGTAGTAGGGGCTGTGAATGACGATAGGTCTTGGAATTTAGTGTCCTACGGTAAAAAGAAGAAGCACAAGCCGTCTTACAGTATTCATACTGGCAAAGCGGAAAGTCAGATTGAGGGCAAATTTAAGGCGGCTGATACAAAAGTACCTATTTTTATATCTAATGTATCGAAAGATACGACCGAGAGTGACATTGCCGAGTATATTAGAAATAAAATGCAAGAAAATGTGACTCTTTTCAAAGTTAACAGAAAGATAGAAAAGGGCTATAACTCGTTCAAATTATACGTTTCGAAATCAAAATTAAGTTCATATCTTGATGACAAATTATGGCCTAACGGAGTAACTTTCAGGCGGTTCATGCATGAAAAGCCCGAATCACATACTGGCAATATTCAGCAAAAACGTTCTTAATTATGGATATTACACCCTATAAAAGTACATTTGCAAGCTATAATTGCCAATCTGTCAAGAGCTCTGTTAGTGATGTACGTCGACTATGTCAGTCAGCTGATATCGTGGCGCTCCAGGAAACATGGTTGTACCCACATGATTTGTCCTACCTTGGTGGTATTCATGAGGATTTTGCATACACCGGGAAGTCATCCATCGATACGTCGGTAGGGGTCATTAGAGGGAGACCTTATGGTGGTGTTGCGATCTTGTGGCGGAAGCAAGTGTTCCAGTCTGTTTCAATAATTAACTGTTCGAGTGTGCGTCTATCAGCTATAAAGGTGTCCGTAAGTAATAGGTCGTTTATTGTGTTTAGCATATATATGCCTACCGACTCTAGCGATAACTTAGTGGAATATACAGATTGTTTAAGTGAAATGAGCGCTATTGTAGAAAGCAGTGCAATTGAAACTGTGTACTTTCTAGGAGACTTTAATGCCCACCCTGGCGAGTCATTTGCTACAGAACTTTTAAGCTTCTGTGCTGAACAAACGTGGACTTGTGCGGACTTTGATAAGCTAGGCATAACCTCGGGTAATTACACTTATGTTAGCGCAGCACATGGATGTCGGCGCTGGCTCGACCATTGTGTTGTGACGCAGTCTGCCTTGCACACTATTACGAACGTAGCTATACTTAATGATGTATTCTGCTCGGACCATATACCTCTTACTATTGAGTGTCAACTAAATGTTGTTATACCTAAGTTAAACGTAACTGAGATAAATTGTAACATGGTCATTTGGGGAGATAGAGATAGTGAACAAGTAGAGAAGTATAGTGATGTATGTAATAGCCAATTAAGGCTCATTGACTTTCCGCAGGAGTTCTCTTCTTGTAGTGACAAGCATTGTATGAATCCTGAGCATAAACTAATCCTGGACAATATGTATGTAAACATCGTTAAAATATTGTCGGACGCTGCTGTTGTCACTTACAATAAACGCAAACCTAAAAAGAGTGGCCGTGTAGTCGGCTGGAATAAGCATGATGGTGAAGCTTACAGGCAGGCCAGGCTTGCGCATCAGTTGTGGGTGTGGTATAATAAGCCATATTCTGGTGAGTATTATCACAAAATGTGCTTAACACGAAAAATCTTTAAGAGCCGATTAAAATGGTGTATCAAGAATGAAGAACAAATCAAGCTTGACATCATAGCATCTCATCGTGCCGCCAAAAACTTCAGAAAGTTCTGGAAGGCCACGAATAAGCTGGATGTGAGGCCTGGACTGCCTGTGAGTGTGGATGGTATTAGTCATCCAGAGGAGATTGCAAATTTATTCGTTGAGCACTTTAGCGTGCAGTCTCCCCTGGGTCCATCGGTGTCGCGGGTGTTCGATGGGGGGGTTTGTCGTGATGCTGACCTTGTCCGTTTTTCTGCCAAACAAGTGGCCAACGTTTTGAAAAAGATGACGAAAGGAAAGTCCCCGGGTCACGACGGCCTGAGCATCGAGCACCTGCAACATGCGGGTGTCCATCTACCACGTATCTTAGCAATGTTTTATTCCTTGTGCATGTGTCACTCGCATCTCCCTGAAGATCTGATGCGTACTATTGTGGTACCTATTGTAAAAAATAAAACCGGCGATGCAGCAGACAAGAGTAATTATCGTCCCATCTCACTAGCCACCATATTGGCGAAAGTCCTTGACTGCTTGTTGGACCGTGTGCTGGAGGAACATCTACATCTGCACGACGCTCAGTTTGGGTTTCGACCAGGGCTCTCTACGGAAACCGCTATTCTTGGCCTAAAGCATACTGTCCAGTATTATACTGAGCGTCGAACGCCTATTTATGCTAGCTTTCTTGATCTGTCGAAGGCGTTCGACCTCGTATCATATGATATTCTTTGGGCCAAGATGCGCGAAAGGAGATTACCAGCGGAGCTCCTGGGCATTCTCCAGTACTGGTACGCAAACCAGGTGAACAATGTGAGATGGGCAGATAAGATCTCTAAGTCATACAGGTTGGAATGCGGGGTGAGGCAAGGGGGGGTTACCTCGCCCAAGCTCTTCAACCTGTATGTTAACGATCTGATCGTTGAGCTCAGCAGCAAAAGAGTGGGATGTCACATTGACGATGTGTGTATAAATAATATCAGCTATGCTGATGATATGGTGCTGCTGAGCCCATCGATCAGTGCCCTCAGATTGCTGCTGCAAACTTGTGAAGAATATGCGCGGATGCATGGCCTGGTATACAATGCCAAAAAGAGTGTATACATGGTATTTAAGGCCGTGGGAGGCAGGTGTCCGGATACGATACCCGCTATTAAACTGAATGGTGTACAGCTGGAGCGGGTATGGGAGTTCAAGTATCTTGGGCACCTTGTCACCGACGACCTTAAGGACCATGCTGATATTGAGAGGGAGCGCAGGGCGCTTGCGGTTAGATGCAACATGTTGGCCCGCAGGTTTGCACGCTGTAGTGAAGAAACCAAAATAACTTTATTTAAAGCTTATTGCCAGGTTTTCTACACGTGCAGCCTGTGGACCAACTTCACGCAAAAGACCATAAGTGCCTTGCGTGTCCAATACAACAATGGATTCAGAATATTGATGGGGCTGCCTCGGTACTGCAGTGCTTCAGGTATGTTCGCGGCTGCACGCACAGATGACTTTTATGCCATTTTGCGGAAGCGAGCAGCCTCGTTGCTCTGCAGGGTGAGGGCTAGTTCCAACTCTATTCTGAATACCTTTGCTGTACGATATGACTCTCCACTAATGCGCCATCTAACTAAATTATTGGTGGCGTATAGAGGCTGATTTTATGTAGATAGGTTACTAACATAGGTTAAGTACCGTTACTAACAATCCTGGACCATTGTAGTCTTTTTAATAAATGAATAATAATAATAATTATATCATAGAAAATGCTATGTCACAGAATTGTCATAGAAAATTCTATCTTCTTCCTCTTTTCGAGTCAACGGCAAAAAGTGACGACAAAATCTCAGCCCAAAAAGTGCGCGTAACTGAGTATGAACCACAAGCACGGGTATGAACAATCCGGAAATTTAAATCGCAACCAGTTTAGTAACAATATTTTCCTACGCCGATATTTCTCCCGAAAAATATTAACAATTTATTAGTTAACATGGTATGTGCAGAGGCAAGGTACAAAATCGATTTATGGGAATTTTATTACTTTTACGATACATCTAAAATCAGCGTCCATAGAAAATGGAAAAACCTGCTTACGCTTGACATAAAGGCCGTCGAGCGTTGCGCGCGCTCGAAACTGGAGAAGTAGGGCACAACAGCAAGTGTGACATGGATTGCAAAACGCCGCACTCACATTTGTCGTTATCAGAGAAGCCCCACCTCTTCCTAAGTTCCCCGCATCTGCCAACGCCCGACCGCATTCTATTTAGAGACTTCCATATAGACCACGAAAGATCATGTCCTAGGCCCAGAGACAAGTGGCTTTCTATTATTGCAAACGCTATTCTAAGTATACAATACCCACTATATAATACCCACTATGCTTGTGATATAGATCGTATAGAAAAAATACAACGGAAATTCCTGAGGTGCCTAGACTACGGGGTAGGAACCCAGCATCTTAGCTATTATAATTCCTTAAAACAAAATGAAATGTTACCGTTGAGCTTAAGGCGCCAGCAATAAAATAAAAAATAAAATCTTTATTGACCAAAATCAGCGTGAATCTTAATTCTAGGGTACATAAGTTTGGGTACAAGGTGTTGCAGAATACAAACCATACTTCCTGAATTAGGAAACCTGTATTTCAGGAAGCAGTGTTCAACGCTGGTTACAATAGTACAACTAGGATCATAGTGAGTGGACGTGATTATATTTTGGTACAATCTTACTAGGTAGATCTAAATTTGTAATAAAAGAAAGATAAGAAAAAAAAAATTGCTTAAATTTAATCTAAAATTTAAAACTATGAGATGTGTATATCACCACACACAACAAACACATCTCATAGTTTTAAATTTTAGATTTAATTTAAGCAATTTTTTTTTCTTTTCTTCCTTTTACGTGGGACACTCAGAAATATTTGCGACACTAAAAAAAATTGTTCTACAGGTACATATATTTTTATTAAATCTTTTCAAAGTACTCTCCACCAGCCTCTATACAAAGATTCATGCGTCTGAACCAGTTTTCAAAACACTTTTTCCAGTCCGCCGTAGACACCTCGTTTACAGCCTGCTCGAACGCAGCCAGCGCATCTTCCGGCGACGAAAATTGTATCCCCTTGAGCTGATTTTTTATTTTTGGAAATAAAAAGAAGTCACACGGTGCTAGATCAGGGCTGTAAGGAGGGTGACCCAGGAGTTTGACTGGTGTGCTGTCCAGGAAGTCCCTCGTTTTGAGCGCGGTGTGTGCAGGCGCATTGTCGTGGTGGAGCAGTAGTCCGCGGAGCCCTGTGTTTGGTCGCTTGTTGCTCACAACAGAAAAAACTTCTGGTAAACATTTGGTAGTATACCATTCGGCGTTGATGCTTCTTTGATCTCGTAAGGGAATTGAGGCCAAGTGGCCAGTCAAATTAAAAAAGCTGGCGATCAAAATCTTCCCCCCGCTTCGAGATCGCTTCACTTTGGTAGGCGTTGGTTCATTTTGAAACACCCAAACTGTCGACTGGCGCTTGGTTTCTGGATCGTATTGATAAATCCAGGACTCATCACCTGTTACGATGTCGTAAACACGCCGAGACGAGCCTGCTTCAAATTTGTTCAGCATATCACGGCACCATTCCACCCGGGCCTGCTTCTGAGCGTCGGTGAGGTAGTGCGGCACCCAGCGCGATACTATCCTCCTCACGCGAAGATGCTCGTGTAGAATCTCGTGAACGCTTCCCGATCCAATCTTTAATATGTGCTGAATCTCCTGATATGTAATTCGCCTATTATCTTGGATTAAATTTTTCACTGCTAGCACGTTTTCTTCCGTAATAGCCGTCAAAGGGCGACCGCTTCTTTCTTCATCCCCCAAGGTTGGTCGACCGCGCCTAAATTCGTTATACCAACGATACACGGTTGCCTTGGAGGGGCCTTCATCCATAAATGCCATTTGAAGTCTATCGAACGATTCATCCGGTTTCAGGCGACACTTGAAATCGTAAAAAATCATAGCTCTAAAATGTTCCCGGCGCAGATCCATTTTTCAGTAAGACACGATACTTTGAATTGGCTCGCAAAAAATGTGGAGGGAAATTTTGAAAATGGAACACACATATTTTTACTTACAAGTAATCATATTTTCGAAAAAGATTCTGACCGGCCAGTCTCCCATATATAAAAACTATTTTTCGCAATACTTTCTGAGTGGCCTGGTATTACAAATTTAGATCTACCTAGTAAGATTGTACCAAAATATAATCACGTCCACTCACTATGATCCTAAATGTACTATTGTAACCAGCGTTGAACACTGCTTCCTGAAATACATTGACAATCATATAGAGATACATATACTTAGTATATGTATCTCTATAATATTGTCAATGGTTTGTGGATTCCCCGTACCTCTTAGAACAGATACAATATAAAATCCCTCATAAGTCTATTCGTACCACTAATCAATTGTTTGCCGCTCCTTATTTTTCTAAAAATTATACCTTTAATACATACTTTCGTCGCTGCTTGGCTGGTTATAACAAAAATATATCTCAAATAGATTACAAATTCGTCTGTTATAAAAAAGTAAATCACGTGAGTTAGATTTTTTTTATTCTAAAAATGCGTATGAAAAATCCCCCAAAACAGAATTAAAACCTCATTAACAAACACTAAAAACTAAATTGTGAAACCATTTGCAGTGTACACTATAGTTCGCTATTTGGTTTCCGTGTGTAGTGAAATCATTGATATACTCTAAAACTGAGATAACCAATTGTGTAATAATTGTAACATCTCGTGAAATGTCCACTGCAAGATAGGGAGCTCTCTCTAAAATTCCAGCAAAGTGGCACAGTTTGGGGAAGTACAACAGTCACCACGCTTGTTAGCGTTGCGGGTGGCACCATGGACAGATGGTACGATACAAAGAAAGACGCTGCTGCCCATCCTCTGGTTCAGAAACTCTTAGTTGCCTCTTACGACACCCACAGGTAGAGATAGGTTGGAACTATTCTTTGCCCACATCAAATTAATTTGATAGCTGATGCCCGCGACTTCGCCCGCGTGATTTCCGTAGATACATAAACCTTTCTTATAGCGGCTGCCCACGTTGTTACAAGAACTGTGTGCAAAATTTTAGTCCTATCCGTCTAGCGGTTTTAGTAATGCGTTGATAAATCACGGTTTTCTGTAACGATTATAGTTTAAGCATGAAATGTCAGATTTTCTTTTTCAGTTATCTAGGTACTTACATAAATAATAGTTCAAATAAAATTACGACTATCTCTATTTCGCCCACGTCCACCAGCTGTTGAGCATAGGCCTAATAAAACGTAAGATAGAAGGAAGAATCAAATTTTTGAATGAGCCCGTATTATTTATGCCACCACTATTCTTTTAGCACTGTCTAAATCCAGCTCTGAGAACAGAGATTCGATAGAAGGAGAAAGATAGAGAAAAGCTTTATTGAACACAAAAAACACATATAAATTATAAGTAACAAAAGGCGGCGGTATCCCTGTAAGCGATCTTATCTAGAGCTCATCTAAATAAAACGACTGCGAAACAAATTCGGTTAGTATATGTATCCAATTTTTTACATCACATCATTGACTGTGGTTGTGTTTTTGTTCGAGTTTGCACAGTGAGTCGGCTGGTAATTAATTAGACCATGTTTGCGCCGCCCACCGTGAGCCACAGTGTTTTATATTCCAATAGGGTACCGTTGGGAAATAGTTAGACTTTTATTACGTGTTTGAATTTTTATGACGGTGGATTACAGATATACGGTTTTGTGGGGGTCATGTTTTTTATCGTCTATGTACCTTATTTAGTAAGCTCATTTTAGCTCGTATTTTTATTAGTACCTGCGCTCTATAACAGCAGCTTCAACATTAAAATAACATAGGGTGAGCAAGCTATGCTACCCGCCAACAGAAGGTGCTGTAGGTTTCTGTCAAAAACGCGGTATTTAAAAACAAGGCAAAAATGCTTAAAAACAAGGCAAAAACTAATTTTCTCACATATGAAACCTAGCTAGATCGGTTTTTCGCCCCCGAAAACCCCCGTTAATTTCATCGAAATCGTTAGAGCCGTTTTCGAGAAACCGATTACAAATATCGTTTAATAGTAAAGGATTGCCTTGACAAAGGTCTTGGCCTCAGGATAGATATAAGTTGGAAGATGGTAACAACTTGCCCGGAAGAAGATTTTGAAGCTTCTTTCATACTCCACCAGCACACTCCACCACACAATCTGTAAAGTAATGTTTTTGGGCCCAAGACATCATAGAGTCAGTCCCCGGGTGGACTCTTGTCGGCTTCTCCGGCTAATTGTTCGTCAAAACAGCTATAGATCTAGATCCTGTCGATGTAGACGTAAAATCAATGAAAGAAGAAGCTTCTTCACTCACGATTTGAATAGATTCAGATTATATACTCGAAAAACTATAGTGCTCCAGCAACATGTAGCATGGGCAGGCCCCCCACAAAGTAAGTCCGATGTCAATAAAAAAACAGGCGGACAGACCACTAAGACAAGATTGTGGTAAGCCGCTGGATGCGAGCAGCGTAGAACCAGTCGGTCGTGGAGATCTTTAGTGTACCGACAAACCTGCGGATTTATGCTTTTTAGGTTACCTAGGACACACATAAGAGATAGAGAGAGGTTAGAAGCGTTTGAGATGTGGTGTTGGAGGAGAATGGAAGGAATCAGCTGGACAGAAAAACGACAAATGAGGAATTTCTGGATTTAGTTAAAGAGAAGAGAAATTTTCTGAGAAACATCGAAAATAGAATAAGGACGATGGTTGGACACCTGATAAGACATGACACTTTTATAAGGAAGAAGATTGAAAGAAAAGTAGAAGGCAAGGGAGGAAGAGGAAGACCAAGACGCATTTTGACCAGATAAAAGAGAGGGTAATCGTCGAGTCTTATCAGGATGTTAAATCTTCTCACAGAATCTACACACAGAACCGTACTGTTTTTAAGAAATAAAGATTGATTGATTGATTGAATCATTGACAGAGGACAGAGAGAAATGGTCATTGCTCCACCGACAAGAGTGCGGCTTTTAAATTTGAGAAGAAGAATGAAACATAATATGGCGCAATTTCCGCTGGTGACATTATTGAAAGATTTTTCGATTGCGGAACTTTCTGCTTCAGAATTAGATGATGTGATGAACCTATGCAGACAAAACAAACAACCTCATTTGAAAAAAAATTTTAATATAAATAGTAGTGATTCAAAACTAATTAAGCCCTGGACCGCCCTAAAGTAATCTATCTTTAAAAATTAATTAATGTTTCAGACACGCCTAAGGGTTAGACAAATGAAATATAGTTTTAGATTATTTTATGAGTACTTTATTATTCTTTTTGAAATATTAAGTAAACTGCCATGTTTAATAAAGTAATTAAAATTTAGAGGACAAACCTTGAACTTAAGTCTCATACTACAGGTGATTTTGAGGACATTCGACAAATGAAGGTATTTTGAGTAGGTCCAAGGATATTTGGAGTAGTAAAGATTTTTTTTCATTGTTTTATATATTCTTGAAACCGATAAACAAACGTACTTACCTAAAAAAATATAAATTAGGCATTTTATTGCTGTAAAAATTGTTCTTTTTAGTGTACCGATACATCTGTGGAAATCCCGACGCGAATAGTTTCGCGACCGAAACATCCGTCAAGTATTACACCTATGGAAATTCCATCAGATATTTCATAGGTAACCTATAAACCGGCCAAGTACGAATCGGACTCGGGTACTGAGGGTTCGGTAACACTAAGGTAAAAATATCGTCGTAGTTCTGTACGCAAAGTCACGCAGAAATGTATAAAATGCGCGCTAGCCCGACACGCACTTGACCAGTTTTTATTATTTGCTGTTATTCTATCTATAGCTTATGCACTAAAACATACCAATTTACAATCTTGTAAGTACGATAGAGCCAAAACAAGAATCGAGCAAAAAATCTCCTAACAAACACGTTTTTGGTAAGGCAGCCCCCCTTATATTCTTTATTTTTATTATTTGTTGTCATAGCGGCAACAAAAATACATAATCTGGGAAAATTTCAATTACCTAAGTATTTACAGTTCATGTGATACAGCCAGATGACCGACAGACATCGGAAGCATACAAATAGGGTCCCGTTTTTTACGGTTACGGGTACGAAACCCTAAAAAGTGGTGTAATGAGAGGAACTCCTTGCCTCAGAAAGATCCGCAGATGTGTGTTGCTACACTTAGAACATTTTCTTAACCTACCCTCCACACCAACATCCATCACCTACTTATACGATACTAAACTTTTAACAGTCTACGAACGCAATCCTTCTAGAAAACATCGATTTAAGAACGATCCATCTTTTAAGCAGCGTATGTAGCAGTCCTCTGCTCCATTAATAGGACTTAGAACTCCATGTGATTCATCTGACTTAGGGCACAGACTTAGGATTTTATTGTAGTGATTTATCTTATAGTTTAAAATTCTTTATTTGTTTGAATATTGGTAAATAATTTAATAAGATAACTTCTTTTGTGTTTCTGATCTTATTGTTAGCTTTAACGATAAATAATAATTGATGGTGGTAGGGCTTTTGTGCAAAGTCCGTCTGGGGGAGTACCACCCCCTTGCCTATTTCTGCCGTGAAATAGCAGTGTTTTCACTGCTGTGTTTCGGTTTGAAGAGTAAGGGAGCAGCGAAATAACCAGCACATGAAACCAAGTTAAATCATGCCACTAATATGACAGCGGGCTTCATGGATACAGTCGGTAGTAGTAGTATGTCAGGAGAAGGGAGCGCTTCAAAGGAGCGATGCGTAAGAGATTGAAGCGACAAAAAGTCGTCTTGCTATCATTCTTATCCCTTAATCACTGGCTGTCAAAAAGCTTGCACACCCTTGTCTGTGGATCCCATCACAGGACTCTCCACAGATAGGGATGCGGCTAAGTTGTAAAAGTCCTGTCATAGGACTTTCCACAGACTAAAGGTCAAGATACACTATTTCGTGTTATCGTTTGTTGTCAATCGACTGCTGGCCTATAAAAATCTCTTTTCTTCCTCTATCTACATCGGTTCCTCATCTCCCTCAACCCGGTTCCCACTGTATTACAGCCTCAATTTCTTCAGACCTAGGTGTTTTGCCTATCGAGCCTTTCCAACATCTCAGCCATCACTCTTAATCACACTTTTATATGTCTATCTTCAGTCATCACACCAAGCCAAGACAGTGCCACAGAATGAAGTAATAGTAAACGGACACTCTCCGCCCCCCTGCAATCCATTCCGCAACCTCGCGCGCACCCGCCCGCATGATTCTCGTGATTCTTCTGAAGGTCTTTTGTACTGAACATGCGGGCCTACAAGACCTTCCAATTTCAAATTCGCTCTTGATGTATGTAGTATCCGGGTTGAAACAGTGTCCTAACTTATTTATAACTTATAAATGTCTACAATGCGCACAGACGGAACCACATCTTTAACATACAACATGCTCTTACCCCAATTTCTATTGTTCCTTAGACTATTCAAAAGTAGTGTTTGTATCCAGACGGCAGCTAATTTGGCAAAGCCCGACTCTGTTGGATTAATGGTACCTAATGATTCTAAATTCTAAACTAAATTTCAGATTTACTTAGAAGGTAAATCTACTGTGGCTATTCGACTATTCGTGCAGGAATAGTGAGTCAGCTTTCTTTGTTTTCAAAGCACCTACTTTGCATGAAAGTAAAGTTCTGATGGAATGTCAGATTGTGAACTCTAATTCCACAGGAAGTGCAGGGATGTGCTGAGCTGTGTGTTACTACTAAGTACCTGGGCGACCGAGCTTTGCTCTATAATAGCGGCTTCAACATAAAAATATCATCAGGTGAGCAAGTTATGCTACCCGCTAACAGATGGCGCTGTAGGTTGCGGTATTTTAAAAAATGCTTAAAAACTCGGGGAAAACGAATTTTCCCAGACTTGAGACCTAGTAGCTAGATTGATTTTTGCCCCCTGTATACTAAACTATAAAACCCCTGTATACTAAATTTCATCCAAATCGTTAGAGCCGTTTTCGAGAAACCGATTACAAATATATATACAAATATTGCTCGTTTAATAGTATAGGACTTACAGGGTGTAAAAAAAAAACTACGATGATCCTTCTAAGGGGTGAATCTACATCACAATATTTGGGTGATCATGAAATTTGATTTTCCTTCGAATTACATAACAGTAATTTATTGAAATGGATAGGTTCTTGCTAATGACTGGATATAAAAAAAAACATCTTTGTCTGCATCACCAGCTGATCAGAGAGGTAATTTAACCCTCCAGGCGCTTCAAATCTTCTAAACTGGAACATAGGAATGCAAACAATGCCGCTTGGTGGAAAAGTGGTAGTACTGTCACAGATTAAATAATAGTAAACTAACGTTGTACTGTCCTAAGGCAGTACAGTAGGTACAGTACCCACAGTGTAGTAGCAGAACCTACTGCACAAAACCCGTTTTTAACTTACTACTAATTCATTAAGTTTTTTGAAATTTTAACTTCAGTATTTTTAAGTCCAGCAACAAAACACCGTGTCGTTTTGTAGCTGAATCATATTTTCTTGGTTGTCGTGTTGTTCCGTCGGGGAGCAAATTCTTTTTGTTCATATCTTGCGAGGACTCATTACGGGAAAGTGCGGGCTAAAGTCGCGTTCACTCTACTTTGTGGGTAGTATTTTTTTTAAGAGAAACCTTGTTTTATAAAGGTGTTTTTGTAATGTTGTATTAACCATAACTTATTATTAAAAAATTACAGAAATTTTGTCATTTAAGACCATTAACAATTTTTACATGAATATTTCATTTGCATGCTATTGACAACGTCTCTGACTAGGACTTTTTGGTGCTTTTTAGTTTAATGCAATTTGACTTGGATTCACTATGGCAAATAAAAGTCATGAAGAATATTTGACGAACTACGCCAAAACATCAAATTTTCTTTAATGTAATAAAAAGTAAAAATGTTTTAGCCAGGTTTACACAGCGACGGTTTGTCAAAATAATTCTGCTAAAATCGATTTAAGAGTCAAATTCTTAAAATCACTGGTTGATAAAATGTCACTGGCGGTCTACATTCTTGCATTAATAAGCACACACGTCCACACACAAACATTTTCACATGCAAACACACGCACGCTAACCCTTACACAGACACATACAAAAACACACTCGCATTCACCCAATGCATGCACATAATGAACTACAATATTTAAATAATTGTCAGGGTATCTTATTTTATTTATCTATTTATTTTAGTAATAACTAAACAACGTGTTATTGTAACGTCTATTTGTCCTTGCATTTATACGTACATTGTCAAAAGTTCTGAAGGGGAATCTTATGTCGTGTAATATTAGGTCTTTACCTATGAAATTGCCGTTTTGTATGGCGAATTTTAGGTAAACTCAATTTTCAGTACTAACATTTTTGCATTTTTCTTAGGAATTATAAATCCAATATTTTTTATTTTTTTTGATCATTATTGGGAAGACATTAAGCTAACAGAAGCTTAAATTTAATTTTCGAAAAATATTATCTGTAAAAAAATATAACAAATCTAATGATGAAATCGGACGACAATTAAGACGAACAATTTTCGAACCTTAAATTTTATATATCAAACTGAAAACAAAAACTTTATTTTATGCGTAAATAAATAACCTTGAAGTCAACTTTCAAATATAAGACAAATGAAAAAAATCGCATTAGTATTATTAGAATTATGATCTCATTAATCTGTAAGAAAATTTCGGCAATTTCATAGGTAAAGACCTATTATAATTGTATGTCATTCTACTTTTTACTTTCGAGCGGAGCGAGAAAGGTATTGTATTCGTGAAAAAAAAATTTTTTCTAATTTTCTCAAAAATGTGTTCTATATCACTTATACATCATAAAAAACAAGTCTCCCAAAAATGTCCGTCCGTCGGTCGGTCAGTCGGTCGGTCCGTCGGTCGGTCGGTCGGTCCGTCGGTCGGTCGGTCCGTCGGTCGGTCTGTCCGTCACGCTTTGGCCTAGCGGCTAAACGAATGGTCCGATTGACACCAGATTTTTAATTTAGGAGTTTTATGCAAATCCTTCGAAGTGTTCTGAGTGGTTTCCTTTTGGCTCTCATTTTGAGGGTAGCTGTCATACAATGAATATGAAAAATTGAAATTTTCTCAAAAACGACTAATAGAATCTTGATGAAACTTTGCATGACCAAGCATCTCCATGTAAGATATCTTACGCCAGTATCAAATGATGTGTGTAATTTCATATAAGGGGTGTTCCTGTACCACCAAATCGTAAATACGAGATTTACCCAAAATTGGTTCCATTGAGTTTATTAAAATTTTCTATAATATTAATCCTGGATTGGTTGTCTATCTGATTGGATATTATTTATGATTTTTTTCAGTAAAATTTTGTACACAGGGTGTATGTACCAAAAACTGAAAGGGCTTGCTCAGTAGACCAAACTGAACAATTATCCATAAGGAACATGTGTATAGGGAAATTAAAAAATCTCCATGCAAGTATCCTACGGTGGTATCCATTGATCTGTGAAAATCAAGGTTTGTTTGTTTTAATGTTTGACAATTTGAATTCTGAATTGATCTGTATATTACATTCAAACATTTTTTTGGAAAAACGTAAATAAAAGTTTGTATTTCCATACAATGTGTATGGCATTACAAATTTAAGTTTGCGGTTGATAGTTTTTCCTTGAGTATTGCGAGAAAGTAAGTGCAGTGCTGCTGTACCATTTATTTATAATAATAGTATAAGCTTTTTTTATTTTTTTTATTCTAATGTTACTAACAAATATGGATTGTACCTATCTGATTTAAATAAATTGAATTGAATTGAATTTATTGCTTCTTTCCAATATTTGTTACATTTAGGTGTTACTGACAATCGGTTTTGGAACCACAGCTTGTCCTTCGACAAAGGCTTCCTCCAAAAACTTCCACCTATCTCTGTCTCTTGCGATTCGGGTCCATTCTGGACCGGCTACTTTTTCAAGGTCATCTTCCCAGCGTTTCCCTTATCGTCCTTTTCTTCTTTTACCGTCTCTGGGGTACCAGTCTGTTAGATAGATAGATAAATACTTTATTGTCACACACAAAACACATTAACAATAAAAGGAGACTCTTAAATATAGGGTGACAAAGGCGGTCTTATCGCTAGGAGCGATCTCTTCCAGACAACCTTTGCATGCAGGAAAGCTTGAATGAAAACTGTAGTAGTGTGCCAATATATTTATAATATTAATATACTACTGCAATACAATAAATATAAATAATGTAAACATATAATGTAAGTATAAGAATAAATAAATATATATATATCTATCTATAAATATATACAGGTAAATAAAATACTTACAAACTTGTTTCAAACTATGGAAGAGTTTTATTAAGGAAATGATTATCTAGTTTTGTTTTAAAAACAGCAAGAGACTTCTACTGACGAATATCAGACGGCAAATCATTCCAAAGACTGACAGCTTTCAACGTAAACGATTCCTTATAATAACCTGACCGAGTAAATGGAACTAGCAATATATTATCAGTTTTGGATCGCAGGTTTCGAGTAAGATCGGAACAGTGGTATCGGAAACGTTCTTTAAGGTATGATGGAGTACGGGGGTCATGCAGTATGTTATTATTTTCCGATCCATTTCTCATTTTTTTCTCTTAGTATATGTCTTGCACAAAAAGTGTTAACACTTAAATTCTACTTTTTTTTTGTTGTAAATATATTTCTCGTTAGTTTACTCTAGGTACCTATGAGATGATTACTTTTAGCGAAGCAAGGAGCCCAAATTCTTTGTGAATAATCCATGGTACATATGAACACTGTCTCCCAAGCCACACAAACTCTTCTAGTTTGGGAGCCAGGGTTTTACGAAACAAATCTATACCTCCCTAATAGTTATGTAAGTTTAGTTTTTAAAACTTAATTATATAACTGTTTATTTTTATTACCTTTTTACTATTTATTCTTTCAGGAAACAGTTTAAAACGTAACGTTCTGTTTCACTTAACGATAGTCGAGTAATATAAGATTTTAAACTGAGGAACCACAGTGTAAAGTGATTACGGAGCTTGGGATCAAAGCTACATCCACACTGTTTATTTGTAGCGAGTCGCGTCGCGTTGTGTGCTAGGAGTTTTTTTGCCTCCACGCTAACGACCTGCACGTTTTGCAGACGGAGTGCTGATTTTTTTGAAGAAAATTTCATACGGGGTTGAGGAAATGATACTACGAAATAACTTGTTTTGGCTCTTGTATAGGATGTAAAAATGTGTGTTCAATGTCCAGCCCAATTAGTAATTTTGCATTTACGCAAAGAACTGCTTGATGTATTTTTTTTAAATTTTGGATATATTGACAAATTGCAGTACAGTAATTCGATTCTTATTAGTTACTGAATATTATCAGCTGATCAAAAAGGCCATTCACCTCTCCACATATTTCACTTCTGCTTATAAAGGGTGTGAGGAATGACGGTGATTCCCGTAAACTGAGCAACTTTCAGTGTGTAAAACTTTCAAGATATGAAAAAAAATCGGCCCCTCCATACAAAATTACAAACTTGATTGGACAGTTTTTTAATCAAAAATTATTGTTGCAAGAAAGTGACACAGAATAACCCCTTGACAAGGACCGTCGTATTTTGATACTGTTTAAATAAACTACGTTTCCCTACAATGATCCCTTTCTTCTGATGTCCAAATAAGTTAAGTTTTAATCGCCCATTTCTGGTCAGATTTATACAAGTTTATTCATACTCGCATCAAAGGTTTGACTTACGGTGCAAGTAAGCTCTTCACTCAAACGATTTCATTCATCGTTCTCTGCGTCCCTTTATTTTTCTATTTTTTTCCGCCGTGTGTAAAAGCGAGATCCCTTGCAAATACTTGCCCAAGAAAATACAAAATACAAGACAAGTACTATGAAAACTTAAGCATCTAGATCTGCCATAGAATAGACAGATCAGTAGGTTTACGTCAAAAATAATTTTGATTTTGAATGTGCTTTCGTTTACCGACTTATCCATCATGACTGTATACTAAAACGTTATTAATAATATAAAATGAGTAATCTTTTATATCAGATATTATGTTAGTAACAAGAACTTAACTTGACAATTTGACATGCATGTTTCTAATTGAATAATAACATTTTAATTATGTTTTAATCATGACTTCTTTTACTAAGGTTGAATTGCAACATCTGACTTTAACGATAACCAAAAAATGTGTCTTGTTATCTCCACACCATTCGCCAGAGCAATGATACGAGCATATTTTGTTATTGTTCAAGTTAATTATGTTGCAACTCAGCTTAAAAGCACAAATCTTGGATGAATTCTCCTGTTTTTAATTAAATCTTCCTTGTTTTTTTTTTTTTATTTTGTGGTCCGAAAGTACAAACAATCCTACTGTTTCAAGTTTTCTATGTCCCTATCTACAAGAAAACGCTTCAACTGGCGGCCCTATCGCCAAAAGAGATCTCTTTCACTAGAACAACTTTTGGAAGAAAACCTTTTGAAACAAGCTCCCGTAGAGTTTTTAAGTACTGCCACTAATATCAAAAGTCCAAGATACGAGGTGCTGAAAGTGTTGCCAGTTGCCACGAAAAGGAATTAAAACCGCTTTTGAAACCTGCCTGCTGGTGGAAAATTCTGCAAAGTTTAAACTACTTGGACTTAAGAATTATGTTGGTTTTGCTATCTCGCTATTTAAGTTTATGGTTCAAGCATTTTCTTTTAGGTTACTCGTATACTGTAGTTTGGTTTCAAAACTGGTTCGGTGCGAGTTGGGTTTAGGCACCAAAGGTTCTGTTCTGTCTCACGATATACTTATAGGCCTATAGGTACTGTACCTACCGTGTGCGTGTTTGTATCCTGTGGTATTTCAAAACGGCACTTATATTACAAGTTCAACTCGCACTTGGCCAGCACATCCAGCACTATACCACAGATTTTTCTCAATTAGAAGTCAGCCTGAGTGTTGCGAACGAATGGTAAATCTGATTGATGCATTGGCGTCATCATGGACATAACAGAATGTGCAGTTTAGATTAAACCTATTGTATAGGTTTATTACTATTAGTACAGTCAAGAGCACATCAAGTTTCACACATTGAACTTTGTACCGTTTTTATTTCAATAGACTTACGGGATAGAGTCCCACTGCCAGTGTTATATAACTTCAAAGCGCTCCAACAGATGGCACTGTAAAATTTTTGAATCGTGCTTTAGTTTTTTTAATGTGATACCTTATTTAATTCATAATATCATCGGAATTGTTAGAGCTGTTTTTGAGAAAGAAATTATAAGAAAAAATATACCTACATACAAATATTCCATTACTGTGCCGGATGCTAAATTTTCGTGAAGTCAGAATCTATTTAAACTATTCTGTTCTCAATAAAAGAAGTAAAAATTATCGGTAAAAAAAAACTTGTAAGGGAGTTCCCAGCGTTTTGTATTAGAAAAATTACTAAACCTCAACTGTGATCTTTTTATCTCTTTATCTCGAGCTAAACAAATATGTTCCGAGAAAATACATATTTATATTATTCATCTGTTCAATATAAGGCAATTCTTATAGTGGTGTAGTAATATGTCGAATATCGAAAAAAGAGTTGGTCGATGATTCCCGCCGCTTAAAATATTACTCCCGTCTGTATGAGTTTTTGTGGTGCAAGTCTTAAGAAATGAGATAATACCCTTTAAAAAGATAATGCAACCAAGGAGGTTGTACTAGGCTTCGTTTGTAGCGTGGGTTAAAACCTCCTTGAGTGCAAAATGCGCGATTTTCCTGCGGGGTGACATATTGAAGGAGGCGAGGTACTCAAACGTCAGCGGGGGTAGGTGGTGTTGTGGGGAGAGGATTCACGTGCAGCTGACGTCACCTTACCTAACCATATGTTACTCCTCCCCCCAACGTTTGAAATACCTCATGAGGATCATGCACTAAGTTAGAACGTGGACCCACGTAAAGGTGGAGAGATATCCCGGTTTAGGTGGCAGGTAAATGCTGCAACTTTACTGGACAGCACAAAACCAGGTGGTCTTATATCTTCTTTCAGGATTGAAAATAAGAGCGTAATGATACTACTTAAAAACAGACAAATCTTCTTGACGTTGGAGTAACTTCCATCAATTTCTTCTCTCCGCCAGATGTTTAACTTCTAGATACCAAAAGACAATCAAAGACAAGCCCTTTGATGTGGTTGGTAGTGAGCCTGCCTCTCACGCCGTGGGTTGCGGGTTCGATCCCCGCCCAGGACAACCATTTGTGTGATGAACACAAGTGTTTGTTCTGTGTGTGGGTGTTATTTATCTATTTATGTATGTATATCAGTCCCTGGTACCCATAGTACAGGCTTTGCCTAGTTTGGGATCAGATGACCATGTGTGAAAATGTCCCCCTATATATTAAAGATAATCTTTTTCTAGTTTTTCTTCACTTGGTCGAAGTAACCCTGCCAGGTTAGTCCTCTCCCTCTCTTCCTTTTAGGGCTGCGCGAAGTTGCTAATGGAAACATTTCAACAAATAAAATAGGGTGTTTTAAAATTTCAAAAAATAAGGAAAAATTATCAAGGTGCCAAACGTATAGTACTTACCTAGGTGCCAACAAGTAATCAGTAGATTTTTTTTAAGTCAATTTGATTGCTGCTGTAAAATGCCAGTAAATTTTAACGCGTAAAAAATTTCAGCGTACCATCCATCGACAAACGTCATACAATCTTGTTTACTGTTATATATTCTGTGGTCATACAAAAGCTCTACGCAGCTCTGGCGGAATACCACCTTAAAATTTTCCTTGGAGCATTTAAGATATGAAAATATCTACCCCTACCAAATGATAACCTTTACATGGTGATCACCTATAAGGAAAATTAACCCTAGGAGTTTTGCCAACAAACTGAAAGCTACAACTTCAAAATCCGCTGTATCTTATACCCCAGCCCAAACCAGAAGGGATCTCAATGTCCTCAGGGAAATCTTTTGGACGCGAACAAGGGTGAAGTCGGGATTAAGACCCGCTTAATACGTCAATGTGATACCCCATACACCCAGAACATGCATTTTACATTACACTATTGGTAACACTGATAATAGTTTAGTGTCAACGAATAACTACATTAAAATACTGTATTCATCATCGTCAGAACATGCCATTAAAACTCCACTCTGGGAGCTTCAAAATTGCCAAAAACAGCAAAATACGCCGCATACTTTTGTGCAAAGTCCGTCTGGAAAAGTACCATCTCCTTGCCTATTAATCATTAATATCAAACAAAAAACAGCGCCAATAGGATTAGTAAGGAATGCTCTAGATCCTCCGCAGCGAGGTTCAAATCTCTTTATGAAGATGACACGTAGCAAACATGTAATGTGTGCTTGTGCGCATATTTGTTCTTTATTTCCTCCCGTGGTCAGTAAGGGGTTTTTCAATAGTAGATTTTACAACAAGTGCACAAAACGAACCATGTAGATTTATTTGGGAGAAAATTCGACTTAACCATTGCTACACGGGTAAAAGGTGTTATGATTTTGTTTTAAAACCTTGGCAGTAGAACGTTATTCATCCATTATGAAGTTGCCGGGTTATTACCAAGTTATAAAATTAAAATTAAACCGACCACTATGGAGGGTTGACATGCCATCGCGCTATAGCACCCCCATTTCCTCCGTCAAACCATTACTGCGTCATTATGCGATCGATATTACATAATTATGTCAATTGTCCTTCTATAAACACAAACCGCAGACTAGATAATGTATTGACGCCGGTTTTTATGGGCAAAATACGAAAAATTGAAAACAAACTTTCCATTGAGATGCTAAACATTTGTTTTCGTATTTCGAACTATGTTTTTGGGAACGTTGTTCAGTTTGTTTGTTTAACTATGTTTTTCGGGAATGTTTGGCAGATTCATCACGTTCAGGCTTGATGTACGCTATTATTTCTGTTACGATATCTGTTTTGATATCTGTCACACGAAATGTTAATATCATTAAGAGCTATCATGTACTTCTACACTATTATTCTTTGTTCGATAGTGTCTGAGATTTGACCATTTTTATTTTGACAGCGGTGACTTTAAATTAAAATCTCGTTCAGACCTTACCTTTATACAACGTGTTAATGGAATAAGCAAAACCCTCATACACCCCAACTGATTTTTATTAAAATAAATCCATTCCCGTAAAGAAAATCTTAAAAAAAGTTTTATTTATCTAGATATTGTTATTTTAAAGTTTCATCATTGTTCTAGTTCATCGCTGTTCTAATCCGCGCCCACCGCGCACGCCACGCCTAATTTCCCCGCTGTCAGCGCGCAAATCCACAGAAATGTTTAGAATAGAAGCAGCAACAATTTTAATAGTAAAAATAAAAAAACGGCGTAGACTCGCTCTATTTGCATTTTATTCTGCATGACATTCAATAAGTATTCTGTAAAGAATCTACATTGAATAAAATTATCTGAATCTGAATCTTATGAGTCTCCTGGTCACCTCTGTCTGTCTATTTAAACTCTTACAGTATTATGTAGATGTAGTATACTGTAGGTGCTAGGGCTTTTGTGCAGTCTGTAAGTAAGTAAGTAAGTTTTTTATTTTCTCACCACAATTTGACAGAGTTTTTATGCTTAGACTATTATTGTATAGCATTACAAAATTGTGGGAGACTGATGCCTAAACTAGACACAGGGCCTGTATGTCAGGACATCAGGTCTCCAACTCTTAGCAGCTAATATTACAAGTGAAGCAACACGTAGAGATAATAACAGTAATTGGTAAGAATTCTTATCTTTTGATAAAAAAAAAAAATTGTTTAAACTAATGGTTGTTAGTATTTGTTAGTATTGTTAGTAGGTGATAATAATAGAAAGTTTGTTGAAAATTTATTTAAGTGTAATAAGCAATTTCTCTGTGCTGTCATAATCAAGACCTAAGAGCCACTGGGTTAATTTATATTTGCAAGACTTTTTAGGAAGAGTATAGAAAGATATTTGTTTATTGATATTATTATATAAATAACTACCCAAAAATATGAAAAATCGGCCTGAAAAAGAAGTAGACAGGGTAGTAGAATTTAGCCGGGATGCAGGATTGTTGCGTCTAAGGGGAGCAATGGAAGTGGTAGATGTAGGAATAGTCTGTGAATGTTGTTTAAGTACAGTACTTAGGATGAAAAGTTGACGGACTGTAAGGACCCCACATAAACTATATAGCTCCTTCGTAGGAAATCTGTAAGGAAGAAATCTTGAGACCTTAAGTATCGCTCTTTGAGTTCTTTCCAGCTTAATTAATGTAGATTTTGGTGCCCCACCCCACGATATATTACAATAGGTTAAAAGTGATTGAGATAAAGCGAAATATACTGACTTTAACAATTTTTCATCTGAAACATGCCTAAGGGTTTTGAACACATAAATTAATTTTCGAAGCCTGTTATTAAGAGCGTTAATGTGACTCTTAAAACTCAAAGTGTTATCTACCAAAACACCAAGATATTTTACTACGTCAGTTTTTTGGAGATGTGGGCAAGAACAATCTTTTTTATTTGTACAACAATGGGCAACTAAAGATAAGGGAGATGAAGACGATTGCAATGTGTTTCTTATAGAAAAAGTAATATATTTGGATTTTTCCGAGTTGAGAGTGAGTCCATTGTTTTGGAGCCATATAACAACCTTATCTAAGCCTTGTTGAGCAACATTATATACCTCACTCCAGGAGTCAGCGCTAAAAAGCAGAACTGTGTCATCTGCAAAAGTAATAATTTTTCCTCTATGGAGATCAAGATTGCACAGTTGGTTAATGTAGATAAGAAAAAGCGTTGGCCCGAGTACACTGCCTTGTGGAACACCATAGCAAATAGGGAGCTCTTTGCTTATGTACTTATCTACCTTAACACACTGTGTACGATTAGTTAAGTAATCTTCAAATAGCTTCAATTCAGTTGAACGAATACCAAGAGCTTCCATTTTGGTGATTAAGATTGGGACAGAGACCGTATCAAACGCTTTAGCCAAGTCAAGGAATATTCCCAGCGTTTTCTTTTTACTATCTAAATTTTCTACTATGTAATCAGTAAGTTCAAGAACGGCATCTGATGTTGATTTCCCTGAACGAAACCCAAATTGGGCTCTTGAGAGATAATTGCCTGAATCTAGATAGTTAACTAGTCTGGCGTTCAAGATCTTTTCAAAAACTTTTGAGAGCGTTGGAAGAATAGCTATTGGCCTGTAATTTATGACACGGTCTCTGTCTCCAGCCTTGTATATGGGATGTATAAGGGATTTTTTAAATGCAGAAGGAAATACTCCGCTAGATAAGGCTAAGTTGTAAACATATGTTATTGGTGTAACTAACGTATCCTTATAATCTTTTAAAAATTTACCAGAGATGTTATCCCAACCCATGCTACAATCGTTTTTCAGGCTCATAATCAGACTTTCTACCTCTGCTTCATCAGTTGGAATTAAAACCATAGATTGTAGAGAGCTGTTCGATGTTGTCGCTAATTTAGACTGCAATGGAGAATTTTTAATTTTTTCCGCAAGATTTCTTCCAACATTTACAAAGTAAGAATTGATAGCATCCACAGCATGTTCGGGGGAATCATACGTCTCAATCAAAGGCCGTGCCATCTCTTTCGTTTTTTTTCTGTTGGTAATAGTATTAATAACATCCCAGAGCTGTTTATTATTGTTTCCAGCACGATTTATCTCTTGTCTTTCATATTCTCTTTTAACTTTTTTAAGAAGTTTATTGCAAAAATTCCTGTAACGAGTATAGGTTAATTTTAATATTTCATTATTAGGAGACTTCTTAAATTTTTTATGGAGGTTATCTCTATGTCTCATGCACTTTAATAGACCAGGAGTAATCCACGGTTTTATAATTCTTTTACGATTTGGGATTTTAATCTGTTCAGTGTTTGACTCTATAATACGTTGTAGTATTTGGACCAAGCTTGATGCAGCTGCGTCTGCATTTTTGGAGTTGACGATCGAGGTAAAGTCAAGTGCCTTTATATCTAACGAAAGTTTATCATAATTGATGCGATTTTTTGATTTTGATATTTGATGTGGACGGTTTCTTTTTGGCAAAAATAAAATAACTGTTTCGTGATCTGTTAAGGACGAGTTGGCTACATATGTCTTTGCTAAAATAGGAGATTTCATAATAATGTGGTCTAAGCAACTGTCCTTACGTGTTGGAAGGGTATGTGCTGGTAGAAGTCCGTACGACGCACACAGATTTAAATAATTTAACTTATGAGAGTCATGATTGTCATCGTGGATGTTAATATTAATATCTCCCGTTATTATAACTGTTTTATACGGTTGCAGGTTGTGTAGAATTTTATCAAGATAATAAATAAAATTGGCCGTATCTTTATGTGATGGGGATCGATAAATAGCTATAATTGCTATTGATTCCAATTTTATAACAAGGCAATTAGCATCCATGAATAGTGGTTCTTCTACTGACACACTGAGATTTTCATGAGAATAGACAACAACCCCTTCATTTTGATTATTGTTTTTTGTAGTGTGATATGAATTATAGTGAGTGATTGAAGGGATGTTACTTGTTCCTTGCAACCAACATTCACTTAATACAATTAAATCCCAAGTAGTTTTAGTCCGAGTTAATAGTGTGTGAAACTCAGATATATTCTTATTGATACTTCTTATATTCTGACTAAGTAATTTAAAGGAAAACTTAGGGTTAGGATCTAACTCTGAGCAATCCTCGATATCACAAATGGCAGACATGGATACAGCTATAGAATCAATATTACTAACAGTATGCTGAATATTATCGAATTTTATAAAATGATGGTGACAATTGTACAATGCACTGACAACTGATTTCGATTTTACGATCCAAATTGTTATGAGCCATGATCAAGATATTTAAAATTATCGATACTTGTGTGTTAGTAGATATTAGTACGTAATTAATAGGATTAGTTAGGTATATTAGGAATAGATAATAGTTATTACAAGAATAAATTCCCACAAAAATTTTAAAGTCCTTCAGAACAAACTTCATAACTATACAAAAAATCTGCTCACATCTTCTTCTGTTCGTATTCTTTTGCATGTTGTATCTTGTGCCTTGCGAGTGAAGATTTTGCCGTCTCGTGTCCATACGTACTTCCAGTTGTGTTTTGTGGCTTTCTCTCTCGCCAAGTGAAAAATTTTTCGGTTCAGTCGTGTAAGCCTTTCATTCAAGTATATAGTCTGTGGAGGAGAATCATTAAATCCCATATTTGTGGTGGTAATACCACCCCGACGAGCCCGAGCCTCCGTTAGCATCTTATCTCGAATGGAACGCCGTGTAAATCGCACTACAACAGGTCGCGGGCGTGGTTTTGACGCACCTTCTACTAGATTGCGTGGTGGCCCTGCACGTTCAGCCCTAACGACATCTCTTTCATCCAGGTTGATACCCATCTTAGAGGCCACTGTTAGAGTCAAGTGGATTAAATTTTCATTATTTGACTCACGGATTCCAGATATTTCAATATCGTTATAAAGCATTTCTTGCTCGCGGTCATTAAGATCATTTTTCAGATCTGCGATTGTTTGCTGGAAGGCGGATATATCTACACTTTCTTTGTCCTCTCTTTCTTTTTTTTCTAGCGTTTCGACACGTGTGTTGAGATCAGTGACACAATTTTGTAGCTCGTGTATGGTGTTTTTAAGTAAATGCATGTCTTCTCTAATTGCTCTCGTCTCTATTGTAAGTTGAATAAACTGGTTATTCATATCTTCTCTGAGGCGGCGCAATTCCTCCGTGAATTCTGTTAAACCAGGAGGGACTAGAGATTGTTGCACATTCTTTGAATGTGGGGAGTTAGCATTTGGCTGCTCATCACAATTTCGCGATTCGCTACTTTTTGGCTGACGTACAGTGACATTTCTTTTCTCATCTTGTTTCAAGTTTCCGACAATAGCACTCGGAAGAGGTGAATTCGTGGATGTACTCATTGAGCGGTTTTTTTGTGGGGAATGAACTATCGACATAGTTGTAATTGTGTATGACCTATACGTATGAAAGATGCCTCCACTTAATTTTGTATGTAATTGAATTTTTATATTGCGAATTCAATGTTTTATTCAATTCGGCCTTTTTTATATTAGATAAAAGAAAAAAAAAAAGGCAAAAAGATAAAAATAAAAAATTTTAAGGCCGAGCCGGGGCGCGACCCACTGCAGCTTGCGGTTATCTTGCTAACTAGTTCCGCTACGCCACCGAGCGCTTAGTGAGTCTGGCGAAATTTGTTATCTCTTGAGGTTTGCATCGTACGTAGGTGTCGCCGGTTGGCTCGCAGTGCCTGGTACAGAGTGGCACCGGGGACTTACTATCGTTAAAAGTCACTTCACTTAATGCAGATTTTTTGAATTTTAAACACTGTATTTATACCTTTTGACGAATTCAACTTGACATTTACACACTGTGAATTGTAGGTTTTAAAATAATATAACTTCAGGCCAAAACAAGGACGTAATTAACTGTTATTTTATTTTAAATGCGCAACAGTAATAATAACATGACCGGACTGATTAACTCCTAAGAGTGAAGTCTGTCTGGGGAAGTACCACCTCTTACCTTTTTTCTGCCGTAAAGCAGCAGTGTTTGCACTGCTATGTTTCGGTTTGAAGAGTAAGAGAGCCAGTGATATTACTGTTACTTGAGACATACCGGAACGCGCTTTGCTGTCTTATTAGTTTCAAATTATTTCACTAGTAAGATGGTGGGGTGGAAAATCTCACGTTTTTTAATTCTTAGTGTATGCGTTGTTAGTGGCTTCGTATTCGTATATATAAGAGACGATTATTTTTTTTTATGTGTGCACCTCTGTTTTCGGCGTCATATAGAATGAAGCCTGATGAAACTATCACACGTAATATTATAATAAAACGTGTTGAAAAATTACAAGGGATTTCTGAACTAGACCTGCCTTGCCATTTTTCTTTTAGGCATTAAGTCCACTATTAAATATTTTTGTGTACAAAATTAAATACTAAAATAAATAAGAAATAAAATAAAATAACTAAGTATTATATATAAAATATTTTTATTCAATGTTGACAAGTGGATGATGGTGATAGGAGGTGCTTTGCTGTTGAATATTTCGCTCATAAAGTGTCAAATTTCTAAACCGGTTTTAGTTCAGATTAATACTAGCTGCAAACAGATCTTAATCTATATTCTGAAGCTATCTTCATACACATATCAGTAAGATAAATACTTGTTCTCTTGTGTCTACAGATATTCTAGTCTATGCGACTTTTCCATAATGATTGTTTGAAGAGTGTGAGTAATTTTCTTCTATGTTTATTCTATGTGCAAATTGTTTTTTTGTTTACTGAAAGTTTGTTTGCGAAACCTCATTGAAGTTGTCCGTCATTCAAGTGATTGTGAATAATTAAAACCATAAATTACTGTATTTAGTATTGTTTTTTCACCTAGAGATTTAGTAAATAATGGAAAAGTGTGTAATATCTACTTATACAGGGTGTTAATTTAATTGCGTGCCATAGCTTAAGGGGTGTTTCAGTTACGATAAAGGAATACAAAAAAAAATATATATTAAGATTCATACAAAAAAAACTTCATTGAAACTTAACTAACACGGAGCACCGCGCTATCACCGAGCCAGCACGCGAGTATCAGTGGATAAGGTAGGCACATACATAACTGAAACTCTTTCGCGCGCTTTTCATAGCCCGGTGCTCCGGGTCACTGCCCTCCGCGTTGGTTTAGTTTCAATGGACTTTAATTTTTTTTTATAATTTTTTTCAGTTCCTTTATCGTTGCTGAACCACCCTTTAAGCTATGGCACGCAATCAAATTAACACCCTGTATACTTTCGTATCCAAAATGGTAGGGCTTTCGTACATAATCTGTCTGGAAAAATGCCACCCCTTTGCCTATTTCTGCAGTAAAATAGCAATGTTTGCACTACTGTGTTTCGGTTGGAAGAGTAAGAGAGCAAGTGAAATTACCGCGGCACATGAGACATACCATTATCGTTTTTAGGGAGGGTAACGCACTTTGCTGTCGTATTAATGTCAAGTATTGCCACTTTTAATACAGTGGGTGTTATGGACGATGGTGATCGCTTACCATCATGTGGCCCACCTTCTCGTTTACAAACTTGACAAAAACAACACTATGAATACCACATAAACATAAAAAACGGAGAAAGTAAAAAAAAACTAACTAGACTTCAAAATTCAAGCAATTTTCTTAAAGTAACTTTGAGGTAAAGGGTTCTCGTCCTTTTTATAATAAATGGGCTTGCTCTTGACCTTAATCTAGCCCGAGGGGCAGAGGTAAGGTCGACGGTGGAACGAGCCAATTTGTAAGGAAGAAGAATAATGAATTGGGTAAATAGTATACAAGTAGTGTAAAGTACAGTTAAGAGCAGGTCATGGTTAACACTCACAGCGTAACTTTGAACCCAAAGACCAAGTCCCCCAAGTCCAATATGTTAGGCTTGATGTGTGTAGAGTTCTTCGTAGAGCCGCACACATAGCTACAGAAACAAAATAAAATACTAAAACTATAAGTTTTACTGCGCTCTACAACACGAAATTGAAATTGTTTATTGGTATTAAAGCTAGGTAGGTAATGAGATGTTTACATAATATATACATAGTGTCTCTAGCTTCTGTCTCTTGGAGACGTATACAAATAGCCGAGGTAGCCTATACCGCCGCCAAGATCAAACGGAACTGGGCAGGCCACGTGTCCCGTATGCCGCCGGACCTATGGGCCAAGACCACCACCACCTGGCAGCTGCAAACTGACAAAAGGCGTAGAGGCCGACCAAGGCACCGATGGCGCGATAAACTTGACGCCTTTTGCAAGGCCTGGCAAGTGCCGACTTTAGATAGGGACCAATGGAGGGAAGAAAGAGAGTTCTTTGCCCGGCAGTGGGACATTACAGGCTAGATAAGATTAGATAAGAAGATAAGTGTTATGGGCACCTTTGCGCCATGAGTGTCACAGAGTGGTGTAATTGCGTTTTAAAATTGTCATAATTGACGTGCATTTTTTTTTGTTTCTATAAGCGCATCCTAATCAGTATTGTAAGCTAAAACCATAATTCATAATTGGCTCAGCACTTTAGATTATCAACAAACAGAATTAATTATATCTTTTAGACT
The DNA here is from genome assembly GCA_947532105.1 of Athrips mouffetella. Lineage (NCBI taxonomy): Eukaryota > Metazoa > Arthropoda > Insecta > Lepidoptera > Gelechiidae > Athrips > Athrips mouffetella. The sequence continues at coordinate 2,805,401 of OX383975.1, read as the reverse complement.
AATATTTTAGTAGTCTAAAGTAGTATAAGCACTAGATTATAAATAAATTCTCATTACTTGTACTACTGATACTTCTTGTTTGCGTTGGAGAATGGGAAAGGTCACCAACTGGAGAATGCTGTTACCACAGCTACGAAATTTCTCCCAAATAGAAGATATGCGAGCTCTGATGAAACAAACCATTTCATTTAACTAAACTAAGAGCTTTTCATAAGGAATATTAAAAGATTAAAGCCTAATGTAATAGCAAGAGGGAAGCCCAAAAATGTTCGAGGAGAATGTGTTAATTACGCAACTGAAGTAAATCACGCAAAGACACGTTGCTAAGTACCGAAACGGGCTATAAGAACAGCGGATTCTAAACGAAAGTTTTCAGTCGGTTATGGTACGTAGGTAATGAGATTTTAGAGTTCCGTACCCGAAGGGTGGCAACCTAGAGGATATGTATTGAAAAATTACTTAACAAATAATGTATAAATGAAAAATAAATAGATAAGGGGGATTCCCATACAATAAACGTGTTTTTTGTGTTTTTGTTCTAGCTCTAATTATGTATTTAAACGGATAAACTCACGTTTTATATTGATGGCATAGAACCGACAGGTTCGACGCGACACGGAGACAGACGGCGGTCAGTGAAACTGCCGACCTCCCTGAAGAAAATCCTCGTACAGGATCGAAACCTGTCGGTCATAAGCCGTCAATATAAAAAGTGAGTTTATCCGTTTAAATTCATAATTATGTGTAAAACTCACGATCCGTTTAGTGATAAAATTGTTCTAGCTCTATCATAAAATTAAAGCAAGAAACTTGGTATGATTGATATAAACGCAATGATGCCAAACGCATGGCTCTTAAACAATAAATGTTCAAATATAATTTAATTTCAGATAAAAACACTCACGCACAGCAGCAACTACAAAACCAGTAAAAGCTGAACCAGCGCTACGCTGCAAAGGTCCGTAACCAGACATCCCCTCATGGTCAAATTGTTAGCATCAACGTGCGGCTATGTGTACTATCACACACTTACAGCCAACACTCACACTTTTACACATTTAAGCGAACAAAAAAAAAGACAAGTGACTCGTATCTTGTGGCCACATAGCCGGGGGCCGGGGGAATTCTCACCGCCCGGGCCGGAACGCACCGATCCTGATTTATGTGAAATCCATACAAATGCAATCTGCTTAATTGCCCCCTGTTCTCGAAGATAACGCCCACTCGACGTCTAGGTATTCGCTCGTCTAGGAAAATTGTTTTTGTAAGATTCTAGGTAGATTGAAAGGAGATAGAAAAGGTGGTAGGGTTTTTATGTACCACCCTCTTGCTTTTTTCTGCCGTGAAGCAGCAGTGTTTGCACAATTGTGTTTCGGTTTGAAGGGCAAGGGAGCCAGTGTAATTACCAGCACATGAGACATACCATCTTAGTTCTCAAAGTGAGCAACGCGCTTTGCTGTCTTATTAGTGTAAAAAAATATGCCATTAATAAGACAGTGGGTGCTATGGGCGGTGGTGACCACTTACCATCAGGTGGCCAACCTGCTCGTTTGCTCACTTGTAACATTTCCAAATACTTGAAGAGTCGGAATAATGAGCGACAGAGACACGTACTCAACAGCACGTCAGTTGAAACAATTTGGACCTTATGGCGTGGTAATAGAGTTGAAAAAGTTTCTACCCCTTGCTTGCATAGCTGTGTCCTGCTGTCATTCCAATTCATCATCAGAATCATAACATCCCATGAGACCTCCACTGCAGGTCATGGCGCTCCCTCCAGAACTACCGCAAAAACGATTTGCACTTTGGAGGGGAATTACCATAGTCACCACTCTTGTAAGCGTTGCGGCTCGTGACCGCTGTTGTTGGTGACCGCAGTATGTAAGATGGTACGATACACAGAAAGATGCTGCTACAGATCCGCTGGTTCATAAGTCCTTAGTAGCCTCTTACGACACCCACAGGTACGGTCGTTCTAAAAAAGTTGCATTATTTCGTTTACTGCAGTAATTTACATCCTGTATAGAGGTACACTCAACCGCAAGTCAGTAGAAACACTTTTGGGCCATATGGCGTGGTAATAGAGTTGAAAAAGGTTCTACCGACGTGCGGTTGACCGTACAGTGGATCAAAAAAGCTATTAAGAAAGATAAATGAGGTCGGCGGGAAATAATGAAATATATATATTTTTTAATATATTTTTTTAACAAATTAATTAATTGTTTATGCCGCAGTTAACGAGTTAAGCGCAATTAACATCAGATTTATTGCTTTTTTGGTGTTGGTGTTAAATTGTTTTTAAAATGATTTATTTGAAATAAGATTCTTATTTTAGACAGTTTTAAGAAGATTTATAACGTTTGGGATATTAGGGTGCATTTTTGAATTCATCGAAAAAACAAGCAATAACTAATCGATAATTGAAAATTGTTGTTTTTCACGTAAACATAATTTATTTTTTATTTGAACATTTCCTTAAATTTACAGCGTGTAACGGAAAACTGTGATAATACTAAAGGGTGCGAATCTGTTCATGGATCAACTTTTCTAAAGGAACATAGGTCATAGAACAAAATCAATTTTTGACCTCCCATAGAAACTGCATCAGCTGATAGCGCATTTTGTATGGGAGGTCAAATTTGGTTTTTCGTATTTCGACCTATGTTCCTTGGGAAAAGTTGTTCAGTTTCATGGGCAGATTCACACCCTTCAGTATTATCACACCTTTCTATAACAATATGTAAAGGATATTTTATTCACTCGATACATTGAAGATGTACTATATTGAATTCAGGACGTTCTGAATAAAGGCCAGGTTAAAAGTACCCTAAACCGACGAGCATGTATGAAAAGATTGATGAAAGTACAGGAAGCAAGGGAAGTATGTCAAGATCGTAGCAGGTGGAGGACTGTGGTCTCTGCCTACCCCGACGGGAAAGAGGCGTGATGTTATGTATGCATGTATGTATGTATGTATGTACTATATTGATGAAAAGTACCCTGAACGGATGAGCGTGTATGGGTGGGTAGAAGAATCGAGGGACGTTCTTCTGTAAGTGGTACCTAGGGCTTTTGTGCAAAGTCCGTCTGGGGAAGTGCCACCCCTTTGCCTTTTTCTGCCGTGAAGCAGCAGTGTTTGCACTGCTGTGTTTCTGTTTAAAGGGTAAGGGAACCAGTGAAACTACTGGCACATGAGACAGACCATCTTAGTTCTCAGGGTAGGTAACGCGCTTTGCTGTCTTATGATTGTCATATTACTTCACTAATAAGACAGTGGGTGTCATTGGCGGTGGTGACCACTTACCACCAGGTGGCCTGCCTGCTCGTTTGTCCGCTTGTGGTATTTGAAAAAACCGGCCAAGTGCGAGTCGGACTCGCGCACTGAGGGTTCCGTACCACCACATAAACATAATTGTATTAGTTGAAACTAGATTTTTTGAGTCCGACACGCGCTTGACCAAATTTTATTATTTGTTGTTATTTTATAGCTTATGCACTATAAACATACCAATTTTCAAGTTTGTAAGTGTTCCCGTTTTTAAATAGAACTAAAACAAAAATCGCCTCAGCGACCATCCCACTTGACCCCTCTCTTATATGAATGTTCTTGAAACGGGAGCTCACCACAATTGGTTATCATTAGTTGCGAGAAAAGTTGTAATATTTAATGATTTCAGACTTTTCCCATTATTTGTACTGTGAGACCTATCTTCTTGCCAAATTTCATAATTTTAGGTCAACGGGAAGTACCCTGTAGGTTTTGCATTTTTGAATAAATGTATGGAGATACATACATACATAACATCACGCCTTGTTCCCGTTGGGGTAGGCAGAGATGAGACATAAAATGCTATATCTTTTGATTGCGTCGTTGTAAAAAATTGAAACTTTCAGATCTTGTGTGGTTCGTGGATCCTAATATATGGTATTAATTTCAACCTGATACCTTTACCCGTTCGTGAGAAAAGGGTCTTGACAGACAGACAGACAGACAGACAGACGGACAACAAAGTGATCCTATACGGGTTCCGTTTTTTTCTTTTGAGGTACGGAACCCTAAAAAAGCATGTCAGGTGAAAGAATGTGTTTCTTCTCTCCTGTCTCCATATCATCACAAATGCCAATAGATGTGAATCTGACTATGAAACTGTATGACTTTTTCAAAGGTCGAAAAAAGAAAAAATATTTGAGCTGTTTGGGAGGTCCAAAACTTTTTCCGTATTTCGATCTGAGTTCGGTAGAAAAGTTGTTCAGTTTTGCTTCGCGCTTTTTATCAAAGCAATATTACAATAGAATAAAAAAACCGACCATGTGCGAGTCGGACTCGCGCCCAAGGGTTCCGTACCTATCTACCATATGATATACTAAAAGCTTTGCTCTTTGATTTTAAAAACTCCGCGAACATCCAACTTGACCCCTCTTTTATAGTAAAGTTCTTGAAACGGAGGCTCACTTTAATTGGTTACTATTAGTTGCGAGAAAAATTGAAATATTTAATTATTTTAGACTTTTCCCTTTATTTGTACCGCGAGACCTAGCTTTTTGCCTAATTTCATAATTTTAGGTCAACGAGAAGTACCCTGTAGGTTTTGCTTTTTTGCATAAATGTATTGAGATGAGGACATAAAAAGCCATATCTTTTGATTGCGTCTTTGTAAAAAAAATTAATTTTCGGATCTTGTGTGGTTTATAGACCTTAATATTCATTATCAATTTCAACCTGATACCTCTTCTCGTTCGTGAGAAAAAGGGTCTTGACAGACAGACAGACAGACGGACAACAAAGTGATCCTATAAGGGTTCCGTTTTTTTTTTTGGGGTACGGAACCCTAAAGAGATACTAAAACAAACAAGAAACACCAATCACAATAAGGCGGCCAGTAATAACTGAAAACTAATTTCTTCTAGGAAACTTTTGGGTGCAGATTTAAAATTAAATAATATAGATAAACCATAAACTTAATAAATATATATGTCGCAGCCATATCATACAATTCGCCATATTACATTATGCCTGGCATTATAAAAATGCCGAGAAATATATTACGGCATTTTACAAAACGGTGCGTAATTCGTTTCTGCCTGCGCTGCGGCGTCTTATCATGATATGGCTGCGATATGTAGTTTATTATATAAACATAAAATATGGATCTATATGATTATTTTATTATATAAACATATTTATATTAATGTATATTTTAAGCGGCTCAAGAAGTCTGACACCAGGTTTTCTAAAGTCGGTCATCGACCTTGCAACTCATACGATATGATAGTGACCTAAGTAAAAGATATTTCAAAGTATAATCAATCATGTAGCCAACGGTAGCGAATGCTACGAAAATATTGCTACGCCGTAGCCATTCTACAAGGTTAATGTTAAATTACTTGTGTTATTTCCACTGTGCAGCAAATTTATTTAATCCTAGTATACTCAACAGCACGTCAGTATAAACAATTTGGTCTTTATGGCATAATAATAGAGTTGCTAATGTTTCATTTCACGTGCGGTTCACCGAAAGACGAAGCGTTGGCAGGCCCCCCCACACGGTGCACCGACGATCTGGTCAAGGTCGCGGGAAGCCGCTGGATGCGAATAACGCAGGACCGGTCTTCATGGAGATTTTTAGGGGAGGCCTATGTCCAGCAGTGGACGTCTTTCGGCTGATATGATAATGAAGATGATGAAATAGTTACCACGCAAGGCGGATATAATTAACTCTAATAGAATTCAGATATAGCTAAATGCATCCGCGTTAGGATTATTGCATTACAGCGCACTAATCAACTGAGCGACAGACGACATTAGACTAATCTGGATTGATCAACGGCCTGTAATTAGCTTTGTCTATATCTAGATATTAGTGTGAACGCGTCATCAGGTGTTTCAGTCTATACTTCAGACATTGATATAAAAGCCAGTGGTTAAAGCTTACTTCCTCTCTCTCTCTCTCTCTGGCTAACTTTTCTCTCACGTCTTCGCGTGATACTTGTTTATGTATGTATATTGTATGTATGTGTACATTATGTACATATATGTGTATATAATGTGTATGTATGTAATATGTATGTATGTATATTAAAGTCCTCTGACATGGCTTCTTAACGACTACATCCATAGATAGTAGTCGGGAACCGTGCCTTCGGAAGCACGGAATCATGTGCTATCAGAGAGCATACTTTTGTAAAATGATCCAGAAAATAAATTAATATTTATAAATTTAAAACGGAATCCAATTAATATGCCTCCGATGTCTGTCTGACTGTCTTCAGCAGGCTGTACCTCATGAACCGTAATAGGAAGCCAGTAAAAATTTTCACAGATTATGTATTTCTGTTGCTGTAATAATAACATAAAATACATCAATCCGTACTAAACTTGTTTTAGGCCAATTTTGCTCGATTTTTTGTTTTAGCTCTATTGTAAAAACGGTAACACTTACAAGCGTGAAATTTGGTGTGTTTGTAGTGCGCAAGCTATAAAATAACAATAAATAATAAATATTGTGCGAGACAGACTTGCGCGCATTTAATACATTGCTGCGTGAGACTGCGCGTCCCTGACTAAGTGCGCCAGTCCGACTCGCACTTGGTCGGCTATTTAAATATATTTCATTAGTTTTGTACGCCATAAGGGCATATTTAACAAATTTCTTAAATTGTATCAGTTTTAGTAATACAAATTATAGAACTTTATTATCTTCATCATAAACCCTCATTTCACATTTTAAACCCAAACTTATAATAACTCAGAGCCACCATTTTAATTTCCACCATAAATAATTTTTTTAATGGCGTCCATAGTTGAATAATTTATTTGTTTTATTATCCGCCATTATATTAATATTAAGTCGTTTGTATTCAAACGGCATGCTACATAACTCAATGAAATTTTGCTTGATATTAGGTACCACTTATTTATTACTGTCTTAATTTCGTGCTAAGAATTTGTAGAAATTATGCCCCGAACTTTTTAAAATCTAAAATTTTAAGTATAATTATTTACAGTTTTTAATCTCTAGAATCTGATGTCATCTTTTCAGCGTTCGTAGTCTAGTGGAAAGAGCTTGCAGCTCTCGATCCGGAGGTTTTGGGTTCGATTTTCAGAGTTTGGTCAGGATGATTGACCAGGGAGCCAATTTTTGAGTCACCGGGTGATTTTCGAGATATTTAGAATTTAAATAAGCCCTGTTATATTCCTCAAAAGTAAGGATCAATATTTTTTAATTATAAAATAATGTTCAGTTTTAAAATTGCCATCGTAACAATTTGAGTTTTATGAGTTTATCGTGGCTTTTTTTTATTTAAAAAATCTCAATAATCACCCGGTGACTTACAAAAATTGGCCCCCCGGGCCCCCCCCGGTTGCTATATAAGGCGTATCATTTAAATTGGTGGACCGACGATCTGGTCAAGGTCGCGGGAAGCCGCTGGATGCGAGCAGCGCAGGACCGGTCGTCATAGAGATCTTTAGGAGAGGCCTATGTCCAGCAGCGGACGTCTTTCGGCTGATATAATGATGATTTAAATTGCCACGATCGGGACTTTGATCATCTTCAAAATATGATTATTCTATGTTTCAGAAGAGACACGTCAAACTAAAGCAGTCGTTAATAAAAAAAATATCTCTTTATTTCAGACATCAGAGTCCATATTGTCAATAAAAATATATTCATAAAAAAATGTACATTAACGAGCCAATGCTTATAATTATGCAATAATTTTTCCGAAAAGGTTTTTCTACTCTTCGTAGTAAAATGGTTACGCGATCGACTCGTTGTGTATAAAAAAAAATTTTTTTCTTCGGTAAAGTTAATGAAAATTCACGCTGTACAATATTACAAACTTGTCATCAATATTTCGTGGTTTTTCTTTAGAAAAATCACTAGACTTCGGGTTCAAAACTGATGAAAATTCAGCATTTGTATTCTTTTCATCTCTGTAATCTTTATAAAACTTTAAAAGTATTTTAAAAGGACCTTCAGTCCTTGAAAACGTTGAAGGTTGTCTTTGTCACCAGCTGATGACGTCACAAAGATCATTTTCAACGCTCTCTGCACACATCCTTGTGTAAATGGGAAAATAAACCTTGGCCTTTGGTAAAAGGGCACAAGGTCGCGTGTACGATAATACTACGTCTGTAATCTAACTTGGTGCATTTGCTCACTCATTTCATAGATTGTGGTCAAAGAGTAACAGGTTACATCTGTAGGTGTAGGTAACCATCTGGTTTAAATGAAATTAGGGCAAAATAATAATTAGGCTTTTCAGTTTTGTTTAGTTGTTTAAATAACTTTTTTGAAGACTTTTAGAATTTGGCACACACAAAATGGCTCGTATTTGTCCCTTCAACTACTCTTTTTTTAATATGCAGGAAACGGAACAAATCCTCTAAAAAATCAAATAAATAAAATGTGAAAAGACTTTATACCTGATCTAATTAAATACTCGCTATTATAACTTTAATCAATTTGCGAATAAGTTGCTTTACTGAATTTTTTTTTCATATATTTAGGTATATTTTTTTTGTATTTTATTATCCCATATACTACATACATACATACATACATACATAACATCACGCCTCTTTCCCGTTGGGGTAGGCAGAGACCACAGTCCTCCACCTGCTACGATCTTGACATACTTCCCTTGCTTCCTGTACTTTCATCAATCCTTTCATACATGCTCGTCGGTTTAGGGTACTTTTAACCTGGCCTTTATTCAGAACGTCCTGAATTTGGTCCCATATACTCTGTATGTTATTAATCTAATGTTGACCAATTAGAAAAACTACATTCCATGTTAATCAGCCCTAGTTTCCACCAGCCCTATTCGGATTAAAAAGCCCTTACGATGGGTAAGGGCAGCCCGAATCCCTACCTACATCAGTATTCGAATGTCGAACCTTGAATATATTAATACACTCCACCTCCGCCCTTCCGCGCATACGTCATCAATACAGTTCGCAGTTCAAATCGCCCTTAATGGAGGTAGGCAGAGATTGTCGGCAGTGTACCCTCGGGACATCATTTGAAACGTGCCAACCTACTTACTTACTTCGGGAGGATATTCAGCGGAAACTGTTGGATTTTGGTTGGTATATTTTGATGAGTTCGCATTGAAATAAAGTTTGAGTTATAGTCATGTAAGTATTTAGATCCACCTTGTGAGGGTCACGGCCTTATAACCCTGTGATGGGAGTCGAACCCATGTATAAATCGAAATGTATTATCTCGATTTGTTAGTCTTAAATTTTGTTGATCGTCTTTTATTGGACCGATTGATAAAATAATACTTCACAGTTTTGTCTAGCCAAACACTGTGCTGTGCAATACTAATAAAATGGCAAATTTACTTGTAAATGACAAAGTTTTAGAATAGCTCGGCTTATTAAGTTAGGCAAGAGTAGATGCTTACTTTTGTGCTTGAAAGGTCTGGAATTATTACGAGTTAGGGAGTAGGTAATATGTTGAGAGAAACAATGAATTTTGTGGTAACAAACGATAATATAAATATTTTATTTACCACATAATGCGCCTGCATCTTTATATTTACTCAAAACCAACGAATCCGGTACAATATATCATTGTATTAAGGAATAGATAAAGTAAGGCTGGAAAATTACAAGTAATTGAATTTAATATGATTTCGATATTCGTTGGTTCTTGTTCGCAAAATTAAGCCCAAATTGCAGGAAGTGGAAAGGAACAAGAAAACGAAAACCACTTTGGCGTTGCCCTAAACAACAATTAAATGCCTTAGATAGGTATTGACAATAGGCAGTGACATGAAATATAGGTACAATTAAATCATTACAATTATCACTTACTTTTATTGTGGCCACAATAACACCTTAAGTTTGCCCTCTCAGATTACGGTTGACACTAGGTTCGACATTGCAATTTATATGAATTGGTGCAAAATATACTAGTCAATCTAATCTCAAATGGCAAACGGTAAATTATATCTATAATTAACAAAAAGAACATGTTGGTATGCTTATCTGGTAATTAGGCGTTTCCACAGTTCGCCTTTAGTATTCCACTGACTCTACTTTGCGGTATCGTTTACCGAATCAAAAAACACACTTCACTCACTACACCTCTCGTGAGAGGTCGCACACCGAATGCCCCGCTGGCCCTCTATACTTCGCCAACGCCGCGCGCGCGCCACCACTGCCTGACCTGAAACTGTTAGTGTGTGTGTTTAAATGTTCCTATACAGGAGCAAACAGATGCGCTTTAAGTCATAGACCTAAGGCTCTGCTTTGCTAAACAAGATAATGGCACTTACGCCTTTTTTTATAACATTTGCAATCCAAAGTCAATCCAAACGTTTACCGCGCTACTTGCGTCTTTGTCCTGTTTCTCAGAACCAGGGCAAGTCTCCGTATGCTTAGAAAGACAAATCATTTCTATTGAAATGATAAAAAAATATGGTTGGGATTTTATTTTTATTAGCAGCAGGCTTGTCCTATTACATCCTGGAGGTATTGAATATAAACTTTGGAAGGGGAAGGCCTCGATGAACGTTCCAAGACCAAATTCAGGACGTTCTAAATAAAAACCCAGTTAAAAGTAATTTAACCGACGAACGTGTATGAAAGGGTTCATGAAAGTTAAGGAAGCGAGGAGGAGGGGTCACTGCCTACCCTGACGGTAAAGAGGCGTAATGTCATGTATTTTTATACAAAAATTGCTTTTTAAGCTCAAAGGTAAAAAAAAAACATAAAATCTTGTACACAGGTGCTAAAGAAATGTTTTCTAGGTCAAAAATAAAATAGCCTTATTCATTTACAGTGGATCATGTTACGTGTTTAACATATAGTCCAGTCGCTTAACATCTTATATCGCCTTTACGTGGACACGCCTTATAAATGCACCAAATTTTTTCCAGGTACTAGTTAGGTACGAGTATATAGCTCCCAATTTTTTATAGGTGCCAATTCTTGGATTTTAAATGTAATTGGCTCCCATAAAAAATTGAGAGCTGTGTACCTAACTAGTACTTACCTGGAAAAAAATTGGTGCATTTATAAGGCGTGTCCACGTAGAATACTATAAGCGGCCGCAATAATAACTATGTCAAACTATGAATACAATTGTTATTTCTAGTTATTGTCTAGTTATTGTTTACTAGTTATAGCGTATGTCAGTTTTGACTAGTCTTGAAAGCTGTCTCACGTATGGACTTTATTAATATTTGAAAAGTACGAGAATAACCTCACGATATCATCAGATTCCTCAAATCGATCTGGTAATGGAGAGGGGCTGAGGATCCCGGAGCACACCCGAGGGACTGTCATTTGAAACGTGCTTTCAGGGATGGTATAAAGAGAGGCATCCAGTTCCTATGTACTCCGAGGCAGTGGGACTCCACTGCTACAGTCCGGCGTGAAATATCGGATGTAAATTTTAGCGTTTTTTATTGTAAATTATATTGGAGGATAATTCACACAAAATCTCTGATCCCAAGCTAGGCAAAGCAAAATTGCTACCAGATAGATAAATAACACTTAGTCGGCCCAGCTGGGCGGTGTTCAAACCCGCGGCCCAATGTGTAGAAGGCTGGCTCACTACTAACCAGGCCAACGGACTTGACCTTGATCTCCTCGACAGAGTAGAAGGTTGACGATGAAACGAGCTTGCCCAGAAGAAGCCTCACGTTCATCCCAACAGCGGTACCTACTAAGAATATTATAGTTTGAGCTTATGCAAATATTTTTTTTTTCTTGGTAATAAATATAGAGTTTTGTTCTGGAACTGTTTAAGTCACCATATTGATTATTTTTAGTGTACTCTAAAATTTTTCACAAGTTATCAATTGCTACATAGTTTATGCCTTTAAGCCCACAGAGATGGCATCAAACTACGTGTAATAAATTAAATATTGAAATGTAAAATCTGCGGCGGTAAAGGGTTATTTAGATACGGTAAATATCGTACGTCAGAATCAGTGAGGTGGAAAAGCCCTACAGTGATCATGAGTAAGCCAAAGTAAGTGGATTTTGATATGTCAGAAAGTCACACATAAGTTATTAATATTCATGACTTTGCAAATGTGTCTTTACATAGCATAGTGATTACGATTACCCACTTTAACCCTCTTTAGTGATTTGGTTATTCATAAGTTATTCCTCCCGAGACCTCATACAGTGAAATATACTTGGCAATTTACTAAAATGCGGTGAATTTGTATGTGGGAATTCGTTATCTTATACCGGCGAGCCGAAATAATCCGTCTCGCAAAGATTCTGATACAGATTATGTTTTCGTAAAATTTTAATGAACAAGTTATGAATGATGAATAATACATATTTGGGGAGGATATACCATAGTCACCAGTATGACCTTGCGCTTGTTAGCGGTGTAGCTGGCATATTGAATCGTGATGGTTAGTGACCGCAGCAAACATACAAAATAAAGAACAATGCTTAAGAAACATTTATTTAAAACATTATAATATCTTGCTTTTATATACTCAAAGGTAATGGTCGAATTTTCTTTTAAACTATGCTTATTTTGTTTTTCCCATAGTTGCTGTTCCTTATTAATAACTAGTTTTTAAGTATGAACTTGTAGCCGTACGAGCGGTACTCTGTCCTCGCAGATAAACCACGTAAGGGGTTTTGTGAGACCCTATGTAAATTTATGTAAAAAGTTCTAAAAAATAAAGATTTTTATCTATCTATCTATCTAAGGCGCTTTAATACGCAGAAGGACGCTGCTACCCATACGTCGTTTCAGTAACCCTTAGTCGCCTTTTACGGAATCCACGAAAAGAGATGACATGGTATTATTCAGCCGGCACATATGGTTAGTACAGTTGTTCGCACGTCAGTGGAACACTTTGACCTTGAACGGGTCTCTAGATTCGGGCACGTAGAGCTGTTTCAGCTTTGTTATAAGCTGTCTATTATTTAATGCAAGAATTTGTAATAATGAATTATAAAATATGCTGTTAAGTTCGCTTAATAAATAAATACTGGTTTTGTTACCACTCCCTGCCGTGCGTCCCACACAGTCACCAATGTTAGTAAAAGTACCGTCTGCACACAAAACCATGTAAGATATTCTTTGATCCCAGCGTGGGTTAGTCATAATATAACACAGAAGGTTACACTCCGATGCAAGGACAAGGACTTTCTCCCACGATCCTGAAAGCTTTACTCTAAATGTGAATGTAATATTTGCTCAATGCCAAGTCAAGAATATACTAATTCGACGAGGATATGAAATAGTTGTTGATATAAGAAGTGAGGGAAGTTTATTGCGATCTTATAAATTGGAAAGATGTGCGTTTTGCGTACAGAAAATACTGAATGAATAACATTGTTGTTCACAAAGTAAAATTATTTATGATATGAAAGGATGTTTAAAATTTTATCAACAGCAAAGCATATATCCCAATAAAATAAATGAGCGCCTAAGTATCACTACTTACTGTGTAGAAGTTGTTTTATTGTCACCAATAAAACAACTTCTACACCCTTTTTCTATCACCCTGGATATTTTAAGAGGTGGTTCTGTCCCCTAAACTGAACAAATTTTCCCAAGAAACACAGGTCGAAAATAATTTACAACACGTTTTGTATGGGAGAACGTTTTCAAAAACGGGAGATCGAAAAAGTTGTTCAGTTTCACAGGCAGAATCAGGGTGATAAAAAAGTACGCTGTTTTTATTGGCTGTGCTATTATTTCCAGTTATGTGTATTTGACTGTATTCCTTCGACGTTTTCTCCCATTCCGAAAATTATAAAGTTAGTCCTTACATAAATTATGAGAAAATTTGATGGACTTCGGTAAAAGTGACTTTGAAAGATTGAAGTGTGATTAAATCCTAGTTTGGGAACTCCTTCATCAAGAAACTTAATTTAAGTACACACAACAGCACGTCAGTAGAAACACTTTGGACTATATGGCGTGGTAATAGAGTTGCTAATGTTTCAACTGACTTGCGGTTGACCGTACGTTTTGGAAACTTGTTAGTTAAGTACTGATTGTATAGATAAACGCTGATGAAGAACGGATATTTTGTGAGAAAATCAAGTATTCGTGTCAATCTAGTAATATTGAACTTCGTTAAATTTTTTAGTTATTTGTAGTTAATCAGTCTTAAAAATAATTTTGCCACTTCATAAGATTCTCCTAGATTTTGCACTTAACCGGTTTTTATTATTTATTGCAGTCATGTACGTGAAACTGCAGCAAATAATTAAAACCGGCCAAGTGCGAGTCAGACTCGCGTACCATTATTTATTATTTGTTGTATAATAGTCACGGAGCAAGGCTGCAAACTTTGCTGTGTATGGAAATAAGAACAATTTAAAAGAAGTTAAAACATCAACGCAAGATATCGATAAAGCCATAAAAATAAAAAAAAGGATAATATTTAAAGTTTCTACTAATTTCCTATTTTACATAATTCTTACTCACTCTCACCTGTGTTATTTTTTTTTAAATAGAAGTTCAAAGTTATTTTTTAAAACTAAACATTTAACCCTTCCAAAGCGACAACATTCTAAACCCCAACCACTCAGTCACATCGTCAAAAAAAAAAAGAAACACCTAAAAACATCCACATCATCAACACTCGAAATTGTCGGGCGCAAGCGAAGCGAGAACACGAGTGAATATACAAGCCGTCTGCCGAAATACAGGCCTTTGTTTCGAATGAAAATCGAAAAAGAATCCACATTCATTAGCGAAGGGTGTAACTTACACGGGGGACCTACCTGGGGGGGTATTATGGAGATCACTCGATGTGATTTCGAATAGAAACAAGGAAATAGAAATTTGATATCAGGAATGATGTTTACTGATTTGAATAAGAAAACAGAATCAAAGGAATATAAAGACGGTTACACGACGGTTTTCTGTTATGGAAAATAAAGTTTTTTAAGATAATAATTTTTTTTTCTTTTAAAAAGATTAAATAAGATATAATTAAATGTCTCCTTTTCAGACAAACTTATTTGAACAGATTATTTGAGTTTATCTGACTGTAGTAAAAAAAAAAAAAACTTTGAATATATAAAGTGATCAATTATAAACTCTGAATTCAGAAAGATCTAAATAATAAATTCTATAATTGAAAATTCTGTGATCATATTTTACGTTGTTACAAAGAAAACATGAAAAAGGTGATAAAAATTAAAGTTTTTGTGTAATTAAATATTTCTAAAAATTACACTTTTTATGGTTTCGTTCAAAAATAGACCCCCCCAGCCAGTTTTAATTTGTACTTGAAGTAAAAACCTAAGGGCACATGAGACGGAGGTCTCCAGCGATAGGTAACAACAAAAAAACATTTGTTTTGACGAACGAGGGTAGATTGAGAAAAGGGAAATATGCGAACATGTACGTACATGGGTTTGTTGTAAAAGGCTTGCTTGCTTTATAAAAATTTAGTGCTGTTTGATATCTGGTAGTATAGCTTTCTATTTTGTTCTGGGGTTTGATTCCCAGGTACAGTAGAGAAAAAAAATAATATATCAGCATGGAAGGCAACTACGCTGACTATTACACGTGAAGTGCTGCAAAGAATAGTTCCAACCCATCTCTACCCATGGGTGTCGTAAGAGGCGACTAAGGGTTAAAGAACCAGCAGGATGTATATGGAAGCAGCATCCTTCTGTGTATCGTATCATCATATATTCTGCGGTCACCAACAACCGCGGTTCATGATGCCAACCTACTTATACGAGTATGGTACTTCCCCTCCACCTTGTTCCAGAAAAAGCTGGAATTTTCGAGGGAGTTCCTTGTCCTGTAGTGGAGTTTCATGGGATGTCATGATGATGATATCAGCATGACAGGTTCATGCCAGGATTTGGAATTTTTATGAGCTTTTTTTTAAATCGACAAAATAAATATTGTGACTTTTATTGAAAGACAGAAAAGAAAAGGGGGGTGATCGTGGTAATTCTAACGATATTACCAAACCAGAAACGTTTCCCTAAAACATTACGTTTAGCCTTAACTAAACGTTTTAGTCAAACGTTTTTGTTTTGGTAATATCGTTGAACTTACCACGATCACCCCCAAGGGGTGTATGGAAGGACAGAAGCCTTTCGCCTGCAGCAGGACATGAACATCTAGTAAAACACCGGCCATGTGCTTGTCGGACTCGCGCACCGAGGGTTCCGTACAATCCTGTAAATCCCGTAAAAGTTATGGTATTTTTACTGCTATTTTTTTTAGTTTGGGGTGTAACTTAAAATTTAAGGTTTTTGGAATTTGCCTTTTATCTGTGCTACAAAACGTTGCTTCATGCCAAATTTCAAGGTTCTAGGTTGACTGGAAGTAGATTAGATTAGAAGTTAGATTTTGATTCCTGAGTAGTAGCGAGTTTCAAAATATGCGGCTCAAATTGCTGTTTCTTTTGATTGCGTTGACATATAAGTTTGATTTTATTACAGCTTATAAGGTATTATAGACTTAATTTAATACTTCTACGCGTTCATGAGGAAAGGGGTAGTAAGGTTAAAATTATTAAAAGATTTTTATTATATGATGTAATTAAAAATTTATGCTTTTCGCAATGTTATTTTATATGTGCTATAAAACGTTGCTTCTTACCAAATTTCAAGATTTTGAGTTTGCGGGTAGACCCTGTAGGTTTTGATTCCCTTGCGAGTGCGAAAATTTGCGGCATAAACGGCTGTCTCTTTTGATTTTTTTTTTTAATCCTTTTATTGATACACTGTATGAACAATACAAAATTGTTAAATTACAATATTGCGTACACATATATCTTATAATATAATGTATGTATCACTGCCACTTGTCACTGCGATTTGATACTGTGACGTGGCGTCATAATGTACTGACGGAAGTTATACATAAGTTATCTACTTTGAGTTGCGCTTAATTAAGTATTAAATTGTTTTAATTTTTTTACAATTTTTTCTGCAAAAGTAACAAAAGAAGCTAGTGCTGTTTCCTTTCTCATTAAATCTACCAGATTGTAGGGTGACACTCTCAAGTTCCCACAAATCATCTCGTGGGAATGTCTTGGGACGCAAAACGCAGGACACGACTCTAACAGATGCTCTAAGGTTTGGGGTGTTATTCCATCACAGGGACAATAGTCGTTATCAATTATCTTGAAACGATGTAAGTAGGATTTGTGATATCCGTGACCGGTAAGGATTTGCGTAAGATGAAAGCTAGTGGAAGTTAAACTACGTAGTTCTTTGATTTTATCTAAACTAGGAAGTAATTTTCTAGTATGACTGCCCTGTGTAGCACTTTCATATCGTTCTTGCCAAGTAGCCAAATTATTGATTCGCATAACTTTTTTGATGTATGAAATGGGAAATACTGAATAGTCAGGTGGCTTGCGAAGATTACAGCCCGCTTTGGCGGCAGCGTCTGCTGCCTCATTCCCATCTATACCAACATGGCTTTTAACCCATGCTATTTCTATGGAGTGAGTGTCAAAATTGTCGTGTAAGATTTTATGGATTTGTGTAACTATGGGATGAGTGTTGCTTCTGTTTTGGATTGAGTGAATGGAAGAAAGAGAGTCTGTGTATATAACGGTGTGTGAAAATTTTTTTTCCATTGCCCATCTGCAAGCTTGAAGTATTGCCAATAGCTCTGCTTGAAATACGGTGCAGCTCGAATGCAGTTTGTATTTCTTGGTGGTTGCGGTCGGGTTTCCATCCGGATTACAGCAAACAAAAGCGGCACCAACAGAGCCATCTCCCTGTTTACTACCGTCAGTAAATATCATGGTGGAGTCTGGTCTAATTAAAGCATCTACTTCTTCTTGGTTCTGGGTAATCTTGTATTCTATTGTTCGTCTTTGAGCAGGATGTAACAGTTCATGAATCGGGGTATGTTTTTCAAGTGGGATATCGTGGGAAAGAAGTTCTGTAGTTCCTGTAAGTTTTGCTCTTTCTACAGCACAGACTTCGCTGATCTTTAGGTCCACTGGAGTAAACTGTGCAAGTGCTATTGCCGCTACAGTAGAAACCGTGCGAAATCCCTTAATAGCCTTGATAGCAAAGCCGCGCTGCATGCTTTGTAGAATTCTCTGGATGTACTTTTTCTGAACGATGTGTCCCCAGATGCCAGCAGCATAAGTTATGATTGGTTCGATTACCTGGAGATAGATAGTGCGAATGTTTACGTTAGCTTAGAAGTTAAATTTTTTCACAGCTCCAAGGGACAGTAGACATGAGTATTTTATATGAATTTCAGCTTGATACCTCCACAGGTTTTTGAAAAAGGGTCATGACAGACAGACGGACCACAAAGTGATCCTATAAGGGTTCCGTTTTTTACTTTTGAGGTATGTATGTATGTCACTGTTTGACCTCTGACATGGGTCAGAGACTTTTTCCAGCTAGACACGGACTTAACATCTTTTTTTTGTCCATGATGTTTTTGGAGGTGCAGGACTCCGGATTTTCGTACGGGAGCCTTGCCAAAAACAGGTTAGTAATCTTGTTTAGTTCGAACTGCATACCATAATTACATTGGCATAAATTAATTCTACTGTACTGAAGCTTTGTTTTTTTTTCATTTTTCATTTTTTTTTGCATGCTTTTTTTTTCCTCGATTTTTTTTATCAACTTCTTTGTTTTTTTTAACACGATATTAATATAGCACAATATATTAAGTCGTGTTAGTTTCTTATTCTAGGTTTTGTTACTTTCTATTACTACTTTACATATCTTAACACAATACTCAAGAAAATGTATTCTAACATCTTTATTACCTATTATTTCAGCTATTTTTTTTTTGCTTAATTTAATACCAATTTTGTTTTCCAGGTCATGCCTGTCATTGCTGAACCTCGGGCATTCAACTATCATGTGGGGTACAGATTCCACTGCATCCGGATCACAAATGCAAGCGGGGGACTCTTTCTTTTTAAACCTATGAAGGTACTGAGGAAACCCTCCGTGTCCTGTTAACAACTGTGTGTGCAGATAGGTGACTTTTATTTCTTTATGGAACTTGTAGGCATTAACCACTGAGGGGAAGAACATCTTTGTGATACTGGCTTTGGTTGACGTTAAATATCTTGCATTCCATTCATCAATCGATTTACCTCTATTGATTCGCTTGATGAATGAAACGGGGCATTTATCGTAATCTGGTCTTGTTTTCTACTTTTGAGGTGTGGAACCCTAAAAATAGTACATTACTGTACTGGCTGGCAAAAAAATACTTGCTTAAGTCCTTCATCACCTGGTTGCAGCCAAGGCTTGTATAGTACTTTTCTCAATAAATGCGCTAAAATTCAAACAAAGTTTAATCCAAACTAACATTAAAAACTTTTTACCTACGAGTACCTATATATTCCTCCCCGTCCCGCGTGGTGCCGGCAAAGAATAGCACCAACCCATACATACCCGTGTGTGTCGTAAGAGGCGACTAAGGGTTAACTGGAGGATGGGCAGCAGCATCCTCTTTTGTATCTTACATCTTACCTACTGCGGTCACCTACAACCGCGGTCCATGGTGCCAGCCATAACGCTAACAAGCGAGGTGACTATGGTACTTCCCCTCCACATTTTTTCCAGCAAAAGCTAGATTTCTGGAGGGAGCTCCCTGTCCTGTAGTGGACGTTTCATGTGATTTTATGATGATGATGATATATTCCTTTGTTTACATCGCAGTTTCTCATATTATATGTTAATCTGTCTGTTTATTTTTTTTTACAATTTGTAGCTTTATTTTTGCAAGCCAGTTTGAAATTTAAACAAAATCTTTGATAAGTTACTTCCTTCGTTGTTATTTTCTTTTATTGGTTTATAAAACTTATGATGTGATAAGTTACCTTCTTGGTTGTTATGTTTGTTGGTACATTCTAATTAATAACTCGACAGATATAAGTTTTCATATAACTTTTCCGGCCGGTGCTCACCCGCATTTAAACAGTACAGCTATTTCGATTTATCTCAAAGAAGGTTGTCAAAATGATAGAATTTCCAAGTACGTTTGAGAAAATAAATAAATCGTATTTATATAGAATTTTATCACCCTGTGCTTGTACCGACTTGACTTGCTACGGCGTAGGCCTTGTAGAGCCACTTGTAGCAAAATTTTCGTAGTATTTTCTGCAGATCTGTTTTGAAATAAAATAACTAAACAAACAATCACAAAGCCTTAGGCCGGTATTTCACTGGGACACCATGGTGGCGCGACTGGTGGCGCGACTGGTTGCGCTACTGGTGTCTGTAACTAGACACCAGAGTCGCTACACCCTGCGGCCACAGTATTAAGGGCTATATTTCACTGGGAGTGGTAGCGCAACCATGTGTAGCGACTCTGGTGTCTTGTTACGGACACCAGTGGCGCAAACAGTCGCGCTACCAGTGTCCCAGTGAAATACCGGCCTTATTCTGGATACAGGCTATCATCAGTTTTCTACTAAGAAAGTTAATGCCGATGAAAGTTTGTGTAAATCAAAAGTTGTAGAGCAAAAGCATGCATTGCATGTGGTTTTTCAGCTCCCTAGGTAATTCATTTTATCTTTCTGATATGCTACTTCATATTTTATTGATCTTGCTCCTCCTCCCAGTGATTCAACTCATTCTGAGAAAGCTTTATAATAAGAAAATAATAGTAATCCATTTGTTTCAGATAACAGCCCATATCTTATGGCTAAATTATATGATAGTATCACAATTTTATTTCATAGTGTTATTAATAAACAAATGAAATTGGAATAACAATAGCTAGACTGTTAAGGGCTGTAATAGTAGATTAGTAGCCAAGGGCTGTAAGGCATCAATTGCAGCCCGAGATATTTAGGCGCACGAGCGCAGCGAGGGCGCCTTTAGTTCGAGGGTGCAATTGATGCTTACACCCGAGCTAACTACTCTGCTTTACATCTCGATTGTGAGGTTAGTAGGTCCTTATTACCACCAAATTGTAGGTAACCAATTAGCGCTATAGGGTAATAATGTAGCTAGAAAAGCCCTAGGGCGGAAGTAATTAAAACGCCCGCCGCCACGCTGCTGGAGGCGGCCATCAAGGCTGAGCCGCGTGGAGGTGGAGGTGCTGCCCAATTACTTACCGCCCTTAGGGCTTTTCTAGCTACATTATTACCCTAGATCGCTAATTGGTCACCTACAAGCCCCATTTGGGGGTAATTAGGACCTACTTACCGAATATGAGAGATGTAAATGGGGATATTGCAAGCTCCACATACAGCACATAACACCCCATTGTCTGTCCTACTTGGGCTTTCGTTAAATGACGCGAGCCTTTTTCGCATGACTGCATAGAAGTCATCAACTCTGTTTAATGCAAACATGCCAGACGCACTACACCGCCATGGAAGATGTAGCATATAGCGAAAAGCATTGTTGTACTGTACGTGTAGTTAGTCCATAATTGGCATGTGAATAGCGACTGACAGTATGCACCAAACAGAGTTATTTTAACCTAATTTGATCATTTTGCAAAGCGTCTGGCCAGCATGTTGCTACGCGCAGCAAGTGATCTTCTCTGTCATTATGTATCTTTATCATCTTTAAGTTTCTCAGTCAGAATATTATTAATTTATAATTTCGGCTGGAGTATAATAACTTACTAGGTAGATATTTTGTGAGTAGGCATTTGACGCTCAAAGCAGTCACTAAGTGAATCGAGGCTGGCTTAGTATTTGATGAATTAATAATAGTCCAATAATACTGGAGCTTAGTACTGAGTACAATTGTCTTTGTATTAGCATGTACTTAGTGCCATAACATCTATTAGTTAGTAAGCTAAGTTCGTGATTATAGCTCAACTATACCGTGCACAGAATAAACTTAGGACTGACGGTTATTTTATAGCAAAGGTTTTCAAATTGTTTTGAGTACCCAATATTTTACAGTAAGCCATGATTGAACAATGATTTTAATATTAGTATTGTATAGTAACATTATGGTCACTTTGAGTGTGTGGTACATAATGGACACCTGAAATGCTTAGCCACTTTACATACTGACTGTACTCACAAACATCATTTATTTATTACTATTACAAACTCGTAAATTGATTTTCTCTGTACATTGAATATATAAAAGTAATATCACATTATGATATTTTGATGCCTCTGAATTCAAATCACTAATTGTTGGATATTTGTTTGTTTGTTAATTTGTTCAGTTATTCATTTGTTAATTTGTTCGTTTGTTCATCTGTTCGAAAATCACGCAAAAAACTACTGAACCAATTTCAATGAAACTTTTTTTGATAGCTAATAGTTTGCCTTAAACACTCGTGTATATTTTACTTAACAGTTGCGGGCAAAAGCTAGTTTATTTCAAAGATATTCACGATCTTTATTCCTGACTCTGTTCTACATTCTCTATTACAAAACCTTGATCTAGAAACTCATCATTGCACAGGTAATAAATAAATATACATCGAGTATGATAAAGTTAGAAATGGGGTCGTGGTAGTTACATCAACCTTCTACAGGGTGACCTTAAAGATATTCGACAAATAAGGGTAAGTTCTGCTTTCGATATAGATCAATTTTGTAAAGGTCTGAGATATTTTACCAGAACCAATTCTAGACCAGGCTATTTGAAGTTTATTTTTCAACCTGCCTGTGAGATTTGCCTGGCCTCTGACTTAATTTTGACTTAATTTATCTAACTAGGACTTATGTGGGAAAACTGGCTTGCTCCGGTTTTAAAACAATGTTTTTAAAATACCGCGTTTTAGACAAAAACCTACAGCGCCATCGGTGGGCGGGTAGCATATTGGAGGCTATTATAAAGCAAAGTTCGGTCGCCCAGGTACTAAAAATAAGTTAAATAAGTACTTAAGTACATAATCTCAGCAATTACACAACAGAGTGAATGTTTATTTTAGCCGTTTAGATTCAGAGAACTCAGTTAAATTATTCAAAAGGATTGTCTAAATTAAGATTGCTTCTACAATATTCCAAAGCGCAACAATCATAACATAACGAAATAATATAAACGCAGAAATTGTTTGTCAGTGTATCATTAGTCATGTTGGTTAAAACCAAGTTTCATAGTCTGGCCCACCGTCGCAAAGTTGCATGTTTGTCGGTCTTCTACAGATTGTACTTCGGAGAGTGTGCTCAAGAGCTCCACGAGCTTATTCCACCATCTCCCTTCTACCATCGGGAGTCCAGACGCACCGCAGGATATCACCCATACTTGGTTGATATTCCGCACATTCGCACAAAGCGCTTTGAAACATCTTTTATAATGCGCACCGCTAAAGAGTGAAATTCTCTGCCTGCGTCTGTGTTCCCGAGTTCATGTAACCCGAATCTATTCAAGTCGCGAGTGAATAGGCTTCTTCTGGGCAAGCTCGTTAAATCGTCGACCTAGAGTAGTGAGTAAGCCCATTGGCGATAAAAAAAAAGTTTAAAAAAGTTGTTCAGTTTTATGGTTAAAATCTACCGTTTAAGGTTGTACTGTCGGTGACCAGACACATTATGAGTAAGTATGTTACATTATGAGTATGTTACATGGACAACTGAACAACTTTTCTTAAGATATACGCTACGAATGTCGAAATACTAAAAGGAACTGCATCAACTGATAGAAAATTTTGTATGGGAGGTAATTTTTTTTCTTATTGCGACCTATATTCTTGAGGGAAAGTTGTTCAGTTCTTTGTCCCGAGTACAATAAGAAAGCTATATTATATTTTTTTGATTTTATACAATAAGAAAATCATCGAATAAATTCAAGCTAATGCGTGAGAAACCGCAGGACGAAAGCTAGTACGAAATAAACATCTAGCAATAGTACTCCGTAATCTGTCCAAACAGATATAATATTCAAAAGGATTAACCGAAAGAGGGAGAGGACCCAAGCCATAATAAACTTTATTACTGATTCACTAAGCTTCACTCCAACCGCACTATTAGCACATTAAAACCAGAGGACCTGACCCATGAGTGTTGGCAAACTTAGTTACGAACGGGAAGAGTGGTACAGATCAAGGTATTCTGGTGTTGCTACTTCAAATAGACTTCAAAACAAAGCACGGATTGTAAGAAAATCCCACTCGGGACCCGTACCTTGCATTCGCTTTACCAAATTACTGAAATTTCATTCAGCTTGCGGGCTCGCAAGGGTTGGACGGATGCATGCGACTGTTTTATTGCTTTTCTTGGAGGTGGCAATCTACGTGAAGCATGGCCGTGAAATCTGTTTAGTTGTCAGCGCCGCTAGCTGTGAAAAATTTTTATAACCTCGTTGCCAAAAAAATCCAATTTTGACTAGTTACCTGAAAAGATATCCCGGTGATACTTTACTTTCTATCTATGGCCACAGATAATTTAATACTATACTAGTACAGATGCCTCACGTCATAGAACGAATTTGTGCCGAAAATTGTTCGTGCTATTTTTTCCATAAGGTATTTTCTTAGAATAAATTGATATCTGGATGTTAAAATTGAATTAATGTCATAGTTTACACCTTTACCTACCAACCTAGTAGTAACATTTAGTTTAATTATTAGAAACAAAAGGGCCAAATCAATTCGGGCTATTTACTCCGTCGAAAAAACCGTAGTACGGAATGGGACCCCATGCTATGGCTTAAGGACCCAAAGAGCTGACAATCTTCCCCTTACACCCTAAGTTTACACCAAATAATCCTGTCTTTTATTGTGTTTTATTTTAAAATGGCGTCGTTAAGAAGACGAAATACCAATATTTGAGCAAATTACAAATCTTTCTATCTTGGCAAGGTTGACGATGGTCATTTACGTGACGTCATACAGGGTGTAACGGACAAGTTAGCAGAAACTATGGTTTTTTTTTCTTTCTTTTTTTCTTTTTTTTTCAGTTTAATCGACTGGTCATGTCTTTTCAGATTTTGCTAAGCTATCCCTTGCACACTGTATTTTAAACTTAAAACCATTTCCTTGACTTGAATTTTAGTATTCAAAAATGATTTAATAAGAATTATAATGATTTAAGAACTTAATTTCTACAATATAATATATGCAATGCATTAAATTTTTTTATTATACACCACCCTACAAAAATAATTGAAAATTTATAACATGGAATAAAAAAATTCTATTGAAAGTAAATTGAGCCAAATGTTATCCAGTTATATGATTTTAACTTTCTGTTTCTTTTCTACATTTTTTTTAGGTATTGGGGACATTTCACACAAGCTCACCAGATCCTAAACTACGCTTCGCCTCTACTATGGGTACCAGAGACTGATATACATACATAAATAAATAGATAAACAACATCCTGACACAGAACAAACACTAGTGTTCATCACAAAAATGTTTGCCCTAAGCGGGGATTGAACCCGCGGCCCACGGCATGAAAGGCAGGCTCACTACCAACCACACCAATGGGTCAATCAAATCGAATATTGATTTGAATAACATTTTTTTTTGCGGGACTGTATAAATTGCCTTATCCACCCAAACCGCAAGCATACCTCCATGTAGTCGGTGTAGGAATTTACCTAGTTTTATAAAACCAAAGCGGGCGAAATGAGCTTAGCGCCGGTACTGAGAGCCCGCTACTTAGCGGCCGCGGCTCATGGCCAACTGCACTCCAAAAATGAGCTCCTGCACTCCCTTTATTTCGGCATTTCTTTGTAAGCAGAATATAAGAAGCGTTTTTTAGGTAATACCCATGGGTAATGTTCAAAAAGCTTCGTTCCATTCCCCTTTGACATGATCTTATTTTGTTCAGGTGAGAGACTTCAGATTAGCCCCCCTCAGTGTGATCTAAATCACTCTTTACTTTAATATTTCTCCTTAGGTAGGTAATCTGCTATTGATTATTTAGTTACTTCTGGTCTTATTAAAATTTCCCTCGTAGGTAGAGTAAACGTTCGAATAAAAAATAAAATATTGTTTGTGATTGCGTAATGTGTATTTGAGCTTAAATAATAATAGTTTATGCAATGGTTCATAATGAGGGGTATAAAACTCGAGACTAAAAAACTCGTTGACGTAGGTGGTAACCTAAAATTTTTAAATGCATTATTGAGGATTTACTATATGATAGGAGATAAAGTTAGTAAGCAAATGATGGTTAAAATTTAAGAACACGACTGTCATTGAATACAAGCTTAATCATGGATATCTTAGAAGAAGCCTTATTCAGCAGTAGTGGACTGGAAGAGAATAGGTGGTAGGGTTTTTGTGCGAAGTCCATCTGGGGAAGTACCTTGCCTATTTCTGCCGTTAAGCAGCAGTGTTTGCACTGTTGTGTTTCTATTTAAATGATAAGGAAGCCAGTGGTATTACCGGCACATGAGACACACCATCTTAGTTCTCAGGGTGGGTGACGCGCTTTTCTGTCTTTTTAATGTCAAATTTTGCCATTAATAAAACCAACGCAACGGGCGATGTTGACCACTTACCATCAGGTCGTCCACCTGCTCGTTTGCTCATGTCATGTTATATAAAAAAAAACTTATTGTCCATTTAATTTTAACGCACACCCGCAGGCCCGATTTGGACAGGAATTATTAAATTTTTGTAAGGATGAGCTGTGGGTGTGTGCAGATGTAAACCTGTTGGGAAAGGATTCGGACACCTATACTTTTTTGTGTGATGCAAGTGGTACAGCCCGGTGGCTTGACCACTGTGTTGCTACTGCCGCGGCAAATAGTTCGATCAAATCTATTTGGGTAGATAACAATGTTAGTTGGTCGGATCATTTTCCATTATTCATTACACTGGATTTAGGTTGTATTTTAAAAAAGAACCACCTATGTGGTAATTTAAATAATGGAAAAAGAAATAAGATTTTATGGAGATCTAGGGATATTGAACAGATAAATAAATATGGAGAATATTGCTTTGAACGCCTAAAAAATATTAGTTATTCTAGTCATTTTGAAACCTGTGATATTTATACATGTGATAAGTTAGATATACATAAACATGACATAAATAGTTTGTATGAAATGACAATTGAAATATTACAAAATGCGTCAATTATTAGTTGTAATTCGCGCTCCGGTGCGCGTAGTAAATTAAGACAGGTTACCGGTTGGAATTATCATGTCAAAGAATCTTATGAAAAAGCTAAAATGTATTTCAGATGGTGGACAGAATGTAATAAACCTAGTGCAGGAGAAGTTTTTGAAAACATGCGTAATAGTAGAAAAATATTTAAAAATAAGTTAAAATGGTGCCAAGAAAATGAAGAAAAAATAAGAATGAATGTATTAGCTGTAAATAGAGCAAACAAAAATTTCGCTAAATTCTGGAAGGATACTAAAAATATGGACCAAAACAAGAAACAAGTGCTGCCAGTATCAGTAAACAATGAACAAGATCCTCACGCAATAGCAAATATGTTTGCTGAACATTTTAAAGTTAAGCCTAGGTCCGTAGAGGGTGTGTGCAGCGCTTCGCCTAATCAGACTAATCAAGATTCGCATTCAGAGTCTAGTGGTCTCCATTTCACTCCCGAGCAAGTTGCTAAAGTAGTGCGTGGCATGAAAAGGGGTAAATCCCCAGGTCATGATGGGCTAAGCGTTGAACACATTCTCTATGCTAGTGATGAAGTTTTCAGAATCTTGTCACTTATTTTCAATTTGTGTTTAAAATATAGTTACCTGCCACCTAATCTTATGAGAACTATTGTTGTCCCTATAGTCAAAAATAAGACCGGTGACCTGTCGAGCCTAAACAACTACAGGCCTATATCCTTGGGAACGATTGTGGGCAAGGTGTTTGAGAGACTTCTGCAGCCTGAATTAGTGAAGAACTTTACGTTGGCGGATGCGCAGTTTGGTTTTCGACCAGGACTTTCAACGGACTCAGCCATACTGAGTCTAAAATATACTGTATCCTATTATGTAAATAGGCATACGTCAGTATATGCATGCTTCTTAGATCTCAGTCGGGCGTTTGACAGAGTAAATTACGACTTACTTTGGAAGAAGCTTATGGAAACAGGCACACATAATTCTGTCGTGAGTCTGTTGAAGTCCTGGTACGAGGGGCAAACAAACAGTGTGAAATGGGGTGACACTCACTCTAACGAATATAGGTTAGAGTGTGGAGTACGCCAAGGAGGGCTCACGTCGCCGGACCTCTTTAACCTTTACATAGATGGGCTGATTGAGGAGCTGAGGAGTACTGGCATCGGCTGCCATATTGGTAATCTGTGTGTTAACAATTTGAGCTATGCCGATGACATGGTGCTCCTTTGCCCCTCAATCAGGGGTATGAGAAGGTTATTAGAAATATGTGAAAGCTATGCCAAGCGGAATGGCCTATTGTACAATGTTGCCAAATCCGAGATGTTGGTGTTCAGGTATAAGAGAGGTCCGGAGAACGTGCCGCCGGTTTATTTGGACGGTTCTTTGATAAGGGTTGTGGGGTCTTTCAAATACCTTGGTCACATATTAACCGAAGACCTTCGTGATGACCAAGACATGGAGAGGGAGCGCCGGGCTCTCGCAGTTCGCTGCAATATGCTCGCGCGCAGATTTGGTAAATGTACGGAGGAAGTTAAGTGTACCCTATTCAAAGCGTTTTGCCAGTGCTTTTATACGTGTCCGTTATGGATAGGGTACACGAAACGTTCCTGTAACAAGTTACGCGTACAATATAACGACGCGTTCAGGATCCTAATGAAGCAACCGCGCTATTGCAGCGCAAAAAGCATGTTTGCGGAAGCGAGAGTCCCGGACTTCTATGCGATCCTCCGCTCACGTATTGCATGCTTCTGGCAAAGACTAGGCACTAGTAATAACGCAATACTAGCCGCTGTTAATGACGATGTAATGAATATTTTTGCAAAGCATTGGACAGCGGTGCACCGGAGCCCGAATACCAAATAATTTATTGTGTTATTTTTTAGTTTTTGTACATTTTCTTTGTATATTGTGTATGGGTGTATGCCTGATAATAAAGATTAATAATAAAGATTAATAATAATAAATAATAATAATAATAAATGAACTTAGCGCCGGTCCTAAAAGCTAGTGGCTGCGGTTCATGGCTAACTGCACTCCAAAAATCAGCTCCTGCATTCTCTTTATTTTGGCATTTCTTTGTTTTCGTAGTGTTTGGTATTTTTAGCTTGGATGTTGGAAATTCTTTGTAAGTTACTTAAAGAAATATCTTGAGTGAACCATGATCTTTCAGCCTCCTTAGTTCAGTGGTTAGATCGCTCGGCTCTCGATCCGGAGGTCCTGGGTTCGATTCCCTTAAAATCCCTTTGTGCGACAGTTTGGTTAAGACATTGCAGGATAAATCACCTAAGTGTCCAGAAAGTTAGATGATTCCAGGCTTCGGAAGGCACGTTAAACCGTTGGTCCCGACTACTATCTACGGATGTAGTCGTTAATGATCCATGTTAGTGGCTATTGGGTTAAGTTGTCCGTGTATGTTTGTGTTTTTCTTTTATGTGAGCATTAAAATGTGCATCTATCTACCTATCTATTTATTATTTGGCGACTCAACAACTCTGACACCAGGGTTAGCGAGGTCGGTGATCGACCTTGCAACCCACACGAAACGATGATGTCCATGGTCTTGAGTGAACCATGATTAGAAAGTACTCGCCAGTATTAAAACTTTTTATAGCATCTATTGAAAATGTATTCTCATAAATGAACAAGACGTGTCTTTCCTACTTGTAACGGTGCTTATTTTTTTTTTGTTAGTCAATGAATCAGCTTTGCGCTGGTTTTAAGAACACTGCGAAAACGAGATACACTCCCTTTATTGTGAAATTTGTTACTTAACTAAATAATCCAAACTACTTTAGAAACTCCAGGGATCTTCTACTTTAAGATATTTTTTATAGTATCTATAGTAGCGTTGTACGGATTTCACCAATATTGCAATTTTTTGGTTAGTTCTTACTTAAGTTTTGAGAACATACATACATACATACATAACATCACGCCTTGTTCCCGTCGGGGTAGGCAGAGACCACAGTTCTCCACCTGCTACGATCTTGATATACTTCCCTTGCTTCCTGAACTTTCATCAATCCTTTCATACATGCTCGTCGGTTTAAGGTACTTTTAACCTGGCCTTTACTCAAAACGTCCTGAATTCGGTCCTGGTACGTTCGCCGAGGCCTTCCCCTTCCAACGTTTCCATTCACTCTCGCCTTGTAGATCTCTTTCGTCAATCTTCCTTCATTCATCCTCTCTACATCACCAAACCATCTCAGCATCCCTTTCTCAATTTTAGTCACTACGTCTTCTTTTACGCCACAACGTTCTCTCATCACACTATTTCTAATCCTATCACTCAATTTCACATCAATGATACTCCTCAACGCTCTCATTTCTACTGCATTAATCCTACTTTCCTCCCTCAAGTACGGTATTCTAATATGGGGAAATAGTACAGATTTTGAAAGAGCGTTCATTGCACAAAAAAAGTATATAAGGGCAATGTGTGGTGTACCACCTGATGAACCTTGTTGACCCCTCTTCACTAAACTTGGAATCATGACGCTTCCATCGATGTATATTTTTGAGGTAGCTGTCTTTGTACATACTCATAAAGACTTACTTATTACTGCAGGGGAGACTCAGGCAAGGAATCTTAGACACTGTAATAGACTTGTATACGAAACCATCCCGAATACGGCAGTGTATTATAAAAACTGTCATGCTATTTGTGTCAGGGTCTACAATAAACTTCCCACTGAATTCAAAAACCTGCCTTTCAAGCAATTTCGCCTCCACTTGAAACGGTGGCTAAAGGAATTTTTTTTTTATTCTATTAATGAATTATTAGAGGATAATTATTTTAATCAAAGTTAGTTATAGTTATTGTGATTAGTTTACATTATGTCATTTTAAGTTGGTACTTTCGTAGTTTTAAGAAATATTTGTATACCAGACTAAGGTAAAACATATCATGGACAAAAAATATGTACTCACCACCTTACTTATACCATGTTTCGTACAAATAAATCATTTCATTTCACCCTTCTTTCGATATCACTTTTACACTTTCCACCTCTCGTAAACTTAGAACTCAGATACACAAACTCCTTCACTTGTTCGACTTGTTCACCACCTATTAATATAGTACACTCTGTCATACACTCTTCTCTTTCAAGTACCATTACTTTCATCTTGCTTACATTAACTTTCATTCCTTTCCTCACATTCCTTCAAAAGCCACATTCATCATTGTTACCATCTCCTGTAACCCGTCAGCTGATGACGCAAGTATAACTTGGTCATCAGCGTAGAGAAGACATTTGATGAGTAACTCATTCATTCTCAGTCCACACATACTCTCTTTCAGATCAGTCAAACAATTCTCCATGAATAGGTTAAACAGCCAAGGTGACGCTACACATCCCTGCCTAACACCTTTTTCGATGCTAAACCATTCAGTGTACGCCCCGTTTATTCTGACGCAAGCACTGGAATCCTCATAAAGAGATTTCAGTGCTTGAATCAGATGACCGTTCACCCCATACATAGACAATGCTGACCACAATTCATTCCTCACCACTCGGTCATAGGCTTTTTCCAAATCCACGAACGCGCAGTAGACTTTTTGATTTTTAGCCAAAAACAAGGAGAAGACCTGATCTGTACATCCCATTCCCTTTCTAAATCCCGCTTGTACATCCCATATTTTTTCGTCAGTATCTTTCATCACTCTTTCAATCAAAACCTTTGCATACAGTTTGCCGACGACACTGAGAAGGCTTATCCCGCGGTAATTTTTGCAGTCCTGTTGTGACCCTTTTCCTTTGTACAGCGGCACAATCACAGCCTTGCACCAGTCACTAGGTAGTTACTTGGCCGTTCGTCCAACACAAGTTGAAAAGGCGGTACAACTGACTAGCCACAATGCCAATGGCCAAAAACTTTTCAGCTATGCACCACAAGGAAAAGACCTGATCTGTACATCCCATTCCCTTTCTGAATCCCGCTTGTACATCCCATATTTTTTCGTCAGTATCTTTCATCACTCTTTCAATCAAAACATTTGCATACAGTTTCCCGACGACACTGAGAAGACTTATCCCGCGGTAATTTTTGCAGTCCTGTTGTGACCCTTTTCCCTTTTGAGAAACATACTTAATAGATGTTGAGTTCAAATATAACCATGTTAATACATACAGAGTGATTCGAGGATCTATACTGATAAATAATACTTACGTGTAGCCTGAAATAATAGAGCGAAATAAAAAAATGTAAAAGACTGAACTGATTGACGAATGACTTGGTTGATAATCCACACATTCGCACGAAGGGCTTGGAAACATCCTATCTTATCCTATCCTATCCTACTTATATTATAAACGTGATAGTTTGTAAGTATGGATGGATGTTTGTTACACTTTCACGTAAAAACTGCTGAATGGATTTTAATGACATTTTACGATAATATAGCTTATACATCAGAATAACACATAGGCTACAATTTATAAAGTAATCCTGCGCAGACGAAGTCGCGGGCACCAGCTAGTCTTTTATAATGCGCACAGCTAAGGAATTGAATTATCTGCCTGCGTCTCTGTTTCCGCGTTCATATATAGGTTAAACATAGCCCGAATCTGTTCAAGTCACGAGTGAAAGGAGTTCTTCTGGGCAAGATCGTTCCGTTATCGACCTTATCTCTTTACTAAGGGCTAGATCGAGGTCAAGAGTAAGCCCATTGACATTAAAAAATCCGTCCTGAAAATATTTGACGCGTTAAAACCCTGTTAATATAAATGGAATGCAATACATAATATTAAGCCACATAGAACTGAAATAATGATAATGATCTTCTTTTACACAGTTGGTTTATCGTTAAGTCAAACTTACGAAAAACTTTTACAACTTCAATTTTCCTTTTCAATCAACAAGACCACGAAATTGCAAAAACGATAAATCGAAAACAAAGCCACCTAAAACCATTTCGATCTTACGAAAGCTTAACAATCTACAAACGGAAGAGAAATCTGGACTAAAAATCGAGTTCACAATACTGCACTGCACAGTGGTTCAAATCTAGCGTAAGTGTACAAAAAGGATTAGACAGGCGGACGAAAAAAGTGGCAGCACTGTGCACTACTCGCGTCGAATGCGAATTGCACTTTTGAAAGCAAAATGTGCATAGACAGTGCAAATAGAATGGTAGATGGATGTATTCTGTAGCTATAAAATTACTGTTGCATTTAGAAGATGTGCCAACACAGTGTGGTTGTAAATTATGTATAATTATGAGTAAAATGTAGAGGGCAAGTACCATAGTCACCTCGCTTGTTAGCGTTACGGCTGGCACCATGGACCGCGGTACATCCCCTCTACATTTTTCCAAGCTTAAGCGAACCCTGTCCTGTAGTGAACGTTTCATAGGATGTTTTGATGACTGATTTGATGATGTTTAAAATATCAGTGTTTCTCACGTGAAAAAGCTAGCATATAGTGCCCATGTGGTGCCGACAAAGAATAGCACCGACCCATCTCTACCCGTGGGTGTTGTAAAAGGCGACTGAGGAATGATGAACCGGAGGATTTGTGGCAGCGTTCGCGTGTATGTACCATCTTACATTCTGCGGACATCAACGACCGTGGTCCATGGTGCCAGCAGCAACGCTAAGGAGGGTGGTGACTATGGTGATTCTCTATCACATTGTTTCATCAAACGCTGGAATTCTGGACGGAGCTCCCCTGTCCTGCAGTGGATGTTTTAACTGTGAGGATAAATCCCTTACCTCCAAAGTTCACTAAACATCCCACAAAACTTCCACTGCAGGACAGGGAGCTCCCTGCAGAACTTCAGCAAAAACGCATGGTACTTTGGAGGGGATTTACCATAGACACCACGCTTGTAAGCGTTGCGGCTGGCGACCGATGTTGTTGGTGACCGCAGTATGCAATATGATACACAGAAAGATGCTGCTGCCTATCCTGTGGTTTGTAGGCCCTTAGTCGCTTCTTACGACCACCAAGGGTTGAGATTGGTTGGTACTATTCTTTGCCGGCACCATACGGACTTCAAAGTACGCATAGCGAAAATCTGAATTCATTAGAATTGATAGAAACCTCACAGTAAAAATAAAGGTCAAGTCTAAAATCATGAAATATTTCAATTTTTGTCACAGGAAGTTCTGAATAAAGGCCAGGTTAAAAGTACCCTAAACCGACGAGCATGTATGAAAGGATTGATGAAAGTACAGGAAGCAAGGGAAGTATGTCAAGATCGTAGCAGGTGGAGGACTGTGGTCTCTGCCTACCCCGACGGGAAAGAGGCGTGATGTTATGTATGTATGTATGTTTTCTCACAACTAATAGTAACCAATAAAGGTGACCTCCAGTTTGAAGAACTTTTCTATAAAAAAGGGGTCAAGTTGGATGGTCGCGGAGTTTTTAAAATCAAAGAGCAAAAGCTTTTAGTATATTATTTTAGAACCCTTAGGGAGCGAGGCCGACTCGCACTTGGCCGGTTTTTTTAAGAAGTCGGCTACATTACCTATGATATTTGAGGAAGTCACTGGCTTTTGCACTGAGCCACACCCGGACACTACAAACATCGAGCGCGAATATGAAATTGGAAGTTCGCATAGGCCCGCATATTCAGCACAAAAGAGCCTGAGGCACGCGGGGTTGCGGGGTAGTCTGCAAGGGGGGCGGAGAGTGTCAGTTCTGTATGATAGTACTATTTCTTTATCCTTTGACTGAGCTATGCAACCTAGAGGGCAAACTGGACCTAATTCTAGATTAGATTTTACCAGGTTTCTGTCAGCGTTAGGTCACTGTCAGCGTTTGGTTACTGTCAGCGTTTTCAAGCCGCCAAATGGCATTTAACTTGGCTTAACGACTATAGTCGACTACTAATATTAGTCAGGTATTCCCAACGTGTTAACGTGCCTTCCGAATCACGAAAACGCATTAGTTGTTGTGCCATCAGCAGTCACCTAATCAGCTTCTGACAACGGCCCACGTTGAGTTGCGTGCGAGACGCTTTTTAGTTCGGTCGTGTCATCTGCGCTCGGTGGATTGTAGAAATTGTATTTTGCATTTTTGTGATTGGTCAAGTGATCTAATTTTTGATTCTCGCTTGCACTTGTGGTGTTATAGTGACATTACTCCTCCCAGTAGGCGTGTTTTGAGGGAGATAGAAACATTTCCAAACATTCCCGCTAAATAAATTTGTAAAAACAACTAGGTGTGTGTGGACGCGAACCTTGACATCGTGTTTCTTGGAACTGTGCAGCTGACCATAGTGGCCACTCGACCAAATTCGCTGTAGCGTAGCGCGCAAATTAGCGTATCACCTTTCACTTCGTCTAAAAGTGCTACGAAGAGCTACGAACTGTGCTATGAAGGTCGAGTCCTACTGCTACGTGTGCTACGACGTCGCGCTTCGCCGCGCGCCTGAGATTGGATTTTACTGCGTTGTGCTGTTGGCTCAAGATATAAAATTGCTCGTTCCAAGTTTTGACTATTAGACACATATTTCTCGCGCGGTCATTATGCTTTGCGCAGCCTGCAATACTACGATCGAACGAAAAGATTTACTATCTTGCATGAAATGTAAGGGGAAATATCACTTTGAGTGCTTGAATATGTCACCCGAATTTTTCAAAGAAAATTTAAATGATCTGCGGGTCGGGTGGAAGTGTCCTACGTGCCTGATTGAGACAAATAAACCCAGAGGAGATAGCACTCCTGTGCGTAATCAAGATGACCGGTTATTTCAATCTAACGATAAGGCTATTAATATGAACCGTCAACCAGAAATTGTGGCCACGCCTGGGCCTCAGTTTTCACTTCAGGATATATCTGATCTACTCGATACTAAACTAAATGCTAAGCTTGGATAAATACGTGATGTGAAACTAAAGGCAATGAGTGCTGCCCTCACTTCTAACATTAAAGCAGAGTTTAGTACTTCTATTGAAACAATAAAAACAGAGTTTAGTGCTACAACAGATTTTTTGGGATCGCAAATAACTGATTTGAGCAAAGCGGTCATAAAATCCGAAAATAAAATTAAAGGGCTTGAAACTGCAAATGCTGTCCTTCAGTCTGAGATTACCTCCTTGAAGAAAAATCAGGTAGCTATTGCTGGCGCAGAGAAGCTGATGAATGCGATGGCTGAAATGCAACTTAGTATCAATGATAAAGAGCAACAATCTCTTTTAAATGACATCGAGATATCTGGGATTCCTGAGTTTGAAGGTGAGTCGGCGATGCATGTTGTTTTGACGGCGGCTACAAAGCTGGGTGCAAAACTAGATGAACTAGACGTAGTTAGTGCTATGAGAGTTGGACCCAAGCGTAACCCTGACCAATACCTAGAATCAGAGCACCCGTCTCGCCCGAAGCCCATTGTGGTGCGTCTTACTCGGCGCGCGCTTCGAGATGACCTCATTAGATGTTCGCGCCTTCGACGTAATGCTACTACGGAAGGACTTGGTCTTCCCAACACTCCCCGAAGCAGTTTTACGTTAATGAGCGACTTACGAAGACTAACCGAGTACTGTTTGCTAAAACCCGCGAAGCTGCCGAAACTGGACACTGGAAATTCGTCTGGACGAAAAACGGTCGCGTTTTGGCAAGGAAATCGGATGCTAAGGGATCGCCTGTACATGTGCTTCGCTCTGA
The DNA here is from genome assembly GCA_947532105.1 of Athrips mouffetella. Taxonomy (NCBI): domain Eukaryota; kingdom Metazoa; phylum Arthropoda; class Insecta; order Lepidoptera; family Gelechiidae; genus Athrips; species Athrips mouffetella. The sequence continues at coordinate 2,768,866 of OX383975.1, read as the reverse complement.
AAAGGACATACCAAAAATTTTTGGCAGTGATAATGAATCAAATACCAAATAGGACTTTTGTCGATTTAGTTCTTCGTAGTATATTTTCAATTTGTTTTCTTAAGTGCAGTTACAGTATAATTCATGTTAGCAGAAGCTTGAAGAAGTTTAGTATTATAGTATTTTCGATCTTTTCCCCCCTTAACATAAAAGGCATTCCCTCGAATTTTTGCATTTTATCTATAATTTCACGTGAAGTGTATGATTTTTTACTATTTAAAGTCGTTTTTTGTCAAATTTATGTACTTAACTATGTAGTATATTATGAATTATTTAAATGATCAAGCGATACAATTTTAAATTAGGTCTTTATAATGCTGGCTCATTAAGTAACAAAAACGACGAGTTCCAAGCTATGCTACTTCGTGAGCTACCAGATATTATCGCAATAAACGAAACTTGGCTTGGTGAAGGTTGTGACTATTGCGCTCCATCTGTATCAGGCTACCGTTTTAGACATCTGCCTCGACTACGGGGCCTTTCCAGATCACGTGGAGGCGGAGTAGGGTTTTATTACAAGAAAGGTCTAACAGTTCGTGTACGACCTCACCCTATTACTCATGTGGAAGTGGAGCAAATGTGGGTTTTCACGTGTATAAATAAAATCAAGTTTCTAATTGGTACTGCTTACAGACCTCCTTGGGTTAACGTGGACAAGTTTTTTGACTCGTTGACTGACTCCATATCATCGTTTACTAATTACGACCACATTATTCTCTTGGGCGATTTTAACATTAATTTTAGTAATTCTGTTGATTATAAAACCGTTGGTCTAAATCAATTCTTACGTTGCTCAAATTTAATAAATCACATAACTGAACCTACATACTTCACTTCGCATAGTTCGACAGTTATTGATCTAATACTTACTGACGCTCCTGTCCTTAACACAAGTGTACATCACATTCCCGAACTTCGTGGCCATGCGGTGGTTTTTGCGATTTTCAAAGTCAAAAGAAAAAAGTCACTTCCCCATATTGTTGAGTACAGACCCCTAAAAGACATCAATATGTCAATTTTTAATAGTGTATTAGAGAGCATTGATTGGAATAAAATAATTTATACTGATAATGTGAACGATATGCTTCCCTTTCTTAATGAATCTATCGTTAACTTTTTTGACATTTTTGCCCCGGAAAAATGTGTAACAATTACGGAACGCATGTTGCCTTGGCTTACCAGTAATGTCCGATACTTGATGAAACTGCGTGATGATGCACATGCTGACGCTAAAATAACGGATAACGACCAAACTAAGGAGTATTATAAATCTCTTAAACATCTTGTTATAACAAATACTTTTGCTGAAAAAACTGCATACTTTAATCATAAAATTAACTGTAATCTAAATAATGATAAATTACTTTGGAAAAACTTAAAAGTCTACAATTTTACCCAGTTTTAAAACCTCCTCTGAGCTACCTAGATTTTTTGACAACCCAGACGCTATTAACAAGTACTTCCTTACAGTGCCGGGAAAAATCCTCGCTGATATCTCTAAAATGACGTATTTTGAATATCATCGACATAGTGATGCTACTTTTAGTATCAAACCAGTACTACTCCAGTAAAATTACGAGAGATTGTATGGCGAAACGGAAATAATTGATAATAGCCGTGATTCTTTTTCAGATCGATAGATTATATTTCTGTGTAAAGATTTTTAATGGAATCCACCTAAATTTACTTCATTTATTGATTTATTTTGCCGTCCAAACATTAAAAAAATATGGAATTTCGGAAAAAAATGTTAATAGATTATTTTTTTTATTTACGGCTTGCTATATATTCAGAATTTCATATTATACATGAATCCACCTAAAAATATTAGCTTTTTTGTATTGTTTAACTTTTATAGCACGAAATTTAAATACAGCTTATCTTCGCAACCAAAAATAGTAATAGATCCGTTTTGATTTCTAATAATTTAAATAGTGCTATATAATCACATTTTTGGCAAATCCAACATAAATGTTTACAAAATCATTGTAAACCAGCGATTACAAAAAACTTTTTTTTTATTTAGTATGGCATTTTTGTGAATATATATAAGAATCATTTACATTTAAAAAGGTTGAGTTTAGCTCAGTTTATTGCTATTATTTTACCTCGACTTTATTGGCCCTCATATGTAAAAATAAGTGGAGATTTTATATTTTGAAATAAATTGATATTTTTAAATATATTTATGGTGGATTTTGATGCCTATATGTAAAGAATACGTTTATCTATGATATAAAGTATATAATTGTCTATTACTATTTTTGCCTAAGCTGTTATTCGAAAAAAATATTCCGCTTTAAATTTTAGGTGGATTCGTAAATATTGCGTCTTAACATCATATTTAAATACGATATACACAAAAAAGTAGCTATTAGCATTTAATGTTTTGCAAAACCGTATTTTTACTGGACTATACATGAATATGTAGTTACCAAGGTCATTCTTGGTAGTACTTCTAACGCGAAAGGCGTAGACAATATTTCTAGAGACATGATTTTACTCACACTTCCTCAAACTCTTCCCGTAATTACTGCAATTGTCAACAAGTCCATTCTTACTAGTACCTTTCCTGACCTGTGGAAATTTGCACTCGTCCGACCCTTGCCGAAAAAAAATAATGCTTCTGAGCTAAAAGATTTGCGTCCTATAAGTATTTTACCGTTTCTATCAAAAATATTAGAAAAAATCGTGTATGATCAAGTAAAAGCTTATTGCGAGTCACATAGCATTCTTCCCGAATTTCAATCTGAATGAATGAATGAATGAATAACACTTTATTGCACACTAATAAAGTAACATTTACACATAACCAGTAATAAAATGTGGGCAAAAGCCGGTCTTATCACTAAGAGTGATCTCTTCCAGACAACCTTTTGACGAAATCAACATCATCAATCAATCAATCATCATCAATCTGGTTTTAGAAAAAAACGTAGTACTGCCACTGCTTTACTTGACGTTGTGGATAACCTTCTAAAACATACAGATTCAGGCAAGGGATCTATATTAGCTTTGCTTGACTTTTCGCGGGCTTTTGATGCGATCAATTCCTCTCTTCTTCTTTCTAAGTTATCATTTTATGGGTTCAAATGTTCTACTCTTCGTTGGTTCAGTAGTTATCTGAGTGGTCGCTATCAAAAAGTTATCATCCGAAAACCCGACGGTAAATATCTATCATCCGCACCTTTACCAGTTGATCGAGGTATTCCACAGGGCTCCATATTGGGGCCTCTTCTTTTTATAATTTATAGTGCAGACATAGTTCAATGTCTTCAAAACTGCCAATACCATATTTATGCTGACGATATTCAACTGTACGTTCCAGTTGACCTCAATTTCATCAATGCTGCCGTTGGTGAGTTAAATGAAGATCTGGATAGAGTTTTTAGATGGTCCGAGGATAATTGTCTTGTTTTAAATGCTTCAAAATCGAAGTGCATGATAGTAGGATCGAAGCAACAAGTTATTAGAATTGAAACCCAAAGACCACTTGTCAAAATAATGGGTGAGCCTCTAGAGTTTGTTAAGGAAGCTCGAAATTTGGGTTTGAATTTCGATGCTCAGCTGCGTTTCGAAAATCATGTCGTTGACTAGTACGGAATTGTTTCTATAGGCTTAAAGTCTTGTATCAAATAAGACCGTTCATTAGTACAGATTTAAGAATTAAACTTTGTGAAACTTTAGTGTTATCGAAACTCAATTACTGTTTAACAGTTTATGGACCTTGTCTTTACAATAAAACTCAAAAGCTAATTCAAAGGGTTCAAAATGCTTTTGCAAGATACTGCTTTCCCATTCCTCCCCGCACTCATGTAACTCCTTTCCTAAATAAGGCAAGTCTACTAAGGATGCAGGAGCGGCTTACACTTTTTTATGCGTGTCAATTACATGACATTCTTAAATTTAATGAGCCACAATACCTGTATAAGAAGCTATCTTGGAGATATTCTGGTAGCAGGTACACTGGACGATCCTGCTCTGTAGCCTTAAATATACCAAGTCATCGAACTGCTGTTTTTCGGGGTGGCTACAGGTACCGAGCCTCAAAATGTTGGAATAATATTCCTCCCCCAATTCGTGGAATAGTATGCAAATTTAATTTTAAAAATAAATATCGTGAGTTATTAATTTCCATTCAGAAAAGCAAATTATGAACTTATTCGTGGCTGAAGTTTTACTCACACATATTCTTGTTTTACTTATATACATGTAAATATTTATATATGTTATATTATACATTTATTTATTGTTATTTTATACATGTTAATATATTTTATTTATTTTGTTTATTTATATCATGCCTTTTATGTTCTTATGTTCTTTTCATCGATTGTATATTGTCATATTTCGTCACTTTGTGTGTTTTGTTTATCTTTTTTGAGCTTAATACAGTTTCTGCTTCCATCCGAATGTAATTTTTATATGAGGTTTTTGTGCGCAGCTCCTGGTGCTGACTGAAAATCAGTGTTGCTATTTCATACTAGTAACAAAATGCTGAGTTTAGCGCCTTTTTCTTTGCACAGTTCAAAATGTTTAATAATATCTGTACTTTCTGCTGAAATGTTATTGTAAGTTTACAGGTCTTACTCTAAAGTACTTTTTTTCTACATTTTGTGCTATGTGGTGAAATAAACGTTTTCTATTCTATTCCATTCCATTCCATTCCATTCCATTCCATTCCATTCCATTCCATTCCATTCCATTCCATTCCATTCCATTCCATTCCATTCCATTCCATTCCATTCCATTCCATTCCATTCCATTCCATTCCATTCCATTCCACTCCACTCCACTCCACTCCACTCCAGTCCACTCCACTCCACTCCACTCCACTCCACTCCACTCCACTCCACTCCATTCCACTCCATTCCATTCCATTCCATTCCATTCCATTCCATTCCATTCTATTCTTGATTAACTTTCGTGATTGATAAGCACGGAAAGAAGGAGACAGGAGGCCGCTATCGAATACAAGATTAAGTGATAGATCATAGATAGATATTTATTTAATGGCATCACATCTCATTACAAGTCGTATTTCGCCAGTGTCAAAGTGCCTGCCAGTGTACCTGCAAAAATTCCGGCGCGCGAAGTTCCGCGATCGAAAAATCTAATAAGTATGACACCAGCAGAAATTCCTCCAGATGTTTCATAGGCATTTTGAAATATAAAGGTAATAGAAGGAAGATTAATGAAAATATGTGTCACAAGGTACTCTGACATTCATACAGTCATTTTAAATACGGCATAGGCGTCGTTCTGTAAATTTTGTATGAGGATGTCAAATCACGTTTGATGATTTGGCAATATTTTCTTGTCTTTGTAAAGGTTTTAAACCATTTTTTTGCCACACTTGTTTAAAAAAAAAAACCGGCCAAGTGCCAGTCGGACTCATGCCCTAAAGGTTCCGTACCTGTCTACCATATGATAATTATACTAAAAGCTTTTGCTCTTTGATTTCAAAAACTCCGCGACAATCCAACTTGACCCCTCTTTTATAGAAAAGTTCTTGAAACGGGAGCTCACCTTAATTGGTTACTATTAGTTGTGAGAAAAATTGAAATGTTTTATGATTTTAGACTTTTTCCTTTATTTGTACTGTGAGACCTAGCTTCTTGCCAAATTTCATAATTTTAGGTCAACGGGAAGTACCCTGTAGGTTTTGCTGTTTTGCATAAATGTATGGGGATGATGACATAAACAGCCATTATCTTTTGATTGCGTCGTTGTAAAAAATTGAAATTTTCAGATCTTGTGTGGTTTATGGACTATAATATTCGTTATCAATTTCAACCTGATAACTCTTCTCGTTCGTGAGAAAAAGGGTCTTGACAGACAGACAGACGGACAACAACCGTTTTTTTATTTTGAGGTACAGAACCCTAAAAACAGAAAATACTTAATAAAATAAACAAAATTAATTCTGCATACATAATGTAACAAACCATGTAAATTAATATGACTCTTTCAATAGAACAAAATGATTTCGAGTATTTTCATTACATTATTTTCATATAGCCGTTCCATTAACGCATTTTATGCATGTCAAAGAGAAATTACAGATTCAAATAAACTGATAAAGGTCATCCCATCCCATGCTAGTTAATTAAATATTTGAGTTCATTTAAATAAATATAATATATAATAATATATTGAATATTAAATATTTGCTAGAAAGAGACAGAAACAAATCTTCGATGGCTCATATCTTTTTTAATATTATAGTTATTCGAAAAATAGTTTTACAAGACTGGTTATTACATGAATGAGAATATTTTTTTAAATAAAAAATTTCGTGCATGTATAGGCAGGGCCGTATCTAGGGCCTAGCTTCGGAATCATCAGGCTGATTTTGATGATCCCGATCCTACACATGCAGGAATACCTTTAGATATTATTCTCGTAGTTTCACCAGTTAATGCTTTTTGTATTAATATAATTTGGTTTCAATTCGGCAATGGTTTCATCGACTTTAAATGTGTGTTGTCGATAAAACTTTAAAAAGAGATTAATTTTGGTAACCAAATGAATCCCTTTCAGTTACATTTTAGTAACCAAGTACTTTTGTAAAATAAAAATAGTTTATACTATTTCTATTTCTATTGAAAACACGGGGAAAACGAATTTTTCCAGACATGAGACCTAGCTAGATCGATTTTTTGAGAGCCGTTTTCGAGAAAACGATTACAAATATATATACAAATATTGCTCGTTTAATAGTATAGGATACATATAACGAAAATAACGTAAAAGATGTAAAAACCCTGTCAAATCCCCAAAGTTACGTAGCCGATTCCTCAAGAAAATAGAATCGATCTATGATACAATAACAAAAAAAATATTCAAGTTAGTTGCTCAAGCGTATGAAACAACAAAACAAAATCGGCCTTTTGCGGTTTGGGTTACGTGCAGTGTAGGGTGGGTGCGGTTTCGTAGTTGCTTTACAGCAAGTTTAGATTTTTCATAAACTTGTTTCCTGCAACGTCCACCAGCGACGTCTTTCGCCTGATTGCTATTTCTTTTACTTTCAGTTTTCCGACTAATTACTGTGTTATCTGTAAAGTCTACGTATGATAGTTTTCCTTTAAATTATATCATAATATACTACTACTAAATTTTTTTTCACATTTCCAGTAACAACCGTTTAGCTGGCAGGGGTGGCAGTGTTCCCCTCACAAATATACTCGGTCTTTTACAGATTGCACTTCGGAGAGTGTGCCTTAGAGCGCCATGCTTATTCCACCATCCCCCTTCTACTATCGGGAATCCAGACGCACCGCAGGATATCACCCATATTTGGTTTATATTCCACACATCCGCACAAAGCGCTTTGAAACATCTTTTATAATGCGCACGGCTAAGGAGTGGATTTCTCTGCCTGCGTCTGTGTTCCCGAGCTCTTATAACCCGAATCTATTTAAGTTGCGAGTGAATAGGCTTATTCTGGGCAAGCTCGTTCTATTCTTGACCTCATCTCTGCCCTCAGGGCTAGATCGAGGTCAACAGTAAGCCCGTAAAAAGTAAAAGTAAAAAAGGGAAATAAAAATAAACAACAAAAGATACCTCATTGCTAACTTAGCAATCTCTGGCAGAAAACTCTCATTTAATGTTGCATTCCTTTCTCCTAAATTCCTTAAATCCTTTTCTTTCGTTCTAGTAAGTTAATTATGAAATATTAAATTTTTGTAACAGGAAGCAGTTTCAAATAAAATGCGGACAAAAGGAGTAAAGTAAAGTCTCTTAACTAATATAATCTAGTTAGATGCTGTTAGAGTCGCCATAGCTGGTTCAGCACTAAAACTGTGTAGCTCTTCAGAAAGCGATTTGCAAAATTGTAACAATAAAGATTAATTTCAAAAACTTTTTCATAACGTCCAATGCAAGTCAGGGATTTCTTTCCAGGGCCCTGAGTCAAGTTGCTTTTTACAATCGCAAACGCCAGTAGAATATAATGAAAATGTATGAGATTGACATTAGCTAACGAAATGTCACTTGACAGCTTATGTCAAATCCATAGGGTTTTATTCTATTCAACCGGCGTTTGCGATTGTAGAAAGCCACTTGACTCAGGGCCTTGAACTCCAGTAAAAACTTGTGGTACTCTGGAGGGGATTATCATAGCCACCACGTCTGTAAGCGTTGCTGCTGGCGACCACTGTTGTTGGTGACCGCATTATGTAAGATGGTACGATACACAGAAAGATGCTGCTACTCATCGTCAAATTCATAAGCCCTTAGTCGCCTCTTACGCCACCCACGGGTAGAGTTGATTTGGTACTATTTTGTGCCGGCAGTTTTTTGCCTGCATGGATTTGAATTGAATTTAAATATATTAATTTGTTTTAACTACTTTCTTATGTTCAAAAAATCTACAGCGAATATAAAAAAATCCCTGCCGCGTTACAACTTACAAAGGGAGCATACCTCAAACTCTCTTTAAGGCTCTCAATTATACGCAATCAAGAAATCGCTAACATTGACACCACACGTTACTCACATAGGTTGTTAATTTCGAATTTGAATGCAACCGGTGATCGTATTTCGGCTCACTGCATTTCCATTCCAAATGCGTTACTGTATTAATGTGTATCAGGCATATTACACACTGGATGCACATAAACAGTTATTGATAAGATTATTCATTACATGCATGCCGTTATAAGAGTGTGAAATGTGAAAATGATTTTATTTTAACACTTCCTGTGTTCGGATAAATCCCCAAAGTAAAAAATCGCAAAATTTCACAACCACAGGCAGGATTCGAACCTGCTTCTTCTCCGTCAGTACCGGAGACGCTTTACCAACTAGGCCACTATGTCCTACCTGATATAGTAAAATTTGCGACCCCTTTACGCATTTCAACGTTGCGTTTAGTGCTGCCACCTAGTAAGCATTAGCTGTACTTGCAAATCCTGCCTGTAGTTGTGAAATTTTGCGATTTTTTACTTTGTATAGTTTGAAATATTAGTGCGGTCGCTTAACGTCTTATATCGCCAAATTCACTAACTTGCACCAGGTACTAGTTCCAAATAATAAAAAAAATCCTTGAAAATTAAATATTTGGCTTCTATTAAAAATTTACAGCTATGTACCTAACTAGTACTTACCTGGAAAAAACCGGTCAAGTGCGAGTCGGACTCGCGCGCCGAGGGTTCCGATATACCTATAGTATTTTTGGAAGCAATAAAGTCCATTTTCAGGACCGCAAAACTAAATTTGTTTGTAAAGGTTTTTTGCAGATTTCTGAAAAACTGTGCAACTTAGAAAGATCGTTTTATTTTTGCTGTAAAGTTTATATAAACTTCTGTCAACTGTAATTAATTCAGATTTTTCCTTACTCAAACTTCGGAGATAAGGGGGGGGAATGGTATTTTTCTTGACATTTTTCATCATAACTTTAAAACTAAGAAATTTAAAAAAATACAAAAATATATTTTAAAATGTACAAGTAAAGCCCTTTCATATGATACCCCACTCGACCTAGTAGCGACAATTTGAAATTTGGCCCCCCCTATTTTGGCCCCCTTTATATTAATAATCATACTTTTTTCAAAATTTTTTCTTGTGCAATTAAGTTGGGCAACTATATTCTAAAACTATTCCAAATTTCAGGTTGATAGCATAAGTGGTTGCTGAGATATAGAGGTGTGACAGACAGACGGACAGACAGACAGAGCGGCACCATAAGGGTTCCTTTTCTTTACCATTTTGGTATCGGAACCCTAAAAATTGGTGAAGGCGTGTCTACGAGAAACAACTAATTGACCGCACTATAACTATTAATTGTATGTATATCAGTCTCTGGTACACCCAATAGCACGTCAGTAGAAACACTTTGGACTTTATGGCATGGTAATAGAGTTGCGAATGTTTCCACTTACGTGCGGTTGACTATACTGCGGTTTGAAATAAGGTGACTATATGGATTTTATCGCCCGACATTTATTTTAATTATTGAAACTTAAAGTTTCGGGACCTAGACAGGAAGGTTTCCAGTTTGGAACTTTTCTGAAAGAGACTGCTCTTTACAATAAGATCACCTTTGCGCGCAGTTAGATATTAAACATTCGTTTTCTATTTTGTTGTTGATGGGTTTGTTCGGAACTAGCTTGCCCAGAAGAAGCCTATTTACTCGCGATTCGAATAACTTCAGTTTATACGAACATGAGAATACAGACGTAGGCAGAGAATTCCACATAAGATGTTGCGAAGTGCTATATGCGATAGTGTGGAATATCAACCAAGTGTGGGTGATATCCTGCGGTGTAGTAGAAACGGTTTTACTTTATTAAGACAATGAGTGCTGTAAGTGGTGGTGAAGACTTACCATCAGTGATTCACCTGCTAGTTTTTGCACCTGTGACGTAAAAAATCCATCCAACAGCGAGTCGGGACTGCGCACTACGAGTTCAGTACCACTAAGGAAGAAATGCCGTCTTGGTTAGGGATGTGCAATCGCGCAGAATTGTATTATTTTACTATTAATCACATCAATTTTCACGCTTGAAAGTGTTTCCGTTTTTACGATAGAGCTAAAACATACTAGCGCCCTTAGGGTTTCATACTACATACATACATACATAATATCACGCCTTGTTCCCGTCGGGGTAGGCAGAGACCACAGTTCTCCACCTGCTACGATCTTGACATACTTCCCTTGCTTCCTGTTTGGGTTTCATACACATCCACCATATCATATTCTTCAACCTTGATCTTTTAATTTTTAAAACTTAGCGCCCACTGTAACCTGACCTATCTATAAGATGAATGTACTTCAAACGGGAGCTCACCTTAAGTAAGCAAAGCCAATTAATTAAATATTTATTTATTTTAGACTTTTTCCTTTGCTTGTGTATAAGAACTAGCTAGGTCACTTCAGCTTCTTGCCAAATTTCATTATTCAAGGTCAACGAGAAGTAACCTGTAGGTTTTGGTTTGGTTCATAAATGTATGGAGGTGGAGCCATAAATGACCGTACCTTTTGATTGCATTATCGTAAAGGTTTGGAATTTTCACAGCATCTAGAGTCTATAGATCCTAATATTTGTTGATTATTTCAACTTGATGGCTTTACCCTTTCGGAGGAAAAAGGGTCTTTGACAGACACAGATACCAATAGTTAGACAATCAGACAAAAAAGTTGCACTGTGATGGTAAAAAAAAATTCCGGTTCAGGTAAGGAACTTTAAAAACTCTCAAAAACCACATTCTTATTTAATAACTTTTTATTGTGTTGGTTATTTGTCAAGTATTCTGTCATATTCTGTGAATTTTTCAATCGTGTGGCTATTGCGATTACTACGGTTCAAAAGATACCCTAAAAATAAACACCCAGAATGCCATTATAAGATACTAGCTGTTGCCCGCGACTCCGTCCGCGTGGGGTTCAGAAAAAGTAGCTAATGACTTTTCCCATGGTTCAAACTATCTTCGTACCAAGTTTTTATCACAATCGGTTTATCGGATTAGTCATAAAAGCGTAACAGACAGACAGACAGACAGACAGTGCAGTTCTTGCCTTTATATTATTAAGGTATACAGAGTACCGATAATACGAATTTTTGTAAATTAAACACCTCTTGTTTACGTGTGGACTGTTAGGTCGCCCACTATCCTCGTAAGTGTAAAATCATAGTCGAATTCCACGTGGAGTAACTATGATACGGGTTTTGTTATTTCTTATACAAAACAAAGCCTAACTAAATCTGAGGCTCAGTCACTTTAGCTTCTGTGGATACTGAAAAAACCGGCCAAGTGCGAGTCGGACTCGCGCACAGAGGGTTCCGTACCACCACATAATCATAATTGTATTAGTTGAAATTTCAGTAAGTTAATGTGCTAGATTTTTTGAGTCCTACACGCGCTTGACAAAATTTTATTATTTGTTGTTATTTTATAGCCTATGCCCTATAAACATACCAATTTTCAAGTTTGTAAGTGTTCCCGTTTTTAAATAGAACTAAAACAAAAATCGCCTCAGCAACCATCCAACTTGACCCCTCTCTTATATGAATGTTCTTGAAACGGGAGCTCACCACAATTGGTTACCATTAGTTGTGAGAAAAGTTGTAATATTTAATGATTTCAGACTTTTTCCATTATTTGTACTGTGAGACCTAGCTTCTTGCCAAATTTCATAATTTTAGGTCAACGGGAAGTACCCTGTAGGTTTTTCATTTTTGAATAAATGTATGGAGATCAGGACATAAACTGTCATATCTTTTGATTGCGTCGTTGTAAAAAATTAAAATTTTCAGATCTTGTGTGGTTCATGGATCCTAATATATGGTGTTAATTTCAACCTGATACCTTTACCCGTTCGTGAGATAAAGGGTCTTGACAGACAGACAGACAGACAGACAGACAGACAGACAGACAGACAGACAGACAGACAGACAGACAGACAGACAGACGGACAACAAAGTGATCCTATAAGGGTTCCGTTTTTTTCTTTTGAGGTACGGAACCCTAAAAAGAGCGGTACAAAGTCGAACGTGTCTAGCTTCACATGCTTTTAACTCTACATGTACCTACATACAAAACTGTTGGACTTCACTTCCGTACAATCTTTGTATCTTATCTATCCCCTTAAAAGACAATTCCTAAAAAACAATGATTCACTTCTCTCTTTATTTTTTGAAGTATTTCGTTTATAAGTACCTACTTTCTAAGTTTTCAAAACTTTAGAACTTTCATAAAAAAATTACATTTGTTGCACCGCCTTGCCGAAACAGGATATTTTTTTAATTATTTTTACAATAAACCTAAATCTAGATTTTACCAATCTTTAGCTGTACCCACGACTTTTACACAAACAACTGGACCGGATCAAACGGAATTTTCAACAACGTATTTGGCTTTCTTCCGTACAAAATTATAAGCTTTGTTTGATTTCAGCTCGGTTTCACAGCTTGAAACTTTGAACTCGCCTATTATCTGTTTAAATGAACCGATGGCAATAAAGAAAGTTATAATATTGCACGAAAGCAACCCAAATACGTTATTGAAAACCCCGCTTAAGTCGTTCAAGTAGTTTGTGAGGTATTGGTGCGGCCGCTTAAAATTTCGCGAACCTTCTGTCTGAGTGAACCGTTTGCAATGAAATAAAGCTTATATGTTGCACAGAAAGAAGCCCGACGCGTCGTTGAAAACCTCGTTTGACTTTAAACCAGTTCAGTAGAAGAGTTCTTGGTTTTGCAGCTTGAAACTTTACGTATCTTCTGTCAGAGTGAACCTTTCGCAATGAAACTAAGCTTATTTATTGCACAGGAGAAAGCCAAACGCGTTATTGAAAACCACGTTTGAATCTGCTCACAAGTTTTTGAATTATTCGCGCCTTCGCTTGAAACTTTGCATAACTTCTATCTGAGTGAACCGTTTTCAACTACCCTTAGCTTATATGTTGCACGGAAGTACCTAATCCAAGCACGTCATGGAAATGCCAGTTGGAGTCGGTACATTAGTTTGTGAGCTATTGGCGCCGCCAATTGAAACTTCGGGCATTTTCTGTCTGAGTGAACCGTTTTCAATGAAAGTAAGCTAATACATTGCAAAGAATTAATCTAAACACGATATTGAAAACCCCGTTTAAATCCGTTTCGTAGTTTGTGAGTAATTGGTGCCGCCGCTTGCAACTTAGTGTATTTTATGTCTGAGTGAACCGTTTGCAATAAAACTAAGCATACATTTTGCATGGAGTAAGCCAAATACGAAAACCTCGTTTTAATCGGTTCAGTTGTTTGTGAGATATTGGTGCCTCTCCATTTCGCGCACCTGTGTGAGTGAGCCGTTTTCAATGAAAGTAAGCTAATATGTTGCAAAGAAGTTAGTTTGACAGTTTATTGAAAACCCCGTTTGAATCCGTTCAATAGTTTGTGAGTTATTTTTGCCGCCGCATAAAACTTAGCGTATCTTCTGTCTGAGTGAACCGTTTGCAATGAAACTAAACTTTTATGTTGCACAAAAGTAATCCAAACTCGTAATTGAAAACTCAGATTGAATCGGTTTGTGAGTTATTATCGTACAGGAAATTTGATACTTTACATTAATGTAGCTTCTGATTGAGTGAACCGATTTGAATAAGACATAGCCTATATGTTGCGCTGAATCTATCTGCGAAAACCGCGAGAAAATCCGTTCAGTAGTTTCGGAGTTTATCGAAAACATACAGACAGACAGACAGACAAAAAGTTCAGAAAACATATTTTTGAGTTCTATTAGTCGTTTCTTATCGCTCACACTAATTTTTTAATAAATTTATCAAAGTACAGACACGCGGTTTCTACTCTTTTATTATATGTATAGATTGTCGAGTGAATTGGTTTAGTATGTTTGCGAATAATTAATGTGTTAATTGATCATTATTAGTTTCACTGACTAATATAATTCTATATTAATTAAATGTTAAGTTAATATGCAATTACTTATGTCAATTAAATTGTGTATCGTGTAAATTAAATAATATCCGTTACATATGGGGTGTCGTCTGTATGGTGCTGGCAAAGAATAGTACCATCCATCATTTTGACCCGTGAGTGTCTTAAGAGGCGACTAAGGGCTTATGAACCCGAAGATGGGTAGCAGCATCTTTCTGTGTAACTCACTATCTTACATACTGCAGTCACCAACAACAGCGGTCGCAAGCCGCAACGCTTACAAGCGTGGTGAATATGGTAAATCCTCTCCCAACTACCACGCGTTTTTTCTGGATTTTTGAAGGAAGCTCCCTGTTCGAATATTGAAAGGGCATGATCAGTCAACGTATCTGAACAACTTTTAGTAAATAATACTTTCAGGAAATGAAAAAAAAAAACCGGCCAAGTGCGAGTCGGACTCGCGCACTGAGGGTTCCGTACCACCACATAATCATAATTGTAGTAGTTGAAATTTCAGTAAGTTAATGTGCTAGATTTTTTGAGTCCGACACGCGCTTGACCAAATTTTATTAGTTGTTATTATTTTATAGCTTATGAACTATAAACATACCAATTTTAAATTTTGTAAGTGTTCCCGTTTTTAAAATAGAACTAAAACAAAAATCGCCTCCTCGACCATCCAACTTGACCCCTCTCTTATATGAATGTTCTTGAAACGGGAGCTCACCAAAATTGGTTACCATTAGTTGTGAGTAAAGTTGTAAAATTTAATGATTTCAGACTTTTCCCTTTATTTGTACTGTAAGACCTAGCTTCTTGCCAAATTTCATAATTTTAGGTCAACGGGAAGTACCCTGTAGGTTTTCCTTTTTTGCATAAATGTATGGAGATGAGGACATAAAATGACATATCTTTTGATTGCGTCCCTGTAAAAAATTTAAATTTTCAGGTCTTGTGTGTTTCGTAGACCTTAACATATGGTAATAATTTCATTCTGATATCTTTACCCGTTCGTGAGTTAAAGGGTCTTGACAGACAGACAGACGGACAACAAAGTGATCCTATGAGGGTTCCGTTTTTTTTATTTTGAGGTACGGAACCCTAAAAAGTCCTTTCATGCAAAATGCTAACTTGATTGCACAGTTTATATGGAGAGGTCGGTTTTGTTTTCATTTCCTGAATGGAATCTTTGGAAAAGTTGATCAGTTAATTGGACATATTAACATCCTTTTGGCTTTACGGTTTATGTAGATACAGGGTTTTATGTTTTGAATGTTATGAAAAACTTAGTCAACACCTGCTTTGCGATAAAAATAGTAAAAAACTACGGAACCCTATATTGCGCTAGGCCCGACACGCACTTGGCCGGTTTTTTTTAATTTCCTGAATGTTTTATTCGCTGCAAGTTGTTCAGTTACGATGACTGAACATACCCTTTCAGTATTTACAAAGCTGTGAAAATGAGAAATAGGAAACTTAGCGCAAGGATTATTGCAACCTATTTTGCCTCTCCTCCAAGTCCCTACGTGGATTTCAATAAAACTTCGAAGCGAAAGGTTTAAGTTTAAACTATACGGGATGTTTTCTATAAGATGAAAATAAATTTTATCAGTTAGGAAACAATTTACTAGCATGTGGTTCACACGAAATAGTATTTCTTGTAAATAGACCTGATGGTTTGGTACACAAATAGAGGAATTGTGTACATGTCACAACCATGTTTTAAAATTCTCCGCGTCACAAATGGCTGGCAAATTGTTTACTGTTGGAAAATTGTAAACGGCATCGACAGGTAGTAAATGGGTCTAGAGCACTGGTAAATATTAAGTTCGTTAGATAAAGTAAACCCAATCCCATCCCCCACTTACCAACCCACTTACCATCAGGTGGCCCACCTGCTCGTTTGCTCACAAGTAACATAAAAAAAAACTCGGATGGGTCAAAATCATCATAGTATCAAATAAAAATTCCACTGCTTGACAGGGAACTCCTTCTTTAATTTACCCAACATCAAAGTCACCAAGCTTGTTAGCATTTTTTTTATGTTAAAGCAGGTTAACGAGCAGAAATCTCACCTGATGGCTAGTGCCACTGCCGGATATAGACACTTTCAACACCTGGGAGGGGTGGCACTATTGCGCCCGCTTTTTGAATAAGTCTATGTCGTAACTACCAGAGAAAACCACAGGAGGCAGATCATTCCACATCCTAGATGTGCGCAAGAGTATTGATCACGCAAACTGCGTTATGTTGCACCTAAATTCTCCAAGTGATAATTAGTTAGTTAGTGGGCTCCTGTTTTCGCAATTAAACTCTAATTTGGTCCTTTTTGCGTGAAGGTTGTGGTGGTTATTTAAGCCAGCCCAGCTCCTTCCAAAAGCTCAGAAGTCTCCTGGGACGTTCACAGGCTTCTCGGAGCGACCTCGTGTCTTCGAGGATTTTGGCCCGTTGGTCGGCCAACGCACCGCATTCCAGGATTACGTGGTTGACCGTCTCTTCTGCGTCAAGGCAGCCCCTACATACAGTGACGCCGATCGTGAATAAGTATTTGTTGAGCGAGATATGTCCTGTAATAGTGCTCACAATTATTCGGAGGTTCGTTCGGTTGAGGCTGAGTAGTCGACGGGTGATCTTAGGTGAAGTGGTGGGTAACACCTCTTTTGACTGCCTGCAGCTCGTTAGACTAGCCCAATGAGCATTGTGTTGGTCCTGGGTAAAGCTGTGAAGCCATGTGCGGATTTGACTAAAGGGCAGTGGTAATAGTGGTACAGGACCTTCCACTGGTGTTAGTGAACCACGCCTTGCCAATTCATTCGTGGCATCGTTGCCCAATGATCCGCTATGTCCCTTGATCCATTGTAGGATTACCTTGTGGCTTGAAGCAATGCTCTCCAGTGCAAGGTGACATTCGTATATATTCTCCAAGTGATGTGGATGGAACCTGTCCCTGCGGCGTGTGGTGCGGTAGTGGAAACTGTTCCTCAGAACTCTGCATTGCGGCTGACACGAGGGGCCGTGGTGGTTAGTAACTGCAGTGTGGTACAAAAATACGCAGATAACTGCTGCCCATCATCCAACTAAAATAGAGACTGTTTCTGTCTTCAATTTCTTGTTCGTGTTTCTTCCGTGTAGCAATTTGCTACGCACTGTGCTACGCCGTAGCACGTTAATAAAACTAACATGTCCGACTACTTTGTGAAACTTTGTGAAAGGGTTTCATACCGAAAAGATAAAAATCGGGACCCTATTAATTAATATACCTCCGAAGTCTGTCGGTCAGTCTGTTAGCAGGCTGTATCTCATGATCCGTAACGGTTAGACAGTTGAATTTTTCACTGATAATGTATTTCAGTTACCGCTATAACAACAAAATACTAAAAATAAACATTAATTACCTATTGGCATAAGGCAGTTCTCTCAGACAAATCTTGAAACGAAAATAATAAATTTTAGGAAAAAATAAATTTTGTTTCCTCTTTTCGTGTACCGAGTTGTGGGTCCCTATCGATACCTGCATCTGACAGTTACAAAGTTTTCTTTATCCAACTCTTGTAGTTAGTTGGTAACTACCACGCCTTCTCTACCCCGGCTTCTTCTGCAGTGTTCTCTATTTAAGGTTCCGTACTCGAATGGTCCAAACGAAGCCCTATTGTGGTACTCACGTGTCCGTCTGTCCGTCAGTTGTATGTCACACAGGTTTCACAGCCAAACGGTTGGAACTACAGTCTTAGAGTTATCACGGTATACTTGGAAACCATGCCGTGCTTGTAAGCATCTTGTTGACCCAATATGTTGAAATTGTCAACCAAATATTTTGAATGTTTGAGGGGCTTCCATACAGATAAAGGTGGGCGTAAAAGAACCGGTTAAGTGTGAGTCAGAATCGCGCACCGAGGTTCCAATATAAGTATAGTATTTTTAGCGAGTGCCAGAAGCGAAATTGTGCGACAAAACACTCAAAAATAAAATTTTATCGATTTAAATAGGCCAAGATCACAGACCGCCCTATAAAAAAACTTGACTTTTTCCAAACGTGAATTGAACATTATTCGAGCGCGCAAATAATGTGCAACATAAAATACGCAGCAAATAATGTGCGACTGATAGTTGCCGTCATGACGCCAAATATCAGCTGCACATTATTGAGATGCGTATTATATGCTGCACATTATATGTTGCGCATTATACACATCCAGAAAAATAGGAACCTCCCAATCATACCATTTTCTCAATTTGGCTCCGTGGCCCATGCTTCATATAATTAGAATCACTGTGCTTGAAGAACCGATGGCCGATGGGGCGTAAGGGTTCTAGAGTAGCGACGACGTATCGGAAGACGAAGCGTCGGCAGGCCCCCCACAAGGTGGACCGTTCTGGTCAAGGTCGCGGGAACCGCTGGATGCGAGCAGCACATGACCGGTCGTCATGGAGATCTTTAGGGAAGGCCTATGTCCAGGAGTGTACGTCTTTCGGCTGATATGATGATGATGACTGTGTTTCCGGAGCCAAAACAATGTAATTTCATATTGTACAGTTTCACTAATTCATAGCATTGATGTTATGTACAAAGGTTACTGATATCGAATTCTACCCTAAGGCAGTTACTAGACTATCAGTGAGATATAACAACCTAGATAACAGGTATAGATAGATGTACCTACAGGATGTAAGTCTTTAAAAGATAGCTTGTACGAAATAACGCAATAGATTAGATTAGATTCATTTATACCACTATAACATATAGATATTAAATGTCATTATAATGTCAATATAAAATTACAGTCACGCTAAAGTGATCGTCATAGAAAATATAAAATTTACATATTTGTAAACTCAAACAATGAAAGAAGTATAATAAATGTCAAAATAATAAAACAGTAAAACTAAAATGTCAAATTAATAAATTCGTTTACAGAGTATAATTCTTTATCCAACAAAAGATATAAGTCGATGACAAAACGTATCGTCAATTGGTTCATTTTTACTTTCGAGCGGAGCGAGAAAGGTATTGTATTCGTGAAAAAAAAGTTTTTCTAATTTTCTCAACAATGTGTTCTATATCACTTATACATCATAAAAAACAAGCCTTTGGGCCTGGAATCACACAGGTCCATTAACCCGGCCCCTGGGGGGAAAGAGTCACCTTCTCTATTCTCCACTTGGGCAATTCCTGACCGGCGCGTCCTCGCCGCGGGGGTGGACACCCTGCTCTCCAGTAGGCCGGAGCGTATGGGTGACCAAGTTCGGCCAGGGACCCAGTTTCGCGGGGTATCACGCGAACCCCTTGCCCAGGGTCACGGGTGAAGTCCTCAACGGCTGCGAAGGCGGAGAGGATGGGCATTGGTACGGCGGAGCAGGCGGAAGAGGCAAACCCCCACTGTTAAGCTGCACTTACATATTGAGGTCACAGGTTGCAGTGGAGTTGCAATGCTAGGCAGGGTGTTGCAATAGGGATGGCAGCGGATGAGAGTTAAAAGTCCAACGGTGGCTCCCACACGCCTCCAGGAGGAATACTGTCTTTGCGTTAGGCGGCAGCCGGCAGTAAAAATATAAACCACAACCTTCTCCCTGTCCAAATATGAAAAGTTCAAATAAGAGATTGAGTATAAATGCTAGGGCGTCCCCCTCAAGCGACGGTCATCGAAGCGACACATGCGATAATATACGATTGGCTACTTGGAACCTCGGGTCCATGACCGGCAGAGGCACAGAACTCAAAGATGTCTTAAAAAGACGATGCATCGACGCATGCTGTTTACAAGAGACCAGGTGGAAGGGGTCTAAATCTAAAACGATCGGCAACGGCTACAAACTTATATACCACGGCACCACCAATGGCAAGAATGGAGTTAGCATAGTGCTATCTGAGAAACTAACCCAAAGATTACTACACGTCGAAAGAGTCAGCGACAGGCTCATTGCAGTCAAGATCGCCTTAGAGGGCCAACCTTGTACAAACATTATCAGCGCATATGCACCACAAACAAATTGTAGCGAGAACGATAAAGACGCATTCTGGGATGACCTTAACAAACTTATCAGTGAACTCCCAGAGGATGAAAGCCTATATCTAGGGGCTGACCTAAATGGTCATGTGGGTAAAAATAACACCAACGCTGAGCAATGGCATGGCGGCTTCGGCTTCGGTACCCGCAATGCGGACGGCGACAGGATTCTAGAGTTTGCCGCGAGGAACGAACTGGCTATTGTGAACACATACTTTAAGAAAAAGGAGGCCCACCTAATAACATATCGGAGTGGAGGGCATTCAACCCAAATTGACTATGTCCTAATTAGGCGAAAATACCTTGGAAAAGCCAGGGATTGTAAGGTCATTCCAGGAGAGGCTCTTACTTCTCAGCATAGACTATTACGAGTAGTATCAGTCCATAAGCTAAACAAACCTGTCAAGTGCAGCAACAAACAAATACCAAAAATCAAGTGGAAATGCTTGAAAACTGACGCAGGATCAAGATTCGTTCAAGACATGGAAACCTATTTTGCCACAATAGATACGTCAAAGATAAAGACCGCTAACGACATGTGGAATGATTTCGAAACAAACTGCAGAAAATCGGCAGAAACACACCTCGGGAGAACCTGAAGTAGGAGAGCTCCCTTTAAAGAGACTAAATGGTGGCAACAATCTGTAAAAGATGCTATACAAACCAAGAAATTGGCTTTTAAGAAATGGCAAGAAACAGATGATGATGCCGACAAAGTCGACTACAAGAAAGCGAAATCTGAAGCAAAACGTGTAGTTGCTATATCAAGAGCCAAAGCGGATGCTGACTTCTATAAAGAATTAGAATCGGCCACTACAGAAATTAACATCCATAGAGTTGCAAAATCTAGAAACAACAATAGTAAAGATATAACTTCCGCTAAGTACATCATGGACCAAAATAATAAACTATTAACAAAAGACAAAGATATTACAGACAGATGGGCAGAGTACTACCGCAATTTACTGAACGTGATCAATCCCAGAAGTGTACAATATGAACAGCCCTCACCAGTCTTAGGCCCAATCACTGCAGTCACAACGGAAGAAATCATCAAAGAGATCAGAAAGATGAAAAACAACAAAGCCCAAGGCCCAGACGAGATACCTATAGAAATCTGGAAGTATATAGGGCATCCGGGTATCGAATGGCTGCGCGAGCTGTTTAACAGAATAATCGCGGGACAAAAAATGCCAGATGCTTGGCGAAGATGTCACCTAATACCGTTCTATAACAGAAACCAATGTGTCAGAGTTGATGTATATCAGAGTAGTAACGTTGAGTGTTCATATGGGGTACCTCAAGGTAGTACGTTAGGACCCACGTTATTTTTGGTCTACATCAACGAACTATGCAAAATCAACCTTGATAAATCGGACCTTGTGATGTTTGCTGACGATACAGTCTTACTTTTCCATAGTGATCGCTGGACGGCCGTATTTGACTTTGCCGAAAAAGGCTTAAAAAGTGTTACCTGTTGGCTCGAAGATAATCTGCTCTCTTTGAATGCTAACAAAACGAATTACGTAACTTTTTGTAAAACGAATGCTTCTAAACCTGCTGATAACTTAGAACTTAAGATCCATACGTATCCGTGTAATAGGGACCCACGTATAACAACACCATGTTACTGCGCCACTCTTACTAGAACTAATTGTGTCAAATATTTAGGTGTAATGTTGGACTATAAGCTAACTTGGGAAATGCAAATTACAACTGTCTCTAATAGAATTAGAAAACTTATATACGTTTTTAAGAACCTCAGAGATAACGTGCATGGTGATTTAATTATGCGTGTTTACAAAGCACTAGCTGAAAGCTTGTTATCGTATTGTATCAGCTCGTGGGGAGGGGCAGCTAAGACGTTCCTAATCGAAGCAGAAAGAGCCCAGCGCGCTCTTCTTAAAACGATTAAACGCTTGCCGTACAGATACCCAACGACTGATCTTTATAAGAGTTGTAGAGTGCTTTCATTAAGAAAACTATATGTTATGCACTGTCTAACAAGATTTCATCGAACTAACTTCCAAACTCTATCTGAAACTAAAACTATAAATAATCGCATACGTGTACCAGTTTGCAAAAGTGATTTTGCAAAAAGGCACTATAATTATAATGCACCTAATCTTTATAATAAATTTAATGTGGAAACTAAAATGAACCCGCTTCACCTTCACAGTCACGAATTTAAATCTAAAGTAAAAGCATGGTTAGAGGTAAAAGACTACATTGAAACTGAACAATTATTTATCACAATAACCTAAATCTAGTATCATAAATAAAACAAAATGTTAAACAAACGACTAAATCTAGTAAACGAGCACTTCAATACATATATTACACATACACTCACACATACACACACACATACATATACACACTTCTCTCTGCTGTTGCCAAATGTATTTCAAAATCTGCGATTTTTATTTTATTTTATCAGTATCATAGTGTTTTAGTTTATCTTTAAGACATATCTTAAGCGTTGCACTTTGTTTAGTGGGGAAGATACTGCAGTCTGTAACACAGTTATAATATAACTACCACAGGCTGCAGGACTTCATGTGTTCTGATTATGTTATTAAGTTGAATAAACGTTTTTATTATTATTATTATTATAAAGGCAAAGGCGATATACGAGACTGCGGAAACTACCGAGCGATAAAACTCATGGATCATACATTTAAATTGTGGGAGAGGATTATCAACAGCAGACTAAATGGCATAGTAGAGCTCACACCCAACCAGTGCGGATTCGTAGCTGAAAAAGGCACCTCCGATGCCATACAGGCCATAAGAATCCTTATCGAGAAGGCCAAAGCCAATAACACCAACCTGCATATGGTGTTCATCGACCTTGAAAAGGCGTTCGACCATGTTCCTCGCGACCTTATCTGGGAAGCTCTACGCGCCCAATCTTCTCCAGAGGCTTATATAGCTCTTATTATGGACATGTACACAAACGTTTCTACTCAGGTCATAGGCCCGGCGGGTACGAGTGATAGCTTTGAACTAGGGTTGGGGGTACATCAGGGCTCCACCTTAAGTCCTCTTCTCTTTAATGTCACAATGGATTACCTCACAAGAAAATGTCAACGAAATGTACCATAGCACCTTCTGTACGCCGATGATGTGGCCTTAATAGCTGAAACCGAGACTGACTTGCAGCGCGATTTAAATAGCTGGGTAGAGGCGCTAGAAGGACACGGCCTGAAAATCAGTAGGATGAAGACCGAACACATGTCATGTCTATTTGATAATACGACCAACCCACACGACGTTAGGTTCTACATAGAAAATGATCGTCTCCCATCAGTTACACAATTCAAATATCTTGGCTCCGTACTTAGCAACGACGGAAAAATTGACGGCGATGTAGTCCACAGAACACAGACAGGCTGGATGAAATGGCGACAGCTCACAGGCGTCTTATGCGATAATAAAATACCTCTGAAGGTGAAAGGAAACATCTACAAATCAGCAGTTAGACCAACAATACTGTACGGATCCGAGTGCTGGGCCACCAACAAATCACACTTGGATAAGCTTCACACCACAGAGATGCGCATGCTACGCTGGTCAGCGGGCGTCACCATGATTTTCCTGATTTGATGAAACATAGTAAAATTATTCCGTTGTTTAAAGCTGGTAGTAAATCAGACCCCACTAATTTTAGACCTATTTCTGTTCTACCAACTCTTAGTAAGATATTTGAAAAGATAATTTTAAATCAGGTTCAGAGCCACTTTTATCGCAACAACTTGATGAACCTAAAACAGTTCGGTTTTACCAGGGGTCGCTCAACAGTCGATGCAGGTGTTGAGCTTATTCAAAGTATATTTGACGCCTGGGAGGAGTCAAGTGATGCCATTGGCGTTTTCTGTGACTTGTCCAAGGCTTTCGATTGTGTACATCATGATATTCTTATCAGGAAATTACACCATTATGGAATTAGAGACCAGGCTCTAAGCCTTCTGGAGTCGTATCTAAGTGAAAGGATCCAGAAGGTTGATGTAAATGGGAAAAGGTCACTAGGATCAAAAATTTGTATGGGCGTTCCACAAGGCTCAATCCTGGGACCATTCCTGTTCATTGTCTACATTAACGATTTGCCAAACCTTGTAAAGGACAAGAATGAGATAGTACTATTTGCAGATGATACGTCTTTGATTTTTAAAGTCAAAAGACAACAATAAAATTTTGACGACGTAAATAGTACAATCTCTAATGTAGTTGAGTGGTTCACCGTAAATAATCTTTTACTTAACGAAAAGAAAACTAAGTGTGTTAAATTTGTTTTGCCTAATGTAAAGCCAACTGCTACAAGCCTATTAGTGAAAAACTATAAATTGAGTCTTGTGGAATCAGCTGTGTTCCTAGGTATTACCTTAGACAACAAATTACAATGGGGACCGCATATTAATAAATTGTCGAACAGACTTAGTTCTGCAGCATACGCAGTGAAAAGAATAAGAGCTCTGACGGATGTAGACACCGCGAGGTTAGTCTACTTCAGTTATTTCCATAGTCTCATGTCATATGGCCTTTTGTTATGGGGTCATGCTGCGGATGCAAACAGCATTTTTTTACTACAAAAGCGAGCTGTTCGTGCAATTTATAAAATGAAGCCTAGAGAATCTCTTCGAAATAAATTTAAAGAAATCAACATTTTGACTTTTGTGTCGCAATACATTTATGAGAATTTAATATATGCTAAACGGAATATACATATTTTTGATAAAAATTGTGACAGGCACAGTGTCAACATAAGAAACAAGAATCAACTTGCTTCTCATGTCAGCCGTATTCACAAAATTAGTAAAACATATAAAGGTCAATGTATACGCTTCTATAATAAGGTACCCACTGATATTGAAAGTTTACCGTTAGATAAATTCAAAACTGTAATCAAGCAGAAATTATGTAAGAAGGGTTATTATAAAATATCAGATTATCTAGAAGAGAAAAATCCATGGGATTAGACTACGGTTCTAACAGGCTAATTCAAAATTAAAACTGACCTATGTATGTTGTATATCAACCTTGTACATTCAAACATATTTAAAAGAGCGCGTGGGTTTTTATTGTCGCTTCTTTTTTTTCCCACAATGGCGCCACATTGTTTGTGAAGCGATGTAGTTTAGCTGACGTCATTAAGAGATTTTAATATCCAACAATGAATAAACGATTTTGATTTGATTTGATTTGATGGACAAAATAAGAAACATGTATATCCGAGGTAGTTTCAAAGTAGCCCCAATTACTGAAAAGCTAACCGAAAAGCGGCTGAGGTGGTACGGCCATGTACAAAGGCGCCCAGATGACTACATGGTAAAAGTAGCGCTCGAGATTCCAACGACGAAGCGACGACGCGGAAGACTACCCTCCACCTGGCTGACAACGGTTCAACGAGACCTGAAAAATCTTAATATAGACGCCGACCTTGCACTCAACCGTGCACAATGGAGGAAAAGGACAGGGAGGGCCGACCCCAAGTAAATGGGAAAAAGGCCTAGCAAGATGATGATCATAAAAAACAAGTCTCCCAAAAATGTCCGTCCGTCGGTCGGTCGGTCGGTCGGTCGGTCGGTCGGTCTGTCCGTCACGCTTTGGCCTAGCGGCTAAACGAATTGTCCGATTGACACCATATTTCGAATTTAGGAGTTTTATGCAAATCCATCGAAGGGTTCTAAGTGGTTTCTGGCTGGCTCTCATTTTGAGGGTAGCTGTCATACAATGAAAATGATAAATTGTAATTTTCTCAAAAACGCCTCATAGAATCTTGATGAAACTTTGCATGACCAAGCATCTCCATGTAAGATATCTTGCGCTAGTATTAAATGATCTGTGTAATTTCATATAAGGGGTGTTCCTGTACCACCAAATCGTAAATATGTGATTTACCCAAAATTGGTTCCATTGAGTTTATTAAAATTTTCTATAATATTACTCCTGAATGTTGTCTACCTGACTGGATATTCTTTATGATTTTTTGAATAAAATTTAGTACACAGGGTGTACCAAAAACTGAAAGGGCTTGCTCAGTAGACTAAACTGAACAATAATCCATAAGGAACATGTGTTGGGAAATTTAAAAAATCTCCATGCAAGTATCCTACGGTAGTATCTATTGATCTTTGAAAATTCATATAAAGGGTGTTCCAGTACTACCAAAAGTTAAACATGTGATTTACTCGAAATCGTTTGAAGTTTGTTGGTTTTAATGTTTGACAATTTGAATTCTGAATTGATCTGTATATTTCATTCGATCATTTTTTTGGAAAAACGTAAATAAAAGTTTGTATTTCCATACTATGTGTATGGCATTACAAATTTAAGTTTGCGGTTGATAGTTTTTCCTTGAGTATTGCGAGAAAGTAAGTGTAGTGCTGCTGTACCATTTATTTAACTCTTCGGGTAGGTACTCATAGTATGTTAGAAAAGACGGCGTCATTATACAACGTGATTTAGAAATGTCTGACTATACTTGAGTATCATACTTAGGACATGAAACTGGACAACTTTCCCCAAGAAACATAGGTTGAAAAATGAGATTTTTTTCGGTCTTCCCATACAAATTCCATTATTGACGGCGCAAGGTTTGTATGGAGAATTCAATTATTTTTTTCATTTTACATCCTATGTTTCTTGGGGAAAGTTTTTCAGTTTCATGCACTAAGTACCATATTCAAGTATAGTCAGGCATTACAAAATCACAATGTATAAATGGCAGATCTCTTCTTAAAAATAATTAATTAAATAAATATTTTTTTGCGCGAAATAGGCCGTCGGCTCCGACAAAAGAAATGTGACCCCCGCTCCGAGTCGTTCCTGGTGCAAAGGCTGTCCATAGCCATTCAACGTGGTAATACCGCGAGCATTATGGGCACTTTTGCACCAGGAACGTCAAGGGGCGGTTTGTTTGACTAACAAATACATTTTTGTATTTTAATTATAACTTGTTTAAGATGTAAGATTTAATAGTTATTTTGATATGAAAATAAACGACGTTTTTTTAAGAAGAGATCTGCCGTGTGCCTTCTCATTATTTTCCTTAAGAATATTGTTCATAAGGAGTTATGTAAGTAGAAGCTTGTTATTTGCTTTAAGCAATTAACTTTTAGTACTTAAATTGTAAATATAGCCGTAAGGATTCCAAATAAAGTAAAACACATATTGTAAAAAGAAAATAAATATTTGCTTCCCACATATAATGCACTGGCCCTTTTTTTTGACACCACTACACCACTATGCGATGCCAAAAGGAAGTGTATTGTATTTATGTATTTTGACCTGTGTTCTTGGACGACCATTTCAGTTCCCTGGGCCTATTCACATCCAGATTCAGATTCAGATAACTTTATTCAATGTAGATTCTTTACAGAATACTTATTGAATGTCATGCAGAATACAATGCAAATAGAGCGAGTCTACGCCGTTTCGGATCGTGCTATGGCAGCGTAGAAGAATCCTTCAGGGTTGTTATAAGGATGTGCTCCTAAACTATCAGAGGGTACGGCAGTGCCTCAAAATTGCCGGATTTAATAAATTTACAGCCTCAAATAGTCTATATTACTATTTAAAATTAATTTCCCTAAATGTGCATTTAATGCAACCCTCTCCTAAACTTTCGTAGATTGACTGGACTAAATATCAAATTTAAAATTCGCGCTCGATGTATGTAGTGTCCCGTGTGGTGCCGGTATTTATAAAAAAAAAAAGTCAAGGTAACAAAGGCATAGCTGTACCATCCTTTTCTCCAGCCCTCTTTTTGTCATATGTAAAGAAAAACTCCCTAATATGATAGGTGATAGAGCTTCACCAAGGGTAGACCTGGGTTTTGCTGGCCCTTGCTAGTGGCTAGTGCTCTGAATGACAGGAAGACTGTTGTTTTTATTTGTATTATTATGTTCACGGTATTTTTCTTCGAACTTACTTTATTTAAGAAAGTTCCTGTTAAAGTTTTAAGTTATTTTTTCAGATTTTTGTAATTTTCTTTGAAAATTTTGTTTAGTTTAGGAAACTGAGCATGCCCTGTAGATATGAAACTAGATATCATACACGTTGCTATTGATTCCAAATACCAAGAAGGTATATGTATCTCAATAGAACCACAAACACAAACACTGTCTCAAGTAGGGTGACCATGAGTTTACAAACAATGGAGACTATAAAAGTTTTAATGATAATTAACTCGTGCAAATATTTTTAAGTGCTTATTCTGAAGGCAAAATGCGACAAATTTCTGCTTTTTATTGAAATTAGCAGAAATTTTGTTGGATTACCAAACTAATTCGACTGGTAAGTAGATCATTTTGTACAGAAAGGCTAATTTTGCGAGTGTCAGCAATATATATCTAAATATCTTTAGATCTTCTCTCTCTCTCTCTCTCTCTGATCTAAAGAGCTGTGCTCTTGTCAGTGGAGTAATCGCCAATGTTTCCTTGCTTCTCAATACTCAATACAATTATTGCATTCCTTGAGATTTACAAGGGGTTCATAATAAATAGGTACATCATGAACCCTGTCGGGCACAGCAAAAGTAGGAAAGAGGAAGATTATTTTGCCAGAAATAATATTTTATGTTACTATTTATCCAAAATTATTTTTAATCTTTATAGTTCTTTTTTTTATAATAGATTTTTTTGTAATAGTAATAGTTTTTGCAATAGTTAAATAATTTTATATATTTATTCTATGACTAGATTACTATCACTATTTTTATAATTATTTATTAATATTTGATTCAGTGTTTTCCAAAAAGAAAAATTCTGAATGTCACAAAAAGTTCTTTAGTACCCTTTTTACCCTTGAGTACCCTTTCATTTGACTTTATCTTTCGATTTTAAAAATAGCAAATTTTTAAACGGTGGATGTCAACAAACCAATTTTTTTTCAGTGAATCATAACAAGGTATTGTGTTAAATTTGTAATGTACTTGTACTCTAACGTTGTAGTATGAAGTAGCAATATCGTATACAACAAAAGCAGTTAGCTACTTCATAATTAATATCCCTAAAAAAATTATTTCACTTCGTTTGTCATCAAAACAGAAGACCGTAATGTACTTAATGTACAATTAACATAAATTGACCTTTATGCGATAGATGGCTAAATAGGCTATACCCTGGTCACCCTACCCTCATATATACAAGCGGAGACATATCAATTACGCAGCCAGCATTTAGCTAAATTATGAGCCATTACCGAGGTAACTGCGGGTCTTGAGCTCCCTTGCACTGGGATTATGTTACTTTCACATATAATATAATATTATTAATATCTTCTCTCCAGGAAGCTCAAGATCACCCATAGGGCTATGGAAAGGACTATGGAAAGAGCCATGCTCGGAGTCTCTCTGCGGGATCGAATGAAAAATGAGATCCTGAAAAAATTAAGTATCGCTATACTAAAGTGGCAGTGGACAGGACACATCGCAAGACGAACCGATGACCGATGGGGTCTAAAGGTCCTAGAGTGGTGACCACGTACCGGAAGATATAATGCAGGCAGCCTCCCCCACAAGGTGGACCTACGATCTGTTCAAGATCGCGGGAAGCCGCTGGATGCGAGAAGCCCAGGACCGGTCGTCATGGAGATCTTTAGGGGAGGCCTATGTCCAGCAGTGGACGTCTTTCGGCTGATAGATAATAATGATGATTAACATCGTCCCGTGTGGTGCTGGCAAAAAATAGTACCAACCCATACATACCCGTAGGTGTCGGTTATAAAATGGATGATGGGCAGCAGCAACCTCCTGTGTATCATACCATCCTACTTACTGCGGTCACCTACAACCGCGGTCCATGGTGCCAGCCGTAACGCTGACAAGCGAGGTGACTATGGTACTTCCCCTCCAATTTTTCCAGCAAAAGCTAGAATTCTGGAGGGAGCTCCCTGTCCTGTAGTGGACGTTTCATGGGATGTCATGATGAATATCTTCTCACTTTCACACTTGTGACCAAATTGTGTTCCGACTATAGTAGTACCGCCTAAATGAGTCCTCGCCCGCGGGGTAAAAGGGCAGGTGCGGGGGGCGGATGCGCGTAGAGAATGAGAACACCCCGCCGCCCGCACCTCTTTCGTTCCCCCTTTGTCGTCTTACCCCCGCGCCCCTGTACCCTGCGGGCGAGGACTCATTTAGGCGGTTTATCTATAGCAAGGAGCAGCCTCCGTGATCTAATGGTTAGTGCTCGGCTGTTGATCCGGAGGTTCTGTGTTCGATTCCTGGTGGGGACACTGTCAAACAAACATCAATTCGTACAACCTCTCCAGTTTGGTTTCGACATTTCCGAAAAGTTAGATGTTTCCGTGCTTCGGAAGGCACGTTAAGCCTTTAGTCCCGACTACTATCTACGGATGTAGTCTTTAATGAGCCATGTCAGAGGCCTTTGGCTGTTAGTTAGTGAGCTCCTGTTTCCGCAATTAAACTCTAATTTGGTCCTTTTTGCGTACCGGTTAGTCTGGTTAATTAAGCCAGCCCAGCTCCTTCCAGAAGCTCAGAAGTCTCCTGGGACATTCGCAGGCTTCGCGGAACGACCTCGTGTTGTTGAAGATTTTAGCCCGTTGGTCGGCCAACGCAACGCACTCCAGGTTCACGTGATTGACCGTCTCTTCCGCGTCAAGGCAGCCCCTGCATAGTGGGCTATCGGTGATCGGTGAGGCCTTTGGCTGATCAACAACTCTGACACCAGGGTTTGTGAGGTCGGTCATCGACCTTATAACCCACAGGACATGATGATGAGCAAGGAGTTGTAAGGCAGACCTATTTTGTCTACTATTCAAGAAACTTCTAGTTTTACAGAGAGATTTCATTCGTATTCTCAATGACGTAACAACTTTTTCTCTCCGACTATACTGAAACTGGCAGGTTGCGCATTGAGAGACCATCGTTTGTGGATCTAATAGGCCACAAATCTCGCTAAAAAGTTGCTTATTTCTTGTACTCGATGACGTAGGATAACTTACAGTGTCCAGTCTACATACATACATAATAATCACGCCTCTTTCCCGTCGGAGTAGACAAAGATCACAGACCTCTACCTACGATCTTGACATACTTCCCTTGCTTCCTATACTATCATCAATCCTTTTTACATGTTCATCGGTTTAGGGTATTACAGGCTATATGAAATTAAATGTTTTATTTTCCATTTTTTATTTATTTTTGTCAAAAAGCACATTTTTTTTCTTATTAAAGGATTCCTAAAGTGATTTCGTATAAGAATATTACCACTTTACATCGAATGAGTGGAATCGATGGCCAACAACATAGGGATGTACCTTCAAAAGCAACGACGAAAAGATAATAAATCAAATCGAATAAAAAAACGTCATAAAACCGATAGGTCTAGATAAAACGAAGGCCCTTGATAACCATTCTAATATTTTATGACGCCATAAACTACACTCCAAAATTATAAAACGTACGAGAGTTAAATCATGGAAAAGAGGCTAAATTGTGAACGATTTGGAACCGAAGTGTGTTATCAATTTGTGTGTAATGGCTCAATTTGGATTCACGGCCGCTTTTTGATAATAAAATTCATCATGGGCGCTTCCCCGAGCAAAAATTAATATTCCAATGATGTAACTCAAAGCTCTATTAATGGGTGGTGCAAGTTTAAAGAGAATTTCGACACTTTACGAGTAAAATAAAAGGTGTATGGTAAGGTTTCCGAAAACTGAAAGGGCATGGTCAACGTAACTGAACAACTTGCAGTATACTGGATACAGAGGAATCAACAATTTTTGTTCTTCAACTCGTGGTTTGTCGTTTATATCTACTGATACGTATCTCTGTCGCTCCACCACCTTTCTTCTTCTTTAAGTGCCGTCTCCTAACGAAGCTTGGCAATCATTAATGCTAACTGAAATTATGAAACTGCTGACCAGAAAAGCGATCTTGTGCTCATGTTGAACCATTGGCATCTTGGTTTCCTTTTGCCCTGGACTTTTCCTTGGATGATCATGCAGTTGAAGGAGTTCATATTCGTTGTTTCTCATTATGTTTCTAAAGTATTCTAGCTTTCTTTCTGTAGAGTGAGAATTATTTAAGATAATTTTCCCATTCTCTCAAACACAGTGGTGTTTCTGACATGACATGGCTTGACTTTTACCTGCAACGTGGCTTGACTTTTATCTCCATCCATTAGCTATTTTATAAAGCACTCAAAGTTCCCTAGAAATGGAAGAAAAAAAATACTGATTGATGAATTAGACCAATCGGGAAAGTGGACCCAACGGGAAAGAGGACCAATCGAGCAAGTGGACCGAACGGGAAAATGGACCGAACGAGAAAAAGGACCGATCGAGAAAGTGGACCGATCGCACCGGAGGGTAATTATTAGTGAGAATGCTGGCTGCAATATGGGTATATGATTTGCTCATGATTCATATTAATAGGGATGATAGATCAGCTCAATACGAAACGATTTGGTCCTTACAAGTTTTTCTGTGCGTCGCTGCGTTTTTGAGTTAAAGCAAAAAAAATAAAATAAGATACTAAATAATGTTTTTTTGTCTGCCTTTGTGGCTCCTGTTTAAAATACTTCTGAGAATGTAGAAAATCGAAGATGCAGACATGCATTATAACGGGACGAAGTAGTGAATTTTTGCATTTTCAAGCGCTGTAACTTTACGACGCAGGGCTATTATGGTGGCAGACCATTTTTCTGGGGTTTTATATATTGTATTTAATCAGATAGTCATAGTCTGCCAGATGTACGTTTCATTGTCAAATTTCAAAATAGTTAAAACTTAATTCCTCAAAAACGCAGGGGTGTGGATGTCCGACAATATTTTTTGTATCTTCTAGAGGATGCTCCTTGTCATCAGTCAAAGAGGCAGACATGAGCAATTCATATAGAAATTCGTCCTTCATCACCCTTACTATATCGCCATCGCTTGCCACTCAAAACGTAGCTGTAGAGCAGGGGCCGCGAACGGGCGCGATGAATTACTGCAAATTAAAATTGTTTAATGAATCAACTTTACAGCGGCAAAGATTTGTTTCTGGTTAATTAAGCGACTTGCCCGTTTCTGGTACGCATTTTACCGCTAGTTTCGTTGGAGTTATTTAGGTAACATTTAGATAAACAAGTCTGTAAGTCAAGCCTAATTAGACTGGTAAAATTGAAGTCACAGTTGCGTTATTTTACTGCAGATTATCTCTGATTTCAGTTCCAACGTATTATAATTGTATTAGAATAAAGTAAATATAAATATTCCACCCGTCCGTGTGGTAGGTACCGGCAAAAGAATAGTTCCAACCCATCTCTACCCGTTAGTGTCGTAAGAGGCAACTAAGGGCTTATGAACCGGTAGATGCATGGGCAGGAGCAACTTTCTGTGTATCGTCATCAACAACAGCAGTCACCAGCCGCAACGCTTACAAGCGTGGTGATCATGGTAATTCCCCTCCATAGTACTATGTTTTTGCTGGAGTTCTGGAGGGAGCTCCCTGTCCTGTAATGGACGTTTCATGGGATGTTATGATGATCATGAATACGTAGAAATGTACAATTGAGCTGAAATAGCTCTACGCTATAAACGCCTGAATCAAGACCCGCTTAAGGATAAAGTGTTACCTGAGGCGCGGCTGACTGTACTTAAGCCACGATCACACCTTACTGAATTCAGAAAGAATTTGGCATACATTGCTGGTTGTAATAAGGATATTGGAATTAACAAAACCAAGCCTCCCAGCAATGTATGCTTAATTAGTCTTTGTATTTTGGAAGGTGCGATTGTGCCTTTAGAATACAGTCAAGAGCACATTAAGCTTGAAACATTAGACTTTGTACTGTTATTATTTCAATAGAGGTACGGGCTAGAGTCACGCTGCAAGTATCAAGCTTGACCAGTCGTTGACTGTACTTTAGATAACAGCATAAATCAAATAATAGACAGATCTGGTTGCTTGTAGACTATTTAACTGCAAGAGAAAAATAAATATAAAACTTGGCTCGTCGCTGTAATACCAAAAAATTTTTGGTCTTTGTGTATCTGTATCATTTATTTCTTATTTTTAAATGCTTCCACAGACAAATAAGTAATTTAAAACCTAAACATTTTCAACCTATCTTACTCTAGATCCATCTTTTCAGAGGATTTGTTGACCGACAATCCCATCCAATCTCCCGCCACAAACTGATTTTACGTTGAAAACTTGCTTCACTATTTCTACGAATTCCTTCTTGAATAATCCTCACATAATAACAATTTCTCTATAACTTCGAGACCATAATTCCTAGATGGTTTCAGGTTAAGCCACTGGTACACAATGGGCCACGATGCGCCATAATCGACTGTGGCCTTTGTGTATTCCAGGTTTTGGCGAGTTGAATTGGTAAAATTGTGTGAGAGGTTTACATTGATAAACTTGTTGTTTCTCGATTATAGTCCTTATATAATATAATACATAACATCCCATGAAACGTCCACTGCAGGATAGGGAACTCCCTCCAGAACTCCAGCAAAAAACCGTGATACTGTGGAGGGGATTTACCATAGTCATCACGCTTGTAAGCGTTGCGGATAGTGACCGCTGTTGTTGGTGACCGCAGTATGTAAGCTGGTATGATACACGGAAGGATGCTGCTGCCCATCCTCCGTTTCGTAAGCCCTTAGTCGCCTCTTACGACACCCACGGGTAGAGATGGGTTGGTACTATTCTTTGCCGGCACCACACGGAAAAAGAAATTACTTTCTTCTTAATCTAACACAGTACTTCATGACCCTAAGACTATAAAATAAACAATGGCCCAATCTTGGACGATAATGGCCCTTGCTGGCTTATTCATGTAAATTCCCCTTTACAAGTGTGGGGAAGTATCTGCATTCCGGACACATTACTGACTGGCTTATCCTGAAGAACTCTCTTTCATAAATCCCGTCTGCGCATGATTTAAATAGTGTTAGCACCTAGCTCTTACATTTTTATGTCTTAAAGTACCTGTTGAAGTGGTGGGTGGAAAAGTGTTATGGGTTTGAAAAAATTAAATTCTTTACTCAAAAAGAGTTGCCTTTTTAGTGTTTGTCACTTTTAATCAGTACTTTTGGCAAGTAGAGTCAAGAGCAAGTTAGGCTTGACACTGACAGCGTGACTTAAGTCCCAACGGCTATCGTAGTAAGTAACGGTTCAATGTATCAAGCTTGACAATATTTTGAGACAATGCATGATTTTTGTTTGGTATCTAAAAAAAAGAACCCGGTTAAGAAACGATTTCGATTAAAGTGAAGACAGCAGTAAATGTAGGTGAAAACTTTAAATATTGGCCTGTTTGCTACATCGTCAACATTAATAAACGTAAACAAAATCCACGCTGCAAATACCGCCGCTGAACGTAACACGCCAGGATTTCACTCAGAAGCGTTAAGCCAAATCACTTTTGCACACACCAGTACATCAGCATATATTTGCCATATTTCGAGCTGGACGCCCGGTATAATGTAACTATAACTAACCTGTACGTAATCTAACTGCAAATCTGTAACACGGATGCCGGTCTACTTGCGATTTAATTTCAATGAATGTTTTGGTAATGGGGTGTTGTGTTGAAAAATATGAGTTCAAAATTCATTTGATTACATATTAGTAGATGCACGTTCGGTGCTCAAAAATATTACCATTAATCCAGTCGCTTAAGGAAAAAAAAGGGGCCAAGGGGCTTAAGGAAAACAAAAAAATGTAAAGTCGTGTACACCTTCATTTGGGTACCGTATGCAGCATAACCGAGTCTGTTCTACAATTTATTATTGTGTGAATGATGTCGCTTTTACAACAGCTTAGTTGGTTAAAGGAGTGATCACACCTGGCTGAATTCAAAGACTAATTCGGCATACATTGCTCGTTGTAGTAAGGATATAGCAATTAACATAACCAAGCCTCCCAGCAATGTATGCCGAATTAGTCTTTGAATTCAGCCAGGTGTGATCACTCCTTTACACATCTATGTATTTCTATCCTCTTCATGACGTCGGGTGGGCTTAAAATCAGTAAAATCAGCACTATAGGCTGTGCCCATACCTTTTTCCTACTTTTTTTTGTTATTCAATATGTTTTTCAATGTTTTTTATGTATGGATATAAATGAATCTGTATTGTATTGTATCTGCAGTGCATAAAGTAGACGCCGGTTCAAATCCGGCTAGATTGAGGTCAAGAGTAAGCCCATACATAGTAAAAAAAAAAATCCTGCTTGTGGTTGTATTTGGCGATTTTCTAGTTTGTAGAGTCATATTTTGTTATTTGTTTGATCGTATTTGACCAGCTTATCAATGTGTTCTAGTACACCTATTATTTTGATATATCGCCTTGTTAA
This sequence comes from Athrips mouffetella, assembly GCA_947532105.1. Taxonomy (NCBI): domain Eukaryota; kingdom Metazoa; phylum Arthropoda; class Insecta; order Lepidoptera; family Gelechiidae; genus Athrips; species Athrips mouffetella. The sequence continues at coordinate 2,732,123 of OX383975.1, read as the reverse complement.
ACCTCCCAGGAGTTCCTCAGAAGCCAACCCAGGTGCAGTCGAGGCGAGCCATTTATAAATTGTACGACAAACGGGGTCTTACAGTTAGATAGAATACCATAAGAATAAGTAAGGGGTTTTTTACTTAAAAGCACGTCAAGCATGACGCATTGGACCCTGTGCAATATATTTGACTATCAACGTAGGAGCTAGAGCCGTTTTGGCCGCCCAGGCAACTGAGTAACGAAATCATTTTTTCTGGCATGAATGGTCCCCCCCTCCCCTCCCCTCTCTCTTACCCCCCTCACCCCTTTTACCCCCACCCTTCACCCCATTCAACCCTCTCTCTCGCCTTCTTGCCTCACCCTCTTCTACCCCACCCTCCTACTCTCTCCCTCCTTCCCTCACCTTTCCTATCCCATTCCCTCACACCCCTCACCCTCTGACTCTCTCTGACTGATGAAGTAGTAATTATTGCCACCAGAAGGCCTATATCCACTTTACTCGTAATGACCCCCTAAACGAAAGCATGGACGTATCCATATCTAAACTCTCTCCTCTCTTTTTAGGGTTCCGATACCAAAATGATAAAAAAGGAACCCTTAGGGTGCCGCTCTGTCTGTCTGTCTGTCAAACCTGTATATCTCAGCAACCACTCATGCTATCGACTTGAAATTTGGAAAAGTTTTAGAATATAGTTGCCCAACTTAATTGCACATAAAATAGTTTTGAAAAAATTCTAATTATTAATGTAAAGGGGGCCCAAATAGGGGGGGCAAATTTTCAAATTGTGGTTACTTGGTTGAGTGGGGTATCATATGAACGAATTTTACTTGTAAATTCTAAAATATATTTTTGTATATTTTTAAGGCTCTTAGTTTTGAAGTTATGATAAAAAATAATACCGTTCCCCCCACCCTTATCTCCGAAGTTTGTGGTTACTAGGTTGAGTGGGGTATTATATGAAAGAACTTTACTTGTAAATTCTAAAGTATATTTTTGTATATTTTTAAGGCTCTTAGTTTTGAAGTTATAATAAAAAATGTCAAAAAAAAAATACCTTCCCCCCCCCCCCCCCCCTTTATCTCCGAAGTTTGTGAAAGGAAAAATCTGAATTAATTATAGTCGATAGAAGTTTATGTCAATATCACAGGAAAAATAAAATGATCTTTTTAAGTTGCCCAGATTTTTAGTAATCTGCAAAAAACCTTTTTTTAAAACAAATTTAGTTTTGCGGTCCTAAAACTGGACTTTATTTCTTCCAAAAATACTATACGTATATCGGAACCCTCGGCGCGCCAGTCCAACTCGCACTTGACCGGTTTTGTTTTTCTATACAAGAAGAAAAGAGAGATTTGATAACGATTGCGTTCGGCGGTAGTGCCTCTGAACAAGTGCCTCTTCCTAACTATCTGTGTAGCGATTGTCACTCAAATTGGACTCGAAACATATTGAACCATTATTGTTTTTCATGTCTCTAAAAGACCCAGTATATGGTTGCAGTGCACTAGTCATACAATGCACGTTGCGCGCTCACTACGATCCATCATTTTAACGAGACAAGCCGACGGGCAATGGACACGGAACAGGTATGGTCGCGTTCATATTGCAATGGATTTATGTTTTGGTGTTAAACTTTAGATTATTTATATAGAGCTGCTATCAGACTTTTGATAATAAAAGGTACAACAGCACTGCTTACTTTCTCGCGATAAGCGAAAGTCATTAATGTCATGTCATTTATATACAACTTGTTTATGTCGTGGGCCGATCGTTGAATTGGGCCGATCGAGATATGCCTGGGCAGATCACGATGTGCCGGCAATTCGTGATTTGTCCATCTAATACCCGCCATATCGTTCAAAGCATAACGTTTGATGATTTGCCCGGCCATGTTTGGGCAAATCGTTTCTGTAGGGTGACCAAATTACAAGCAAATAAAATGAAGTTTAGATAATAATTGATTTACTAGATAATCAAGATTTACCCAGCCATGCTGTGATAAATAGTCTATAGGGTGACCAAAATAAAATGAATATATATTGTTAGCACCAGAAGTAGGTTTAGCTTAAAAACCGGTCAAGTGCGAGTCGGAATCACGCGCCAAGGGGTTCCAATATACCTATACTATTTTTGGAAGCAATAAAGTCCATTTTTAGGACTGCAAAACTAAATTTGTTTGTAAAGGTTTTTTGCAGATTTCTAAAAAACTGTACAATTTAGATAGATCATTTTATTTTTGCTGTAATTTTTACATTAACTTCTATCGACTGTAATTTATTCAGGTTTTTTTCCTCTCACAAACTTCGGAGATAAGGGGGGAATGGTATTTTTTTTTGACATTTTTCATCATAACTTCAAAACTAAGAGTCATAAAAAAATACAAGAACATATTTAAAATTTTGCAAATAAAGCCCTTTCTTATGATAACCCACTAGGCCTAGTAACTACAGTTTGAAATTTTGCCCCCCCGATTTGGGCCCCCTTTACATTACTAATCATTCTTTTTTCTAATTCTTTCATGTGCAATTAGGTTGGGCAACCATATTCTAAAACCATTCCAAATTTCAAGTCGATAGCATGAGTGTTTGCTAAGATATTTAGGTGTGACAGACAGACAGACTGACGGACAGACGGACAGACAGACGGACAGACAGACAGACAAGGTCGCACCATAAGGGTTCCTTTTTTTTCCATTTTGGTATCGGAACCCTAAAAAAAGAAAATACCACCGACACAATTGATTTTTGTCGCCGCCATCTTGCTCGCACGAAAACACACAGCTGACAGAGCGCAAACAGCGCCACAAGGGCAGCGAAACGGAACTACTCGTACATTACGATGCGCCTAGCCATATCTCGATGTGCCCAGGCATATCACGGTGTGGCCAAGTGACCAGTACGGCAAATCGACAAATAGGTTGCTCTCGATCGATCTGCCCAATTTTATATTGGGCACATCATGAAATAATTGGCAAGATCACGAAATGCCGGCACATCGTGATCTGCCCAGGCATATCTCGATCGGCCCAATTCAACGATCGGCCCACGACATTTACACTAATAGTAACTATAGTAAACATGTAAGACATAAGGTTAGAGGTGGGGTTGATTATACCGTGTGGGTTGTAAAATCGATGACCGACCTCACAAACCCTAGTTTCAGACATGTTGAGCCGTCCAAGCCCTTTGAAATGGGTTAACTAATGATTACTACCGGAGATAGTAGCCAACGGCTTAACGTACCTTCCAAAGAATGAAATTATCAATTTTTTTTTGACAATTTGATGATTCATGCTGCAATGCCCTAACCAAACTAGGGAAGTCACACAAAGTGATATTTGTTCCCCACCGGAAATCGAACCAAGAACTTCCGGACCAAGAGCCGAACGCTCTAACTACTAGGTCATTGAAGCTTCAGAGAGTAAATCAATACCAACTGCAAATTAAATTTAAAGAGATCAACATTTTGACTTTTGTGCCGCAATACGTTTATGAGAATTTAATGTATGTCAAACAAAATAACAAAAAACACCTTTTTTACAAAAATATCGACAGGCACAGTGTCAAACATAAGAAACCAGAATCAACTTACTTTTCATGTTAGCCGTGTTCACGAAATTTGTTAATCTTGAAAGTTTACCGTTACATAATTTCAAACTGTTATCGCACAAAAGTTGTTAGAAATTTTATAACAAAACATCAGATTACTTAGAAGAAAAAAATCCATGGGACTAGACTACTTCTTACAGCTAATTTTAATTCAAATTGACTTATGTAGAAGAGCGCGTGTGTTTTTTACTGTCCCTCCTTTTTTCTCACATGGCGCCACTTTGTTTGTGAAGCGACGTAAATGTAACTTGGTAATATAATATCCTACACTCAATAAAGAACTTCTCAATTTTTATTCAAAATTAAATATCGTCATGCATTTTCAAATAAACCATTCATCGTCAGTCAGAATAACCAATTACTTAATCTAGATTTTTATGCCCATCGAAGTCAAGACTTCCAGATCAAAAGCCTACTTCTCTCATAAAACTTGGAGGCAGTAAAACGAGCGGTTAGAACAGCTCTATAAAGATATTTTATTTCTTCGTGCTTTAGTTAAAATTAGCTTCGAACGTGACTTTGCAATTTCTGCTTTATTATTCATACGAATCTGCTCTGCTATAAAACCTAGGGCCCATAAGAACACTTAGTGTTTGCTCCGTCGCGAAATATACCAGGTCTTTAGACTTTAGGCGATGGTTGTTCCTAAAATTACATCATAACTTTTCTTTTATTGAAAAACAAAAACCCGAATTGTGTGTACCACAGCAAAAAGTATTTTCGTCCCCTAATGCAATATCTTAAAAATTCAAGTTATAACCAAATCCAATGGATCCACGCTGGTTTTTACCTTTCCAGCTTTACAATAATTATTTATTTCATAATTTTTAGTTTTCAGGTTTGTTACTAAACTGTAAACATTTGCTTAAACATATAAGTTGCATTTATTTTACGTATCGCCTCGAAACGCCCTTCATTCTGATACCCCATTGTTAGGCCGGTATTTCACTGGGACACCATGGCAGCGCAACCAGTCGCCGCTACCAACAAAATGTATACAGCTCTATAAAGAGTTACTCACCTGGTGTCCAACCAGTTCGGATGCTGGTGACGCTACCACTCCCAGTGAAATATAGCCCTTATTACTGTGGCCGTAGGGTGTGTCTTTACTGGTGTCTAGTTACGGACACCAGTGGCGCAACCAGTCGCGCAACCAGTCGCGCCACCGTGGTGTCCCAGTGAAATACCGGCCTTTAAGGCAACTACACCGTCGAGGCAGGCATCACCAGGATCGTCTTTATAAGCACGATGCGCCCTTGCATCGTCCATTTTGTCTGGTGTGCGCTCTAAAATAGCTAGATCTACTTGTAATAATCGTATTAATGTCGTGATAATTAGTTTTGTAGCTACTATCCACATTTTTGTTATTTAAGCCTTCTGTTATTAAAAATTATCTATGTCTGCCCACATTTCTGTTTTTATAATCGTGTAGAATCATTAAAACTCCTTATAACATTTATTTTTAGAGAAAAAATATTAATATGCAGCACCTGTTGTGTCTTTTTAGGGTTCCGATACCAAAATGGTAAAAAAAGGAACCCTTATGGTGCCGCTCTGTCTGTCTGTCTGTCCGTCTGTCTGTCACACCTGTATATCTCAGCAACCACTCATGCTATCGACTTGAAATTTGGAACAGTTCTAGAATATGGTTGTCCAACTTAATTGCACGTATTAAAATTAAGAAAAAATTATGATTATTAATGTAAAGGGGGCCTAAATAGGGGGGGCAAAATTTCAAATTATCGCTACTAGGTTGAATGGGGCTAATATGGAAGGGCTTTACTTGTGCATTCTAAAATATTTTTTTGTATTTTTTTACAACTCTTAGTTTTCAAGTTATGATGAAAAATGTCAAAAAAAATACCGTTACACCCCCCCTTATCTCCGAAGTTTGTGAATGGAAAAATCTGAATAATTACAGTCGATAGAAGTTTATGTAAATATTACAGAAAAATAAAACAATCTTTCTAAGTTGCACATTTTTTTAGATATCTGCAAAAAACCTTTACAAACAAATTTAGTTTTGCGGTCCTAAAAATGGACTATATTGCTTCCAAAAACACTGAAGGGATATCGGAACCCTCGGCGCGCGAGTCTAACTCGCACTTGACCGGTTTTTCTTAATTGTAATTTTAGTTTTGTATTATGTTGGGTACAGAAACTGTAAATAAATAAATAAGATGCTAAGTTTGGCCCCGAAAATCCCCCATAAGTTTTGATTTTTCATGATTTTAACATAACTAGTGTCACTCGCGCTATTATGACAAATTTAACAACGTATAACGACAAAATCAGTTCAGAGAGTGCACTCCGCGCACACTAGCGCCCTCATCAGAATTTAATTAATTTCTTTGAATTGGAGACCAAAATGAAAAATTGAAGAACGGTTAAGTGTTCTTTGTCAGGATAGCGTTATTTTAAACTATTACAATTAGCTTTATGATATCTTGTTTATTCAAAATCCTTAAAACGGAAATTGGTGGCCACCGCGTTCCGTTCAAAGGATTTTGAATAAACAGGATAACATAAAGCTTATTGTAATAGTTTAAAATAACGCTATCCTGACAAAGAACACTTAGCCGTTCTTCAATTTTTCATTTTGGTCTCCAATTCAAAGAAATTAATTAAATTCTGATGAGGGCGCTAGTGTGCGCAGTGTGCAGTCTTAAGTAAATACGAGGTGCGAGGGAACAAAGACATGGACATACTTACATACAGATCAAACACATAACCCTACCTTTAGGCTTCGTGTTCTATGGTTCTCCCTGCTCATTAAGGCTCAGGAAACTTATATTTGAAATTTCTAGAACACACAAAAAAACACTTTTCGTTCGAATCTGTGACTATGTGTACAATCGAAGCCATTAAGCTATAAATGCGGCAAAATATTAAATCGAAAATATTCATGCGAATATGAGTGAATATCTCATTAGACCCACTAAAAGCTCGTGTCCCTAGGGTAATGCTGTCAACAGTTGCCGCTAATTTCAACCAATAGCAATGACAGAACATAAAATTAATTAGAATAGTAAATGATAGAGTGAGATATGTAGATAACTAGTGAACAAATATTTGCTATCCTACTCTAACCATTTAATTTTTGGGACACCCTGCCCGTTCTCTCTGAAGACCTGCAAAGAGCAGTAATAGATGCTGTGGCTGCTAAATAGATTGAAAAAATATTACAAAAATATTATTAGCAACATCATAGCACTGGCATTTGCGCACTTGTTTATAAGACCCGGTATGAAACGTAGTCGACATAAGAACACTTATCAGTTACAACCCTTCATTGACAAAATCAGAATATTTTCTCATGTTTATTCAAGCAATAATAGTATTATTAAAATTAATTTCTCAAGTAAGGGCAATTGGTAATTAGTTAAATTGCTTGTAATTAAATTCAGTGTAAATGATTGATGTTTGAAAAGTTAATTATTTTACAAAAACGACACGGTTTAGCTTATAATTAGAATGGCTTCGTTTCTGATTGACTTTCAAAATGAACAGTTTCTTTGGTTGCGACAAAAATTAAACAAAGAAATATAAAATAAAGTAAATAAATACATCTTTATTTTCAAGTTCAGGCATACGACGTTCAGGAGAGCTTAAGAACCAGTCACCATACTTGTTTATTTTTTATTTTTTTTTAATGGGTCGTATTGAGTAGTTCGTTAATACATATATTTCAAAATATAAAATCTCCACTTATTTTTACTTGTTTATTAATGTTATAATTAAACAAGTAAAAATAATAAATAATGTTATAATTATTAATGTTATATTCGTTAAAGTAAAGACCCATAGCAAAATTAAGCATCGGATCCTAATCTAGTACAGTCCTTGAAACAAGAGCTCACCAAGAAAAAGCCTATCTACTCCCGACTTAAATAAATTCGGGTTATATGAATGAACTTGAGAATAATGCAGATAGAGGAATCCACTCCTTGGCTGCGCATTTTATACAAAGTGCTCTTAGCCGAATAATTATTGCTGTTTCGTTCTGATTGCGAAAATTAAGCAAAATCGGTATAGGGTTAGTACCTGTATGGGTGACCGCTGGAGATATAATCGAAAATTTCGAAATTTTTTCGAGCTTCGGGAGTTATATAAAGACATATTTACACAATTACTGAGACATAAAAATAAAACCTTATAAACGTTTTAACTGAAGCAAAATCTCTTACTTACATTCTATTCGAATGAAAGCTTACGTGGGAATCCATATACCTAATTATCACTATAATAATCAAAGTCGCAGGTAATAGCTAATATTCTTATATGTTTACTACAATTTTTTTGTTTTGGTTTGTTATTTATTTGTTACTAAATTATTTTTTTTATTTAATATTTACATTAAACCTCAGGCAGAATAGTCAACTGTAATTATTTCCAAACAAGCCTAAACTGATCACGCACGTGTAGATAAAAAATACGTTTAGGTTTTTCAACTTTAATCTTTTAAAACCAGCAATTTTTAACCTTAACTGCAACCTAATAAGGTCTATGAAATATGTTTTCGTCGTACGTTATTCTATCGTACAGAATGTGTTTAATAAAGAAAATGAATGATATATGAGTCGCAGACACGCTTTTACTAGCGTGAAAAATGTGATTTGAAAATGCGGTTTCTGTAACATCCCATGAAGCGTCCACTGCAGGATAGGGCGCTCCCTCCATAACTCCATCGAGTGCGTGGTACTTAAGAGAGGATTTGCCATAGTCACCACGCTTGTATGCGTTGTGGCTGGCGACCGCTGTTGTTGGTGACCGCAGTACCTATGTAAGATGGAGCCATTCACAAAAAGATGCTGCTGTTCATCCTCCGGTTAAGACTTTAGTCGCCTTTTACGACACCCATGGGTAGAGAAGGGTTGGTACTATTGTATGTTGGCACCACACGGACGCACCACATACGAGTATAAGGCTGTTTGGCTTGCTCTATTTAGAGAAAATCACATTATTTTAAAGGAGAGTTTGGCATTTGTGATTTATACTTGTAGTACCTGGGTGGTCCCGTGTGGTGCCGGCAAAGAACAGTACCAACCCATACATACCCGTGGGTGTCGTAAGAGGCGACTAAGGGTTAATGGAGGATGGGCTGCAGTATCCTCCTTTGTATCTTACATCTTACTTACTGCGGTCACCTACAACCGCGGTCCATGGAACCAGCCGTAACGCTAACAAGCGAGGTGACTATGGTACTTCCCCTCCACATTTTTCCAGCAAAGGCTAGAGTTCTGGAGGGAGCTCCCTGTCCTGTAGTGGGCGTTTCATGGGATGTTATGATGAGTACTTGGGTGACCGAGCTTCGCTTTATAATAGCCGCCTCAACATTAAAATAGTATCGGGTAAGCGAGCTATGCTACCCGCGAACAGATGGCGCTGTAGGTTTCTGTCTAAAACGCAGTATGTAAAAAAAATACTTAAAAACAAGGCAAAAACAAAAAGTGAAAAAAATACTCCTGATCTGACCGCCTGAACCAAAGTGATTTGAACCTCGCTGAACTATTGTATTTAATATGGAGCAGTTAATTATTTTAAATTTTCCAATATAGTACGCCCCTAAAAATGCAAAATTACGCGTTGTATACGCATGTACCTACTCGCAAAATGGCAAACCAAAATTTAATAATTCACTCCTCATAGAGTCCGCAGAAAAGTGCTTGGCAATTTAAAACGGTTGCATCTGGCATAGATTGCGGATAAGGTACCGTCAGCAAATATACCTCTTTGCCATCGGGCAGTCGCCGCCGTGGATTTGTCAGTGCGACGTGCCAGTCACGTAGCGTCAGCATATAATTCAGGATATTAAATTAAACGAGAGAAGTTTTAAAGCTGCTTCTTCTTTTTCAGGGTTCAGTAGTGCCAAACTGAATACTAACCGATGTGAGTGACATAGAAGAATCATCGCGATCATGGTTATTTACAACGATATGTAAGTTAATAAGGTAAAATCTTTTAAATTTTGATAGAGTTAGAACATTTATCATACATTTTCTGCATGAGAACTCCACCTCATTACCTTAATACCATTTCCCCTCTAAAAAGATTATTTAATTTACCGAAAAACAGTGAATAAAAAGCACTTTTATTCACTATTTTAGGGTTTGAATTTTGAAAACACCAATGTATTCGACCTCCTTAAGTCTTTCTTTTTCTCGTATTCATGGTATAAAGTAAAGTATGCAACTCATGAAAGGGATTTAAATCCAGGGCCATGAATCACTCGCGTCGCTCAGGATTCCAACAGTTGAATCACTCGCTATGCTCGTGATTTATCTCTGGCCCTCGCTTTAAATCCGTCTTTTATATTTTTTACGTTGTATCAAATAATTCCTCCAGAACTCTAGTAAAAAGTGGTACTTTGGAGAGAATTTACCGTAGTCATCACGCTTAGCGGCTGGCGACTGCTGTTGTTGGTGACCGCAGTAAATAAGATGGTGCCAGGGAAAGATGGGGCTGCCCATTCTGCAGTTTATAAGCCTTCAGTCGCCTCTTACGACTAGCACGGGTAGAGTCTTCTTCTCCGTCGTGTCAAGGTTCAAATACCATGGCGTTGGATCAAATAATTTCCTCCCAAAACCTTGCCATTTCTACGGCTTTGTCCGACGCCTCGAGTAGGTCCTCGACAGTGCTGGTGGAGGGGCACAGTGGACAAGAGAGCAACTGCGTCATGTTCTGATATGGAGCTCCACAGTCACAGTGCCTTATTAACTGATCTGCGATGCCCTATCTCGCCGTGTTTTCTCTGGAGCGGCTAACCTGAGTTCGAGTAGAGTTGAATTGGTATTGTTTATGCTGGAACCACACGGACGCCATTTGGGCATAGAGTCCCGAAAATGCTTTGATGTTCGACAGCTTTTTCTGCTATCCCTACTTCTATCCCACGGGAGTTTGCCAGCTCTCCCTTTGCCCAGGAAATTGAGCGAATGTTTTCCCATTTAATCGCATCTCTACTGATACTCGGTCTTTCAAAAGATGCCTTTAAACGTGACGGTTCTTAAGAGGTAAGCTAGGTGCGTATTGGGCGGTATAAAGCCACGATCACACTTTGCTGAATTCAAAGACTAATTCGGAATACATTGGTGGGAGGCTTGGTTATGTTAATTGTAATATATATTCTAAGTTCAACGAGCGATGTATGCCGAACACGTTTGCGTAGGCCCGCATATTCAGTACAAAAGACCCTCAGAAGGACCACGAGAATCACGCGGGCGGGTGCGCGCTGGGGTAGATTGCAAGTGGGGCGGAAAGTGTTCGTTCTGTATGATAGTAGTATTACTTTATTCGGTGCCTGTATCCTCACCCCCCTTCCCCTCACCTCGCCCCCTCATCTTCCCTTTTCCTCTGACTAATCCAAAGCTAGAACTAGTTCCAATCAATGCCGCCAGAGGGCCTATATCCACTTTGAACGAAATGACCCACTAAACGCAAGCATAGACTTATTCACGTCATCGGAACTAACTCCTCTATTTAAAGATACCCCAGTCGGTACCTTCTTAACGATTAAAGATAGGTCTATACTGGACAAATTTGAAAACATTGTGATGTATTTTGACAGGTAATAGCGCAGTTTGACGGCCAGTTTGCAACCAAAGAGTCAGGATACCTTAAGCTGCTTACTCGCTATTATGTTTAATTCCCCTAAGCCGCCTTTTATGACAATATCCTATGTCATCATAAAATTCCATTAAAAGTCCTCTGTTGGACTAGGAGCTCCTCCAGTACTTCAAGGCAAAAATGCGGGGTTTATTTTGAAAGGGAGATACCATAAACACCATGCTTGTTTGAGAACGCTCACTCCAAAATTCCAGCAAAAACGCGTGTCAGTTTGGAGGGGAATTACCATAGTCACCACGCTTGTAAACCTTGCGGCTGGCGACAGCTGTTGTTGGTCACCGCAGTATGTAAGGTGGTACGATACAAAGGAAGATGCTACTGCTCATCTTCAGGGTCGTAAACCCTAAGTCGCCTCTTACAACACCCACCGGTAGAGATGAGTGATCTTAGAATCTAAGTAAAATGGTACGATACACAAAAGGGTGTTTTTGACCATCTACGAATTCAAAAAATCTTTGACGATACCTACGAGTAGAGATGGGATGGTACGAGTACAGTCAAGAGCAAGTCAATCTTGACGCATTAGACTTTATACCGTTCGTGTTTCAATTGCCATAGGAGCGAATGTCTCACTGCGAGTGTCAAGCTTGGTTGACTCTTGACTGACCTAAGGGTGATCAAAAAGTATTGAGAATAAACGACATTTTTAATGTAAAGTCTTTTGATATTTATGAGTCATCATCATCATCATAACATCCCATAAAATGTCCACTACAGGACAGGGAGCTCCCTCCAGAATTCCAGCTATGAGTATTAAAAGCTTATTTCAGTAAAAAGAAGGTGACAAGAACCTAGGCCATAATATTAAGAAACATAAAAATAATGAGGTAAATAAAGTTCAACACCAATCAGCAAACACGAATGTCGCGACAAATGTCATTTAAAAAGTAGAATTTTAAAAAGTTTACCACTCTCCGTACATACCAGATTTGTCGAACAATTCTCTAGTCAAAACAGACAAAAAAGCAAAATCGAAGTTTTGGAAGCCATATGGAGAGCAATTTACAATTTAATAGAAAGCTTTGTTTTTCAAACGGATCGAAGCTTCTTGAAAACAATGAACTTCAGGGTCTGAAGATATTTTGAAGCTACAGAGTGCTTTATTAATTTATCAATAGTTATCTATTTTCTGGATCTTTCTCATTACTTTTTGATCACCTCTACTTAGCTTGCACCACACTGCAAGGTACACAAGAGTATTCGTTTATTAAGCAAATGGATGTTCTTACGATTTTACTTAAAAGCAACAGACTCTTCTCGGGATTAAACAATACACTCAACTTTTTATTCTTACTAGTAAAGGGTGTTTTCTTCTTTATTTTCCACCTGCAAAACATTTTGGGAAATCACCCTGTGTTCACAACCGACGCTATTTTAGCTAAGTGAAAGTTTCTGTGTACTATCGTGGAATTTACGGCTTGTCCAATTCAGATTTTTTTTATCCCGTGTAGATAGATAGATAGATTAACACTTTATTGCACACAAAAAAAAAATTAAAATAAAACAATAAATTACAAAAAAGTGGGCAAAGGCGGCCTTATCGCTGTAAGCGATCTCTTCCATACAACCTTTGGGAAGAGGAATACATTGAAGGTAAACTAGTAGGAAGATTGTACATAGACACGTTTTCGCCTATAATTTTCTAAGCATATTGTCTTTTGCTATCGTTTTCAAAGCATAATAATTTTTGTCTTTAGAAGATTGCTCGAGTTGGGCATGGGACCGATTTTATATTTTAAGTGTAAGTAAAATTGAATTAATGTCATAGTTTACACCTTTACCTACCAACCTAGTAATAACATTTAGTTTAATTATTAGAAACAAAAGGGCCAAATGAATTCGGGCTATTTACTCCGTCGAAAAAACCGTAGTACGGAATGAGACCCCATGGTGTAAGCAAACAAACAAAGGAAACCATTTTTTGTGTATTTTTTTGCGATAAAATGATGAAAATGTAAAGATCTCTCGTCAAATTCTTGAGGTAAGGAAACCATGGAAAACTAAAGCGAAAACGAGGACTCACTAAATTGCCTAGGAAAAGTATGAAAGCAATAACACAGAAAAAATTGCTATAAATTCCACTCAGGCGCTTTTCAAACGGAGCAAACAAAATAAATTCGGCGGCGACGCGCTTACGCCGATAAGATTGAATTGAAATCGATTTAATCCTTGACATTGAGAAGTGGAATGAATGTTCAATCGTAAAGTCAGCTTCTCTCGATTTTATTTTACGACTGAAGCCACTCGGTGCATTTATATGAGAAATGCAAGTTTGAATTTCGTTGCCAAAATATTTACTTAGGAATACAGACGGGTTAGTTTCTTGTTAGTACTTTGGAAGATACTGGATGTAAAACTTTATTGATAGTAAGTAGCTAAGTAGTTCTTACAGTCTTTTTTCAACCCCGAAAGTTACCATAATAGGATAATAATAATACTGTAAGAAAATGTGAATAAGTAATATTACTTTAAACTGCACAACTTTTCCGAATAAGCATGGTTCGATAAACCATGTTACTTTGGTCATAGACATTTATTACTTTTCCAAAGTTATGAGTCGAAAAATAATAAAAATACTTTTATCGCCACATACCTACTAAGAAAAATAATAATAAGATGGCGAAAAAAATATATTTTGTGCGATGTTACTTGGGGAATATAAAAAACTAAAGCAGAGGAGACTGATCCGAGGCACCCAAAGAGCTTGAGGTTCTTGTTTCTTAGCTATCGGCGCAGCGAGCTCTCCCCGCCCAGACACCGCGACAGGTGAAACTAAATAATAATAATAAAAAGTTTTAAAATAAGAATACCCCAGTACGTAATATATTTTCTAACTTTATAGTCCTATAGCCCGTGGACATTCAAATTACGAAAAAGGTTACCGTTTGTCTTTGTGAAATTCTTATAGATTTCGACATTTCACATACTAAAAGTGAAGTCTTAGAGATCGTAACCCGCCGTAACCATATATAGTGCCAAAACTATAATCTCCATATATGTTATTTATATATATTTCTAGGTTATTGTCATGTTGTACTTGTACAGCTTTGTTGAATTACCACACGTAATAGTAAGACTATGGAAATTTGCTATGGTGTTATGGTCTATTAACAGATGTATAAATTTGAAACCGTAACTCAAAAATTTAAATTATTTTCAATGGGGCCGGACTATATCACTCGTCACTATATTATATGGTTACGGCGGGTTACGATCTTTAAGACTTCGCTATTAGTATGTGAAATGGTAAAATCAATAACAATTTCACGAACCCAAACGGTAACCTTTTTCGTAACTTGAATGTCCACGGGCTACAGGACCATAAGCTTTTTATCAATTTTACTATATAATTTCAATAATGAATAACTTTTTCGGTATTTAACACACAAATTATTATCAAGTTTTATGAAGTCTAAGCACGTTAACAACTATATGTAAGCAATAGGTAATGGTTATGATAGCTAAGTATAATATCTACTGCTTTTCCTTCCAACTATAAACCTGAAAATGATTTTTATTTTAATACTTGCTGTGTTCGGATAAATCTACAAAGTAGAAAATCGCAAAATTTCACAACCACAGGCAGGATTCGAACCTGCGTCTTCTGCGTAAGTACCGCAGACGCTTTACCAACTAGGCTACTGTGGTCCTGCCTGGTGTTGTGAAATTTAGCGAGCTCTATACGCATTTCAACGTTGCGTTTGTGCTGCCACCTAGTAGACATTAGCTGTACTTGCTCAACTAGTCCATCATTGCAGACAGATTTCGAGTTTAAAATTGGTTACACTACGTATAATTGAATATGATTTTTATTTTAACACTTCCTGTTCGTTACCCTGGCTCGCCTGGCTGGCCCTTCCCTCACCTCAATTTCTTCTACTCATTCCCGATACTTTTCTTACTTCATATTGGTCAAAAGCCAGCCAAAAAGAAAAAGAGAAAAAGACTGTCTCGTCAATAGAATTACTAAATCAATAGTAAATTTAGCGCAACCTAACAAAAAAAAAATACATTTGCACATAACTACCATAGGAAATTCCATAGAAAAAGTTGAGTTATCCCTTAAAGGATCTAACTGTTCGAAATCTAATTGTTCTAATTGTTCACCGTAACACCCTACAGGGTGAAATCGAAATCATTCGACAAAGTTTTAGGGTGAGTTCAGACCATGAAAATGAACAACTTTCCCCAAGGAACATGGACCCGGAAACATAAAAAAAATTTCGACCTCCCATACTAAATGCGGGCTCGGATAGGCTCACTTTGTATGGGAGGTTGAAAATTTATTTTCGTTTCCGGACCCATGTTCCTTGGGGAAAGTTGTTAATTTTCATGCTCTGAACTCACCCTAAGAATTTGTTGAATGATTTCGTTTTCACTCTGTATATAAATAAGGGTCGCGTACAAACAAACAGCTGTACGTTTGGTTTGTCGCATGGCGTGACAGTGGCCACTTCACTCGCTGCATTTCCAGGCTCACTACAAACTACAACTTGCTGTACACGCGCCGAAAATTAATCGCAATGCACATGCTACCAGCGAGGCGTGGTTGGGACGTATTTTGACTTATTTTATTAGTTGGGTTGGTGTGGAATTCCAAAAAGATTTAGGGAAATATTATCTGCAGAAAAGTATATTGTCAAAACATACGAAAATAAATTCGACACATAAAAGCCGACAAAGAATAGTACGGTCAACCGCACGTCGTTAGAAACTTTTTCAACTTTATTACCACGACATTAGGTCCAAAAGAGTTTCTACTGAAGTGCTGTTGAGTGCAACAACACATCTCAACCCGTGGGGCGTCTAGTGTCTTTCACAAAATATGGAGTGACTTCCTATACCTTTCTATTGTTTAAATGTATGCCCCTGATCAATGTACATAGGTGTTGGTTTCACAAATAAACGCTTTATCTATCTATATATCTATACAAATTAACTTTTGCGGTAACTTCTAAAATACAAAAAACATTTTGAAAAAAAAATTATACATACAATGTGATAAGATGTATCAAGGTTCGAAACAGGTTTTTAATTGAAAACAATTAATCAATATACAAATAGAGCGGGTTCATATTTTCCGTACATATTTTC
Source organism: Athrips mouffetella (assembly GCA_947532105.1). NCBI lineage: Eukaryota > Metazoa > Arthropoda > Insecta > Lepidoptera > Gelechiidae > Athrips > Athrips mouffetella. The sequence continues at coordinate 2,715,816 of OX383975.1, read as the reverse complement.
AACTAGCTCTTTTTTATATTGATTAATTGGTTTCAATTAATAAATGAAATAACCAATTACAAACCACCAAAAAGCACTAATTTGAATCTACTTAATATAAAATATTGTCCTCTAGCGTCTGTAAATTATGTTAATAAATTCTTCATCAGTACTGGTAAAACCTTAGCTGAAAAAATTACCCACGGTATGGGTCATGGTTTGCTCAACCACCCAGTTTATTATAACCAAGTGTCCTCATTTATGCTTCTTGACACCAGTCCACAGGAGGTAGAAAGCATTTTAATGGGCTTGGACTCTGGAAGCGCACCTGGTTGGGATGGAATCTCTACACACTTTTTAAAATTGTCCAAGGATTTTCTTACTCCCTTTATTAGTGTATTGGCCAATTTATGTTTTAGTACAGGTATCTTTCCTATCTCTCTAAAACGTTCCATTGTTACCCCTGTTTACAAGAGCGGAGACAGCACCGATGCAAATAACTATCGTCCTATTTCTGTGCTACCCTCCATCTCTAAAATCATTGAGAAACTTCTTAATAATAGGCTTGTTAGCTACCTCGGTAAGTTCAACATCCTATCTAATTCGCAATATGGTTTTAGGAAAGGCATGTCAACACAAGATGCTATTTTGGATCTTACGTCCAGCATAGTGCATGAAGTAGATAAGGGCAATAAATGTGTTACAGTGTTTCTTGACCTCAGGAAAGCATTTGACACCGTTTCTGTCCCCGTTCTTGTACGTAGGTTGGAGAGCATTGGTATCCGTGGTACTGCACTTGCCCTTTTTAGCAGTTATCTGAATAACAGAAAACAAGTTGTAAAAATTGATAAATACCTCAGCGAAGAAGAAAGTGTAACGTATGGCGTCCCGCAGGGGAGCGTCCTCGGTCCAACGCTCTTTTTGATATATATCAACGAATTATGCAACCTTCATGGCGTTGGAGGGAGGATTATCTCCTACGCGGACGATACTGCGATCGTTTTTAGTGGTAAATCCTGGGATGAAGTGCGCCTGGTCTCTGAAAAGGGCCTGACCTTAGTCTCCAACTGGCTAAGAGTAAACTTACTTACCCTAAATACCCAAAAAACTAATTACATATGCTTTGCTCCATACATCAACTCTCAGCCGAAGTCTGATTTCTGTGTTAAAATTCATAGCTGTGCCAATCCTGTTCTTCTTTCATGTAACTGTCCAGTGATTCAAAAAGTAAGTTGTATAAAATATTTGGGAGTTATGGTAGATCAAAAATTGAGCTGGCACTCGCATATAGAGTTAACTATTAATAGAGTAAGAAAATTAATATATGTTTTTAAATCTTTAAGGCACGTGATGGATAAGGCACTCCTAAAGAAAATTTATGTCGCTTTAGCGCAATCTGTAATAATTTATTGTATTCCTGTGTGGGGTGGAGCAACCAAAACTAATTTCCTAGATCTTGAACGTGCACAAAGATCGCTACTAAAAGTAATGTTTTTCAAGCCTTTTAGATTCCCTACTGATAACCTTTATATTGAATGTGAATTACTTTCTGTCAGGAAATTATATATTGTTAATCTTATAATGAAACATCATAAAGCAATTCCATTCGATCAAGACCTCCAGAATAAAAGACGTAATGATTTGGTTGCTCCTGCTCATCAGGTTCGCACTGCCTTCGCGCAGAGGCAATATACTTCTCAGGCTCCCTATTTATATAATCTGATTAACCGTAAGGTAAAAATATACCCCATGCAATTATACACCTGTCGACTAGCTCTCACTCATTGGTTAAAAACGCTGTCATATGATGAGGTTGAAGACCTCTTAGTACGATTGGTATAGAACATAAAGTATCCTGCATGTGGCTTCATTTCCGATCCCAAGGAACTCTTGCATCCGTAGGGCATGTAGGTAGGTACTTGCGTATATAATTTTACAGGTATCCACTCAGACAAATGGTGTATGTATATGAACATATATTTATTTATTTATACATATGAACATATATATATTTATTTATTTATATACTTGTTTTAACATATATTTATATCGTCACATACATACATACACACACACGCACACACACACGCACACACACAAAAATGTGTATATAATAAGTAATAAGTGGCGTCGGTTCTGGTAGGCGCGGGCTGGGGCTGATTTGGGTTCGGCGGCTCTGGACCTGTTACTGTCTTTTTCTTTGACAAGGACAGCGACAGATCTGGACCTGTCGGGTTTGGTTTAGTGTTGGCCTGTGTCTGCCAGAATCGACTCCAGTAGCAGACTTAAGCTAGCTGTAAATCTTGTGTTATGTAACTTGGAGGAGCGAGGCATTCCCACTACAAGTATCTCTGATTACTTACAGGGAAGCCCCGGTATATGTATGTTTTCAGATTTACCTAAATAAATATTTTTATTTTTTTTTTTTTTTTTTTAATTAAAAACCTTTTTCGCACCTTGATATATTTTATACATTTCAAGTTGCATGCCGGGCTGTAAGGGAGGAGTTGTCAGAACACCTGCAGCCGCACCAGCTGGGGTTCGGCACCCCCCTCGGATGCGAAGCAGCAATCCATGCTACACGTGCGTTTGCAATGGGTGCTGAAAACTCCGGTTGTGTCATAGTTAAGCTGGATATTAAGAACGCGTTTAACACACTGGAGAGGGACGTTCTACTGCACCAGGTTCGAGAAAAGATACCCTCTTTGTATCCCTTCCTGCATCAGGTTTACCTTGCTCCTTCCAACCTTTTCTTTGATGGCACTCAGATCTCATCTCAAGTTGGGGTTCAACAGGGGGACCCACTTGGACCGCTTGTTTTCAGCCTCGCCATCCATGAGATGATTGTGGAATTAAAATCACCGCTCAACCTCTGGTACCTGGACGATGGTACTATTGGTGGTACACCAGAGCAAGTAAAGCAAGACATCGTTAATTTGGTGCCGCGTCTTAGAGAGGTGGGGCTGGAAATCAATGCGGCCAAGTGTGAGATTTTCCCTTGCAGTTCACAGGCCTCTTTAGAGTGCACTCATTTTCATTCTTTTCTTCCCGGCCTTAAGGAGTTATCTCCTGCATCTTTTTGCCTCTTGGGCTCGCCGATCTTCCCTGATGCAGTTCCGGATGCTATATTGGATCGAAAGAGAACTCTCACCGCAGCGCGTGAACGTCTCCAACATCTACCAGCCCATGTTGCGCTTACACTCTTGCGCATGTGCTTCGCGGTGCCAAAAATAACTTATTTGTTGCGCACTGCACCAACTTGGCTGTATAGTCAAGAAGTCTCCTCCTTTGATGGCGAACTCAGATTGACGGTCGAGAGTATTCTTAATGTCGCCCTCAACTCCGATCAGTGGTGCCAAGCTGCTTTGCCCATCCGATATGGTGGTTTGGGAGTGAGGTGTGCACGGGATGTCGGCCTGCCAGCCTTTTTGGCGTCTGCGCATGGGGTAACGGGTTTGGTCACTTCTATTTTGTCTTCTAATGGTGATCAGGTCAGTATCCCTTTTGCCGCGGATGCCTTAACGGCTTGGTCGGCCTGCAATTCGGGCGCCGTTGCTCCCAAGATTCCGCGTGTGCAGCGTTCCTGGGATGATATCGGTGCCAAACTAATTCTCGACCGTCTTGCGGAGGGGGCCTCAGGTGCTGACTTGGCTAGAATCAAGGCGGTGTCACAGTCAGAATCCGGAGCGTGGTTGCAGGCACTGCCATCACCTCACCTGGGCACGTTACTCGACGATAACTCTTTGCGGGTGGCCGTTGCTCTCCGCCTGGGCTGCGATGTTTGTGAGCCACATAAATGCATCTGCGGTTCCATGGTGGAGGCCAACGGTCACCATGCTATGAGTTGCTGTCGCTGCTCAGGGAGGTTTCCGCGTCACCACGCTCTCAATGACATCGTCAGGAGGGCACTGATTTCCGCGAGCGTCCCATGTGTCCTAGAACCTCCTGGCCTTAGTCGAACAGACGGTAAAAGGCCAGATGGGTTGACGTTGGTTCCTTGGGCGAAGGGGCGTTGCCTCCTTTGGGACGCTACGTGTGTCAGCACCTTCGCTCCTAGCCACTTAAGCCGTACGTCGTCGTCAGCTGGTGCAGCCGCCGAATTAGCCGCTCAAAAGAAAATGGAGAAATATGCAGCCCTCTTGCCGCAATATATATTTGTGCCGCTGGCAGTGGAGACGACAGGGTGTTGGGGCTCCGACGCAAAATGTTTTGTCGCCGAGATAGGCCGGCGACTTCGTGAAAAAGGGGGCGACTCCCGCTCAGGATCGTTCCTGATGCAAAGGTTAGCCGTCGCCATTCAGCGCGGCAATGCAGCTAGTGTAATGGTCACCTTTGCACCGGGAACGATCAGGGGCGGGTTTTTCGATTAATTTTTGGACAATTATTTTTTATGCTATTTGTAATTTTTGCTGTTAATATTAAGGATATTTTTGACATTTTTTTATTTAATAAATAAATAAATTGTGTTTATAGTGTTTTATACAATTGTATGTACAAAATTTTGTCATAATGTGTTTTTTGGTTTAGAAGTTATCGCAAAACTTAGTTTGTATGGGAAGTCATAGCTCAAAAGTACAATAGGGTTGGTACCCCATCTCTAACCGTGGGTGTCGCAAGAGGCGGTCAACGAATTATGAACAGTTACGATCCTTCATCATCACCAACCGCGGTCCATGGTGCCAGCTGCAACGCTAGTAAGCGTGATGACTATGGTACTACCCCTCCAAATTATTCCAGCAAAAGCTGGAATCCTGAAGGAAAAACTCTGTCCTGTCCGGCAGTGGACTTTATATGGGACGTTCTGTTAAAAGCTGGGTTTTAGTTCAATCACAGAATAAACTAATATCTAAGTACTATCATACAGAACGGATACTCTCCGCCCCCCTTGCAATCTACCCTACTCCCCCGCGCGCACCCGCCCGCGAGATTTTCGTGGTGCTTCTGAGGGTCTTTTTGTACTGAATATGTGGGCCTGCGCAACCTTCAAATTTCAAATTCACGCTCGATATAATGTAGTGTCGGGGATGTGGTTGAACTGTGATCATGGCCGTTCTTAGACTTATTCAGTTGCTTTGCTAAAGTCAATGTTTGTCCTTGTGGTGCTGGCTACGAAAATTACCATTCTCTTCGCTAAGGTGTCGTAAAAGGCGATAAAGTGATGGGTGGAAACGGATTGTGTGCAGCAGCGTTCTTCTGCGTATAATACCATCCTAAATAGGTACCGCGGTGGCGGTTGGTAGGTGGTAGGGCTTTTGTGCAAAGTCCGCCTGGGGAAGTACCACCCCTTGCCTTTTTTTGCCGTGAAGCAGCAGTGTTTGCACTACTGTGTTTCGGTTTGAAGGGTAAGGAAGCCAGTGAAATTATAGGCACATGAGACATACCATCTTAGTTCTCAGGGTAGGTAACGCGCTTCACTGTCTTATTAGTGTCAAATTATTTCACTAATAAGACAATGGGTGTCATGGGCGGTGGTGACCACTAACCACCAGGTGGCCCACCTGCTCGTTTACCCACTTGTGACATTAAAAAAATAAACCTAGGTTCATGGTTCTTCGCACAGAGCTTTCATGCCTATGATCCTTCTTCTCCAAAATATAAGGTGCTTCCTGATCTACTGCATTCCTTTAATATCCGACGCCAAAACTGAACAACTATCCGCTACAAACATACTCGTAGGTCAAAGTTAGAAAAGAAATTACAAAATCACCTGCTATACAAAATACGCTATCAGCTGTTGACCTATCTTTCTTAGGGAAAGTTGTACAGTTTTATGGTCAGAGTAAGATACTGAAAGGAACGTTGGTTCAAACTCAAAATCATTTAATCATTGTTGAATATTAAAATCTCTTAATGACGTCACCTAAACTACATCGCTTAACAAACAAAATGACGCCATGGTGGGAAAAAAGAAGCGATAGTAAAAACCCACTCGCTCTTCTTAATATGTTTGAATGTACAGGATTGATACAATAAACATAAGTTAATTTGAATGTTGAATTAGCCTGTTAGAACCGTAGCCTAATCCCATGGATATTTTCTTCTAGACAATCTGATATTTTATAATAACCTTTCTTGTAGAATTTTTGCTTGATAACAGTTTTGAAATTATCCAACGGTAAACTTTTAATGTCAGTGGGTACCTTATTATAGAAGCGTATACATTGACCTTCGTAACTTTTACTTATTTTGTGAACACGGCTGACATGAGAAGCAAGTTGATTCTTGTTTTTTTATGTTGATACTGTGCCTTTCACCATTTTTAAAAGTAATTTTTAGGTTTGATTAGGAAACACCCTATAAAAAGTGTGGTACAGGCTTACGACAACTGAACGGGCACGATCAGTCAACGTAACTGAACAACTTTCAGTAAATTAAACTTTCAGGACTTGAAAAGAAAAATCGACCTCTCCATACAAAATGTCCAATCAAGTTGCAGTTTTGTACGGGGAGGCCAATTTATTTTTCAATACCTGAAAGTTTTTCAGTTACATTGACTAATCATGGCCTGTTAGTTTTCGAAAACCTGTTCCTTAAATAGTGAACATAATTTTAGCATGTTACTTAGTCCATGAAACTGAACAACTTTTCCCAAGAAAATTTTGTCGAAACACAAAAAGCAATTTTTGACCTCCCATGCAAAATGTGCAATCAGCTGATGCCGTTTTCTATGGGGGGTCAAAAATTGGTTTTCGTATTACGACTTATGTTCCTTGGGAAAAGTTGTTTAGTTTCTTAGTCCGAGTAACATACTAAAATTATGTTCACTATTTCATTAGGACCTTATACAAGGTGTAACGGAAATGTGTGATAATACTGAAGGGTGTGAATCTGCACATGAAACTGAACAACTTTTCCCAAGGAACATAGATCGAATTACGAAAAACCAAATTTGACCTCCCATATAAAATGCGCTATCAGCAGATGCAGTTTCTATGGGAGGTCAAAAATTTATTTTGTTCTATGACCTATGTTCCTTGGAAAAAGTTGTTCAGTTTCATGAGCAGATTCACATTCCTTAGTATTATCACAACTTTCTGTTACACGATGTTTATTAGGTTGTCGATAGACGACTATAGATAAACCGCCTAAATGAGTCCTCGCCCGCGGGGTACAGGGGCGCGGGGGTAAGACGACAAAGGGGAAACGAAAGAGGTGCGGGCGGCGGGGCAGTCTCATTCTCTACGCGCATCCTCCCCCCGCACCTGCCCGCACGTACCCCGCGGGCGAGGACTCATTTAGGCGGTACTACTATAGATTTTTTAGCTGGAAAACGAGCAAGGAAGATATTATGCAAAAGGAAAACAGAAACTAAATTGATATTTTTTGCTTTTCACACTACCTCTAAGCATAGCGTGACGGTTAGCATACATAATAGATTAAAGTCAAACAGGGCTCCAACGCAAACACTTATAAATTGGTTTAAAAAACACACACTCATGGTTGAAACGATAAATAAACAGGGGTTTGTTTGAACTGTTAGTTTTGTAGGGTTAAATGGAACTATAGAACTGTTTTGACTTTGTACTTACTTTCTGAAAACCCAAAATACTTTCTTATAATCCATTTTGGAAGTGCGCAAAGGCTTGGTTCGTATTTCATTATAGTCCGCAACTTACAATTCTACAAGTAACGGCCGCAACGACGTTATAACGAGGACTTATGGAATTTTGTTTCATAAAGGAAACAAAACAAAAACTACAAGTCACGTGACATCCATTTTTAAATATCGAATTTTCATCTAAACCAATCTGTAAAAAAAAGCAAAGTTGCGTGAATCTATGTTTGTTCACAAACTTCGGCGATAAGGGTGGTATGGATGGTATTTTTTTTTTACATTATTCATCATTACTTGAAAACTAAGTCGTAAAAAACAACAAAAAAAAACATTTGAATGTACAAGTACAGCCTTTTCATATGATACCCCACTCGACCTAGTAGCGACAATTTGAAATTTGGCCTCCTTTACATTAAATACGAGTACAGGTGGGACAGACAGACGGACAGACAAGTCACACCACAAGGGTTCCTTTTTGTTACCATTTTGCTATCGGAACCCTAAAAACACCAAATCTTTTAAAAAGATTCAAAATGTATTTAAATTAAAATAAGAATAATTTCAAATCTAATCAAATCCAACAATTTAAGTGTTCTTTGTGTTCTATTCGTCAGAGTCTGGTAAAGGTAATTTGCACGTATACTATATTTGAGTGTCTTAGGCATGAAGTAAAAAAAAAATTAACGCTTATTTTTTTTTTCGCTCATGGTTTTAGGGGTTTTAGGTTTATTTTTTAAGTTTTTCTCAATTAATAGATAGATGACGAAACAAACGGTGAGGAATGATGAGTGCTTATAAGCACTCCCTAAGAGGAGTATTCACTGCCAACAAACTGTTGTACAGTTTGGCAGGTGTATATAAGGTGATGAATTTGTTTATTTTTTACTTTTTTTTTCCAAAATTACGAATACCCAAATAAATCATACAACCTCGCAATTTTCAGTTGAGTCGAACATTTGTGCACTGCGGTTAAATCGGTTAAAACGCTGGCGTTGCAGCAAAACCTGGTTCTGGTGGCATTAACATTAGTAGCACATGTGACACGCGAACTGATTGATTCTACAAGCCACGGCCCTAGGGTTCCGCTGCGAAATAAGAAAAAACTAACATGCAGCACGACAAGTCACGGTTGTTTCAATAGGAAGAAGCTCGTTGGTGATGAGATGCTGGTGAAAACCAAGTTTCACAGTCTGGCCCACCGTCGCAAAGTTGCATGTCTGTCGGTCTTCTACAGATTGTACTTCGGAGAGTGTGCTCAAGAGCTCCACGAGCTTATTCCACTATCTCCCTTCTACCATCGGGAATCCAGACGCACCGCAGGATATCACCCATACTTGGTTGATATTCCGCACATTCGCACAAAGCGCTTTGAAACATCTTTTATAATGCGCACGGCTCAAGAGTAGAATTTTCTGCCTGCGTTTGTTTTCCCGAGTTCATATAACCCGAAACTATAAGTCGCGAGTGAATAGGCTTTTTTTCGACAAGCTTGTTCCATCGTCGATCTCATCTCTGTCTTTAAGACTAGATCGAGGTCAAGAGTAAGCCCATTATCAATAAAAAAAATAATTCAAGCACTTTGTGAAAGTTCAACTTGATGGCACTGCAGATCAGCATAAGGAAAAACCATCATGGTGCTACCATTTAATCAGCATAAAAATGATTAAGTCAGTTTAATTGCTGCCGTCAAATGCCTATAACATTTTTCTAGTAAAAGATTTACATATTTTCCCAAGCCTCTAATAATTTTTTTTTTAGAGATTAAAAAAAAAATATTTTGGAATGTAGAAGTAAAGTTTTTTCATATGATACTTACCCCATTTGACGTAACGACAATTTGAAATTTTGTTCGCCGATTTGGGCCCATTTACAGTAATAATATTTTAATTTTTTTCGTTTGCAATGTTTTAAAACTATTCTGAAGCGATGACATAATATATGTCCATGGATAGATCTTTTTAATAAAGTAATAGGACAATTATTCTGTCCTCATATGGGTTCAGAACTCTAAAAACAAAATTACATTCGGAACCTTCAAAGCAATTATTAGTTCAAACTTAGCCCGCAAGATTTTTCATTCCTTTTTCAATGTTTCCAAGGGTTAGCCACAGCACTTTTTTTATTCAAACCCAAACAAATTAAGCATTTAAATGCCATATTGAATCATTTTCCTAGAAACCCGATATGAACCGACCAAATGCAAACGTACAATTTCTAGGAATTTATTTGTAAAGGGAAATGTGCTTTTAATTTTGTTGGGTTTTGTTGGGTTCTGGAAAGTCTAGGTGTTTTATTTCCGTCTACGATAGTATTTTGTTAGGTTTCTTTGCATTTAGCAATGAAATGGAGTACGCTAGTTGAGTTCAGGTAAATCCGGTTTAGCATTTCTTTCCTAGAATTTAAACTGAACTGAGTTCTCCCTAGTTCTAATTACCCAAATCTATTAAGGTTGCGAGTGAATAGGTTTCTTCTGGGCAAGCTCGTTCCATCGTTGACCTCATCTCTGTCCTCAAGGCTAGATGGGGGTCAAGACTAAGCTCATAGGCAGATAAAAAAACTGCATACGCCATTAGGTCCCAGCCTAGTACTTGAAACCGGGTAATGAACCGGGCAGCAGCATCTTTCTTTGAAACGTAACTCCTTACATACTGCGGTCACCAACAACAGCGGTCGCCAGCCGCAACGCTAACAAGCGTGGTGGCTATGGTAAATCCCCTCCAAAGTACCGCACGCATTTTTGCTGGAGTTCTGGAGGGAGCTCCCTGTCCTGCAGTGGACGTTTCATGGGATGTTTTGATGAGTACTTGAAAAATTGCTATTAAACGAGATTTCTCGTTTAGGAAGCAAGAACCAAATTTTTCGTTGAAAATGTTTATTAAATATCCGTTGTTCCGTATTAGCTGGAGGGCGGCAGACGAGCTGTAATCCTCTTATGTCTACCATGTCGGTTTACTAACAGTGTGCAAGTTTCATATAGCTGGGGCAGGGGCGGACTCAGTGTAAAATATGGATGTAGACCCTCTGAAACTAAAAAAAAAGTTCATAAAAGTGTGTAACGTTTTATAAACAAACCTTTTGCAGTTAAGAAAAGGTTTCTCTTCAGTTACATGAGGGACATGTTCGTAACCACAATACTCACACATAAAGTTTTGTATAGTGGGGTCTAATGGACAAAGTGTTCTAAAACAGGAGTGGATAATTTACTTGTTGGTGGCTTACTAACAAAGTGCAAGTTAACGAGAATCTATATACAATGTATCCGGTGAATGACTGCACAAGCTTAAACGGTAGTTTCTAACCATGAAACTGAAAAGTTCTTCCCACGGAACATAGGTCGAAATACCAAAAAAAAATTATCCTTCCCATACGAACTGCATCATTTGATAGCACATTTTGTATGGCTTTTCGATTTTTTTTAATTTCTACCTATGTTCCTTGGGAAAAGTTGTTCAGTTTCTGTGTTTAGAATCTACCGTTCAAGTTTGTGCAGTTGGTCACCGGACACATGTTATATGGCTGAAAAAGTTATAATTGCCCTGTTTTCAAACACACACGTAGCCCAGATTAGGTCTCTGGTTGCCGACAGCCCATTGCATTAGTCAGCTTGGATACTGACTTAAATAAATAAGTAGTTGGATAAGTTTTTGTCATTCTTTAAAAGCCAGTTCGTACAGTCATTTGCACAGCATAATTTAAATAATATAATTGATATGAAAAAACCGGCCAAGTTCGAGTCGGACTCGCGCACTGAGGGTTTCGTACCACCACATAAACATTGTATTAGTTAAAATTTCAGTAAGTTAATGTGCTAGATTTTTTGAGTCCGACACGCGCTTGACCAAATTTTATTATTTGTTGTTATTTTATAGCCTATGCCCTATAAACATACCAATTTTCAAGTTTGTAAGTGTTCCCGTTTTTAAATAGAACTAAAACAAAAATCGCCTCAGCAACCATCCAACTTGACCCCTCTCTTATATGAATGTTCTTGAAACGGGAGCTCACCACAATTGATTACCATTAGTTGTGAGAAAAGTTGTAATATTTAATGATTTCAGACTTTTCCCATTATTTGTACTGTGAGACCTAGTTTCTTGCCAAATTTCATAATTTTAGGTCAACGGGAAGTACCCTGTAGGTTTTTCATTTTTGAATAAATGTATGGAGAGGAGGACATAAAATGCCATATCTTTTGATTGCGTCGTTGTAAAAAATTGAAATTTTCAGATCTTGTGTGGTTCATAGATCCTAATATATGGTATTAATTTCAACCTGATACCTTTACCCGTTCGTGAGATAAAGGGTCTTGACAGACAGACAGACAGACAGACAGACATACAGACAGACAGACAGACAGACGGACAACAAAGTGATCCTATAAGGGTTCCGTTTTTTTCTTATGAAGTACGGAACCCTAAAAATATGAATCCCTCGAGTAAAAGAAAATTACTTTTGACGAAGTGGTTTGTGTAATTTTTTGTCTAATATTTTTACGTAAACTTTTTTAGACTTATTTTGTGGCTAAAACATTAAATCAAATAGTAATAAATAATTACATAAATATGATTAATGGTCTAGTCATAGAATAAATAAATAAAATAAACTAAACAATGCAAAATCATTATAAAATATTGTTATTATAGTAATTAATAATAATAAAGATTATAATTAATTATTTAATTAATTTTGTATACATTTTAAAAAAATTACAGATTTCGTATCTTACACGAGTATCGAGCACATTGGAAATGAATCTAACGAATAAGAAAAAAAATAATAATGAATTAATAAAAAAACTTTTTTAAAAACAAACTTTTATTTAAAAAATCCGTTGTGCTAATATTTAAAAGAAATAATGCAAGAGTCGTGCTGGTAAATATTAGTTATATAGATAAATATAATAAAATAGAAGATTGCATGGTAATGTACATCATATTTTTTTTAGTTTTATCATTGTCTTATTTAGAAGTTACAGGGGGTGACACACATTTTACCACTTTGGAAGTGTCTCTAGCGCAAGCTGTTCAGTTTAGAAAAAAATATATTAGATACCTGAATATCATTTTTGTAGACGTATCCATAGATACCCCACAAGTGTGTGTTTGATGAAAAAAAATTTTTTTTGGGTTCAGTTCTAATTATGGGGAACCCAAAAATTTATTGTTTTTTTTCTAATTTTGTGTAAAAATCTTAATGCGGTACACAAAATACATCTAGGTACTTACCAAGTTTCAACAGAGGTCCTATAGTTTCGGAAAAAAGTGGCTGTGACATACGGACGGACTGACAGACAGACATGACGAATTTATAAGGTTTCCGTTTTTGCCATTTGGCTACTAAAAAGGAGGCTACACGACAGAAATTTAAAGCACTACAACAATGTGTATTGTTGTAGTGTTATAACCCTTTGAATATTTGCTTTAGGTCTTAAGTCAAAGTATACAACAAGTACAGCTACCTGGAAAAAGTGTTCAAATGTCATTAACAAATTGCACAAACTGCAGTGTTGTTTTTAATACGAATTAATGACTTGATTAATTCCTTTAACTTTATTTTCTGTTTCCTCACAAATAGGAGAAAAGCACTATATTATCGTCCTTGTTAACTAACATTATCACTCGAGCGTTAATTGCCCTATTTTCAGCCTTAACAGCAATGTACAAATTTTGAAATTTTAGTACTTACAACTGATTTTTTTTAAATAAAAGCTTGTTTTAAAAAAAGGTTTTTTATTTATATTTTATTTTGAACATTATTAGTTTTGTCTTAATTGGTGAAATTATGTGAATACTGTCACTGCCAAACTCTACCTGGATTGATACTAAAGCTGTGCTCACCGACAGCAGGGCTTTTGGTCACGTATCAAATGGCACTGTTCATTAGACCTTTCCCTCAATCACCAATCACAAACGAGCTGAAACTGTATAGGATGGCAACGTTTATAACAAAATTGCTTTGTCTAGCTTCCAGTTCCATCTTTAAACCCTGGGAAGTTTAGAGTATTTGCTAACCCAAATCAGACGAGTCCAAACATAACGGGTCTATCTTGTTTAGTTTAGAAGTTCCTATGGCCATCTTACGACTCCATCATCTGTACCCTGATCATCATCTCTGACCAAAATGCTTGGAAATACAAGTCTAACGAACCCAAACACGACGGGTCTATCTTGGTTACTCTATTAGTTCCTATGGTCACCGTCCAACTCCATCGTCTGGACCGTGGTCATCATCTGAAACCAAAGTGCTTGGGAATACAAATCTAAAGAACCCAAATATGATGGGTATATTTTGTTTATTTTAGAAGTTTCTATGGCCACCGTCCGGCTCCGTCATCTGGACTGTGACCATTATCTTCAAACTTCATCATCTGAATCCTGGTCATTATCTGAGACTAAAGTGCAAGGACTACAAATCTAACGAACCCGTAAGGGTCCACGACGGGTCCATCATGTTCAGTTTAAGAGTTCCTAAGGCCCCCATTTGATTCCATCATGTGGTGCCTGATCATCATCTGGGACCAAAGTGCTTGGGAATACAAATAAAACGAACCAAAATTCGACGAGTCTGTCTTTTTTAATTTAGGAGTTCCTCTGGCCACCTTCTGACTTTATCATCAGGACCCTGGTGATCATCTGAGACCAGAGTACTTGAATAGACAAATCCAATGAACCCGAACTGGATGGGGTTACGTTGTTCCGTTTATAAGTTCCTATGGCCACCTTCCGTCTCCATTACCAGACCAGCTCAATGATACCAAAACATTATAGTGTCACCAAACTTACAAAAGTGTGCTAAATTTCAGCCGGATCGAATAATGATAATTGGTCTAAAATTCTATTACTAGATTTGTCCCACACTAAAAAGGCAAGTTTAATAAAAGCTTGTAATAAAAAGGAACGAACGAAAAGACATTTCCAATGTCAAAATCATTATTTTGGCTAAATAATTTTCCACTCTCCTACTTTTGCTGTGCCCGACAGGGTCCATGATGCACCTTTTAATTATTATATTTAAACATTTTGTACATCTCAGGGGATGCAATAAATATTAAGTAATTAAAATATTGAGTAATGGTTCGATAAAACTACTTGTAGACACTGCCTGAGTACACCCCTGCGATCTACTTGCAGAGTAGCTCAGCTCAGGTAGTATGGCAAATGTGCAAGTGAGTATGTTTTGAAAGCATTTACTTGTGCAAACAGAAGCTCTGTCTAGGCCCCGGGGCTGGACTCAGGTCTTTAACGAAAATCTAATAAGGATTTTATTAGGACTTTCATGAGATTTTATTTAATTAAGTGCTTTAGATTAGTTTATCTAACGTTCAAGTATTTTTTCACGTTAAAGAAGGAAATTAGAATAAGATTTAAACATTCGCACTTCTCTTAAATTTTTATTTTACTCTGGGTTTTACCGCGATACCTACTTATAATTAGGCAATAGTAGTTTATGCCACTGTCAGGTAAAGATAGTCATTGTAACATGAGTGCTTGTTTGTGACATGAGGCGCAGCCGAATGTCACAATAGACAGCACGAATGTTACAATGACTAGTTTGCAATCAGTGGCATACATTACTTTTTCTACGAGCATAAAGTACCCTTTGTTTACTTTTGTCGTAGTAGTAGAGCACTAGAACACCTCCACTTTTTTGGCAATAAAGTCCTCTTGAGTTTCGTACGCTGCCTTAATTATTTCGTTCGGCGTGAATATTTTACTCATATTTACAAATTTTGAATGGAAATCAAGATGTTTATCGGTAAATTATAAATTAAAAGTTATTTTGTTCACAGATTAAATAAGCGCGAATGGCGCGAATTCCTCTCGGCCAGCCATCATATAATACTGTGTATGGGGGGGTTCAGTTCATAAGTGCATGAATTCTTTTTGGAAGTTGTCCTTTTTGGCTTCGTAACTAGCATATTAGCCGATGGCATCCAATAAAACATAGTATTAACGTAATTTTGTTGCCAAACCTAACAAAAAGGTGAAAAAATTATATTACCGTATTGTAGACAGTGCATTTGTAAATATTACGCAACTGTTGTCGGAATGGCAATGTTTGTGATACTGTTTCCGGTTTCGTTTTTCGAACTTTAACAAATGGGAGTAGAAAAAATAAATTACTTAACTTTTCCCGACATTTAGGCTGAGTTTCATCCGTTTCTGAGGTAAAAGTGGGAAAAGTAAGGTAGTATATTATGCTTTTTAGGGTTCCGATACCAAAATGGTAAAACAAGGAACCCTTATGGTGCGACTTTGTCTGTCTGTCCGTCTGTCTGTCGGTCTGTCACACCTGTATATATCGAAATTCATGTAAATATTGCAGCAAAATAAACCGAGCTTTGTAAGTTGCACAGTTTTTTATAAATCTGCAAAAAACATTTACAAAGAAATTTAGTTTTGCGGTCTTAAAAATAGACTTTATTGCTTCCAAAAATACTAAAGTTAAGTATATCGAAACCCTCTGCGCGCGAGTCCGACTCGCACTTGACCGTTTTTTTTTTGTCAATGGGCTTATTCTTGACCTGGATCTAGTCTTGAGGAGAGGAGAGAGATGAAGTCGACGATGGGACGAGCTTGCCCAGAAGAAGCCTATTTACTCGCGACTTGAGTAGATTCGGGTTATATGAACTCGGGAATACAGACGCAGACAGAGAATTCCAATCTATGGCCTTGCGCATTATAAAAGATGTTTCAAAGCGCTTTGTGCGAATTTTAGACAAACCAAGTGTGTGTGAAATCCTGCGGTGCGTCTGGACTCCCGATGGTAGAAGGGAGATGGTGTAATGAGCTCATGGAGCTCTTGAGCCCACTCTCCGAAGTACAATCTGTAGAAGACCGACAGACATGCAACCTTGTGTTGTTGGTTCAGACCGTGAAAATTGGTTTTCACCGGCATCTCATCACAAACGAGCTTCCTTTATTATATTCTTCTATGATAGCGGTCTATCGAGTCAAGTGCGGCTTAATGCTTAGACCCGAACACAATAAACAAGATTTGTTTTGTTGTTGTAATATTTTTTTTTAGAAAGACGAGGTAGGCAGACGAGCAGACGGGTCATCTGATGGTAAGTGATCACCAACGCCCATAGACACCCGCAACACCCGGGGGTCACAGGTGCGCTGCCGGCCTATAGATATTTGTAGGCTCGTTTCTTAAAAGCTGCCTTGCAATAGCTCACATATTTTTTTGATGGTGTTTATCGTGGCCTCGTTTGACCTACCTAGTTTATGAAGACCCCAGAAATTTTATTTAACAGTCAAATTAATCAGATTTTCATAAAATGGCCGTATTCGATAATCGGTCCAAAAATTTTCATCCACACTTTTTTTGAATTTTTAAAATAAAATAAATAACTTTTTAAAATTTTACTTAAATTGAAATGGAATGTTTTGAATTTTATCCTCCACACAATAAACACAGACTTTAATATCTAAACATTTTTAAATTTAAAAACACAAAATACAAAGAAAATCTGGTCATTTTGCACACGCAAGCTTGTAATAAGTTTAAAATGTAAAATATATCAAATAAATACTTTAGAAAAATATGAAAATTGTGAAAAATAATTGTAAAGCTTAAAGGATGTGTTTGCGAAACATAAATTTCGTGTATTCGTGCTAAAGTTAAACTTTTGTTTAGCCGTTGCATTTCTTTCTTTTTATGGTTTTGTACACTGCGGGACAAAAAATAAATCTACCCGTGACCTTGGCTGATGATGATGGGAAAAGTATGGTATGATACATTTTTTTTCTCGTTTATGCCACCGCTCACCAACACATTTTGTACTAGATTTTTCTGAACATGTCAGAAAAAACAAGTTGGTAAGACTTTTTGTAATCTTTCCGTCAAAATATACTCTGGTTTAAGTGTCATGGCTTCGTAATGTATTGGTAAGCGTTGGAATAAACGAAAAAAATGCAATTTATTTTTTTTTGCCTTATTATAAGTATCTCACTAAGACCCGAAAAAAATTAACAAAATAGTAATAGAATTGGCGGGTTGTTACAACGATATAGATTATTAAATTTTAGGGATCTCACAAAAAACCTGTCAAACTGCCATTGCCGCTTTAGTGAATGTGTTTGTAATACTCTCCAAGAATATAACTGTAGTAAAATTGTAAGTAGGTTAGTTATAAAACATTATTTTAATTTACAGGTCACTCATGTTTTTGCTATGCAAATGATGTTTGAAAAACAGTGATACATTTGTAGAACGTCTTCATGTTTATTTAACATTATAATATACAAGAAACCTGTGTAAAAAAATTCAGATCTGTAGCTATAGCGGTTACGGCTCGGCGTTGATGAAACAGTCAAAGTCAGGACATGCTGTTTTATATATTTAGATTAAACCGAACGCAGGTAATAGTTTATTATACACGTACTTAAAATAAAACGAGTACTAACTACAAGTTTAATAGTTGCATGGCTTCCTAACGCTTTAGGCAAAAAAGATAGTTTTGTGACATTCTCTAAAATACTATTTCGTTCAAACTGTAGGCGTATTAGTTAAAGAGGCCCATTTCTTTTAAATTAACTATGATAATTATTATACTTGAAACCGAAGTGGCTTAACATATCAACACTTTACTATTGTTAATAGCCCCATGTTTTACTTTTTTACTGTCCTGCAGTGTACACACGGCCGCACATCAGTAGAAACACTTTTGGACCTTATGGCGTGGTAATAGAGTTGAAAAAGTTTCTATCGACAAGCGGTTGACCGTACGTACTGCTTCGCGTGCAGCCACATGAGTTATTAATACACTTATTCCATGTTCCACATTCCACTAAGAGATAAAAAATGAACCACTCACAAATTAAGTATGACTATTTTGAAATGACGGTGCTCTACCAATATACTTACCTCACTCAAGAGCTTTATTTTTTGTGTATTCATTTAACTTTGTAGGTGAATCATAGGTGTTTTGCAGGGTTCTGACCTTATTGTAGCCTAACTCAGCCTAAGCAGGTTAAAGTATAAAAAAAATAACAAGGCAAAACTGAAGCTATTATATCCAATTTCCAATTTTGACCTATTTTCCTTGGGAAAAGTTGTTGAGTTTCAAAGGAAAATTAATATTCTTCAGGGCTGTATCACAAGGCAGCAAAATTATATTTTTAAGGCGAGTGTGTTATAGATTCAATAGGTCGCCCGAGGTATAAAATAATTTTGCTACCGCATGATACACTCTATTCTTCATCTCCCTCTTATCTCCCTCTTTTCTTTTCATCTTGACTCATCATTCATTTTAAATATAAGATAGTATTACAATGTATTAGGTGAAGAAACAATAATAAATAGCAATAAAATAAAATCAAGTTTGGTAACATCTGTAAAAACTGAAAAATTAACAATGTTGTAATAATTAAGAACAGAACCTTTGGGTTGGTTGTTGTTATTGTAGTCTAGTTTACAGTTTGAGCCTCGGGTTCGTGCGTATTTCTTTTTAGGGTTCCGATACCAAAATGGTAAAAAAAAGGAACCCTTATGGTGCCGCTCTGTCTGTCTGTCTGTCTGTCACACCTCTATATCTCAGCAACCACTTACGCTATCAAGCTGAAATTTGGAATAGTTTTAGAATATAGTTGCCCAACTTAATTGCACATGAAAATTTTTTGAAAAAAGTATGATTATTAATGTAAAGGGGGCCAAAATAGGGGGGGCCAAATTTCAAATTGTCGCTACTAGGTCGAGTGGGGTATCATATGAAAGGGCTTTACTTGTACATTTTAAAATATATTTTTGTATTTTTTTAAGTTTCTTAGTTTTCAAGTTATGATGAAAAATGTCAAAAAAAATACCATTCCCCCCCCCTTATCTCCGAAGTTTGAGTAAGAGAAAATCTGAATTAATTACAGTTGACAGAGGTTTATGTAAACTTTACAGCAAAAATAAAACGATCTTTCTAAGTTGCACAGTTTTTCAGAAATCTGCAAAAAACCTTTACAAACAAATTTAGTTTTGCGGTCCTGAAAATGGACTTTATTGCTTCCAAAAATACTATAGGTATATCGGAACCCTCGGCGCGCGAGTCCGACTCGCACTTGACCGGTTTTTTTTTTTATTATTCTTATTCGAGATTCTTAAGTACAACCGGACAGTAACATTTGTCGTATATTTTTGTCGTATATCAAAGGAGGTTGAAGTAGCAGCACTTTCTGCTAAGGAGGGAGCCATCACTCGGCCGATGATTCGATAGCATGAGTGGTTGCTGAGATATACAGGTGTGACAGACAGACTAACGGACAGACAAAGTCGCACCACAAGAGTTCCTTTTTTACCATTTCGGTATCGTAACCCTAAAAAGATACTATTTCACTTTTAAGCATTCTTAATATTTTTTTTTTAAACTTAACCTGGGTTGTTAACCCTAGGCGGTCGCAGCAAGCTACGTTTTACATTTCAGTACCTCATTTAGACTATGTATTTGAAGGACTCTATATACTTTTTATTCTGTGACTGGATCCATATTCATGTTGAAAATTCATATTAAATTTTTAATCGCTATACAAAAATGTCTCAGAGGAATCAGAGCCATACTGGGGTTTTTGGATAGATGGGATGAAATAAGTACTTTTCAGTGTATTATTTAATTACAAACTTAACTTAAGTCATTTAACCCCTTGTCTGAAAAAGACAAAGACTCATCAATCATGTTAGCTCAGGTGTGAAAAGTGACTCAGAATTTTCATGAAAATGCAACAGAAGTGCATAAATCCAAGTGACAATGACATCGCCGAACAAAGAAACCTTAAGTAGGTCAACTCGTAAACATATAATAATATCTTTATTTTTATTATTATGATGAATTAGCGTGTCCGATGCACTTGTCACTTTGAAAACGATCCAGTAATTTGAGTTCTTTGTTACAAGTTCCGTGAAAATGTGGTGAAAATACTGAAAGTGGGTCGTTTTGTAGGGTTCTCTACGCAAATGGTGCCAACTTTTTTGTCTGTCTGTCCGACTTTTAAAGGTTCTTCTATCTTCTGAATCTTAGTAGCTATATGGTTGAAATTTTCTCAAATTGTGTGGTTTTATTGTGGATTATCTAACAAATACTAAAAATAATGATTATTTAAAAAGTAAAGGGGTCCCCATTCAAGAAACGTGTTTCTTTGGTAGTTTTTGTTTAAGCTCTATCGTAAAAACGGGAACACGTACAAGCGTGAAAATTGGTACAATAATTGTGCATAAGCTATAAAATAACAACAAATAATAAAAACTGGTCAAGTGCGCGTCAAACTCGTACGCATTTCTGTGTAACTGCGCGTCCATAACTAAGACGGTTGTTACGGACGGCGAGGCACAATAAACCACAAAACAGAACTAAGACGAGAGAGGGGTGAAGAGCAGGGGGGCGGCGGGGGCGAGAGCAGCTCAGAGGGAGCGAGCACGCACGATGCACCGGCCACAACGCGCTGATTGGCCGGACGCCGCGCGCTCTGCGTGGTTCACGAGAGTTGTGACCCCCGAATTTTCGCATCGAATGTGAATATAAGTAGGCCAGATTTCAAGTAAAATCGTAGTCGTCGGCCAGAAGTCCCAGGATACAAGGAAGAAGTAAATATATACAAGTGTTTTAAATTGGCTAAAGTGTGCCAAGTCGAGTCAGTGAACCCTCTCCTTTTTGACCCGGCCATCAGCTGAGTACAGGTCATTGCCCCCCCTCAAACCACAGCTGTGGTAGTGAAGTGAGTCACGCTTGACCTCGGTCAGCTGACTATAGGGCGTCGACCCCTAAGTGAAATTATCAGCTGGGATTGACCCTCTGATAATAAGTGGAGTGATCATATGTTCATCGAACATATGTTAAATAAGTTTAAGTGTATGGACCGTAAGTTTTTAAAAAATTGTTAATTTTATAAACTTTTGTGAATCATATGTGCACCTTTTACTTTCTTTTGAAACATTTGTATTGAACATTTTTACTTTCTTTTACCTTGTTTGTGTTTTATCCTGACTTGTAATCTTTTACTTTATTGATATTTTACTGAACTTTTGTAAAATATTTTTGTACTTGTAAATGTTTTATGAGGCTTTCATAAAATATTTCTCGCGCTTTTATCTGAACTTTGAAAACTTTTAAGAACTTATTAAGTATTTCTGCGCATGTTTTATTTGAGCTTTCATAAGATATTACTTGTTTTGTGTGAACCTTTTAAATACTTTCTGTGCATTTTGTATTTTAATATTTTAAAATATCTGGTGTCTTGTGTAACTTTAATAACAACTTGTTGACTTTTCTGTACAATTTTAAAATACTTTGCGAACTTTTCAATTTATTTTTCTTGTATTGTTGACTTGTTTGAACAATTAAAATATTCCTTTCAGAACCTTTTATGCACAGATCGAACATTGTAAAATTTCTTTTATTTTACTATATTGTGTTAACCGTGTTTGTGAACTTTCATTTATTATACTTTTGTGATTATGTACCTATATGGTGTTTTCCTTATAACAAAGTCCCACCGGTGCCCCCTGAGTTATTGAACTTGAGGAACGTGTCCAATCACGTGTCTACGTATCATATTGTATGATCCTTGATACGAACCCTGTAGTCACGTGTTTGGGCAGAGCTGTCCTCGCTTTTCTAGTCTGCTATTGAAGATCCGATCCCGATCGACAGTTACGCGTCCGTCGTCAATAGTTTATGGTCCTTCGAGCCGGATCTGGGACTTTGTTATATTGGTACTGAACTGTAACTCTGTGCCGACTTACCACTGAACTATTTTGTATTGTGAACTTGTGACTGTGTTGTGTATTGAACTTTTGTGTGTGAACTATGACTAAGACACGCAGTCAATCCGCGATGGAAGCACCATCGATGTCCCAGCCTGGGCTAAGCCAGGCGGAACGGGACGAGCTGCCGGTTGGCATGGCCCGTCAACGCCGGAACGCTGCAGCGCCGTCGCGCCCTGCTGGCACCGACGCCGCCGACGCCACCGCTGCTCCACCGTGCCCGGCTGGCGCTACCGCCGCCGGCACCTCACCGCACCGCGCTGGTGCTCCACCGTGCCCGGCTGGCGCTACCGCCGCCGGCACCCCACCGCACCATGCTGGTGCTCCGCCGTGCCCGGCCGGCGCTCCCGCCGCCGGGGCTCCGCTGCACTACGCTGGTGCTCCACCATGCCCGGCCGGCGCTCCCGCCGCCGGGGCTCCACTACGCCATGCTGGTGCTCCGCCGTGCCCGGCCGGCGCTCCCGCCGCCGGGGCTCCACTGCGCCATGCTGACGCTACCGAACTGCGCGCCCTAACGAACGGCGCCCACCCGCACCCGGCCGGCGCTCCCGCCGCCGGGGCTCCACTGCGCCATGCTGGTGCTCCGCCGTGCCCGGCCGGCGCTCCCGCCGCCGGGGCTCCGCTGCACCATGCTGACGCTACCGAACTGCGCGCCCTAACGAACGGCGCCCACCCGCACCCGGCCGGCGCTCCCGCCGCCGGGGCTCCACTGCGCCATGCTGGTGCTCCGCCGTGCCCGGCCGGCGCTCCCGCCGCCGGGGCTCCGCTGCGCCATGCTGACGCTACCGAACTGCGCGCCCTAACGAACGGCGCCCACCCGCACCCGGCCGGCGCTCCCGCCGCCGGGGCTCCACTGCGCCATGCTGGTGCTCCGCCATGCCCGGCTGGCGCTCCCGCCGCCGGGGCTCCGCTGTACCATGCTGACGCTACCGAACTGCGCGCCCTAACGAACGGCGCCCACCCTCACCCGGCCGGCGCTCCCGCCGCCGGGGCTCCGCTGCGCCTTGCTAGCGCAACTGAACCGCGCGCCCTAACGAACGGCGCCCACCCTCAGCTGGCTGGGCTCATTGCCTATAGCCAAGCACCTGCCTCGCCGAGCACCGTGACTGCGGACTACCTAGTCGACCTGGTCAGCGCGCCGAGTGCAGCAACCGCCGGCTACACTGATCCAGCCGGCGTTACCTCCGGCCACTACGCCGGCCCTTCAACGCACCCTGTCAACGCGCACGACGTGAAGACTTCAGCCCAACTCTCGGCAATCATGGCCAAGAACCCACACCTGCCGTACTTCCAGTACCAAAGGGACCCGGACACCACCCGAACTGATCCGGCCCTGAACCTTGACTTCGTCAGCGAAGACAGCGACTGCCACCGCAGGTCCTCAGCCCCAGAACAAGGAAGATCCACAAGCGACTCAGCCCATGAACGGGGCAGAACCGGAGTCGTTTCCTTGCAGCAAGGCCGAGCTTCCCGCGCCGCCAGCGATGTCTTCTCAGTTGTGTCAACGGTACGAGCCAGGGAGAAGGCGATAATGGACAAAGCCGCCATGGACAAGGTACGGAGCAAGCTGAAAGCAGACTTCCTAAAGCGACAGGAAGAGTACGAACAAAGCCTGAGGGACCTCGCGATAGACGAAGCGGCGTCTCAGGCAATACTACAGGCCCGACTCGCCGACACAGAGGACGACCGAAGGGAGCGTCGCAGCCGTCGTGGGGACTACACGCCTCCTGCCAGCGTGCGCACGGGCCAGTGGATAGCGGAACAGAATGCGCTCTCCCAGCACGCCCGGCCCGAACTACGGGGGGAGGAGGCGCCTCTACCCGGGGCGACGCCACAGCATCACCAGCTGCCTTCCCACGCCGGCCCACAGCTGGCCCAGGGGGGTCAGCATCACCAGCTGCCTTCCCACGCCGGCCCACCGCTGGCCCAGGGGGGTCAGCATCACCAGCTGCCTTCCCACGCCGGCCCACAGCTGGCCCAGGGGGGTCAGCATCACCAGCTGCCTTCCCACGCCGGCCCACAGCTGGCCCAGGGGGGTCAGCATCACCAGCTGCCTTCCCACGCCGGCCCACCGCTGGCCCAGGGGGGTCAGCATCACCAGCTGCCTTCCCACGCCGGCCCACCGCTGGCCCAGGGGGGTCAGCATCACCAGCTGCCTTCCCACGCCGGCCCACCGCTGGCCCAGGGGGGTCAGCATCACCAGCTGCCTTCCCACGCCGGCCCACCGCTGGCCCAGGGGGGTCAGCATCACCAGCTGCCTTCCCACGCCGGCCCACCGCTGGCCCAGGGGGGTCAGCATCACCAGCCGCCGCCACACGACAGCGGCCCTCAGCTGACGTGGCATAGTCAGCACCACCAGCCGATGTCACACATCGGCGACCCACCGCTGACACTGAACGGTCAGCATCAACTCGAACCACGCTGCGTCGAGCCACCGTCGCAGCACCTCGTCGGGGCCCAGCAACACCTCGACGACCCGCCACGCGCCGGCGGACCACTGCTGACACCGAACGGTCAGCACCACACCCCGCCGTACCACGGCGGACCACCGCTGCCACAGAACCGGCAGCACCGAACAGAAGCAGATCTACGCTTCAACGAGCCGTCGCCGCACCGCGCCGACAACCCACCGCTGACATCGAACGGTCAGCACCACATGTCTGCGCCGCACCAACAGCTGTACAGCCAACCACAACAGTACAGCGCGCCGCAGCATAACGGGTATGAACATTACAACGCTGCTATATTAGAACCGATCTGCAGCCAACCTCAACCGATGTCGGAGCGTCTGATACAACCTCACCACGTGACGTACCACCAGGGAGTCCAGGCGCTGCGGCCACCCCAGCCGATGCTTCAGCAGAACGTGTGGAAAGAACCACGACCACACACTGAACCACCGTTGCAGCGGCTACAGTATGAACCGTACGAGCAAAGGTACGAACATCCGACGGACATGCGACCGAAGTCCCACCAGGCGCTGGAGCTGCCACACTTCAGCGGGGCTGCCAGCGAGTGGCTGCCATTCAAGGCGGCACTGCGCGACTCAACGGCGCTCTACCGGATTTCGCCGATCGAGAACCTGGGCCGCCTCCGTATAGCCTTACGGGGGGAGGCGAGGGAATGCGTCTCGTCGCTACTCTACACCGCTCGACATCCAGACGTCATACTGCAAACTCTCGAGCAGACTTTCTGGCAGCCTAACGAAGTAATAAACAAGGTACTGAACGAGCTACACAGACTGCCGGACCAAGGGGAGTCTGCGTCAGAGCAGAACAAGTTTGCACTCAAGGTGCAGAACATCGTTTGCGTCCTGGAGGGCGTGGCCAACCGAACCTTCCTGATGAACCCAAGCCTGTCCGGAGAAATAAAAAATAAGATGACTCCGACCGTAAGGAAGTTCTGGAGGATCCAGTCCAAGCTAGAAGACCCGAACGAGCCTGAGATCCTCGCCGTGGCTCGCTACCTGATGCAGGACGCCCAGGATGCCATGCAAACCACCTACTTCAAGTCGGACTCCAAGCCACCCAGGCGCGAACCGGCACCAGCCCACGCCAAGGCAACTCAGAACCAGCGACGACCGGAACCACGGCAGAGGGAGTCTGCCCGGGTCTTCGCCACCACCACCGCTGATCCTGGGCACGAGAAGGCGTCAACCTGCTTGTGCTGCGGAGGTGGCCACATCCCTGACGGGTGCAAGAAGTTGAAGAGGATGACCGTCGCCGAGCGATGGGAGTGGGCCAAGAACGAAAAGGTTTGCTTCCGCTGCTTGACGAGCAGGCATCCTAGGAAGGCGTGCAGAGCAAAGAAGTGCTCAATGCGGGACTGCCCGCACTCTCACCACGTGTTGCTGCACAACCCTACACAAGCCATCATGCCACCAGATCCAGAGAGGCCTGAACCTGAACCTGGCCCTGAACAAGACCATGAGACCGTCGCCGCAGCCTCACACTGCGGGAACAGCGATGGAAGGGTCCTCCTGAAGATCATGCCAGTCAGCATCAGGGGGCCAAACGGGACAGTGAAGACACACGCGCTGCTCGACGAGGGGTCGACGATCACCCTGGTCGACCAAGAGCTGGCGCGCCGCATCGGTGCCAGAGGTAAGACGGTGCCACTAAACCTGCGCGGCGTGTCAGCCACCACCACCGAAACAGACAGCCAGTGCCTACACCTGTGGGTAAGAGGACGCGAGACGGACGAACACCTAATCAACGCTCGGACCGTGCGTGAACTGGCGATCCGGGGGCAGAGCGTCGATCCAGCAGCCATCCAGCTCGACCACCTTCGAGAACTGAACCTCCTAGACTGCTGCGAGGGCGCCAAACCAGGGCTCCTGATAGGGGCCAACAACTGGCACCTCATTGCGACTCGCGAGCTGCGTGCCGGCCGAAGCGACGAACCGGCAGCCTCACTCACCTCACTGGGCTGGGTGCTCCACGGGGCGCTACCACGGACCAGACTCCAGGTAGGCGAAGAGCAAGTACTGCACATCTCCGAGTCTTCAGGCCTAGACGCCGGACACACTGAACCGGTAACCAAAGATGATCTATGGAACTGCGGGCCAGCCTTCCCCTCCGAACATAAAGAAGTCTGGCCAGAACATCCGCACGTCCAACGCCTCGAGAACGAAGAGGACCCGGCAGCCCACACAACCGAACATGATGACCCAGGCCTGCCGGACCACATCCAAAGACTGCGCCCTGAGGTGCGCAGTGTGGCGCCCCGGTGCCAAACGAGTCGTGCCCGCGAGGCGCCACCCACTGTCCCCTCCAAGGGGTACATGACCACCTCCGAATCCAAACCCTTCAGCTGCCCTTTCCCGAACTGTGGGGCGGACCCTCTCCGAGCAAGTGACCACAGCCGAGACCGTGATGACCCTGCTGGCAGTGGCCGAGCGCGCCGTCAACGGCCGACCTCTGACTCACGTGCCAGCGGACATCGGGCACCCGGGGGCCCTCACTCCCAACCGCTGCCTCATCGGGAGTTCGAGTGGCCTCCCACGCGGCGGGACCTGCTCACCAGCGGACAGACGCGCCTGGAGGAGGACCCAGGAGAACCAGCTGCGGGTTGGAGACCCGGTCGTCGTCGTCGACCCAAACCTACTACAGAACACGAAGCCCCGAGGAGTCGTCCAACGAGCCTCCCCCAGACCAGACGGCATCATCAGAAGCGCAAGGGTGCGATCAATCGAAGGCATCCTGTGGAGGCCACTGAAGAAGCTCGCCATCCTCCCGACCTTATAGGAAGCTGCGGGCTCTCGCTGGGGGGAGAATGTTACGGACGGCGAGGCACAATAAACCACAAAACAGAACTAAGACGAGAGAGGGGTGAAGAGCAGGGGGGCGGCGGGGGCGAGAGCAGCTCAGAGGGAGCGAGCACGCACGATGCACCGGCCACAACGCGCTGATTGGCCGGACGCCGCGCGCTCTGCGTGGTTCACGAGAGTTGTGACCCCCGAATTTTCGCATCGAATGTGAATATAAGTAGGCCAGATTTCAAGTAAAATCGTAGTCGTCGGCCAGAAGTCCCAGGATACAAGGAAGAAGTAAATATATACAAGTGTTTTAAATTGGCTAAAGTGTGCCAAGTCGAGTCAGTGAACCCTCTCCTTTTTGACCCGGCCATCAGCTGAGTACAGGTCATTGCCCCCCCTCAAACCACAGCTGTGGTAGTGAAGTGAGTCACGCTTGACCTCGGTCAGCTGACTATAGGGCGTCGACCCCTAAGTGAAATTATCAGCTGGGATTGACCCTCTGATAATAAGTGGAGTGATCATATGTTCATCGAACATATGTTAAATAAGTTTAAGTGTATGGACCGTAAGTTTTTAAAAAATTGTTAATTTTATAAACTTTTGTGAATCATATGTGCACCTTTTACTTTCTTTTGAAACATTTGTATTGAACATTTTTACTTTCTTTTACCTTGTTTGTGTTTTATCCTGACTTGTAATCTTTTACTTTATTGATATTTTACTGAACTTTTGTAAAATATTTTTGTACTTGTAAATGTTTTATGAGGCTTTCATAAAATATTTCTCGCGCTTTTATCTGAACTTTGAAAACTTTTAAGAACTTATTAAGTATTTCTGCGCATGTTTTATTTGAGCTTTCATAAGATATTACTTGTTTTGTGTGAACCTTTTAAATACTTTCTGTGCATTTTGTATTTTAATATTTTAAAATATCTGGTGTCTTGTGTAACTTTAATAACAACTTGTTGACTTTTCTGTACAATTTTAAAATACTTTGCGAACTTTTCAATTTATTTTTCTTGTATTGTTGACTTGTTTGAACAATTAAAATATTCCTTTCAGAACCTTTTATGCACAGATCGAACATTGTAAAATTTCTTTTATTTTACTATATTGTGTTAACCGTGTTTGTGAACTTTCATTTATTATACTTTTGTGATTATGTACCTATATGGTGTTTTCCTTATAACAAAGTCCCACCGGTGCCCCCTGAGTTATTGAACTTGAGGAACGTGTCCAATCACGTGTCTACGTATCATATTGTATGATCCTTGATACGAACCCTGTAGTCACGTGTTTGGGCAGAGCTGTCCTCGCTTTTCTAGTCTGCTATTGAAGATCCGATCCCGATCGACAGTTACGCGTCCGTCGTCAATAACGGTATTTTTACCTCAGTGGTACGGAACCCTCGGCACACGAGTCCGACGCGCAATTGACAATTTTGTTTTTGTTTTATTGTCTGTCACTCAATTATACGCAAGGATGACTTGAAGATGTCGAACTTCTTAAATTCTTGTACAATGAAAATGAACGTTTTCTTGTACAAAAGCAACAAAAGTAATGAATTCCAATTAAATGTACGACAAAGTTGTGTGTGGAGCACTTTTTATAACACTTTTCACACGTGTTCTTTGTGATTCAGAAGGTACTACAGCAGCCCTGAGTGAGCTGCTGGGGGGCAGTAAGCTCAGAGGGTGCTCTTAAAGCTTCCTAATGTAGATTCTGATAGATTAGACCCTCGACAATGAAAAATCATAGTTAAAATTCAAGAAATTACACCCTATTCAGAAAAAAACAGTAAAATTGTATCACAGCTGAAAAGAATACACACGCGTATTTATTTATTTATTTACTAGCTATTACATAACGCAAAACACATAAAATGAAATCGCGTAAGCAAAAACGCTAATAATAATACTACAAGATATACGTAAGCGCTGTCCTGAATAGAATGATTGAAAAACGTTCGATGAAGGGCGATTCAAATAAAAATTGATTCTTTTGACTTTATGTCCTTCAAGTAAGAAAAGTAAAGTTTCCATAGCCGTAACTTGACACCTCTACAGCACCTTCATTAAACTTTTGATTCCGGTCAAAGCAGAGATTATTAAATACTTCCGTTGCTTCATAATTCGAATATCTACCTTGCTATCCATTTTCCCAAAGTTCAGTTACCAAAATCTACCTGTTCAAGTTGGTACGGCTTCTGTGCAAGTCAGTCTAGGGAAGTAAGTTAGGTTGAAATAAGTTTTTTTATTATTAAATACCTAGGTATCGTTTATAAATTATACTTACTCTAAATATAGATAAGTTGGCACTCCGAAAATATTATGTTATTTGTTGATATAGTGTCAAGCTAGGCGTGCTTTTGACTGTACAAGTCCAGCAACATATAATAAATTTTAGTTTGACGAATAAATGAAATAAAATAGTGGCAGGACTTATTCTTTCGATCGAACGAAATATTAATTTAGTCGTGACAAAAAAAAATCTTTATCAAACACGGAT
The DNA here is from genome assembly GCA_947532105.1 of Athrips mouffetella. Classification (NCBI taxonomy): domain Eukaryota; kingdom Metazoa; phylum Arthropoda; class Insecta; order Lepidoptera; family Gelechiidae; genus Athrips; species Athrips mouffetella. The sequence goes on along the minus strand of OX383975.1, from coordinate 2,685,769 downwards.
CCGTTTCAGTGTTTTCATTTGAAAAATAAGAATATTTAATTTACTGGAAACATTTCAAAGAGAAGTAACCTAAATATAAAATATGAAACAGCCTCAAATAAACAATTTTTTCTTACAAAAGCACATCAAAAGAAAAATCCTAATAGGCTTCCATCTTTGAATTACCATGATTCACGAAGTGGGCAAATTATATGCGTAAATATGTATTTTTCGTGTTTGACACCAATTTTATTTCCCTTTAAAGAGTAATGGAGCACAAAAATTTGATGAGCAATGTATCCTACCCTCACATCAAATATTTTCATTTATGATTCCATCTTTTTACTCGGGCAGTTACACAAAGCCTCTTTAAAGATAAAGCTCTGTTAAATTAAATGCTGTCCCTTTCCATTATGATGACCATGAAAGTGATAGGATATTTAACAGTTTTTTGTGGTCATCGAAATGGAAAAATACAGCATTACATTTAACAGAGCCTTAAGTTTAATGTAGCTTTGTGTAACTGCCTCATCACTATCACTACATACGTAGTATAAAACAAGTCGCTTCCCGCTTTCTGTCTGTCCCTATGTATGCTTAGATTTTTAAAACTACGCTACGGGTTTCTATGCGGTTTTTTGTAATAGATAGAGTGATCCAAGAGGAAGGTTATGTATAATACATGCAAATTACAATAGAGAAACACTGATAATTTTAGAGGTTTCTAATGTGATGTCGTAAATAAACACATTTTTTGCGCTTACATTGCAAACGCTGGCTGAACCCTATACTACGAGATAGATCATAAAAATAATGTACAACAGTATTGTTAACCTTAAAAAGGTCCACAAAAAGTCCGCGATGGTATATGTCTATCTCTTAGGGTTAACCCACAATAACCCGTGCGAAGCCGGGGCGGGTCGCTAGTTAAGTATAAGGCCCACCGGGTATGAATTCTTGAAAATCTCTGAGTGATTTATGAGATTTCAAAAATTTTAAAAAGAGCGGGGAAACTTTTAAAAGGTAAATCATAAAATATACAAATTAACAAACAAAAATATTTGTTTTATTCCTAAATATCTATTTTATTTTTTTATTTTTGTTATATACATCACCCAATTACATTCGAGAATTATAGATCCCTAGACTCCTTATACAAATTTCTAGTGATCATTTTTGTATACTGCTGGACTTATAACTGGGATGACAATGGTACTTAACATTAAAAAAAAATCATTTAAAAAAAAGAACCTAACAATCAACCTTCTTGTTAAAGTGAACAGGAAAATTAAAAGGTACAAAATTGTTTCTTCGAAAATCTGAGTTAATTTCACGGTTAGTTGGGTCAGAAAAATGTCAGGTTTTGAGGTCAAACGCACGGTTTTGAGGTTCTATAACAAATTAGGTATATATACCTACCTTTGAAACATGAGTTCATATTGTGTTACCTGAGTTAACCAATTTTGTATCCGATGTTTTTTAAAGCCTTCAAAATTAAGACGATTATAACCCTCAAATTGCAAAAATGAGCTAACTTTGAAGGCAAACTTCTCCCAAACGGATGGTTCAATCGTTACAAAGAAATATACATGAGTTAATCAATGTGATAAACAATAATTTACAAGTAGATTATTTTTATTATAACTGTTAGTTTTGCCAGAAAAAATCTTCTCTCTCCTCTTATTTTACGCAAAAAATATCCTATTGCTTCGAAGGCTCCTAAACGTCTAAAACGATTTTGATGCTTCTTCCACCCAAAAATTTAAAATTTTACGGTTTCTGAAATTTAAGTAAAAAATTTGAAAAAAGTTATTATTAATGTGGTATAAAATCAAAAAAACCCCTTTTTTATGGGTGAGAGTATTGACGTTGGTCGTAACAGCCACGTTGAAGAGCACTCTTATATGAACGCTATTGACGTGTCAATAAAGTCGATACTTGAATTGACGATCGCGTAGCTTCTAATTTTAGGGCTGTAATCACCTTAAACCCAAAATCCTACCTAAGGTGGTCTTCGTAGTCTAATGGTTATAGCGCTTGGCTCTCGATCCGGAGGTTCTGGGTTCGATTCCCAGTGGGGACACTGTCGAACAAAAAATATCTTTGTGGGACCACCCCAGTTTGGTTAGGGCATTGCAGGATGAATCACCTGATTGTACGAAAATTAGATGATTCCGTCCTTCGGAAGGCACGTTAAGCCGATGGTCCCGACCACTATTTACGGATGTAGTCGTTAATGGGCCATGTCAGAGGCCATTGGCGTCTCAACAACTCTGACACCAGGGTTTGTGAGGTCGGTCATCGACTTTTCAACCCACACGATATGATGATGACGTACAAGGTTCAAAAATCTCGTGAAGGCTGAAAACCCAACCTAATTTCAGTGCATTATCACTATAATGAGAAATGCATTACAATGCACTTACCAAACAAGTGTGCAAATATTGACGTAGTGGAAAATTGCTTTGTGTATAGAGTACATTGAACTCTAGTTTAGTAACAGTCTCTTTTTAAACGCTCATCATCATATCGTGTGGGTTGCAAGGTCGATGACCGACCTCACAAACCCTGGTGTCAGAGTTGTTGAGCCGCCAAAGGCCTCTGACATGGCTCATTAACGACTACATCCGTAGATAGTAGTCGGGACCAACGGCTTTACGTGCCTTCCGAAGCACGGAATCATCTAACTTTTCGGGCGATCAGGTGATTCATCCTGCAATGCCCTTACCAAACTGGGGAGGTCACACAAAGAGATTTTTGTTTGAACTGTCAATCGAACACTGTCACTGGGAATCGAACCCAGAACCTCCGGATCGAGAGCCGAACCCTCTAACCACTAGACCACGGAGGCTGTTTAAACGCTTAAAACGGATGAAATCTGGCTTTTTGGGAGTGGTATATGCACTATGAGATTTAAAACTATAACTCATGTACGCACGGAAGCTTGTAAGTGGTCGGAAAACCAATGAGCAGAACTAGCCTAGTGTCTTTTGTGGTTTGTGGATTCTAATATATAGTATTAATTTCAACCTGATACCTTTACCCGTTCGTGAGATAAAGGGTCTTGACAGACAGACAGACAGACAGACAGACAGACGGACAGACAGACAGACAGACGGACAACAAAGTGATCCTATAAGGGTTCCGTTTTTTTCTTTTGAGGTACTGAACCCTAAAAATGGACAAAATGCGGGTCATTTTAGAATTTTTTTTCTTCAGGTATACTAATTAAATTAAAATTCTATCTCGACCACATCACTTCTTACATCTTGTATAGTACTACAATTTTTTTTCTTCTAAGATAAATATTAATTTAATGTAAAAAATGGTTACGAAGTTATTAAGTCTAGAGGCTATTCAGGGAGGCCTAGCCTTTCGAAAGTGAATGCCTTTTTAGGTTTCGTACCCAAATGGTACCAACGGAGCCCTATTACTAGGCCTATGTCGTCTATCTGTCTATCCGTCTGTCTGTCTGTCCGTCTGTCTGTCTGTCTAACCTTTAAAGGGCTGTATCTTTTAAACCATATTAGTTTTATGGTTTAAATTTAAACAGAATTTTGTGTTATTATGGCGCCGGATTACCTAAATAATAAGAAACAGTGAAGAATAAAAAATAAGGAAGGTCTACATACAAGAAACGAGTTATTTTGGTGTTTATGTTTTAGCTTTATTGCTCTAGTGTTAACAGTGCATTCGTCGAGGCGGGAAAATGTAGCAATCCTACAAGTTGGAAATGTCCCATCTCACAGCTTATCGTCCTCGCATAGCAAGCACTACTGGAAGACCACCCTATTTTTACCTTAGTGGTACGGACCCCTCCGGTCGGTTTTTTTTTTTCACGTCTTGTTGGGCAATCTTTTTTCTAATATTTTTATAAGTTGTTAGGGTTATTCACTTTTACCATACCAAACGGTAATTAGTAGGTTCAGTTAGCATCAGCAAAATATCTGCTGTTCGCGATTTATGTTTCAACCCTATTCAAACTGAATCAAAATGTCGGCTCATTGGTTTTCTGACTCAACGGTTATTCAATGCTAATACTGTTTTGACCAGCCTGTAAGCACGGTTGGTGATGACCCTGCCGTTTTTGTCGTGGGTCACGGGTTCACTCTCAGCTTAGGGCAAATGTTTGTAAGCACGGTTGTCTGTTCTATAGGGCTTTTCTGGAGGTTCCAAGTGTTCCAACCACGCAGGTTGGACAAGTGGTGTTATGCGTACAATTAGGACATTTTCCCTGCTTCAGAAAGCACGATTAACCATCAATTTAGATATTACTTAAATAGTTTTAGGTAAAACTTTAGCCCCGTGTCGTGCCGGCAAAATATTTTGTGGTCACCAACAACCGCGGTCCATGGTGCCAGCCGTAACGCTAACAAGCGTGGTGAATATGGTACTTCCTTTCCACATTGTTTCAGCAAAAAGCTGTAATTTTGGAGAGAGTTCTCTGTCCTGTAGTGGTATAATGATGTTTCTTTTAAAACACATTCAAACTATCTGTACCAAAATTTACCGGAAGTAAGAAATATACTTTCCTTTCTTGTACTAAATTAGAGATTTTCCAACCCAAATATTCCACAAAAACATCATAGTTTTAAAAGCAAAATATTTTTCAGTATTCTATCAAAAATGTTCATAAAAATACCTAACTTAGAATCTTGTATGAAAATTCTAAACCATCTTTGTTTGAAGGAACATGGAGGAGAAAGATTTTCATTAGATCAATTTTGTATAAAGCCAGATGTCTTCTAAAAGCAAAAATTTTCTCCACATTGCGGATTTTGTTCTACGTTGTTATTTGTTTGTGTATGGAAAAACAGCATTGAATATTAAACATATTTTCCATTATCTTGCTACGTGATAGATACTTTATAAAAGGTTGTTGACTTTAGATTTGAGTACTTTGTAGATATGTTGTACACATATTTATATTTTTAGGCAATAGCAATAACGCATTTATTCGATAAAAATATTGGGAGTGAAATCCAAAGTTATTGTTATCTATTGGGAGGAATACTGACATTTTTTTTATGAAAGTGTAAAATTCCGAAGAATCAGCATCTATTTTTGAATTCTGAGATGTCCAGAGCCCGACTAAAACCTTCTTTGCAAAAATGGTCCTGGGCCCTGAGACAACAAGACTTTCAACCAAGCCGGAGAAGCTACTCACACTGCCCATCGAAGTCCTCCCAGCAATACGAAGGACATTGTTGCCTAGCTGTTTGTACTGGGTTTCAAGTCAGAGTTAGTATGCCCCATTTGCACCTGCTAAGAACGCCGAGGATGCATTTTCTTCGTCCTTCTTTGTAAGCTAATGTCAATCCAATACAAAATGAATTGACATTAGCTAACGAAATGTTGTATGACATCTAATGTCAAATCCATAAATTTTTATTCTATTCTATAGCGTTTTCGATAATAGAAAGCCACTTGTTTCATGGCCCTGGTCTGATCACGGGTAATGCTGTACCTATTCGATATTTTCGCTATGTCTAAAATGATCTCAAGTTAACGAAAATCTAATAAAGACGAGAAATAAATACTCACTATAACAAGAAGCCAAAAATAAAGTGAAAATAACTTTTGCTACTAGATAAAAAGTAGGTAAGTAAGTGTTTTTGTTGTTGGTTGAAAACAGCAGTATAGTATGGCAAGATATGCAAAAAGATGCTGTGGTACAGGATATAATAAGAAAAACTAATAAAGACGATCCCCAGTCAGTCGGTTTTCAGTGATCACCAATTATAAGGTTGCCTTTACGCCTAATAAGATATGTTGTTCGTTCGTACTTAATTGTTGTAAATTTGTGTGCAATAAAGAGTTTCTATCTATCTATCTAAAGACGACAAATAAATACTCACTATAACAAGAAGCCAAAAATAAAGTGAAAATAATTTTAGATACTGGATAAAAAAGTAAGTAACTAAGTGTTTTTGTAGTTGGTTGAAACAGTATCAAGAAAACAACAAACAACAACAGTTTTGCAAGATACCTATGCAAAAGGATGCTGCGCAGGATACGAAACAGTTCACTACCCAAGAACGAGGTAACTGTTTCGGTTCAAGTTCAAAACACAATTGGGTACATTGTACACTCTAGAGCAGATCAAGCTTGACCATCGATGATGGAAATGAAAAACACAGTCAAGCTCGACGCGTTTTTGTGTTTTTCTTTTTGTTCAGGGTATATGGGTTGGTGTACCGAAAACTAAAAGTGCGTGCTTAGTTTACGAAACTGAACAACTTTCCCAAAGAATTTTTTTTGGGAAATGAAAAAAAATTTGATCTCTCCCACTCTGATCGAACAATTTGTATGAAGAGGTCAAACATTTTTATTTGCGAAAATTGTCCAGGCCCTAAGTCAAGTGGCTTTCTACAATTGCAAACGCTAGTAGAATAGAATGAGAATGTACGGAAGTGACATTAGCTGTCACGCAACATTTCGTTAGCTAATGTCAATCCCATACATTCTCATTCTATTCTAATAGCGCTTGCAATTGTAGAAAGCCACTTTACTCAGGGCCCAGTTCCGTTGATAGATAGTGACACTTACCACCACTCATAATATTTTGATAAAAACCATTCATCCCAAGACAGATGGGAGCGGTAGGCCATTCCGGGGGATAAACATATTTGTCAATGTAGTGGTAATAGAGGATTTTTTTTTGTCTATTTTTACCACTAGTGGTACAAATCCTGATATTGACAACGCTGGACTGTTTTTGACTGTATGTAAGTCTGAGTTGCACCACGACATTTTTCATTAATTTTTACGACAACGCAGCAGAAAAATATTCCATTTCACATACATACATTTTCAATCGCTTATCATATATCTTCTAGTTTCCGACAATCTAACTCTATTTTCGAATATCCTGAAATATATTTTCGTTCTAGCTCCGAAGCTAAATTTTCAAAGAATTTGTTTAAGATATCGAATATTGAATAAAGCTCAGTAAATTTTTATCCTTGAAACTCTATATATTTTGTCAAGAACGGGTAGAAATAATAAGAGTTTGGTTTGGATTATAATTGGTCAAAAGTTACTAAGGTGAACTGGTTTCTAACGTTTTGTGAGAGATACGAATATATTTGTACGCTTGATAGAGTATGTATTCCATACATACCCGTGGGTGTCGTACGAGGCGTCTAAGGGTTATAGACTGGAGGATGGGCAGCAGCATCCTCACGCGTGTATAATACCATCTTACTTAATGCGGTCCCTTTAACCGCGGTCCATGGTGCCAGCTGTAACGCTGACAAGCGAGGTGACAATGGTACTTGCCCTCATTTTTTCAGCAAAAGCTAGAATTATTGAGGGAGCTCTCTGTCCTGTAGTGGATGTTTCATGGGATCTGATGATGATGATGTGGTTATGAATAAAAGTTACCAAGTACGTGAATTTTGTTTTCTATAAAAAAGTGTAACGGACGTCAGCAAATAACTTTCTATAAAAAAATATTTTAGGAAATGAAAGAAAAATCGGCCTCTGCATACAAAATTGCAAACTTTGTTTGTTCAGTTTGTTTGGGGGTAGCCGATTTTTATTCTATTTCCTCACAGTTTTATTCACTGAACGATGTTGTTCAATTACAGTTATTCCCTCATTTCCTTATAACAACCCATACGGAAATATGTAACCCTGAAAAGTGCACTAGGCGGGATTTTTACAAATTGTGTAAATCTTAATTACCACCATCAAACAAATTAACCGCAAGCTTAACTGCGCACGCGCAGCTAGCGCGTAAATAATCCTTACCAAACGTTGACTCACGCGCTGACTAACCCAACTGTCCTGGGCTGGCGCTATTTTCAGAAGGACACTCGCGTCCTGACAAACTACTCCATGTTGCATGATCGTATACAATGAGTCATTCGGTAACTTTTGTAGTTCTTTCGAGTTATATTATTTAAGAGTATACTGGATGTCTTTTTAATTCAGAAATAAACCGGGTGTTAGGATAAATATTGTGATCCTTGCAAATGTACATGTGGTTTGGTCATGTAGAGAAGATGAATGAAAGAAGATCGATGAAAGATATCTACAAGGCGAGAGTGAATGGAAACGATGGAAGGGAAAGGCCTCGGCGAACGTACGTGCCCCCTAAAAAACGGTTGCGGTCAGACTATAGTAAAACGTATAGACTTTGCCCTTACAAACTTTCAAACAAACAGGCTAGTTTAATAAGTGGAGATTACACCGGGTCTGTCACCCTTTCCTCATTAAAAGCTAACCAATGTTAACTAACCATGACTAATATAATATCGCAGCAATATGGAAAGTAAGACATACGAGTATCAACATTAGCCATGACTAACGAATATGATCAGTCATTTGGACGGGTGTTGAAATACGGAAGACCTTGCTTTTTATAATAATGCCGCCTTGACTCATAGTTTACTGTTGGTTGTCATAGGCATAGGAAAATCAACTGTATTTTTCTACTGATCAATTTGGTCTAGCGTTGGGTCTCACTTACAAGATTTAAAAGGCATTTGAAGCTCTGCTTTCTTTCTAAGTTTGGCTTAGAAAAGAGTAAATCAACTTAGAAGGATAAATTATGAACAATCAAGTTGTGATTTTAAACTAAACAACTTTCCTAATTTCTAAATGAATACCTCTTACTTAATCAAAACCTTTTTTAAAAACCGCTATGAATTAATGTAGTTTACGTATGATCGATTTTTTTTCGCATTTCGACCAAGGTTTCTAAGAAATAATTTTTAGTTATGCAAATTCACGTCCTAAGGCTTTGTTGGTCCCTTTATATTTGTAACATAACACATTAAATAAAATAGTGGTGTAACCTAGCAGTTTTGACTATTTCGTTATTCAAACACTCTTCGTGAGCCATCTTCTTTTCAATTCTATTCTTTTATTGCTATTGTTGGTTGGCCGAAGCAAGGATAACCTGTGCCGGTGGGGGATCCTAAGTAGCGCAGACGCCAGCTGTGAATGTGGAGAACTCCTGAAAACCATGACACACCTCACCAATTGTCCCGCGTGCCCGACCACCAGCTCGCGTGAGGACCTACTTGATGGTAACCAGAGGGCTACCAAGGTAGCCGCTTTCTGGGCAAGTAAGATTTAGCCCGTGTTCTTGCCGACACGAAAGAGGAAGAAGAATTGCTATTTTACTATAATTTTAATAAATTTTTGCATTAGTTTTTAAGGTTTCGTACCCAAATGGTATAAGAGTTAGTTCTGGGAGGCGGTGGTGTAGACACGTTTGGTGCTGTAAAAAGTTGGGCAAGGCCGTTTTACGCTAGAAAAGCAAGGGTTCCGTATGCAAGTTTTAATTACCTAAAATCTATAAGGCGAGGGAATGTAAATAATGGAAAAGGAAAATTTCGGCCATCTTTTCAAGACCCATTTGAGAGGTCATAAAAGAGGCCCGGTCAAAAATATCTTTAACTGAGGAAAAATGAAAAATGTCAAGATCTAAGCAGGTGGAGGATGTATTCTTTGTAAAAAAAAAACACATCTACACCATATCCATAATGTGTCTCTAACAAAAATTTAGAAGAATGTGTGTTAATATAGTGGACGTACTAGTTCATAATAAAAAATTACGAAACGTAAAAACGAAGGGCAACCCCCTCAAAAAACGGATTTATTTTTAGCGTCTTACTCAATGGGATCATAGCGCATAATCTCAAGTAAAAAAAAAATTGGCCAAGTGTGCGTCGGAATCATGTTATGTGGGCCTTCAATGCGTAGGAACGCATGTACACATGTACCGGTAGGTATTTTAAATTTGTCATCATACTAGTATAGTAAAGATGTAAGTCCTGATTGATTGATTGGTTGAATGACTGATTGATTGATTGACTGACACTTTAAAGCACAGCCGAAACTACTGAAGCTAGAAGCACAAAATTTGGAAAGTATGTGTCTAATGTCATGAAAAGATTGGCTGCTAGAAACGTAGTTGACAGATGTCAAAGAGGGTTTTTCCTATTACAAATTTTAAATTCCAAAATGCGGTACCCCAAAAAGTTGCAAGTTGGCATGGTTGCAGCGTTGGCCACGGGAGAATTGTTTAGCTGGCCAGTTCGCATTCAAACTTGTATTGTTCCGTTTTGATAAGTTTCAACAGTTCTTTGTACATTGCCCGCTGAAGTTCTGAACAAGTTTGATAAGTACTGGAGGCGGTAGTTCAAGTAATTACTTTTAAGTTGCGTTCTATTTGCTCATCGTTATGAGAGTTTCAGTACAAGGCTTTTGAAAGTGGAAGCCATTATAGAAATAGTTGGGTAAGGTACAGGCAAGAAAATGTAAAATTTAACACTAGTCTATTTACGGTTTTCGACCGTTTATTTTGGTAGATACACATTAGTATTTAGGATTCAAACGAAAAAGTGTTACCATTTTTGAGTATTCTAATTTTGAAGTGTCACCATGAACAGACTGATACAGAGACGCAAGAGCCTTTTTTATGGTGTATTTTTTTGTTGTAATTAATCAAACTTTACGGTCAGTTAAATAATGATTTAACTAAAACTGTTCAACTATCATAAAACTTAATAGTTATCAAAGGTATTGCGTAATTTACCATATTTATTTTGGTTTTATGTTAGAAGAGGTAATGAATAATTTTAACCACTTTTTTCATAAAATTAATTTGTTGAGCAAACGTGATCTTTCACGTTAAATTATGTCCGAACCACAAACCAAACTTTAGATTTGCCAACTTGCCATGGAGCGTAGTGTTTTGGTGTTTAAAAGGATAGATCTTATTAGAATCATCACTGCGCTTCAACATGCTTTGAAGACGCCAGAAAACTCCACTAAACTTTAGTGATTCTGGACTGTGAATGGTGTCGATTCCGGCAGACCTAAACTAAAACTTAACTAAATTTTACTGACCTAAAAGTGTTGCTCTCTTTGTTACTCACTACAGACTAATAAAAGACAGTCATTTTTAGTCCTATAAAATTTTGTTTAGTTTTAGTTTGGGTCTGCCAGAATCGACACCAATGTCTGGAGGAGGTACCAACTTGTCCAAGTCTCATTTCGTCCAACCGCGAAATTCTGTCCAAGTCTCATCAATGTCTGTCCTATGCACCCAGATAGAAGGCCGATGGGAGTAGCCATGGAATTGGTGCCAAAAGATGGTCACAGCTGTCAATTTCAACCTCGGAGACGATATCACGATGAACTGGACATCTTTATGAAGGACTGTCAGTTGGAACAGCATCCGTGATCTAGTGGTCAGAGCGCTCAGCTCTCGATCCGGAGCTTCTGGGCTCGATTCCTGGTGGGGACACTGTCAAAACGAAAATCTTTTGACCGCCTAGTTTGGTTAGGACATTGCAGGATGAATCACATGCTAGATGATTCCGTGCTTCGGAAGGCACGTTAAGCCGTTAGTCCCGACTACTGTCTATGGATGTAGTCGTTAATGAGCCATGTCAGAGGCCTTTGGTGACTCAAAAACAGTGATACCAAGGTTTCTGAGGTCGGTCATCGACCTTGCAACCCACACGATATTATAATTTTATTGAGTTTGAAGTTTACATTAATTAGTAGAAGAGAAGAGGCTTTTTCAGGCTTATAGGCTATGCTTCTACGGAGCGTTTTATTATAGTTTACTAAAGACAGAAAGTGGTCTTCATTATACTAAGTTTTTTTTTGGACTTGATTTCCTTTTTCCCATTTATTAGTGAGGTCAAAAAGCAACAACTTTTTTTCTACGACTTTCCTAACAACGCACGAAAAATTTTCAACTTCCCATACAAAATGCGTCGGTCACATAACCACTTTAGTATGGAGAGTCGAAAATTTTTTGTGCGTTGTTAGCAAAGTCGTCTAACAAAAGTTGTTGCTTTTGACCTCACTAATAAGTGGGCAAAAGGAAATCAGGTCCAAAAAAATAACCAAAGTTGTTGAGCTGTCAAAGGCTTTTGACATGGCTAATTAAAAATTACTTCCGTGGACAGTAGAGAGGACCGATATGGCTTAACGTGCCTTTCGAAGTACACGAATAATTTACCTGATTAGGTGATTCAACCTTGAAAGTATTAACCAAACTTGAAAAGTAACACAAGGTGATGAGCTTATTCCACCATTCCCCTTCTACCACTTTTTTGAAGGTGGTAGGGCTTTTGTGGAAAGTCCGTCTGGGAAAGTACCACCCTCTTGCTTTATTCTGCCGTGAAGCAGCAGTGTCTGCGCTTCTGTGTTTCGGTTTGAAGGGCAAGGGGGAAATTACCGGCACATGAGACATATCATCTTAGTTCTAAAAGTGAGCAACGCGCTTAGCTGTCTTATTAGTGTCGAAATATGCCATTAATAAGACAGTAGGTGTTATGGGCGGTGGTGACCACTTACCATCAGGTGGCCCACCTGCTCGTTTCTCTATGCTTGTAACATAAAAAAAAAACATCGGGATTCTAGACGCATCGCAGGATATCACCCACAATTGGTAGATATTCCACACATGCCTGCGTCTGTGTTCCCGAGTTCATATAACCCAAATTAACTCAAGTCGCGAGTGGATAGGCTTTTTCTGGGCAAGCTCGTCCCATCGTCGACCTCATCTCTGTCCTCAAGGCTACATCGAGGAAAAAAATGTCGGGTTATGTATTTAAAAAAAAAGTCGTTAAAAAGGCCAGCATTGTACTCCAACCATACAATAACAGTCGCTTCACGCCTCCGGCCATACACGTCGACAGACAGAAGTGCCAATTTTCACCAATTCACCGGGCAATATCGAAGGAGCTACGATTCCAATATTTTTTCTCTGGACATTGCATTTTGTTTCAATACAGGATGTAAAAAGACCCAAAAAAACTACAAAATCATTTTTTTTATTCTAACGCTTACTAACACATTTTCCTGTTCAAAAGCAATCGGCTAAAGCTGTCAGAAAACTAAAAATTCTAAAACAATGTTATTCTTTCCGTCAAATAAACTCTGGGTTTCGTATCATGGCTGCAAAATAGATTGGTAAGCGTCGGAACAATCGAAGGAAATGGTTTATAAATGTAAATTTTATGAAACCCTTGCAACCTACCCCGCACCCCGCGCACACCCACCCGCGAGATTTTCGTGGTCCTTCTGAGGGTATTTTGTTTGAATACTCGTATGCAGGCCTACGCGACCTTCCAATTTTAAATTTCAAATTCGCGCTCGATGCGTCCGGGGTATGGCTTATAAAATAAGACCGTATGTTTTCTAACTCGACATTGTTTGCATTCTTCGTTGGACGAAGCTTATTCTGAATGGGTATTTGGCATTTTGCGATCGAAATGGCGGCCGGCGACTCTTTGATGTGTGTCAGTGCGGTTAAGCTCGTAAATTCGTCAATTGGTTCAGTGCCGGAAGCACGTTTTCACAAACTTTTATTTTTTTATTTAGGACTAGATGTTGCCCGCGACTCCGTCCGCGTGGGGTTCAGAAAAAGTAGCAAATGACTTTTCCCATGGTTCAAACTATCTTCGTACCAAGTTTATATCACAATCGGTTTATCGAATTAGTCATAAAAGCTTAGCAGACAGACAGACAGACAGTGCAATTCTCACCTTTATATTATTAGGTATACAGAGTACCGATAGTACGGATTTTTGTAAATTAAACACGTCTTGTTTACGTGTGGACTGTTAGGTCACCCACTGTCCTCGTAACTGTAAAATTATAGTCGAATTCCTCGCGGACGAACTATGATACGGGTTTCGTTATATCTTATAAAAACTGAGGTTCAGTCACTTTAGCTTCTGTAACAACTGAAAAAAGAGCGGCACAAAGTCCAACGTGGCTTCACATGCTTTTAACTGTACATGTACCTGCATACAAAACTGTTGGACTACACTTCTGTACAATCGTTGTAACTTATTTCTCCTCTTAAAAGACAATTCCTAAAAAACAATTATTCGTATTTTATTTATAGGTACTTACCTAATTCCTAAGTTTTCAAAACTTTAGAACTTTCATAATTTTTTTTACATTTGTTGCACTGCCATGCCGAAACAGGATTTTTTTTTATTATTATTTTTATAATAAAACTAAATCTAGATTTTACCAATCTTTAGCTGTACCCACAACTTTTACACAAACAACTACGGAATTCTCAACAACGTATTTGGCTTCCTTCCGTACAAGTATAAGCTTTGTTTGATTTCAGCTCGGTTTCACAGCTTGAAACTTTGAAGTCTTCCATTTTCTATTTGATTGAACCGATTGCAATAAAAAAAGTTCAAATATTGCTCGAAAGCAACCCAAATACGTTATTGAAAACTCCGTTTAAGTCTTTCAAGTACTTTGTGAGGTATTGGTGTGGCCGCTTAAAATTTCGCGAACCTTCAGTGTGAATGAACCGTTTTCAATGGAATAAAGCTTATATGTTGCACAAAAAGAAGCCCGACGCGTCATTGAATACCTCGTTTGAACCAGTTCAGTAGGTGAGTTCTTGGTTCTGCAGCTTGAAACTTTGCGTATCTTCTGTCAAAGTAAACCTTTCGCAATGAAACTAAGCTTGTTTATTGCACAGGAGTAAGCCAAACGCGCTACTGAAAGCCACGTTTGAATCTGCTCAAAAGTTTGTGAGTTAGTCGCGCCTTTGCTTGAAACTTTGGGTAACTTCTATCTGAGTGAACCGTTTTCAACTAACCTAAGCTTATATGTTGCACGAAAGTACCTAATCCAAGCACGTCATGGAAATGCCAGTTGGAATCGGTACAGTAGTTTGTGAGCTATTGGCGCCGTCTATTGAAACTTCGGGCATTTCCTGTCTGAGTGAATCGTTTTCAATGAAAGTAAGCTAATACATTACAAAGAATTAAGCTAAACACGTTATTGAAAACCCCGCTTAAATCCGTTTAGTAGTTGGTGAGTTATTGGGGCCGCCACTTGAAACTTAATGAATTTTATGTCTGAGTGAACCGTTTGCAATGAAACTAAGCATAAATGTTGCATGGAGTAGCCAAATACGTTACTGAAAACCTCGTTTTAATCGGTTTATTTGTTTGTGAGATATTGGCGCCTTCGCTGGAAATTTCGCGCACCTGTCTGAGTGAGCCGTTTTCAATGAAAGTAAGCTAATATGTTGCAAAGAAGTGAGCTCGACAGTTTATTGAAAACCCTGTTTGAATCTGTTTAATAGTTTGTGAGTTATTAGCGCCGCCGCATGAAACTTAGCGTACCTTCTGTGTGAGTGAACCGTTTGCAATGCACAAAAGTAAGTTAAACTCGTAAACACAAAAGTAAGCCAAACTCGTAATTAAAAACTCAGTTTGAATCGGTTTGCGAGTTATTGTCGTACAGGAAATTTAATACTTTACATTGGTGTAGCTTCTGATTGAGTGAACCGATTTGAATGAAACATGGCCTTTATGTTGCTCAGACCTAAGCTTAATCTATCTGCGAAAACCGCGAGAAAATCCGTACAGTAGTTTCGGAGTTTATCGAAAACATACAGACAGACAGACAGACAAAAAGTTCAGAAAACATATTTTTGAGTTTTATTAGTCGTTTCTTATCGCTCACACTGATTCTTTTATAAATTTATCAAAAGTACAGACACGCGGTTTCTACTCTTTTATTATATGTATAGATTACCACCAGTATGCATACAAACCTCATGAAAACAGTATATAAACGGTGACCACTTACTATCAGGTGGCCATCTGCTCGTTTTCTCACTTGTTAAAAAAACCGGTCAATTGCGAGTTGGATTCGCGCGCCGAGGGTTCCGATATACATGTAGTATTTTTTTAAACTATAACGTTTATTTTTAGGGCCGCAAAACTAAATTTGTATCTAAAGGTTTTTAGCAGATTTGGATTACGGGATTGGACTTATTTTAATAAAAATCTGTTGAGGCGGTATGTACTTTTTGTGCAACTAATTCGTTCTTCGTGAATATAGAACACTTTTTTGCTGAGGCAATCAATTGCAGATTTTTAAAACTTGTTACTTACTCTAAATTCTAACTTAATATACTTATTTTTAAAGCTGTTGATTACAAATATATTTACTACCTTTATGTCTGCCTTTTGTAAATGCCTAAGGTACAAGTAAGATTTTTACTTAGTTTAGGCATTACAATGCTGTTTAAGACCGAAATCTTTCCAGTTGTGAAATATTATGTGTTTTTGTCTAAGTAGAATGAAATCAATTTTATGAATTAAATAAACAAAGAAGAGATGTTCACAACTTCAAAAATTTTTTTTATTTCTTTTATCTAAAACCCATGCTATGGCTCTGAAATCGCTCTTGAGGTTATTCTTTTCTTAGTATTGGTCGTTCTCATTCCGTCCCGACTTTAACAGATGGGCTCGTCGTAATTGATGATACTCTTTGATTTTAAATTTATTCTTAAGAGTCCGTTTCAGATTTTTAACCGACGAAAAAAAACGGAGGAGGTTCTCAATTCGACGCGTATATTTTTTTATGTATGATCACGCAAAACTTTTTACAGAGTAGTCCGATTTTCATAATTCTTTTTTTATTGGAAAGGGTATAACCCCGAAGTTGGTCTCATATAAATTTGGAAAAAAAATCTAACCCTAGAGTAGGAAAAAAGGGGATGATTGATTGATCAATGACTGATTGTAATGTATGACCACGCATAACTTTTTACACAGTATTCCGATTTACCCTAAGGGTAGGAAAATAAAATTTATAGTCACAAAAATTGTAAAATAAAAATAAATTACAAAAACATTAAACCGCCAAACGAGCAAATTAATTAATTAAGTAACGCGTGAGGCACGGCGGCGGCGGCGCCGACTCAAAATTACTCGGGTATACCTACTTACATTAGTTAAATAAAAAGGTTTTATTATTTCTTGCTTTTCAGTTTTTTCGGCGGTTTAGTTTTTTTGTTATTTTTTTTATATTTTAGTACAGAAAAGGATTGAAAACTAATATTTCTTATCAGTACAATATTCTGTACTCGAAAACGTTAACAAAATAAGCACGCACAAGTATGAACAATTAGTGAGCTTAGCTTTAAGCTGAGTTTTCGACCAGCTATCCTGGAAAGTTACAGAAAGAGCTAGTACGCATGTCAGCAAGCACGTAAAAACAAAACCAGTATAAGCTGAACCAGCGCTACATTATAAATGCACGTAACCAGAGACCTGCTCAAGGTTTAAGTGATTTCACCGACGAGCCTGTATGAACCTTCAGCTGGCATAGTGTAAAACACAAATAAACGTAAAGTCAAGTATTTGAGACACATAGCATGAAACAGTACCTAGTTAAAGTAGGGAGTAGAACTCTACCAACAAACTATTATATAGTTTGGCAGATCTCAGATGAAAGAAATGTATCTACTTCGCTAATTAGGTCATCTATACGCGGGGCGGGCGGGGCACACGGTGAGAAACGCTCGGTGCATCGGGCGCTGCGCTGGCGCTAGCGAAACGTAGGCGGGGGGTGACTCGTTGGCTGTCATACGTGCTGAGTGGACCGGCATGGTCCCTGGGCTCCCTGGAATACGGGCCGGGCATGGTCCCTGGCTCCCTCGTACGCTTCTCCCTTGAACGATGACATTTCTTCTTTCTTCATGAAATAATTTTCTTCGTTCTTCTGTAATGTTGCTCCTAAATACTACTATAATTATTGCAGGCTTCTTTCTTGAGTTTTTTATAAATTTCTTCTCCTTCTTCTGTAGTTTGTGTAGGCTTCATTCTTGATTTCTTCGTAGTTTTCTTCTGTCGTTAGTGGAGGCTTCTATCTTGTTTTTCTTCATTATTTTTCTGTCTTCAAATTTCCATTGTAGCTCGAAAGGCAAGGGTCGCCATGTGGTATCAGGACGGATGCCGTCGGGATGTGTCAGTAAGGTAGATTAAAGATGGTGATGGAAATAGTACAAACTCGTCACATGTTGATAAGTGTTTATTCAGTAGGACGTCCTTACAGAATGGGTTCTAAATTAAGTCTCTCTTAAATCTACGATGCGCGTTACAAGACAAATAATGCTTAGTCTAATTTAACCTAGTTACTTACTTATTACGCATACTATGCAGATATATTACAGTTTTTTGAGAAAAAAAAAACACAGAAATAGTAGCTTTTTTTTCCGATCACGAAAATTAAGCAACAGTGGCCGTAGTCAACATGGTTAGGTCATTAATGTCATCATCATGATATCATGTGGGTTGCAAGGTCGATGACCGACCTCACAAACCCTTCCGTCAGATATACTGAGCCGCCGAAGGCCTCTCACATGGCTCATTATCGATTACATCCGTTGATAATAGTCGGGACCAACGGCTTAACGTGCCTTCCGAAGCACAGAATCATCAACTTTTCGGACAATAAGGTGATTCATCCAGCAATGTCCTAAACAAACTGGGGAGGTACGCCACCGGGTATCGAACCCAGAACCTCCGGATCGAGAGCCGAGCGCTCTAACCACTAGACCACGGAGGCTGTTAAGTTCTAAGGGAGCAAGCCTGATATAATTAAGGGAGCAAGCCAGTTATAATTAAGGGAGCAAGCCAGATATAATTAAGGGAGCAAGCCAGATATAATTAAGGGAGCAAGCCAGATATAATTAATGGAGCAAGCAAGATATAATTTTATAAACCGTTTCAGTCGTGAATGCCAACGCTTACCGACTCATTTTTCAGCTATGTCAATAATTATAGTAATCACCTAAAGCTGTCAGAAAAAACTTGTTTGTAAAACAATGTTATTTTTTCCGTCAAATATACTCTGGTATTAGAGTCATAGCTGCAAATTGTGTTGGTAAGCGATGGAATTCACGAATGAAACGGAATATAGATAAGACTTATCATAACAGCCCATTAAATATCCATTAAATTTGGAGGGGAAGTACCATAGTCACCACGCTTGTTAGCGTTATGGCTGGACCATGGACCGCGGTTGTTGGTGACCGCAGAATGTAAGATGTAATTATACACAGGAGGATGCTGCTGCCCATTCTTCAGTTTATAAACCTTAGTCGTCTCTTACGACACCCACGGGTATGGATGGGATGGTACTATTATTTGCCGGCACCGCAAGGGACAGATAAGACTATGCCGTGGTAATGGACAAATCATACGTGACTCAAGGTAAAAACTACCGTAAATTCATTCTGACTTTTTCCAAACTATTACACTAAACAACTTATCTCGGTCAGCACCTCAACCCTTATGATTTAACACGATAAGAACAAAATACTCCCAGTTTTCCCTCTTGACGTGAAATCGCCTCTAGGGCGTCGCCGCCGTGCTCGGAATACGAAATCACCCTCTGTGGAGATGTCACGTTGCTCTTTGACGGCCGGCTGATTGGACCGATTTGTCTTTTGTGTAACAGGTTGATGGTGGGGAGAATACCGATCTATTTTTATTTTATTATGTCTTTTAATGATGTTCATACTTCAGCCGCATTATGGCGGTAACGGAGTGACGATTGAGGATTGGAAGCGTTCGGTTGGCCGATCACCTACCTAATGGTCACATGACATTATCTCTGCCGTGGGAAAGATGAACTGCACGCACTGAAAAAACAGAAGGCCAAACAAGAACAAGTTCCTCTTGCGTTTAGCATTTTTGAGATAAAATCGAAAATCTTGAAACATTCAATAAAGCGGCTTAGTCAATTTAAAGTGAACTTTAAATAAATCAATCTTTAATCCATATTGTTAGATACAACCAGTTTATATATTGTTTAAACAAATGTCTTGACTGAATTATCTTCTTCTTAGTCGTATCCTCATGACTGAGGGACGTGACAGTCGTGGGCTGCTACTTGTGCCGCCACACTTCTCCAGATCGCCCTATCTTGAGGACGGTTTATGCTGGCCTGTAGGTATCGCTCCAGTAGCTTCTTTTATAGCGTCAGCCCATCGCATTGGCATACGTCCTCTGCTCCGTTTACCCTCCATTCGGCCAGAGATGATAAGCCTTTCCAGGTTATCTATACCTCTTCTGTCTGACGGTGTAGCTGAAGAATTTTAGGACTCGTTGTCTGGTCTTAATTTTCAACTCCTTAAGGATAGATTCTGGGGCCAACAAGAGGAGAAGATGGGGAATTGAGGCGGAGGTACAATCGAGAGATAGAAGAACTAGTGTCCGAGCCGAACATCATCGGAGAAATAAAATCTTCCCGACTTCGCTGGCTAGGACATGTGGAGAGGATGGGAGAGGATCGAGCCGCAAAGGAAGCTTATCTTGGCCAACCTTCTGGGCGTCGTCCGGTGGGGCGTCCAAGATACCGCTGGAAGGATGAAGTCGCCAAAGACCTGAAAGAGCTGGAAGTGCCCGTCTGGTCAGATTTGGCACACAATAGAGACGAATGGCGTACTTTAATGTCGGAGGCCAAGATCCACTTCGGGTCGGTGAGCCAGCGAAGTAAGTAAGTAAGTATTTCTTCCGCTCAGTCCAGGATTTTTGGAGCATTCTATGCCAGCACCCCATTTCGAATGCGTCTATCCTTCTTAAGGTTCGAGCTTTAAATGTCCAGGTTTCAGACGCATATAAAAAGATGGAAAATATGAGTGTCCGCGTCCTAAGTTTTCACAAAGAGAAAAAAGTTACAGAAAATAAAATTTGTACAATCTCATTTCTTACATTTAATTTGAAACTAACTAAACAGATCTAATAAGTACGCAACTTCTAAGAGATCTACCCTTTATTTCCACTTTAAGACCTCTTCAGATATCGCGTTTTCAGATAAGGCACGGCGCAGACGAACGGACCGCCGGTCTGAATAGGACGCGCGGCTTGAACGAAATTGAAAAGCCCGTTTCAGGTATAGCTTTAAGGTAAAGAGATTTGATGTGTGTTCAAACTTTGAAGAATATTCATTTAGGGTGTCATTCAGAGACGTTTCGCAGAAAAACCCAGGTCTAATCTCGATCTAACTGATTGAAACGTAGGTAGTAATAATGGCTTAAATCTTAGTAACACTTAAGTGTTTATTGTGCAGTAAGAAAGAAATAATAAACGTTGGTAATACGTCAGTTATTTTATAATTATTAGTTAAATAGGTAGAAAACATCGTCACAACAATAGGGAGATTTTCAACACATTTTGAACATTCAAATAGATGGCGCTGCTGATCATTGTTAGGAAAATAGAAACACTGATATTAAACGGTCACCCAGTATGAAAATTATTAAGTCAAATTTATTGCTACTTGTCAAATGTCTGTTATACCTATATAGCGCATTTTGTATGGAGGGTCAAATTTGGTTTTTCGTATTTCGACCTATGCTCCTTGGGAAAAGTTGTTCAGTATCATGAGTACATGCATACCCTTTTTCTATCAAGAACTAATTAAAAGTCACCCTATATATGTTTTTCTAAAAATATTTCATTTAATTTACAGTCATTAAAAAAATAATTACCAGCAGTAATGAATGTGCCACCTATCGACACTTAAAAAAACCTAGTTCACAACCGCCATAGAAAATTGCCTATTAAGGTGATCCGTTTTCCATACAAAAATTCAAATGACTTGCATTCTTACGCGGGACATAAAATTATGTTGAAAAACTAACGAATACAGCTATTTTTAGTTACATTTTTCGCTAATTAATACAAAAATATAGTTAATGTACTGAAAGTACTATTTTTGGTGTATTGAGGGCGTGCGGTCAAAACTGTACGGTTGTGCTTTGTGTGCATGTGTGAGTGATCGTACTCATGTAAACACGGATTGACGAGAGTAATTGACTTTAGTGGACATATGGAGATATTTTTCTTATCGAAATTGTTGTTAGGCGATGAAGTTGCACGATGAAATTTACGCGAATCAACTTTTTGCACACATATAGTTGGTACTTATTGCATTAAAAAAATAAAACCTTATATTTGCAGCAGAGGCTTCATCTAGTTGCGTTCGGGTCTAAGATGGTCGTCACAGATTACCTTAAAGAAACCACGATATTTATTTTTTCGTTTATTCCAGCGCTTACCAACACATTTTGCAGCTATGCCAAAAGCAATCGGCTAAAGCTGTCAGAAAGAACAAGTTTGTACAAAAATTATTAAAAATAATAAATATTCTCTAGTTTTAGTGTCATGGCTGCAAATAAATAAAATAAATGGCTGCAATGAAATAAACCAAAAAAAAAATATACTAGTAGTCCGGTCCCTTATAGTCTTGTATCGCCAAATTCACCAATTTTTTTCCAGGTACTAGTTAGGTACATAGCTCTCAATTTTTGGTAGAAGGCCAATTCTTGAATTTTCTATGGAAATTTTTTGAAAATACAAGAATTGGCTCCTATAAAAAATTGAGAGCTATGTACCTAACTAGTACCTGGAAAAAAATTGGTGAAATTTTAATTCGTGTCTACGTGAAACAGCTAACTGACCGCTCTTTAGGAGATATTACGTCGTATAAACTATTCTTTTCCTACCTTACAAGTCGAGAGCCATTTGCAGCTTGTTGCTATGACAACATGGAATCCTATGAATTGACTGCTTCACTTGGGAATAAATGTGGTTTTCTTTAGTGACGACTGGCTAGGGGTTAAATTAATCTGTTTACAGATATGGATCTCTTTTAGCAGGGCAATAGACGTAAAGAGGCCAATTTCAAAAGACTTATAGGCTTAATGAGATACATTCCAGTTTCGTATAAGATCGAAATGGGTGACAGAAAGTGACCACAACTGTGACAAGAACTGCTTTCTTACTTGAGGCACAGATTAAATAATAGTAAACTAACGTTTACAGATCCGACACTCCCAGACGGAGTGCCGACAAATTTCAACCTTACGGTCTAAGTATAAAGTCGATACTTGCAGTGCACCGCTTAGAACACGTTTTTAAATCGCGGGTGATCGCGGACAGGTGGGCTAAGGCGATGATTTTGTAACTTTATGAGATATTGTTGCATCGGGGGTTACTAAAGAAACCAGCCAAGCGCAAGTTGGACTCCCACCGAGGGTTCCGTACCACTAAGGTAAAAATACTGTCCTAGTTATGGGCAGTCATACCATCTTAGTCACGCAGAAGTGCATTAAATTCGCTCGAGCCGACACGCACTTCATCAAAACCATCATAACATCCCATAATACGTCCACTACAGGACAGGGAGCTCCCTCCAGAATTCGAGCCCTTGCTAGAAGAATGTGGAGGGGAAGTATCTTAGTCACCACGCTTGTTAGCATTAAGGCTGGCACCATGGACCGCGGTTGTTGGTGACCGCAGTATGTAAGATGGTGCGATACACGGAAAGATGTCGCTGCCCATTTTCCGGTTTGTAAACCCTTAGTCGCCTCTTACGACACCTTGAGATGGGTTGGCACTATTCTTTGCCGCTACCACACGGAACGACACGCACTTGACCAGTCAAATTTTTCGTGTCTATTCTCTGTTGTAGATAAAACCATTACAGTCACTTAGGGCGCTGTTTCTTTAATTTCAATTTTGATAACGATTACACTCATGATAACTTTTGAATGGTATGTCCGATTTGAATTATTCAAAAAGTTATTTACAGGTACTGATATAGCCTTGAATAAGAAATCATTTATTTGGATAAGGATTAATAGGTACAAATAATGTGGCCTATATAGTTTGTACCGGCGTTACTATTACATATTTTAACATGAAAAAGTAGTTATTGTGACATAACTGTAATAGTTAGACATATGGTATCACGGACTTTTTTGTAGATATTGATGGCTTCTATAATTCTGTAGTACATTACTTTGCTCCATTGTTAATAGTTTCGGCAGCGTACTCGATATAAGGATGCTATTTAGTATTTTTTTCACACCTTGGGTTACATTATCGAAGTTTTCATACGGAACCCTAACTTTTTTTTAAATATTTTATAGCCTATGTTCATCCCGGATAATGCAGGTTTCTAATGGTGAAAGAATTTTTCAAATCGGTCCAGTAGTTTCGGAGCCTATTCATTACAAACATACAAACATACAAAAATAGGTACAAATCTTTCCTCTTTATAATATTATTAAGACTGAGCGAGATGCAAGTAGGTATGTAATATTGTTCAATCAAATATGCAAATACTTTCTTACCTATTTTGCTGCCATAAGCATAAAACATAAAGTAAAGTAAAATCAACTGCCTCACCCAGTCGACTTCTAGCGCCACGTTGCACACCTAGAGTGCGGAGTGTCACAGGCCTGCTTGAGGCATAGTTTAAACAAAAACGCTAGTGGAACGATCTTTTCTCTGCGGTTTTCCCTGGTAGTTACGACATGGGGTCATTCAAAAAGCGGGTTAACAAACTTCTCGAAGGCTGGAAACGCATTAGTAACACCCCCCCAGGTGTTGCAGGTGGGGCGGCAGTGGCACTTACCATCAGGTGAGCTGTCTGCTCGTTTGCCTGCTCTTACATAAAAAAAGTCTTGTGTTAAATTCTTTTACACCAGACATAACAGGTAGAGCGTCAGGCTCTTTATCCGGGGGTTCTGAGTGCGATTTCCGGTGGGAACATCGTCAAACAAAAACCGGCCAAATGCGAGCTGGACTCGCGAACTAAGGGTTCCGTACCAGTCTACCATATGATGGACTATACAAGCTTTTGCCCTTTGATAAAAAAAAACTCGGCGTCCTCTCAAACCTGACCCCTCTTTAACATGAATGTACTTGAAACGGGAGCTCACCTTAATTGGTTATAATTAGTTGTGAGAAAAGTTGTAATATTTTATGATTTTAGACTTTTACCTTTGCTTGTGTTACAAGACCTAGCATCTTGCCAAATTTCCTATTAGAATTCCGAAGGATTCCATGCTATGGAAGGCTACTATCTGTGGGAGTATTGACGGTAGTAGGTAGTCCTTAAAAGAACCATACTACTGGCCTTATTACGAGTATACCACGATTTGCGTCAATGATTGAAAAATAATAAACTGCAAGAAATAAGAAATAAATTTCACGAACACATCCAAAACAACCAAAAATGACTCGAAAACAAAAGAGATCAAAAACAATCACAGCAATTTAGGGCATCCTCGTTACAACTTAATTTTGAGAAACTGATGCGTATTTTCAAATCCCTAAAACGGTATTAAACAATGAACACTTTATCCTGTCATCGTTATCATTTATTCTCATTAACCAAGAAACGGTGTCTCAAAATACGCGCAATGATGGATGCGCAAAAATAACTGCACATTTTAAACGTCATGATTTTTTTTATCTGTGTTCGCTTGGTGTTTGCGGTTTAAAAATACGATAGTGTTGAAAATTAAATGTTTTCGCAAATCTGTTCGGTGTTAATAGAGATTTATTTGCGTATTGGGGTTACATTTGTTTTTAAATTGTTGTAATTGGTGTAAAATAAATATACTTACAATCGACTTGAATTTTTTGTTTTGTTTGTTGCTACTGTTAAAAGTAAAAACAAGTAAGTTTCATGAAGAAAAAAATAACACTTACACAAAGATTTATACTGCGTACAAAATAACTTTGTCTGTGACCGCAAAAAAATTGTCGCGGGGGTGAGCGAGGAGAGCGAATAGTTCATTGGCTCTCCGCCTGTCACCCATGCGCGGAAAATAACCGTCATAGACAAACTTGTTCTGAACGCGCTGTACTTATACGATTTTATTGATTCGTTACAAAAATAAATTAAGTAAATCTATATTTTTTAGATCATTGATTGGGATTATTTTTGAACGACAAAAGTAAATAGAGAGTTCACATTAAAGCAACAATTTCACACTACGAGTATTTTACACGCTCTCGAGTTTTTCGTTGTTGTATTGTAATTGTAACCTGATCAAATCCAGAATTCAAATCTAAAACTCAAATTCTCTTCACAAAAACGAATCTCCACATTTTAAACAACAATAAAAATCATCCTTTGTTCACTTTTTTGCAAAAAGTTTATTTTCCACTAATTTCCACTCCGCAGAGTGCGGAAAAAATGGCAAAAAATGTGCAGACGTCCAGCCCCTTTGAATTTTATTATTGGCAGTCATTTCCTGCACCATCAGAATAAAAAAAACTCATAGTAAACGAACTAAAGAGAGTAGAGCTAACTACAGAATTCATCTGAGCTAAATATACCAACAGGTTGTTCCAGAAGTGGACCGACAGGCTTTAGGTAGTGTATTAATAATTAATTATTTACATAAGAGAGACAAAAGAATGAAGCACGGTGCTTATTTTTATCATTTATCAAAAACCGAGTACAACTTAAAAACTTTTGTTTATTGGAAGTTCTTGCCATAAGCTATCACCACCTAAAACCTTCGTCCATTTCTGGCTGTTTGCTATTTTAAAGTGCATGGGAGCGGTACTTACCGGTTTTGAGTGGGTGACGACGCTTTATTTGTCGTAATTTGTGTAAAGGATTGTGTTAAATCTATTTTTTTTTACTAAGAATAAGTAGCTGAAACGCTTTTGATCTTCCCATACTAATTCTTTGCATAACGGGGCAAGATCTGGGTGTCTACACTCAATTTTCGATATATCGATACGATACTACTTCGATACATTCGAATTCATAACTTCGCTCACTAACATAGAGTAGAATATTGGTTGGATGCAATGTCAAATTGGCAGTGATTAGCATCCAATAAATATCCTACTCTATCGTCAAAGGACGAGAATGGAGAGTAGAGTGGGAAAGGAAAAAAAATCCTTTTTTTCAACGTACGTTACTTAGAAAAAGTACTCAATCAAATATTGCAGTGATCAAAAATGCAGTTGGTATTCTAATTTCTTTATATTCTGTGCCTTTTCCATCGTATTTTTCCTGTGAGCCTTTGCCATTGTTGGCTTTGAAAATAAAGAAAAAATGTGCAAAAAGGTTGGAAAGCAATGGACCGAGCTTGTATCAAATTAGGTTTTCGAGTGGCGACTACAAAAAGTGCTCTGGCGCATTACAGAGTTTGTTTTGTTGTACACTATTAGTCGTATGAATAAAAGTGTATAGTTTATGCAAACATAGGAACATGCGCTGGTTGAGTAGGGTACTTTCTCAAGAAATATCATGGAAGGAAAGAAAAAGGGGGGAAAGGAGGTGGAACAGATAAAAGGAAGAGAGGAAGAAGACAATCTAGGGAAATTACAACAACATAACAATTAATTATGAAATGTCCACTACTGAACAGGAAGCTTCCCCCAGAATTCCAGCTTTTGCTAGAAAAATGTGGAGGGGAAGTACGCTTGTCAGCGTTACGGCTGGCACCACGGACCGCGGTTGCAGGTGACCGCAGTAAGTAAGATGGTTGAAACACAGGAAGATGCTGCTGCCCATCCTCCAGTTGATAACCCTTCGTCGCCTCTTACGACACCCACGGGTATGTATGGGAATTTACATACAAACATAAAATCAAATCTCTTTTTCATCTGGGTAGGCAGAGGCCACAGCCCTCCACAACGATAGTTATTAAATATACTATCATTATTTAATATGTATCTCCACCTACAGATACTATTATTTAATATGTGCCTCCACCTTCGATCTTGTCATACTTCCCTCGCTTCCTCCACTCCATCAACCCTTTCAAACTGGCTCGTCGGTTAAGGATACTTTTAACCTGATCTTTATTTAGAACGTCCTGAATTTTGTTCTTGCATTAAGCCACAGAACAAATCCTTAACACCAAATTTATAGAGCCTGATATATAAAATAAATGGTACAGCAGCACTGCCCCCCACTGTCCCCGCCGGGAGTCGAAACCAGAACCTCCGGATCAAGAGCCGAATGCTCTAATTACTATATTATAAAGGCTGCGGATAGTAATAAAGTACATAAGTACCAACTGCAAACTTAAGTTTGTAATTCCATACAAAAAATATGAAAATACAAAGTTACCTATACGAACTAGATTTATGTAAAAATGGTTTAATGAAATATGCAGTCAGGTAGAAAACCAATTTAGAATCCAAATTGTAGAACATCAAAATAAGCTCAACGAAACCGATTTTGAGTAAGTCACATTTTTAAATTTTAGTAGTAAGGGAACACCCCTTATATAAATTTCTAGAGACCAATTGATACTGCCGCAAATACCTTAAATAGAGATGCTTGGTCATGCAAAGTTTCATCAAGATTTTAGCAGCCGTTTTTGCGATAATTACAATTTTTCATTTTCGTTGTACGACAGCTACCCTCAAAATGAGAGCCAGCAAGAAACCTCTCAAAACCCTTCGATGGATTTGCATAAAACTCTTAAATTCCAAATATGGTGTCAATCGGACCATTCGTTTAGCCGCTAGGCCAAAGCGTGACGGACAGACCGTCCGACGGACCGACCGACCGACGGACGGACATTTTTGGGAGACTTGTTTTTTGTGATGTATAAGTGATATAGAACACATTTTAGAGAAAATTAGAAAAACTTTTTTTTTACGAATACAAAACCTTTCTCGCTCCGCTCGTAAGTAAAAAGCATCACGTTACCACGGTCCAGTAATTATTTGTTATATCTAAATAAGATAATGTTTTTACAGCAAACTGTTTTGTCTGACCCTCGTGTAAATATTGGGAACGAATGTTTATATTCGATAACTTCTTTGTGTTATTTATTCATAGAAAGGGAATTGAATTGGGTCTCAGGTTACGAAATAAGCTTATATTGGAGATACAAATCAAATAAAATGTTTGCCAAGGGTCTCTTAATGTGAAGTTATTATTTTCTTTATTTAGTTATTTTATTCATTAGTACCTGGGCGACCGAGCTATGCTCTGTATAATTAAAATGTCATCGGGTCAGCAAGCTGTGCTACTCAAGAACAGATGGCGCTATAAGTTTCTTTAACTTAATAAAATAAGGGTGATGATACGAATTTTCACAGATATGAGATCAATTTTTCACCGCCGAAAACCTCCGTATAGTAAATTTCACCGAAATCTTTAGAACCGTTTTGGCGAAACCGAAAACAATACGGTGTGGTGCCGGCAAAGAATAGTACCGACCCATCTCTACTCGTGGGTGTCGTAAGAGGCGACTAAGGGTTTAAGAACCAGAGGATGGGCAAGAGCATCTTTCTGTGTATCGTACCATCTTACATACTACGGTCACCAACAACAGCGGTCGTCAGCCGCGACACTTACAAGCATGGTGACAACGGTAAATCCCCTTCAAAGTACCAAGCTTTTTTGCTGGAGTTCTGAAGAGAGCTCCCTGTCCTGTAGTGGACGTTTCACTGGATTTTATGATGATGATACAAATGTTGCTCGCTTAATATTATAGGATACTGTCAGGGGTTCCAAACAACGTGCCTTTGACGAAAGCAAACGTCAATAAATTTACAGGATAATATTTTATATATTATGTCATCCTATCTATGTGTATATTTACCGCAGAACCAAAATAAATCTGGTACAAACACTAGTGCACTCCATTTTCTTCTATGGTTCCGAGACGTGGACCATCAAAGCAGCAGATATAAAACGCATTGACGCGTTCGAAATGTGGTGTTGGCGACGTATGCTGTTGGTACCGTGGACGGCCCGCCGGACAAACGAATCTATTCTGCAGGTCATAGGAACCCGAGACGGACTGTCGGCGTTAGTGACTCGTAGGACCCTCCGCTACTTTGGTCACATCAGCAGGAAAATGCCGGATAACCTAGAACGAAATATCTTGCTAGGGAGAGTAGAGGGTACAAGACTTCGTGGACGAAGACCAACGCGTTGGATGGACCAAATTACGAGCGCCCTTAATATGTCCTTCCAGGATGCTCTCAGACTGGCGCAAGACAGAAGTACCTGGCGATCAACAATTTTAGCCAAGACGGCACCTGTCATTGTGGGTCACGATCCTCAGAACTGAGGGAGCGACTAAGAAGAAGAAGAGATCACATCCCATACATTATATGACGTTAGCTTTCTTCATCTCTACATTTAATGGCACATTGTCTGACCCCCACATTAATGGCAAGCAAGTCTGACTACCTTCTGTTGTCAAGAGTTTTCAAACCCCTAAATAGCCATTGACATGGCATCATGGCCAAAAGCTTAACGTACCTATCAAAGAACTAGAAACACGATCGTACGGCCCTGTATTTCACTGGGACACCACGGTGGCGCGACTGGTGTCTGTAACTAGACACCAGTAAAGACACCAGTAAAGACACACCCTGCGGCCACAGTATTAAGAGCTATATTTCACTGGGAGTGGTAGCGCGACCAGCATCCGAAATGTTGCGCCGCCAAATTGGTTGCGCAACCAAACGGACACCAGGTGAGTAACTCTCTATAGAGCTGTATACATTTTGTTGGTAGCGGCGACTGGTTGCGCTGCCATGGTGTCCCAGTGAAATACCGGCCTACTACTAGAAGTCACAGTTCGATTATCAGCCTGAAAAAGGTATTGTTTATTTTTTTTTTTATTCAAATAGGCATAAAATTAATAATCTTTAATTATAGTATGATCTTTTAATCTACGTTATATGCAGTCAGTATTCGTTATTTACAGTTGTTCTCACTAAAAATATCCAAAAATCATTAAAAACATAGGTACAGTCACCAAATAAAAAGGCGACACAAAAAGTCCTCAACCGGGAAGCGCGGTCAGCGTCCGACCACGAATTTATTCGCTCACCGTATCGCCGTGCGAAGTATTATATTACAGAAGGAAGTTAGGCTATTAAGATAGGACGTATCGGACCTATATCCGTTGTTTTGGCACGCTTTCTCTCGGGCGCACGTTTTTATTCGTCTAGACTGTACTTTTGGGATGGTTTTTGCTATGGTTTAGAGAGAAATGGAAAACCTTTTGTGAGATTCAAAGATACGCAACTTGAGTTAGAAGAATATTTTCTTTACATCTTTTCGAAAAAAGTTTATTTCCTTTTGCTGTTGAAATATGTAGTAGGAGATCCAACTAGGCAAATGTTGCGCAAAACCTGCTGGGATGAAAGACATAGACAGAGACAAAGTTTCGTGATTTTTGTACACCTTTAAAACCAAAGTTATCTCAAATAAATAATTGGTATCTCATTTCGCCCCTTTGTTGGATGATTTCGGAAAAGTGCTAAGACATCTATTTCTTTTTAGGGTACCGATACCAAAATGGTGAAAAAAAGGAACCCTTATGGTGCGACTTTGTCTGTCTGTCTGTCCGTCTGTCTGTCACACCTCTATATCTCAGCAACCACTCATGCTATCGACCTGAAATTTGGAATAGTTTTAGAATATAGTTGCCCAACTTAATTGCACATGAAAGAATAAAAAACAAATATGATTATTAATGTAAAGAGGGCTAAAATAGGGGGGGGGGGGCAAATTTCAAATTGTCGCAACTAGGTCGAGTGGGGATCATATGAAAGTGCTTTACTTGTACATTCTAAAATATATTTATGTTTTTTTTTACGTCTCTTAGTTTTCAAGTTATGATAAAAATTTTCAAAAAAATACCATTCCCCCCCCTTATCTCCGAAGTTTGTGAAAGGAAAAATCTGAATTAATGACAGTCGATAGAAGTTACCTATGTATTATTATGCAGGTATTAGTTTAAGAATATTCGCACACAGTGCAAACTGTTATTGAATAAATGATTGATTTTATGTGAACATTATAGCACAAATAAAACGATCTTTCTAAATTGCACAGATTTTTAGAAATCTGTAAATAACCTTTAGAAACAAATTTAGTTTTGCGGTCCTAAAAATGGACTTTATTGCTTGCAAAAATACAAAAAGTATATCGGAACCCTCGGCGCGCGAGTCCAACTCGCACTTGACCGGTTTTTTTTCTTACTCAACATTGTTTTCATACTTTCATTCCTTATCCTTTGGGGGATAAGTTCTATAAAATCCTTTTAGATTTAGTTTTTATTAATCACATATCTGTAAAATTTTCAACCAGCTACCTGTGTCGGTTCAAAAGATAAAATTTTCAACTTTGTAAAAAACTACATATTTTGACATTTTGCCCCACTATTAGGTCTCCGTCACATACTGCTGGGCTGCACCACTTCTTATATGTTACCTATAAGTATTTACTTGAATCCTACTAAGATTCATCCCAGCAGGTTATGCGCAGAGCATCTAATTCCAGCTCGGCCATGGATCTTCTTCTAGTGGCTTGCTTTGATAGTTTTTATTATATTTTGATGATTTTTGTTTATAGTTTTTCTGAGAAATACTTTTAATTTTTTTATGAAATATTCTCTTAATTAATAAAATTACATAGTCACCTAATGTTCGTACGCGTTCTTTTCTGCTTGTTCTTTCAGTTGTTACGAAACTTCTCAATTATATGAGCAATATTTCGAAATTTTCGTAACCTTAGTCAGAATATTACTAAAAGAATAGCAAAATCAGTCTAGTAGTTTCCAAATTGCAAAAGAAAAAAGGTCCTAATGAAATAGTCAACACAATTTTATCATAGTATGTTACTCAGACCATGAAACTGAGCAACTGTCCCCAAGGAACATAGGTCAAAATACGAAAATCAATTTTTGACCTCCCATAGAAACTGCATCAGGTGATAACGAATTTGGTATGGGAGGTCAAATTTGGTTATCGTATTTCGACCTTAGTTTCTTGGAAAAAGTTGTTCAGTTTCATGGTCTAAGTAACATGCTAAAATTATGTTTACTATTTCTACAAGACCCTATATTTATTATTTATTTGTAAGGATAGAAATTTCTGCAGTAACACAAAATAACCCACCTGCAAAATGATAACACGGTTTGAAATTCCATATACTGATTTAGCAGCAATTTCACTAGTGTATTGACATTTACCGAAATGCCTGTTTAATGGGGGTACATCGTTCACAATGCTTCCCAACGGTGCACTAATCTGCGTCATTAATTTCATATTACCTTGCGAACTTTGCCACCCTGCTTTATTAGGCGACCCAGTTAGAGAGTTTAAAATCCCTATTTGATATGGAAGTGTTTTGTGGTGTTCTAAATAAGTTGGTTTACCTGTTATTGTTATGGGATGGTGTAACTTTTGTGTAGTGTTTTAGGTAGTTATGTCCAGTAAAAGTTTTTAGAACTGCTGCGGGTGTAAGAGACGATTGACTGAAAACTTCGGAATATACTATTCTCTAGGCGAGAGACCATCTTTGTGGTACAGAAAGCACCAGCCTTAACTAGAAATAAAAAAAAAAAGACTCTTCCCTACAAGCGGCCTGAACAAAGCAGAATTTTTGTATGGAGAGGTCGAGTTTTTGTATCCTTTTCTAACACATGAATTTAAGGTAAATTTGTCTAGTTTAGTCTACTGAGCAAGCTGCCGACATACAAACAGTCAGTCGGACAAATCAACACTATTGATTGGATTCCTTATTAACTATGGTAGGTACGCCATGTAAAATCCGCCATGTGGATTAATCATAATTTTAATGTACCTAGTATCACTCGCGCTATAAACACAAATTTAGTGACATTTAATTCATCGAAATCGGTTCAGCTGTTTAGTTGCAACAAGTGAACACAGAAACGTACATACATAGGTACTTAAACATTCTCAATGTTGTAACAAACATCCAAACATTAACCAGGACTGTAATATTTGTTAGATAACACAGCATTTTAGAATAAACAAGAAATTACTTAGTCCGGCCCTGTGTCAAAGATTTTTGCCAAAGACAATAGGTGGACCACAGGCTCGTAGTTTTGAATTAATTTTATTTCAAAAGTGATGAGGTGTTCCACGGGAGAAAAAAATCTCCGGTGGTACACCCAGGTGATCCACGCGGGTATACCAAGCGTAATGCCTGCTTATTTACATATATATACAGGTCAAACACATAACCCTTCTCTTTCGCCGTAGTCGGATAAAAAGCATCGTAATACTTTAAAATGCAGCAGCTCTGTTTCTTTTGTCAGGACCACGGGTAAGAAAAATAATTGCCTGTGGTACTATTATATACAACGCGGTAGTACCAGGGGCAAAAAATCTAAATAGGTATTTGCTTAAGGTTTCTGTAAGCACCAATAATTCTTAAGCTGACAGACTGTCAAGCAACAATTCAAGTCCTCAAGAACTAAAATTTTATCTTATCAACAAAACGCTACAAGAGCAATAAATCATAAAAGGACTTGGCCGCTTTTCCACCGTCGGAAATTTGAATATTGCTGACGCGGTATGAGTTGGTTTATCGCAAGTCAGAGCAAAACACTTACTCAAAACCATTCGGTATAAAAAATGTTTTTTCATAAAATGTAAGATTGTATGTAAATTCTATTTCAATTCCACCTGTAACGCCACCCTATAAAACGTGAATTTACTCCGGTTTCTCCTCGAAGCTAATTGTTTTGTCCAATGTCCATGTATACAGCGTGTAAATGGAATAAGCGATAAACCCTCATACACCCCAATTGATTTTTATTAAAATAAATCCTAAAAAGTGATTTTTTTTTCTAGATATTGTTATTTTAAAGTTTCATGAGTGTTCTATTTTCATCGTTGTTCTAGTCGGTGGCCGCACTGCGCGCACGCCGCGCCGTCCGCCAGCGCGCGTATCCACAGAAATCTTTAAAATAGAAGCGGCAATAATTTAAATAATTAAAATTAAAAATTACCCCTATCGAAAACCCGTGAAATTGATTCTACGCTCGATTCTGATCAAACTATTTTCTATTTATATTAACACGCAATTTTTCCCTAAAAAAAAAGTATTTTTTCGCAAAAACTTTTTCGACTCCGTTCTAAATTGGTCACGTGATCGAACCAATGTGTGGGAATAAAAAGCTTTTTCGAGTAAAAATTTATGTTCTTCGGGAAAGGTGAATTTCTGAGCTTGATATTGACAATGTGACGAGCAGCTTTACAGCAATAGAAGTGGTCCACCAAAGCAAGAGTCTAAGTCAATAAAAAGCGACTGGGATCGGCAGTTGGTTGACAGTGACAAGAGGGCCCTGCTGATGAAAAGAACGGTGTACCGAATTGAACCAGACTTCTCAGACAAGAAAACTGGACAACTTTCCCAAAGAAAGAAAACTTTCCATACCAACTGTTCAATCAGAGTAAGCAATTTGTATGGAGTGGTAAAAAATGCTTTTATGGTCTTATGGTAGTATGAGTATATAACTATTCATATGGTGTTAATTTTAAAAAGTCATTTCCTATCAGGAAGAGCCCGAACTTGGTATTTTTCAAAATATTTCTTCACCGAAATTAAAGATGTGCACCACTTTGGCAACAGCTATGTCGTTGACCAATCGTTGAATTGGGCAGATCACGATGTGTCGGCATTTTGTGATTTGGTCAATTATTTCATGATTTGTCATTTAAAATTGGGCAGATCGATGAAAGCAACCTATATGCCGATTTGCCCTACTAGTCACCTGGCCACAACAAAATATGGCTTGGCACATCGAAATGTGGCTAGGCATATCGAAATATGGCTGGGCGCATCGTAATGTAGTAGGTTAGGTTAGGTTGGTCACGCTACAGAATCGATTTGCCATGCTTGGGCAAATCGTCAAACGTTATGCTTTAAACGATATGACGGGTACTAGATAGGCAAATCAAGAAATGCCGCGGCGTATCGTGATGTGCCCAGGCTAAAACCCAGGTAGATCTCGATCGGCCTACGACAGCTATAACGAGATATTTCGTAATTTTTTTTCAATCTTATACATTTAATACTCTTGCTAGGCTTATGATAATAATAGAATCGCCGGAATTTTCTTGTAGATTAATGAGATCATAATTCCTATAATTGTAAAGCAATTTTTTCATTTGTCTTATATTTGGAAGTTGTCTTCAAGATTATCAATTCACGCATAAAATAATATAAAATTATAGGTTCGAAAATTGTTCGTCTTAAATGTCGTCCGATTTCATCATTAGATTTGTTATATTTTTTTACAATTAATATTTTTCGAAAATTAAATTTAAGCTACTGTAAGCTTAATATCTTTATGCTTAAAAAAGTATTAAAAATTTGATTCAGATTCAGATAATTTTATTCAATGTAGATTCTTTACAGAATACTTATTGAATGTCGTGCAGAATACAATGCAAATAGAGCGAGTCTACGCCGTTTTGGATTTTTAATTCCTAAAAAATGCAAAAATGCTACTGCAAAAAATTGAATTTACTTAAAATTCGCCATACAAAACGGCAATTTCGTAGTTAATTAAAGACCCTATAGATAGCCGCATGGCTACAGGCCCTTGTCAGTCTATTCACATCACAGCTAAACATGATAATAGTACAAATATGGTACCGATTTAGTCTCTAACTTTGCATGAAACGGCTTTTACTTCACTCTGATATTAGAATAACGCTGACGTGTCGCGACGTGGCAGTTTATTGCAAATCACCACGAGTAGAGATGGGCAATTTTCCGATAAATTTACAGGTTTCGGTAAATTATGGACGGATAATCACATAATTATTCCGTGTGGTGCTGGCAACGAATAGTACCAACCCATCTCTACCAGTGAGTTTCGTAAAAAATTATTAAGGTTTTATGAACCGAAGGATGGGCTACAGTTTTCTGTATATCGTGCCATCTTATGTACTGCGGTTACTAATAGCAGCGCTAGCTGCAATGCAACGCTAACAGGTATGGTGACTATGGTAAATCCCCTCATAAGTACCGCGCGTTTTGCTAAAGTTTTGGAGGGATCTCCCTGTCCCACCAACCGCGCCAAATGTCAAATAACGCCGCCGATTTTTAATACGTTGGGAAGCAAAGGCTTAAATCGTAACCTTTTTTTATTTCCCATACAAATTTTGAGTCCTTACGCCTCATGTTTCTCCGGAAAGTTCTTAAGTTCTATGGTATGCAAACTAAGATTTTTGCCATGACTAAAAGTAACCATCAATTTATCTGATATTTAGCTCACCTCTAACCACAGCTCACGAGCTATTGAATATGAGCTAATTTCACACTCACGTTGTCACTAAAGGGCCCTCAATTTTGATATTGACGTGTCATGCCGCCGACTGTATCATAATGTGGAGTTAATGAGATTGTGCAGCGAATTTTTTGGTTGACTGTACTTTATTTTTTTAAGCATGATTTTCGTTTTTTCAAAGGTGGTAACGAGAATTGGAAAACAGATAATACCAAAAGTAGAGTAAGTAGAAAAAGAAGGTACCTATTTAAGAAAAAAACCATTGATCTGTACATTTGTTGATATTTTTGAAATATATCATGGAAAAAAAATACTTTTCTTTCATTTTTGTATATTTCGGGGTCACCGTTGGTCGTAACAGCCACGTTGCAGGGCACGCATATGTGAACGTTATTCACGGTCGAAATTAACACTGACGAGCGTGTAGCTGCAAATATGAGGGAAGGTATCGCCTTAACCATAACCCTTCAGCTTGTTATGCAAACCGTATCTTTAGCTTATTGCATGAACTTCACTTAAGGTCTTTTTCTGAGTCAGTAACTTTAAATTACTAAGTACATAAAGAGTCGTGCTTCGTGCGTGCAAATTAAGAAAACGTGCACACATTTATTTTGTTAAAAATGCAAATAATGTCAAGTACGTTTGGAATGAGGTATTGATTACAGTA
Organism: Athrips mouffetella; assembly: GCA_947532105.1. Taxonomy (NCBI): domain Eukaryota; kingdom Metazoa; phylum Arthropoda; class Insecta; order Lepidoptera; family Gelechiidae; genus Athrips; species Athrips mouffetella. The sequence goes on along the minus strand of OX383975.1, from coordinate 2,648,450 downwards.
AGTTAAAAAAGGACCTTTACCTCTTATAGCCACTCACACACACTTAACCGCTTAATAGTACTAAATATTATTACCAAATAAAAGAATATGAATAGGAATATAACTGGGCGACCGAGCTATGCTCTGTATGATTAAAATATCATCGGGAGAGCAAGCTATGCTACTCAACAACAGATGGCGCTGTAAGTTTCTTGAACCCACTAAAACGCGCTAATAAATATTAAAAAAGATTTTCCTAGACATGAGACCTAGCTAAATCGATTTTTTGCCCCCAAAAACCTCTGTATACTAAATTTCATCGAAATCGAAATAAATAAATAAATAAACAAATAAATAAATATTCCTCGGACGAGAATGCTTGAGCAGACACCATTCTACGAAACCCAAGCACTCATACACAGCCTTGCTCTCGTGAGTCAGGTTGCACCTGAGACGAAGTTTCTAACAGCCGCCGGCTGCTACCTGGAGATGATCACTGTCCGGAACTCAGTGATTAAGATACAGCATCCAGTGATACCGTAAAGTGACCGTCTTTAACGCCTACGACACCACTCATATCTTGGTATACAGGGTGTTAATTTAATTGCGTGCCTTAGCTTAGGGGGTGTTTCAGTAACAATAAAGGAACGCAAAAAAAAGTATTTAATAATATCCTACTTAAAAAAACTGAGACTTCATTGAAACTTAACTAACGCGAAGGGCAGTGACCCGGACAGAGCACCGCGCTATCATCGCCCAGCGCGCGAGTACCAGTGGATAAGGTTGGCACATACAAAACTGAAACTCTTTCGCGCGCTTTTGACAGCACGGTGCTCCGGGTCATTGCCCTCCGCTTTAGTTTAGTTTCAATGGAGTTTATTTTTTTTTTGAGTAGGATTTTTTAAATTTTATTTGTGTTCCTATATTGTTACTGAAACACCCCTTAAGCTATGGCACGCAATTAAATTAACACCCTGTATAATATTGAAATTGACTATGGATTACATATTTAGTTTTTAAGACTGTTAATGTAAACTGTATGAATAAATAAATAATAATAAGATTTAGATTCAAATTCAGATAATTTTATTCAATGTAGATTCTTTACAGAACCCTTATTGAATGGTATGCAGAATACAATGCAAATAGAGCGAGTCTACGCCGTTTTGGATCGTGCTATGGCAGCGTAAAAGAAACGGCAAGAAACCACTGCAGCATGGCCTACTTTAAGAGTCGGCTTTTTACAATGTGTTTCTTGTGTTTCGCTCGAAAAATAATAACTTAACGTGCTTTCGGGTACCGGTGGTACCCAAAGGATTTACAAAAGTCGTAGAACAAAATTGTTCAGTTTCATGTTCAGAGCTATCCGAGAACCCGAGAGGTTTTGCGCAGTTTACCTGACACCCAGAATTTTCTATAGATTATGTATTAAAATCGCAAACTGTGACATCATACTTTCTTGCCACTTCCACTGAATTTGTAACGTTAATTTTTCATGAATTTTACTGAATTCTTTCTAGATTTAAATGAAAATTTAAGAAACAAATCTCTAACTTAGTATTTTACTGATTTTACTTTAATTATATCATACTACAAAAAAGTAAGACATCTGTTGAACACTTGATCAAAAAATCGCACAAAATAACTACTTAGGTTATAGTCATAAGAAAATAAGTCATTTTTACTTCTACGCATCAATGACATAGCCAGAGTTATTTTGTACGATTTTTTTGATCAAGGTATTCAACAGTTGTTTAACTTTTTTGTATTAAATACCCTTTCATCATCATCATAACGTCCCATGGCTCCCTCCAGAATTCTAGCTTTTGCTGGAAAAATGTGAAGGGGAAGTACCAAAGTCACCTCACTTGTCAGCGTTACGGTTGACACCATATGGACCGCTTTTGTAGGTGACCGCAGTAAATAAGGTGGTATGATACGCAGGAGGATTCTGCTACCAATCTTCCAGTTTATAATCCTTAGTCGCCTCTCACGACACCAACGGGTATGTATGGGATGGTACCCACCATGCCATCACCACACGGGACGATTTTTACCCTTAATATCATTTATACCCTTTATAGTTCCTTTATTGCTAAGTGTGTAGCTAGTAAATCCGCGAACAGGGTGGAGTTAAACTTGGGCCCTTTGAGAATAGCTCTACTTAGACTATTGCCTCTGGAGTAAGAGGAGGAGAGGTGTGGAGAAACGATTCAGATGAAATCAGCAAGGATGTGCTCCGGATATTAAAAGAGGTAGTTATGCCAAAACTGCCAACATTTGTCAAATATCATGAAACAAAACAACTTTTCCACAAGAAAATAGGTCGAAACTGGAAAAAAAATTTTGGAGCTCCCATACAAAATGTGCTATCAGCTGATGCAGTTTGTATGAGAAGTAAATTTTTATTTTCGTATTTCGGGTATGTTAATACTTTGAAACTGACACTAGCGTTTCGCTCCAATCATATACTCTTAATAATAGTATTTTAGCTGTAAATCTTATCAAATAATTAGTACCTGGTAGACCGAAGAAGAACTAAAGTAACTGACATAGCCCTGAGAATCGCTAAACTAAAGTGGCAGTGGGCAGGGCACATCGCAAGAAGAACCGATAGAGTGGCGACCACGTACCGGAAGACGGAGCGTTGGCAGGCCCCCCACAAGGTGGACCGACGATCAGCCGCTGGATGCGAGCAGCGCTGGGTGTCTACTCTCAAAGTCCGATATATCGAAACGATACTACTCGAAACATGCAAATGCAAAACTTCGTCCCTTGACAATAGAGTAGAATATTGGTTGGATGCAGTTTGAAAATTCATCCAACCAATATTCTACTCTATTGTCAAGGGACGAAGTTTTGCATTTGCATGTTTCGAGTAGTATCGTTTCGATATATCGGAATTTGAGAGTAGACACCCAGGACCGGTCGTCATGGAGATCTTTAGGGGAGGCCTATGTCCAGCAGAGGACGTCTTTCGGCTGATATGATGATGATGAGACCGAACTTTGCCGGCATCACACGGGACACGATAGGATGGCACTATTCTTTATCTTTATTCTGAATAATCCTAACCAAAGCCCATTAACAGATTGCGCTGTCTGTATGGTTTTTGAAATGCGCTATTTTCAAGAAATAGACATTAAAACGAAGAATTAGAAATTTTCCAGACATGAGACCTAAGATAGATCGATTTTTCAGAGCCGAAAATCCCAAAATTTTATTGAAATCATTATAGCTGTTTTCGAAAAACTGGTTACAGAAATATACCGGGTGTAAAGTACAGCCTTCCGAATACTGAAAGGGCATGATCAGTCAAAGTAACTGAACAACTTTCAGCGAACAAAACTTTCAGGAAATGGAAAAAAAATTGGCCTCTCCATACAAAAATTGCAAACTTGATTGGACAGTCTGTATGGATAAGCCGATTTTTTTTTCATTTCCTGAAAGTTCGCTGTTCGCTGAAAGTTGTTCAGTTACGTTGGCTGATCATGCCCTTTCAGTATTCGGAGGGCTGTCCCTTGCACCCGGTATACAAATTTTGCTCGCTTAATAGTATAGCATTCTAGTACAAAACAACTTCAAGTTTGTCGTGCCCTCAGAATAACCCCAAAAATTTTACTTAACGAAATAGTTGGCTGCGGTACGTCCTATACACAGGCAAATCGACGGTTTCCATTGCGTTAGTCGGGAACTTGATCCAATTCAATTTCACTCGGTCAGAAGTTACTCTCAACTAATTCGTTACTTGGTTAGTTTGAGTAACATCAATAAATTTAACCCCTTGTGGTAAGGTAGATCTCATAATTGAGGTTTTATGCTGATTAAAGTGCTAGTATAATGGCTTGAGCCATCAAGACAAGTGTATGTTAAATTTTTGAGTGAGAGTTGGACTACTATTCAGTACTCTTCTGAAATTTCACACACATTAGGTACCTGATCTTAAGCCCATATCAATTTAATTCAGTAGCTGATTATTAACTCTTTCCAGCACAGTTTTTTGTTGGCGATAGGAGACACGTAATTTTTCTATTTAAGTTAATCTCTAGGACAAAAGAAGGTTTATCCGCATTTTTAGGGTTCCGATACCAAAATGGTAAAAAAAAGGAACCCTTATGGTGCCGCTCTGTCTGTCTGTCTGTCTGTCTGTCACACCTCTATATCTCAGCAACCACTTACGCTATCGAGCTGAAATTTGGAATAGTTTTAGAATATAGTTGCCCAACTTAATTGCACATGAAAATTTTTTGAAAAAAGTATGATTATTAATGTAAAGGGGGCCAAAATAGGGGGGGCCAAATTTCAAATTGTCGCTACTAGGTCGAGTGGGGTATCATATGAAAGGGCTTTACTTGTACATTTTAAAATATATTTTTGTATTTTTTTAAGTTTCTTAGTTTTCAAGTTATGATGAAAAATGTCAAAAAAAATACCATTCCCCCCCCCTTATCTCCGAAGTTTGAGTAAGGGAAAATCTGAATTAATTACAGTTGACAGAGGTTTATGTAAACTTTACAGCAAAAATAAAACGATCTTTCTAAGTTGCACAGTTTTTCAGAAATCTGCAAAAAACCTTTACAAACAAATTTAGTTTTGCGGTCCTGAAAATGGACTTTATTGCTTCCAAAAATACTATAGGTATATCGGAACCCTCGGCGCGCGAGTCCGACTCGCACTTGACCGGTTTTTTTATTTATTTATAAGATACAGGGTACGTCAGCCGAAATCAGGGCCTTTCGGACAATGTCGTTAAAAGCGTGGTGACGAGGGAATCTCCCCGAGCACCGACAGCAGCTCAACGCTGCGCCATATGCGTCTTAGCTTAAGTTCACCCTCATTGCTTACTGGCACACTTCATATTTTCAAAAGATAAAGAAACCATCAAATAAACAATTTTATTTCTTCTGGCATCCTCATTTTAAGAACTAAAAAAAAAAAACTGAAATGAAAAACTCTCCTCTTGCCAACTAATACAACTCATAAGTTACCCTATCAAAGGATACCCCTATCTCCCTTTTCATGGCTTAATTCATTACCCTTAGGAATTATGACTAAACCGCACTATAAACTGCTTGAATTCAGTGTACAGTGACCAAAGCAGGTTTACTGTACAAGATGAAACAGATTTTAAATAACTCGATGAAATGATTTGAATAACTAAAAGGTAAACGTTAAAAAGATAGTGTCACTATGTATAGGTAAACTACGCTAACGTGGCCTCCCCCTCCACTGTGTATAAAGTAGTTTTGTACTAAAAGCAATGTGGATGGGCGGGTCATGAGGACGCTAGTAGGGCTTTTGTGCAAGATCCGTCTAGTGAAGTACCACCCCCTTGCATATTTCTGCCGTAAAGCAGTAGTGTTTGTACTGCTGAGTTTCGGATCGAAGAGTAAGGGAGCCAGATAAATTATTAGATACATCAAAGTTATGCCACTAATAAGACATTGAGTGTTATGGGCGGTGGTGACCACTTACCATCAGGTGACCAAACGAGGGTTTGACCACGAGGGTTGAGCCACTTGTGACATAAAAAACAACCTAGTTTAGCTCTACCGCTGTGAAAAAAACTGGACAACTGCGAATCGGACTCCCGGGGGTTCTGTAACACTAAGGTAAAAATACTATTCTTTGCCGGCACCACACGGCACTACCACATATACAACGTGTAACGGAAAGGTACTTACTACACAATTTTTACCAAGGAACATTGTTAGATATACGAAAAACCAAATTTGAACTCCCATACAAAATGCGCTATCCGCTGATGCAGTTTCTATGGGAGGTCAAATTTCGTTCTATAACCCATGTTCCTTTGGAAACCTTATTCAGTTTGATCGGCAGATTCACACACACCCTTTAGTGTTATCACTCCTTTCCGTTTATTACTAGGTATACACATGGAACTACTATACAAAATCCATCTTATCCACCGTACCCTCATCTATCAGGAGTAAGCACTCTGGACCTCATCAAAACCCTCAATATATTAAGCAATTCTAACGTAACGCCAACTTGGCGTAAACGTAAAACCGCGCGTAAAACTGTGATATAGTTTATGAGTAAGTTTGCATGCGCTCTAAACACCCGGCCGAGGTATAAACCGAAACTTAGGCGGTTAAAATTTAACCGAACAGAGTTAGGACCGGGTAATGTCTTTTTACACAGAAATGGGATCGGCAAATGGAAATGCCATTGCGACATAAAATATGTCAAGTAGCCTTGAAACCCAAGCTTTGGTAAAGTATTTTTCAGCGAATTTTAATAGGTAGATTTTAAATGAAATGTTTAACAACAAGTGGGTCTTAAAATGAACATGGATAAGACGAAAATTATGTCTAACGCCCTTGTTGTACCCACTCCACTCAAAGTTGGAGACTCTACGCTCGAAGTTGTCAATGAGTACGTATACCTGGGACAAACATTCCAGCTGGGTAAATCCAACACAAGGTGGACCGACGATCTGGTCAAGGTCGCGGGAAGCCGCTGGATGCGAGCAACGCAGGACCGGTCGTCATGGAGTTCTTTAGGGGAGGCCTATGTCCAGCAGTAGACGTCTTTCGGCTGATATGGTGATGATAAATCCAACTTATAAAAAGAGGTTACTCGTCGAATTCGACTCGGATGGGCAGCGTTCGGGAAGCTCCGCAATATCTTCACGTCCAAAATACCGCAGTGTCTCAAGACGAAAGTCTTTTACCAGTGTGTGTTGCCAGTGATGACATATGGCACCGAGACGTGGCCGCTCATGATGGGCCTTATCAGAAAGCTCAAAGTCACCCAAAGGGCTATGGAAAGGGCTATGCTCGGAGTCTCTCTGTGCGATCGAATCAGAAATGAGGAGATCCGCAGAAGAACAAAAGTAACTGACATAGCCCTGAGAATCGCTAAACTGAAGTGGCAATGGGCAGGGCACATCGCAAGAAGAACCGATGGACGATGGGGCGTGAGGGTTCTAGAATGGCGACCACGTACCGGAAGACGAAGCGTTGGCAGGCATCCCACAAGGTGGACCGACGATCTGGTCAAGGTCGCGGGACCGGTCGTCATGGAGTTCTTTAGGGGAGGCCTATGTCCAGCAGTGGACGTCTTTCGGCTGATATGATGATTAATATCAAAAATACTTTTGTACAGAAAAGAAAGCAGCGAGGTATCACACTATAAATAGTAACCTATGCAAAATTAAGCTCATGACATGTTTTCTTGATAATTTTATTTTGTATAAAACAATTATTTTTTATATTTTTAACCACCAATAGCAGAAAGTGGAATCTCCTTAAAAGATTTCTGCTCCTGATGGTAAATATGTTACATATCTAAGCTCATTAATATTTTTTTTAAATACTGCATCAATATTTGAAAGCCCGTAAATTACGCAGGACACGGGAAGAGGTAAACTATAGTTTTCATTGTTAGTTGGTTGTACATCACTTCTAATGAATTCTATTATCTGTGCCGTGTGACTGTAAAATTGGGAGGTGTGGAATGGCGGACGCGTGTGGCATATGCGATGTGCAACATACGATATCACACGATTCCTGGCTCATGGTTTATTATGAGATCATATTATTATTTATAAAGCAAATGTTATGTCAAAAAGCTTACTATAGATTAGATGACTATATGAATGACAAAGAGGTATGGTGCTCTGATATTCCAGCAAAACACAAGAAACACATTGTAAAAAGCCGACTCTTAAAGTAAGGCCGTGCTGCAGTGGTTTCTTGCCGTTTCTTTTACGCTGCCATAGCACGAGCCGAAACGGCGTAGACTCGCTCTATTTGCATTGTATTCTGCATGACATTCAATAAGTATTCTGTAAAGAATCTACATTGAATAAAATTATCTGAATCTGACTCCTTATGATATTCGTGACTCTAAATCAGCAACAAGCGGATTTTAGTAGTTGCTTATGGTGAAGGTTACCTTCTGATTGTACCTTGAGTCGAATTCAGCGTATTTTGTAAAAGAATTACTTGAAACCAACCTGCTGTCCACCAAGGTAATCTTTCGATAAACAATTTAGGAGTCGATGGTTTGACTTTATTTTTGTCCTGCAGAAAATCTTTGAGATTCGGGTCCCGATTGAAGAGCATTGCAAACTGCGTTACAAATAAGTTAGACTTCCCCTTGTGTCTAATAATGGCAAATCAGATCACACAATCCTTACAAGCAATAGAAAAATTGTAAAGAAAATTTGCTCGAAAAAAATAATAATTAAACGCATTTTTTAATGTTCTAGTTTGTTGGTGATTTGAACATTAAAGACCAATATCGAAAAACCCATGTTAGGTATTAAGATTTTCTTCCGCATCTTAGCAATATGAGCTAGTAGATCCAAGCTCGAGACCCATGTCTTTTGCACCAGGCCGTTCTTAAACAGCGCAGTTAGTAGCGATTATCGGGACAGTTAAGACAGATTTATCTTGACAATAAAAGTAAACACTCGCTCTCCACCGCGCCCCATTAGTAAGAGGGGATTCCCTGCTCTAAAATGGTTTAAAGGGAAGAGCAAGCGGGTTTTCATGCCCATTCCTTTTGCATTTAATACCTTATCTTAGCGAAATAAATACAATTAGAGAAAATTAAATAACCTTATTTTTCCTAACGTTTCTGAATTGCGGTGAAAAGTTCGAAAGTATAAAACAAACCATAATTAATGCACACTGCCCACTGACCATGACGATCAATACAAAAACTTACAAAGGGCAATGGATGTCTCTAAGAATTTCCAATAGTATTCTTTGGGATTTTTTTCTTATTCTTCTTTATACAGGCTGGGTATGCCAATCATGAAGGATGTGATTCTGCCCATAAAACTGAATAACTTTCCCTAAGGAACATACGAGTAGATCGGAACACAACAATCTTTTTTTACCTCCTATAGAAACTGTAATAGCTGATAGCGTATTTTGTATGGGAAAAGTTGTTCAGTTTCATGGGCAGATGCACATGCTTCAGGGTTAGTTTACCCTTTTTGTTACACCCTGTAGTTCTGTTGCTACTCGTGTATACAGTTACTTATTTACAAGCATTGAAGCGCGCATGGCCGAGCGGTAGATGCTATTTCATTTCAATTACGAAATCTTAGCAACATTTTCCGTGGTCAGAACTCTATAAAGTCTGGTAACGCACACGATTCGAAGCTTCTACGGCACGCCACTGTTTTTCCCTCTGTGTTCTGAAGGTCAAATGACAGTCTCTCTGTGTGAAAACTATTGCTCTCGTTAAATCATAAAACCAACTAATATTCCAGTCAAACTAAGAAAAAGTGTGGAATTAATTGTGACAGTTGCAAATTCTTGTGGAATTGTTATATGACAAAAAGAGGAGTTCATGCCTGATTGGCACCGTTTCTGGTGCATATGGAACGTTCCTTAATATTAGATTGAAACTTTGAGCGGGCGAAAATTTTGAATAGACAAGCTGTACTTGATACAAGTTTTGCTGCATATAGACTGTCTTCGTGCACGGTAGGAATCATAAGCCATTAGTTTTTTTTTTATTTGTGACTCGGGGAAAATTATTGCACTTGGTACAAACTTACACAGGCCTTCTAGAGGTATAATAAACACTTGTTAGTTTTGCAATCCTTCTGCGAACACCGGAACACTTCAAAATAACACTCAAAAATAACTTCCGTATGATTCTTGCAGGTGCTAATCCGTATACATATTTGGACTATTTTTCTATTCAACTTATCAATTTGCACCGAGTGCAATAATTTGATAATTTCCCCCGAGCCAAAATATATATAAATATATAAAAAAATATTACTTTTTTGTGGTGTTCCGTAAGCCAGATTTAAAAAAATACTTGGTGCTAATGTAGATAACAATGGTTTAAAGAATATGTGCAATTGCACCAATTGTCAGAATTCCCCCCATTGAGTTACTGCGAATTAAGAGTTTGTTAAAAAATATTTTATAAGGTTATTTTCAAGCCATATACTGCAAAAATAAAACATTTTATTCGTGCTTTTAATTATTTCATCTCTTTTGTACAATACCGGGTAACTTTACTGTACTATAAGTCTAGAATGATGGTGATTCAGAGCAATAGGCTTCTTAGGTAAATAGGCTTCTTCTGGGCAAATTCGTTCCATAGTCAACCTCGTCTCTGTCCTCAAGCAAGAGTAAGCCCATTGCATATAGTAAGAAACAATCATCATAATCATATCAGCCGAAAGACGTCCACAGCTGGACATAGACCTCCCCTAAAGATCTCCATGACGACCAGCGGCTTCCCGCGACCTTGACCAGATTGTCGGTCCACCTTGTGGGGGCCCTGCCAACGCTTCGTCTTCCGGTACGTGAAACAATATGAAATAATAAATTGAATAGAGAAAAGGATGGTACGGCTGTGCCTTTGCTTGCTCGCAATGTAGTGATTTTTCCCAGGTCTACGTATAGACGCTCTTCGGTTATACCTTAAACCACATTACGTATTAGTTGATGGGAGGGCCGTGGGTTCACGGAAAATGTTTTCAACTTACGCCCTGAAAGCCGCCAGTTAGATTGTCACGAGAAGGACGAACTCGCGAACCTTATAGTTTGTAGTGTTGCAGGAAATGTGAGAAAATCATTTAGTTACGAATTCTTCCAAATCTCGCAAGATTTTTCTTTAAGGATCAGCCTTAAAAATTAGCAGTTACACGCTCGTCAATGTTGATTTCGCCCTCATTTACACGTCAATAACGTTTACATAAGTGTGCCTTGCATCGTGGCTGTTACGACCAACGGTTACCCCGAAATTCACAAAACTGAGAGAAAAGTTTATTTTCTATATTATTTCACAAATATCAAAATAGTAAAACGATCACATCATTAAATATTGTGTAATATATTATAAATTTTCATTTATTTTTTATTAAAAATGTATCAGTAAAATGGTTACAAATGGGAAAAAAATTACAAACTAAGGGTCATTTTAGATTTTTTTTTGTTCAGTTCCATATTACTGCTCATATCTTATTTGTTACTACATTATTTTCTGTAAAGATAAATGCCGGTTACGGAATTAATCAGTCTCAAGGTCATTCTGGGAACGACTTTAAACATCAATGCTGCAGTGGTTTTTTGCCGTTCCTTTCACGCTGCATACGCATCCGAAACTGTAGTAGACTCGCTCTATTTTCATTTAGTAGAAGAGCCAAGGCTGAGCTTGTATGGTGTACCTTGCACAAAACCTGCTGGGACGAATCTTGGCACTTTTGAAGTAAACACTTATAGGTAACGTATAAGAAGTGGTGCTCTCCGGCAGGACGCGACCGAGACGCACAGTGGGACATAATGACGAATTATATGTCGTGTTTTACTAGGTTGACAGCTGTATCTTTTGAACTGACATAGGTAGCTGTTTGAAAATTTCACAGTATAATGTGTTTTTCAGACAAATATATCACCTAGTAATAAAAACTAAAGAAATATAAAAAATACCACCCTTATTTACGCGCCATACAAGAAACGTATTTTTTTTGTTTTTGCTCTGTCGTCAGAACGATTATTAATTTGAGCGTCAAACTTTGTATGAGTAATATTTGACTAAAATGTCATTAAAATGACATGTCCTGACTATCTGACTGACCGATGCCGACCTGTAACCGCTTTAGTTACACGTTTGAAATTTTGTGTGCTAATTTAACGTATACTCGTACTACAAACACTATATAAAAAAGGATCACTAGTGATCACAGTTTAACCATTTTTTGCATTCTAACAGTAGCACAGGTAAAATCATAACAGGAAAATCAATTGAACTGCAAAAATATAACAGTAGCACCTGACTCTCCCCACCTATTTCAATGCGGAAAAGAATTTGTGCTCTTTCGGTTATTGCAAGTTGTATTTTTCTTTTAAGATGCTGTTAGTATAATAATATTGGATGGACATGACGAAACTATAAAGGTTCTTTGTTGACAACAGAACCCTAAAAATGTAAGTACTGAAAATAATGTAAATAGCAATAGAAATCAGGCGTCAGGAACTCGCTGAGTAAATAGGAGGTAAAATTTTTAAGTTTTGAATGTTATGACAAACTTAATTCAGTCAACACCTGCTTTGCGTTAAAATTCGTAAAAAACTACAGAACCCTAATATTGCGCTTGGCCCCACACGCACTTGGCCGGTTTTGATTATACTTTGTGTAGCCAATAATTTTTTAGAGGACGCTAAAACGAACAATGAGCAGATTGGAATATTGGGTTTGTTTTGTATGTATGTATATATTCTTTATTGCATCACAAATAAAAGGAAACAAATCACTTACAAAAATGGAATTTATTCACGCCAACCTTAGAGAGGCTAAAGGAGTTGTCAATATTTTTGCAGAATACCTACATACAAAGAATTGTTAAGATTAGTTTGTTGCAATATGCTAGATTTAATTTATTGCAATCGGTTCACTTGTACAAAATTGATTTTATAAAAGACCGAACTCCGCGCTAGGTACGTCGATAAAGCAGTTGAAAATTTAAGTGATTCAAATAAATGTACCCTAAACCGATGAGCGTTGATGAAAGTTGAGGAAGCGAGGCTATAGATTGATGCTTCCATATTACGCAATAACATATTTTTTAAGAAAACAATCAATGTGTTTCGCTTATCAGCTAAGATTTGTAACCATTTCGCCGGTTAGCTGACAAAATCCTTTAAAAATAGGAGAATCGCAACCCAGTTGGAGGACTGTGGTCTATGTCTACCCTAATGGATAAGAAGCGTGATGATATACAACGTGTTAACGGAACAAGCGAAACTGAGAAAATTGTTTGTTTAGGATCGAGATTAGAATCAATTTCACGGGTTATTGGTAGAGGTTCTTTGTTTTTTAATTTTCATCACATAAATTTTTGCCGCTTCTAAATATTTCTGAGGCTACCGGCTGGCGGCGCGCGGTTCAAGAGTGGTAAAGCAACGATGAAACTTTAAAATAAAAAAGTTTTTTAAGATTTTTTTTTACGGAAATTGATTTATTTTTATAAAATCTGTTGCGTTGTATGAGGGTTTCGCTTATTACATTAAAACGTTGTATATGAATTTGTACCTATTCAGTAAATGAGACACAAAGGGCTACTGAAATTGTGACATCAAACGGAATTACCACATACACCACTTTGGTATTGAACTGCATATTCATAAAACTTTACGATGTGGGGATGAAAAGTAATAAATATTTAACAAATATGGTAATTTGAAAACGGAATTTTAAATTGAAATTGTACGTTTTTAGGGTTTCGTCATGTCCGTCTGTCTGTCTGTCAGCGGCCTATCTCAACAGCTCTGACATCAGTGAGGCCGGTCATCGACCTTGCTACCCCCTCGGCGAACGTACCAGGACCAAATTCAGGACGTTCTGAATAAAGGCCAGGTTAAAAGTATCCTAAACCGACGAGCATGTATGAAAGGATCGATGAAAGTACAGGAAGCAAGGGAAGTATGTCAAGATCGTAGCAGGTGGAGAACTGTGGTCTTTGCCTAGCCCGACGGGAACAAGGCGTGATATTATGTATGTATGTATGTATGTATGTATGTATGTATGTATGTATGTATGTATGATTGATGATGATGATTGAAAGCTCAATTTTAATTATAGTCTGACCGCAACCGCTGCACCGTTCCTTAGGTCCAAGCCAGACAGAACGGGCGCGGCGCGCTTCGGGTGCGCTCGGGAGCGCCCCCGTGGTACACTTTTCTTTTCGCTCCGCGTCACTCGCAGCGGACGGTGCGCCGATGGTGCGCCGGTGGTGCACCGACAGTGCGCCTGTTCAAATCACATGCATACAAAATGTAGGAGAACGACGCGGTGCAAGCCAGACAGAAGAGGTGCGCTGAAGGCGTGCCGTGCGGCGCACCTCTTCTGTCTGGCCTGCGCCTTAGGTATGCGAGCGGCGAGACGGAGGGGGCATCGGGCTGGCTGGCGAGCGGACTAGTTTTGGATCAGAAGACCTTGTGTGAAATATCCCCCAATATTAAAAAAATGCAATTCTGAATATGTGGACAACAGCTTTCCTTTATTCGATGAGATTGTGTTTCATATAGTTTCCCATTAGTGTTGAAAATTAACTCGCATTCAGCAAATGATACACAAAGGGCTCCTATCACTGTAACATTAATCCGAATTCTGAACACAGATATAGATTAGTTTATAATATACAGTTCTGTTGATCCGAATTAGCAAATACACTGTATTTGTATTGCACTGCAAATTAGGAATTTTTATTTAAATATTACGAAACATATAGCTACCAAAAGAAATACAAATAACGCCACGTTAGCACACAAGCCAATCAACATGTTGTTAAGAAATGGATGAATTAAGCTGTTAATTTCAAAGTTCGGTAAAAGCTCACTATTAAGCTCAAACTGACTACTAAAAGTTCAGGTAATATGAAGATCGAATATGAAGTATCAGATGGTATTAAAATAGATGTCGCCAACTTCAGAATATACTTAGCAGTATTTTACTTTCTATGGTTTCATTCAAAATACAAATAAATATTTTGCGACATGGCTCATTTTATAGAGCTTTCATCATCATAGCGTGTAGGTTGCAAGATCGATGACAAAAACCGGCCAAGTGCGAGTCGGACTCGCGCCCTAAGGGATCCGTACCTAACTACCATATGATATACTAAAAGCTTTTGCTCTTTGATTTAAATACTCCACGACCATCCAACTTGATCCCTCATTTATAGAAAAGTTCTTGAAAAGGGAGCTCACCTTAATTGGTTACTATTAGTTGTGATAAAAATTGAAATATTTAAAGATTTTTGACTTTTCCTTTTATTTGTATTGTGAGACCTAGCTTCTTGCCAAATTTCATAATTTTAGGTCAACGGGAAGTACCCGTAGGTTTAGCTTTTTTGCATAAATGTATGGAGATGAGGTTGCATAAATGTATGGAGATGAGGTTCGCTTCACTTCTTCTTGGGATAAAACTACTTATTATGAGAAAAAGTTTTTTTTTCATACAATCTATTAGTGATGTAGAATCATCCCTTAGAAGGATCATCGTACTTTTTTACACCCTGTAGTGATAGCTTTCGTACCTTTCATACCTTTCATACCTACCTATTACTTCAGTACCAAATCGTCTTTAGCAAGGTGTGAGTGTGGTAGGGTGGTAGCACAATACCTCGATAAATGAAAATGGCGGATATTCCACGCTGGCGACAAAAGACGATCGTAAAACAGCTGGATTAGGGACTGGACAGCTACGGTTGGCTACGGTGGGGCTAGGAAAACGAATACTCGCTGAAAGATTTCTTCTGCCTGATATACAGAAGTCTTTCAGCGAGTATCAAAGTCAGATACCTATACAGAAAGAGTATATAAACCCTGAAGTATGTGATTCTGTCCATAAAACTGAACAACTTTCAGGAGGAACATAGATCAAACACAAATAAAAATCCTCCCCTACAAAATGCGCTATCAGCTGATTAGATTTCTATGAGAAATATTTTTGTTATATTACGGCCTATGTTCCTTAGGAAAAGTTGTTCAATTTCGTGGGCAGATTTCCCTCCTTAAGGGTTAGTATACCGTCAATCCTTTTGCCTTTAGCGGATATCTTTGCCCAAAATCCAAAAATAACTTCAATCATGAATTGCGAACAAAATAAGGTGTATCCTTAGGAAAAGTTGTTCAGTTTCGTGGGCAGATTTACCTCCTTAAGGGTTAGTATACCGTCAATCCTTTTGCCTTAGGCGGATGTCTTTGCCCAAAATCCAAAAAGAACTTCAATCATGAATTGCAAACAAAATACTCGTAATATATAGGTAAGCTTTATGAAGAAAATGCTGACATTCGTTTGTAAACCATCGAATGGTTATCGTTTCCGCTGCTTTCATAGCCTGAACCTAATTCCCTAAAACTTGCAACTAGTTCCTGCCTTCGACCCATCGGTGGGACTATAAAGTAGTCCCTAATAAAACCTGTCCCTTTGCTCGAATGCATACATCACTAATGACATACAACATACATCGCTGCTCTACCGCAACCTATCCTAAAATAAAAGGTTTTTTTTTTTATTCTGTTATAAAAAAAAACCAGCAGTAACTCTTCTCCCCTCACAGCTTTCCTCTCACCTTCTGACTCATATAAAGCTCGATGAAGTACCAATTAGTACCAAATATTGCCGCCACTTTGCATGCAATGACCCCATAAACGAAAACATTGACTTATGACGACATGTAATTTTTATTTTTGGGTATTTTGAAGACAAATATCTTTATACCATTCCCCTTCTAAAAAGATTTTTTTTTTTTATCTGAAAACAGTGAATAAAAAGCTCTTTTAATCACTATTTTAGTGTTTGAATTCAGAACACACTTATACATTTCATTATACATTATTCGACCTCCATCTCAATGCTATACAACCTTTTTTTCTTCATTATAAATGTATATTTTCGCTTAAATCTTTCTTTGTCTCGTGTAGTCATGTTAATATATTGCGGTGGCGGGGGTACCGGGAGCGTATTAAATGAAAGTCGTGTGCTCTCTATGATCGAAGTATATTGACTAAACTATAAAGCTAAAATACATGTATGGGAGAGGCAAGCCGCACACTACACCTCCCCCATTGCATAAAAGAAAAAATAAATGTAAATATATTTTTTCTTACACTATTCTTATTCTATTTCTATATTATTATAATTTTTTTTTTAATGCAAGATTACATGTTAAATAGTTTGGTAGGTAACTGTTTTTAAAATTAAGTTGCTGCAATTAATTGTTTTCTACAAGTAGACTGAAACAGAATGATTTCTATACTAAATGTTTCTAAAGTGAATTAATTTTGTTTTCTTACATCCAAAAAGAAATCTCAATTTACTATTGTTTCTATTGGTTGTGTTACCTATGAAAATTTCTATTATTGTATGAAATTACATTTACTTTTGGTTTTTGTTTACATTTTTACTGAGCGTGATAAAAAAAATAGTTTCCATAAAACACCATTGCACAAAATAATGTAACGATCACAAAATAATGACCAACTTTTTTTTTATAATATTTCCAAAGATGTATTTAAGTAATTCCTTTTTCGTCATTTTTTTTTTACTTTAGTTTATCTGAAATCTTTTCTTTTTCTTACTTTAAACTGCATAATAAAATTGATACAAAAATCTATTAATTAATCAGTTACCAATAATGTGTTTTCGTCATTAAGTTCAACTTTTGAAACATTAGAATTGATCAGGAATGCTGTTTTTTTTAGCCATTACAACAATATCCACTAACTGAACAAAATGAATTTAAATTTTGTGTATGTAATCTATGCCATTTGATTTATTATATATTACTCTTCAAATGCAAGTTTTTTTTTTAAATATATTAAATCAATCGATGATCTATTAATTATAAAAAAGAAAATGTTTATTAACCTTAAATTTAGCATACAGTGAAAACTGTTCAAAATAAGCAATGGTTTCAATGAATATAAAAAAATGTTTGATCAATGCTGCATATATTTTTTATTATTATTTTCCTAATTTTTTAAATGTAAGTAGGTACTGCTGGCAATATTTCAAAATTCCATTTTCTTTTCACCTTTACTTAGCTGTTTTACTATCTACTAAATAGAACATTTTTTTTATATAATAGATTTCCACCTTAATTAATCTTATTCTAGTCATTTCCGGTAACATTTTACATTGTCTTGTTGACACTCTTTCGACCACGCTTTCGACATCTTAAGTACCCAAACTTTTGTTCTTGTTGTAAGCATATCTTATATTTATAACTTAGTAGTCAAGTTAGTTACACTCTCTTCCTTATGATTTTCAATACATAGCTGGTTGGTATACCTAACCTTTTATTATTTATTGTCCGTTTTAAATATGGGCCCATTATATCGTCACTCATTGCATGCATATTTATTTTACTCATTCTCTATTTTATTTATTTAACATAATTATTTATTTTTTGGGCCGGCCGGTCCCATATTTATTTATTTAATATTATTATTGGTACGTAATATTATTAGTCGACTACATTTTATTATATTGGCATTTTTGCCTTTTATGGGTCGTGCGCACGCCCTATTATTTTACGAGGTCATGTTTTAAGCCATTTTAGACTCTAACTATTCTCACGGAGCTAACTCGTAGTCACCATGATCGAATGAAAGATCTGACACTCAACGTACCTTTTTTTTTACACATATAGGGTCTCTCATTTAAGACATTATTTTTGTCTCCAACAGCATTCATACCGGAGACTCGTCCGACCTATGACTAGACTGAAGGATTTGAGCCCTATTGAGTACCTGTGTACCACTATTTTGAGCATTTACTTAGCTCTTTGTCTGTAATTACTCTCTTGGAGCATTATTGGAAATTTATTCCCTATATTCTCTCTTACACCATTTTTTTCAATCACACATTTTTGCTAAACCAATCCATTATCTGAATATTTCGACATCCAAGTCTTGACAAGATAACAGACAACAAATAATCGTTTGGGTGATCAGTCCAACCGATCGTCAAGACTCTGTCTATCGAATTATTCCAGTCTCATACCATACTACTCATACCCAACTTTTCAAAATATCCGTCATGCCAAATCCAATCTTTATATTATCACCTATCAGCACATTCTCTATCGTTTCACATAAATATCAGTCCATGTCATACCATAAGAAGTAAAGTACCTAATTGCACGCAGTGGAGACA